>OZ026521.1:42938879-43594785 GCA_964019695.1 Loripinus fragilis | reverse complement strand
AAGACAAGATTACCCTGTTGGTACAGGTTCGAACCCTGTAAAAAAGAAAAAAAAGAAAATATTTTTTTAACACTTTAACAATTGCATGGTTCCTATTTAGATGAATTCTATACCCATGGTTTAATAAGCCCAAATAGCTGAGGGGTTAAGTGGTAAAGTTAGCCAGTCTAATGCATACAGAAGACAAGATTACCCTGTTGGTACAGGTTCGAACCCTGTAAAAAAGAAAAAAAAGAAATTTTTTTTTTTAAGATTTTTTTTAAATTCATTGCATTGGTTTCAATTTCTCTTGTTGTTGTATTTGTACTTACATCACTATCAACATTTTTAGCCATATAGCTATGGTAAATCATCATACAACAGTGTTCTTGGGCAGGTTACTTTGAAATGGTTTAGAAGACCTTAGAGTATGCATACTATCACATTCATACTGTTGTGTACAAGACTTAAAGATACTGTTGAGACTACACAGATGCACATTCTCATCAAGACCTTCACTGTTTGTCTTTATGATAAATACAACTTTCCATGAGCTGGATCCGATCGTTTGTTTTCTTTTAAAATGCATAATATATCAACTTGCCAAGAAGCACATTCAGAATTGAAACAAAAGCCCATGATAATACAGGTATTCATATTGTCGTGTATTTCAGTTTATCTCCATAAACGTATATATTGTATGCACTGAACGGTGAGGCTTCAAATGAGCACCACAAACGTCAGTTTTTGAAGAGCGTAAGTTGAAAAAAGGTTCCATATTCAAAGCTATCAAAATAAATAAAAACTAAAATGCATACTCTATGAAGTAAAATATATTCAAGCCCTCTACTTGCATACCAGACCTAATAGTGGCTGCAACTGATGTCGGTTCTAAGGCGTGGTTTCAGCTGTTGTTGTGGCCGTTTGCTGTTGCGTCCATACGGCATATTATTTCAGTCAATACTCAGACGAGACTTAGTATGCATGCAGTCTTGCCAGAGCCTTCACTGCTCTCGCACATAAACAAAATGGGTGTATACATGGCATCTTTTATCAGTCAATGCACAGACAACCTTAGCATGCCTGTGCCCTCGCCAGAGCCTTCACTGCTCTCACAGATGCACAAAATGGGCGTACATAAGGCATATTCTTTCAGTCAATGCTCAGACGCGCATTAGCATGCGTGCAGTCACGCCAGAGCCTTAAATGCTCTCGCACATGCACACAATGGGCGTACACACGGCATGTTCGTTCAGTCAATGCTCAGATGAGCCATAGCGTGTATGCAGTCTTGCCAGAGTCTCTACTGCATTCGCACATGCACAAAATGGGCGTACATATGGCATAATTTTCAGTCAAGGCTCAGACGAGACCTAGTATGCATGAAGTCTTGCCAGAGCCTTCAATGATCTCGCACATACACAAAATGGGTGTGTTAATGGCATCTTTTATCAGTCAATGCTCAAACAAGCCCTAGCATGCATGCAGTCTCGCCAGAGCCTTCACTACTCGCGCACATGCGCAAAATGGGCGTACATACGGCATATTCTTTCAGTCAATGCGCAGACGAGCCTTAGCGTGTGTGCTGTCTTGCCAGAGTCTTCACTGCTCTCGCACATGCTAAAAATTGGCGTTCATAGGGCACATTTTTTCAGTCAATTCTCAGACGAGACTTAGTATGCGTGCAGTCTCGCCAGAGCCTTCAATGCTCTCGCACATGCACAAAATGGGCGTACATACAGCATATTATTTCAATCAATGCTCAGACGCGCCTGAGCATGCGCACAGTCTCGTCAGATCCTTTGTTGCTCGCACATTGCCAAAATGGATGTTGAAAAAGAATCATCAGACAAAGTCTAAGCATGTTTACAGATCGAATTTATACATATACAATGAGTACCAAAATTGTATGCGATGGCTCAAATATAATACATGTTTAATGGTATGTTGACGTCTGAACCGCTAGTTTCGTATTTTATTTCTTCTTGTAGAAACAGCTGTCACCCTACAAGTAATTTGGGTCAAAATTTGTTCATATGTCTAACTTTTGATAGCCAAATATTACATTTTTGACCCATGTACAAGAATAACCTAAAAATCGTCCACTCCCAAATTCGAACCTGTGCGGCCAAATGCATTATTAACTATGTGAAACATGCTGAGCCAGCGCATGCGATTGTGATTATTTTACTGCAGTTTTGAGCAATGAAAGACTCAATCTAGTCTGTGCATCAATTCAGACTCGATTGAGCCTTCATTGCTCACATCCACAAAAAGTGGGCGTAGAAGAAGGCTTTCGTCAAAAAGCATGGCCTCTGTCTACATTTGGTAGCTGTACATGCATATTTATGGAAAAATAACTTAACGCACATGCGATATGTATCCAAATCTCATGTGCTGGCTGAAATAGTGTATTAAGGTGTACGTCTAACACGTTGTTTGAATAGTGATTGATCTTCTCACGAATATGGGTCCGAACTCCAAGGTATACACATCACTCACAAGGTGAGTTGGTACTTTTTCCAAGTCATTAGATTGCATGCAACATTTACATGGCATTATTTCACCTTTGGGCTCAGAACAGAAAGTCATTTTGTCTTTTTGTGCGCATAATTAGCATAAATACACTCAATAAAATGTTTAACTCTCATAGTGCTTACCTAATACATTACCATATAATAATTTTCTGCATTTTCATTAACATAAAATCCCATCCCCTCTCTCGTGTATTATTAGATGAAGGCCCAGCTAGCGAGAGACCCTTTGAAAATGGACATCCAGCTGGCCAGGGTCACCTTAAAAAACCAAAAGAAGAAAAAAACAAACAAAAAACTTTGAAAAAGGGCAAATAAAAAAAAGGCCTTTCCTTACGAATCCTCCCTCGGAGAAATTCGTTTGATGACAAGACCTTGCATCAGATCTCGTCATGTAACCGTCCAAATAAGTTTTTGACAGGCTAGGCAAACACATAAATTTAAGAAGTTGTGTTTCACTTGACTTAAATGTATAGAAATTATTAGTTTATTTTGGTAAAATAATATGCTGTTTTAAATAAATCAGATCTGGGCCTAAATTTCGGTGTGCTCTTCAATAGAAAAAATATGACCAAGTGCATTTATTTAAAAGCATGTTTCATTAGACAGATGTCTTTGCTTTTGAGTTGAGTTTGAAAATCACACATAAGTAGTGCCCCTTAACACTTTAACAATTGCATGGTTCCTATTTAGATGAATTCTATACCCATGCTTTAATAAGCCCAAATAGCTGAGGGGTTAAGTGGTAAAGTTAGCCAGTCTAATGCATACAGAAGACAAGATTACCGTTTGTACAGGTTCGAACCCTGTAAAAAAGAAAAAAAAGAAAATATTTTTTTTAAAGATTTTTTTTAAATTCATTGCATTGGTTTCAATTTCTCTTGTTGTTGTATTTGTACTTACATCACTATCAACATTTTTAGCCATATAGCTATGGTAAATCATCATACATAGACGGATGGCTGAAAATGGGTATGCTCCCCCCCCCCCCCGCTAGGGAAATTTGCAGACATATCCTATCTTGTAGAAAATTAAAAGCCGAGTCTTTTAAGAGATGTTTGCACTCTGTGCTCCGGGGCGTTAGTCTGTAAGAGCCTGTAACATACGTTACTTAATCAAACTAAGAAAAAGTAAATTGAAAGTTTGGGCTACAAATTAAAGACATTAAAATATTTATTTTTGAAAATAATTCATATAGTCTGCATACTGGATATCTTAACTACATATGACAGCCATTTGAACAAAATTGCGGCTTCCTAAGGTGTCATATGCGTTACATAAATCAGAAAACCCATTAAAATTTGCAAGTGTGGCTAACATCATTTACATTCACAATCTCTCTGTGTGTTCTGCAAAATGTTTTTAACCATGTCTGACTAGCTTATGCAATTGGCTAACAGAAAAATTAAAGTTTGTTTCCCTAGCTTAAATATTTTTTCTGAAATAAGCAATTAAACAACCCTACCCCTAACCAGTTTTAAGGTGAAATGTTTGGTATTAAAACTAAAGTAAAAATAGTTAAAAAATAATTGCAGTTGATGAATGTGTTTCGTTGTTTGGGATTTATTTGCTTATATAAAAAGACTCATAAATCTGCAAGTTTGTTGCAAAATTTTTGATATCAGAGGCTGTAACATATGTTACCTGATGTAATAAATGGGCAAGCTCATTGTCTTTACGTAAGATATGCCTAAAAATTTATTTATCTCCTCGAGGGAATTTTGCAGACATATTCCTTCTTATAGTACAACTCAAGCTGCATTCAATAAGGGATGTTTGCACTCTCTATGTTGGGGTGTTAGTCTGAAACAGCGTGTTACATGCGTTACTATATCAAATAAAGGAAATGTAGTTTGAAAGTTTGAGCTAAATTGTGAAAAAACTCGCAGCTGTTGAATGTCTTACATTGTTTAGGGATTTTAAGCTGGCTCCTATGATAAAGACTTATAGATCTGCTAGTTGTCATCAAGTTTTAAAGATCAGCGAGCGTTACATATGTTAGCGTGATAAGTAAAATCATCAAACAGTATTTTGACATCAAGCTGAGTAAGGGCCTGCTCCATCCTAATCCCCTTTGGAATTCTGCAGACAAATTACATCTTATGTAACCATTCAAGGTGTATTTAATAAGAAATGTTTGCACTCTGTAAGTCGGGGCGTTAGCCTGTAACAGCTTGTTACATATGTTACTATATCAATTTGAGAATAAGAAATTTGAATGTTTTAGCTTCCGAACAATTATCTAATAAATTGACATTCTTATAGTCTTTATACTGGATGTCCTTACTACATATGGAAGCTGTTTAACATTAATACGGCTAACTGTGGTGTTATGTGCGTTACACGAACCTAATTATAATTTAAAAGCTATAATTGTGGCTATCGTCATGTAGTTAAACAACTACTATGACTTATGGTTTTAAACTGTTTTATTAGATTTTACAAACATGTACTCAATTGATGAATAGGAAAAAACAAGTTTGCTTTTCTATCTTAAATATATTGTCTTATAGGAGCTAATACACAGCCCTACTCCCAGTTTTACAGAGAAGCGAATTTTGTTATTACCTTTTAAGTAAAACACATGAAAGCAATTACAGCGTGTGGATATTTTTCATTTTCTTAGTCTGTCTTGCTCATATATCTACAAGATGTCATTAAGTTAAAGATCAGGACACTTAATGTGTACTTATAAGTCTTTGGTGCCAAAACACTAGAAATCATATTCATTTCTGATTATCATGCCCATGGACTGGTGTTACAGATGTTATCAATGACCTTTTGGACACATTTCCTAATACTGTGCATAAAATGCTAAATATAGAGCCACAAATAGAAAAGAAAGTTTTACATTTTTACAAGAAAATATAATAAATGAAATGGTCCAAACTATTTCTCATCGATTTAACACTCATGTTAAACGTTTGTCGTTGATGCTTCTGTGGTAATCATTATTATCAGACGCCCCCTTGCAACTAGTAGAATCATCACACAATATTTCAATCATTTACTGTTATTCAATTTTACCACCAGTCCACTCAAAATTGATGAGCCATTATCAACTTTCCAATTTTGCCATTTATGGCTTGGAACATTCGGAAACTGATATGAATTCCTAATAGTTGGCTCTTTGAGTATGTGTTTCAAGTAATACTCTCCAAGTAGGAGAAAGACTAAAGCTTTACAAGGATGAAAACTATGCCATTAAGAGCAATGAGTACCTGGACTGATGTACCTTGATATTTCTGTGATAAAGAATCATATCTTAGCTGGTTAACTTTTATAAATGTAGCCTATCCATACATGCAACCCACATATTTTCATCTAATAATGTCTCTGCACTTATTATCATTCCCAAAGCATTCAAAAACTTAATTGAAGTCTGAGTACTTCTGAAGTGCTGAAATCAAGGTTACTCTTTCCCTTCAGATAAACGAACTAGATGTATCACAGCAGGTAAAGCAATGAAATGCAGGTTGAACAGAGCGCAAATTAGACCTTTTCAGTTCAATGATTCACTAAGTTTCTAAGATAAGAGCGCTTATTAAAGGATGTAACATATATAACTCGTCATAATAAATGAGCAAGGGCATTGTCGTGACATCATTTTTGATTACACAGTCAAAGGCAAGTGTTTTGTGTTTTCAATTTCAGTGTTTTCAATGGATCATGAAATGAGGCACCTTATCAACTTGTTTACTCTGTATAAATCTTCCATAAAGCATAATATAGAACTACTGGTTATCCCATTCTACCTATAGTCCACTTTCCTTCTCTTATGATGCGGCTGCAAAAACTGAGAAATCATAGGTTTTACATTATTATAAGACATGCTTCAATGTACTGACATAAAAAAACAACCAACTGCAAACATAATTGATTGCAATGTCCAACTTCATATTCTTTCTCTTATACCAGATAACTTTCAAGGTGTAACAGAAATTGTTTCAGACGATCTGCCAAAACCATCAAGAGTCAACATTGTAACTATGGAAAACTTATAAAGTTCTTTGGGCGCAGCAAAATACTATTGATCTAAGACCTGAGGACTTAAGCACCAAAAGACTGGATAGGTTCAATGGCAAATGATGCAAAAAGCAGCCTATCAAATTTCTGTTAATCTTAAAGTATTCTTAGAGGTACACGGTAGAGACATAGATTTTGCAAAATCAGAGCAAAGTTATCATTTGACTAGCACGGATGCAGAGGCAGCTGCAGTTAGATTGCTCTTGCCACTTCACAGGAAGAGATATATACCAGAGTCATACTCCATTTTATGCATATATGTGAAATGACATTAAACCCATATTTAATCAGATGTTTGATCCCATGACACTGATATGCTGTTTCTGCTTTTGAAGAATGCTAAGGATTCAAGTTTGGCTGAGTCAAGCTGTTTGACGCTGGCACTGGCCACACATACTAAGAAAATCAAGTCTTTTGATGGCTAAGGAGGAAGATCACACGAAATGCTTATAAGTGATGTTTGTCACAATTACCAATTTTAAAAAGTAATCTTAATTAATGTAACCTATATATAACCATAGGAAGCTGTATATTTGTTAAAAAATCTTTTCTTATGTATCAAAGGTATTCAGCATGCAATCTACATGAATAATTCAAATAAATAGATAGTTTTATGTCTTCTTTCTGTTTCTCAGACTTTCAATTCATTTATTCTTAAATTGATATTGTAACATACGTATCATACCATTACAGGCTAACCCCCTAGTTAATAGAGTGCAAACATCTCTTATTTGATGCAGCTTGAATTGTTCTTTAAGGTAGGATATGTCTGCACAATTCCCAAAGGGGTGGAGAGGAACAGGATTGTACTCAGTTTGCAGTCCTAATACAATGCCATGATTCTACTGGTTGTGATGAAATGGGTGATTATTTTGCAATAGAAGCAGACACACTGATAGACATTGTGAGGGTGACTTGAATAAAGATTGTTTTTTAATAATTTTATTTAATAGGAATATTCATTAAATTGTGTCATTTAAATGAGAACTATTATTTTCTATCTATATGTCTATATATTTTAATATTATAGGCATTAGGAAAACTATGATTAAAAAGGTAATATATAACATAGGTAACACAATTCCATGGGCTTGTTATCAGCAATGACTGTAATTACTAAGACTGAGGCACCAGAGGCTAGAGATTAATAGGAAAGCATGTGAAAAACGGTATTTTTCTGAAATATCATCTCTTACTTCCAAGAAAATTTCCTAGCTCATTCATCATGCCATGTAACATAAGTTACATACTTTAATTAGTGCTCTGATCCTGATGTCAAACTTGCAAATGTATGATTCTTTATTGCATTAGCAAGACAGTGCCAAAAATGTAAGATGTCCACGAGCGTCAAATATTTTAATTTATTTTTCTTCAATTATAGATACCAAAATTGGATACTTAAAATTGGGGGTAGGGTTGTTTAATAGTTCATATAAAACAATGTGTTTGAGATAGAAAAGCAAACTTTGTTTTTTCTATTAGTCAAATGAGTATTTTAGTAAACTAAGATTAAAAACACTTGTAAAAATGCACAAATCGTCTGTAAAATGAATGGTGTTAGTCATGATTTCAACTTTCAAAGGGAGTTTTACTCTATGTAACGCATATAACACCATTAAAGGCTGTAATTTTGTTTAAAATGCTGCTTTTATGTAGCTTAGGCATCCAGCTTGCAAACTACATAAGAAATTTGAATAATTAGATGGTTTAATGTCTTCTTTCTGTAGCTCAAACTTTCATTTTTATTTTTTCCATAGTTTGTTACAGTAACATATGTAACAGGCTGTCAGAGACTAACGCCCCGGAGCACAGAGTGCAAACATCTCTTAAAAGATGCGGCTTGAAATTTTCTTTAAGATAGGATATGTCTGCAAAATTCCCTAGGGGGGGGGGGAGCAGGACCTTTTTTAGCTCGAAGTCTAACAGTGTTCTTGGGCAGGCTACTTTGAAATGGTTTAGAAGATCTTAGAGTATGCATACTATCACATTCATACTTTTGTGTACAAGACTTAAAGATACTGTTGAGACTACACAGATGCACATTCTCATCAAGACCTTCACTGTTTGTCTTTATGATAAATCGACTTTCCATGAGCTGGATCGGATCGTTTGTTTTCTTTTAATATGCATAATATATCAACTTGCCACGAAGCACATTCAGAATTGAAACAAAAGCCCATGATAATACAGGTATTCATATTGTCGTGTATTTCAGTTTATCTCCATAAACGTATATATTGTATGCACTGAACGGTGAGGCTTCAAATGAGCACCACAAACGTCAGTTTTTGAAGAGCGTAAGTTGAAAAAAGGTTCCATATTCAAAGCTATCAAAATAAATAAAAACTAAAATGCATACTCTATGAAGTAAAATATATTCAAGCCCCCTACTTGCATACCAGACCTAATAGTGGCTGCAACTGATGTCGGTTCTAAGGCGTGGTTTCAGCTGTTGTTGTGGTCGTTTGCTGTTGCGTCCATACGGCATATTATTTCAGTCAATACTCAGACGAGACTCAGTATGCATGCAGTCTTGCCAGAGCCTTCACTGCTCTCGCACATAAACAAAATGGGTGTATACATGGCATCTTTTATCAGTCAATGCGCAGACAACCTTAGCATGCGTGCAGCCTCGCCAGAGCCTTCACTGCTCTCACAGATGCACAAAATGGGCGTACATACGGCATATTCTTTCAGTCAATGCTCAGACGCGCATTAGCATGCGTGCAGTCACGCCAGAGCCTTAAATGCTCTCGCACATGCACAAAATGGGCGTACACACGGCATGTTCGTTCAGTCAATGCTCAGACGAGCCATAGCGTGTATGCAGTCTTGCCAGAGTCCCTACTGCATTCGCACATGCACAAAATGGGCGAACATATGGCATATTTTTCAGTCAAGGCTCAGACGAGACCTAGTATGCATGAAGTCTTGCCAGAGCCTTCACTGCTCTCGCACATACACAAAATGGGTGTGTTAATGGCATCTTTTATCAGTCAATGCTCAAACAAGCCCTAGCATGCATGCAGTCTCGCCAGAGCCTTCACCACGCTCGCACATGCGCAAAATGGGCATACATACGGCATATTCTTTCAGTCAATGCGCAGACGAGCCTTAGCGTGTGTGCTGTCTTGCCAGAGTCTTCACTGCTCTCGCACATGCAAAATATGGGCGTTCATATGGCACATTTTTTCAGTCAATGCTCAGACGAGACTTAGTATGCGTGCAGTCTCGCCAGAGCCTTCAATGCTCTCGCACATGCACAAAATGGGCGTACATACAGCATATTATTTCAATCAATGCTCAGACGCGCCTGAGCATGCCCACAGTCTCGTCAGATCCTTTGTTGCTCGCACATTGCCAAAATGGATGTTGAAAAAGAATCATCAGACAAAGTCTAAGCATGTTTACAGATCGAATTTATACATATACAATGAGTACCAAAATTGTATGCGATGGCTCAAATATAATACATGTTTAATGGTATGTTGACGTCTGAACCGCTAGTTTCGTATTTTATTTCTTCTTGTAGAAACAACTGTCACCCTACAAGTAATTTGGGTCAAAATTTGTTCATATGTCTAACTTTTGATAGCCAAATATTACATTTTTGACCCATGTACAAGAATAACCTAAAAATCGTCCACTCCCAAATTCGAACCTGTGCGGCCAAATGCATTATTAACTATGTGAAACATGCTGAGCCAGCGCATGCGATTGTGATTATTTTACTGCAGTTTTGAGCAATGAAAGACTCAATCTAGTCTGTGCATCAATTCAGACTCGATTGAGCCTTCATTGCTCACATCCACAAAAAGTGGGCGTAGAAGAAGGCTTTCGTCAAAAAGCATGGCCTCTGTCTACACTAGGTAGCTGTACATGCATATTTATGGAAAAAATAACTTAACGCACATGCGATATGTATCCAAATCTCATGTGCTGGCTGAAATAGTGTATTAAGGTGTACGTCTAACACGTTGTTTGAATAGTGATTGATCTTCTCACGAATATGGGTCTGAACTCCAAGGTATACACATCACTCACAAGGTGAGTTGGCACTTTTTCCAAGTCATTAGATTGCATGCAACATTTACATGGCATTATTTCACTTTTGGGCTCAGAACAGAAAGTCATTTTGTCTTTTTGTGCGCATAATTAGCATAAATACACTCAATAAAAAGTTTAACTCTCATAGTGCTTACCTAATACATTACCATATAATAATTTTCTGCATTTTCATTAACATAAAATCCCATCCCCTCTCTCGTGTATTATTAGATGAAGGCCAAGCTAGCGAGAGACCCTTTGAAAATGGACATCCAGCTGGCCAGGGTCACCTTAAAAACCAAAAGAAAAAAAAAACAAACAAAAAACTTTGAAAAAGGGCAAATAAAAAAAAAGGGCCTTTCCTTACGAATCCTCCCTCGGAGAAATTCGTTTGATGACAAGACCTTGCATCAGGTCTCGTCATGTAACCGTCCAAATGAGTTTTGGACAGGCTAAGCAAACACATAAATTTAAGAAGTTGTGTTTCACTTGACTTAAATGTATAGAAATTATTAGTTTATTTTGGTAAAATGATATGCTGTTTTAAATAAATCAGATCTGGGCCTAAATTTCGGTGTGCTCTTCAATAGAAAAAATATGACCAAGTGCATTTATTTAAAAGCATGTTTCATTAGACAGATGTCTTTGCTTTTGAGTTGAGTTTGAAAATCACACATAAGTAGTGCCCCTTAACACTTTAACAATTGCATGGTTCCTATTTAGATGAATTCTATACCCATGGTTTAATAAGCCCAAATAGCTGAGGGGTTAAGTGGTAAAGTTAGCCAGTCTAATGCATACAGAAGACAAGATTACCCTGTTGGTACAGGTTCGAACCCTGTAAAAAGAAAAAAAAAGAAAATATTTTTTTAAAGATTTTTTTTTAAATTCATTGCATTGGTTTCAATTTCTCTTGTTGTTGTATTTGTACTTACATCACTATCAACATTTTTAGCCATATAGCTATGGTAAATCATCATACAACAGTGTTCTTGGGCAGGTTACTTTGAAATGGTTTAGAAGACCTTAGAGTATGCATACTATCACATTCATACTTTTGTGTACAAGACTTAAAGATACTGTTGAGACATAACAGATGCACATTCTCATCAAGACCACCACTGTTTGTCTTTATGATAAATACAACTTTCCATGAGCTGGATTGCTTGTTTTCTTTTAAAATGCATAATATGTCAACTTGCCACGAAGCACATTCAGAATTGAAACAAAAGTCCATGATAATACAGGTACTCATATTGTCGTGTACTTTAGTTTATCTCCATAAAGGTATATACTGTATGCACTGAACGGTGAGGCTTCAAATGAGCACCAGAAACGTCAGTTTTTGTTGAACGTAAGTTGAAAAAAGGTTCCATATTCAAAGCTATCAAAATAAATAAAAACTAAAATGCATACTCTATGAAGTAAAATCTATTCAAGCCCCCTACTTGCATACCAGACCTAATAGTGGCTGCAACTGATGTCGGTTCTAAGGCGTGGTTTCAGCTGTTGTTGTGGTCGTTTGCTGTTGCGTCCATACGGCATATTATTTCAGTCAATACTCAGACGAGACTCAGTATGCATGCAGTCTTGCCAGAGCCTTCACTGCTCTCGCACATAAACAAAATGGGTGTATACATGGCATCTTTTATCAGTCAATGCGCAGACAACCTTAGCATGCGTGCAGCCTCGCCAGAGCCTTCACTGCTCTCACAGATGCACAAAATGGGCGTACATACGGCATATTCTTTCAATCAATGCTCAGACGCGCATTAGCATGCGTGCAGTCACGCCAGAGCCTTAAATGCTCTCGCACATGCACACAATGGGCGTACACACGGCATGTTCGTTCAGTCAATGCTCAGACGAGCCATAGCGTGTATGCAGTCTTGCCAGAGTCTCTACTGCATTCGCACATGCACAAAATGGGCGTACATATGGCATAATTTTCAGTCAAGGCTCAGACGAGACCTAGTATGCATGAAGTCTTGCCAGAGCCTTCACTGCTCTCGCACATACACAAAATTGGTGTGTTAATGGCATCTTTTATCAGTCAATGCTCAAACAAGCCCTAGCATGCATGCAGTCTCGCCAGAGCCTTCACTACTCTCGCACATGCGCAAAATGGGCGTACATACGGCATATTCTTTCAGTCAATGTGCAGACGAGCCTTAGCGTGTGTGCTGTCTTGCCAGAGTCTTCACTGCTCTCGCACATGCAAAAAATGGGCGTTCATATGGCACATTTTTTCAGTCAATGCTCAGACGAGACTTAGTATGCGTGCAGTCTCGCCAGAGCCTTCAATGCTCTCGCACATGCACAAAATGGGCGTACATACAGCATATTATTTCAATCAATGCTCAGACGCGCCTGAGCATGCGCACAGACTCGTAAGATCCTTTGTTGCTCGCACATTGCCAAAATGGATGTTGAAAAAGAATCATCAGACAAAGTCTAAGCATGTTTACAGATCGAATTTATACATATACAATGAGTACCAAAATTGTATGCGATGGCTCAAATATAATACATGTTTAATGGTATGTTGACGTCTGAACCGCTAGTTTCGTATTTTATTTCTTCTTGTAGAAACAGCTGTCACCCTACAAGTAATTTGGGTCAAAATTTGTTCATATATCTAACTTTTGATAGCCAAATATTACATTTTTGACCCATGTACAAGAATAACCTAAAAATCGTCCACTCCCAAAGTCGAACCTGTGCGGCCAAATGCATTATTAACTATGTGAAACATGCTGAGCCAGCGCATGCGATTGTGATTATTTTACTGCAGTTTTGAGCAATGAAAGACTCAATCTAGTCTGTGCATCAATTCAGACTCGATTGAGCCTTCATTGCTCACATCCACAAAAAGTGGGCGTAGAAGAAGGCTTTCGTCAAAAAGCATGGCCTCTGTCTACACTAGGTAGCTGTACATGCATATTTATGGAAAAAATAACTTAACGCACATGCGATATGTATCCAAATCTCATGTGCTGGCTGAAATAGTGTATTAAGGTGTACGTCTAACACGTTGTTTGAATAGTGATTGATCTTCTCACGAATATGGGTCTGAACTCCAAGGTATACACATCACTCACAAGGTGAGTTGGCACTTTTTCCAAGTCATTAGATTGCATGCAACATTTACATGGCATTATTTCACTTTTGGGCTCAGAACAGAAAGTCATTTTGTCTTTTTGTGCGCATAATTAGCATAAATACACTCAATAAAAAGTTTAACTCTCATAGTGCTTACCTAATACATTACCATATAATAATTTTCTGCATTTTCATTAACATAAAATCCCATCCCCTCTCTCGTGTATTATTAGATGAAGGCCAAGCTAGCGAGAGACCCTTTGAAAATGGACATCCAGCTGGCCAGGGTCACCTTAAAAACCAAAAGAAAAAAAAAACAAACAAAAAACTTTGAAAAAGGGCAAATAAAAAAAAGAGGCCTTTCCTTACGAATCCTCCCTCGGAGAAATTCGTTTGATGACAAGACCTTGCATCAGGTCTCGTCATGTAACCGTCCAAATGAGTTTTGGACAGGCTAGGCAAACACATAAATTTAAGAAGTTGTGTTTCACTTGACTTAAATGTATAGAAATTATTAGTTTATTTTGGTAAAATGATATGCTGTTTTAAATAAATCAGATCTGGGCCTAAATTTCGGTGTGCTCTTCAATAGAAAAAATATGACCAAGTGCATTTATTTAAAAGCATGTTTCATTAGACAGATGTCTTTGCTTTTGAGTTGAGTTTGAAAATCACACATAAGTAGTGCCCCTTAACACTTTAACAATTGCATGGTTCCTATTTAGATGAATTCTATACCCATGGTTTAATAAGCCCAAATAGCTGAGGGGTTAAGTGGTAAAGTTAGCCAGTCTAATGCATACAGAAGACAAGATTACCCTGTTGGTACAGGTTCGAACCCTGTAAAAAGAAAAAAAAGAAAATATTTTTTTTAAAGATTTTTTTTTAAATTCATTGCATTGGTTTCAATTTCTCTTGTTGTTGTATTTGTACTTACATCACTATCAACATTTTTAGCCATATAGCTATGGTAAATCATCATACAACAGTGTTCTTGGGCAGGTTACTTTGAAATGGTTTAGAAGACCTTAGAGTATGCATACTATCACATTCATACTTTTGTGTACAAGACTTAAAGATACTGTTGAGACATAACAGATGCACATTCTCATCAAGACCACCACTGTTTGTCTTTATGATAAATACAACTTTCCATGAGCTGGATTGCTTGTTTTCTTTTAAAATGCATAATATGTCAACTTGCCACGAAGCACATTCAGAATTGAAACAAAAGTCCATGATAATACAGGTACTCATATTGTCGTGTACTTTAGTTTATCTCCATAAAGGTATATACTGTATGCACTGAACGGTGAGGCTTCAAATGAGCACCAGAAACGTCAGTTTTTGTTGAACGTAAGTTGAAAAAAGGTTCCATATTCAAAGCTATCAAAATAAATAAAAACTAAAATGCATACTCTATGAAGTAAAATCTATTCAAGCCCCCTACTTGCATACCAGACCTAATAGTGGCTGCAACTGATGTCGGTTCTAAGGCGTGGTTTCAGCTGTTGTTGTGGTCGTTTGCTGTTGCGTCCATACAGCATATTATTTCAGTCAATACTCAGACGAGACTCAGTATGCATGCAGTCTTGCCAGAGCCTTCACTGCTCTCGCACATAAACAAAATGGGTGTATACATGGCATCTTTTATCAGTCAATGCGCAGACAACCTTAGCATGCGTGCAGCCTCGCCAGAGCCTTCACTGCTCTCACAGATGCACAAAATGGGCGTACATACGGCATATTCTTTCAATCAATGCACAGATACGCGCATTAGCATGCGTGCAGTCACGCCAGAGCCTTAAATGCTCTCGCACATGCACACAATGGGCGTACACACGGCATGTTCGTTCAGTCAATGCTCAGACGAGCCATAGCGTGTATGCAGTCTTGCCAGAGTCTCTACTGCATTCGCACATGCACAAAATGGGCGTACATATGGCATAATTTTCAGTCAAGGCTCAGACGAGACCTAGTATGCATGAAGTCTTGCCAGAGCCTTCACTGCTCTCGCACATACACAAAATTGGTGTGTTAATGGCATCTTTTATCAGTCAATGCTCAAACAAGCCCTAGCATGCATGCAGTCTCGCCAGAGCCTTCACTACTCTCGCACATGCGCAAAATGGGCGTACATACGGCATATTCTTTCAGTCAATGTGCAGACGAGCCTTAGCGTGTGTGCTGTCTTGCCAGAGTCTTCACTGCTCTCGCACATGCAAAAAATGGGCGTTCATATGGCACATTTTTTCAGTCAATGCTCAGACGAGACTTAGTATGCGTGCAGTCTCGCCAGAGCCTTCAATGCTCTCGCACATGCACAAAATGGGCGTACATACAGCATATTATTTCAATCAATGCTCAGACGCGCCTGAGCATGCGCACAGACTCGTAAGATCCTTTGTTGCTCGCACATTGCCAAAATGGATGTTGAAAAAGAATCATCAGACAAAGTCTAAGCATGTTTACAGATCGAATTTATACATATACAATGAGTACCAAAATTGTATGCGATGGCTCAAATATAATACATGTTTAATGGTATGTTGACGTCTGAACCGCTAGTTTCGTATTTTATTTCTTCTTGTAGAAACAGCTGTCACCCTACAATTAGTTTGGGTCAAAATTTGTTCATATATCTAACTTTTGATAGCCAAATATTACATTTTTGACCCATGTACAAGAATAACCTAAAAATCGTCCACTCCCGAATTCGAACCTGTGCGGCCAAATGCATTATTAACTATGTGAAACATGCTGAGCCAGCGCATGCGATTGTGATTATTTTACTGCAGTTTTGAGCAATGAAAGACTCAATCTAGTCTGTGCATCAATTCAGACTCGATTGAGCCTTCATTGCTCACATCCACAGAAAGTGGGCGTAGAAGAAGGCTTTCGTCAAAAAGCATGGCCTCTGTCTACACTAGGTAGCTGTACATGCATATTTATGGAAAAAAATAACTTAACGCACATGTGATATGTATCCAAATCTCATGTGCTGGCTGAAATAGTGTATTAAGGTGTAAGTCTAACACGTTGTTTGAATAGTGATTGATCTTCTCACGAACATGGGTCCAAACTCCAAGGTATACACATCACTCACAAGTTGAGTTGGCACTTTTTCCAAGTCATTAGATTGCATGCAACATTTACATGGCATTATTTCACCTTTGGGCTCAGAACAGAAAGTCATTTTGTCTTTTTGTGCGCATAATTAGCATTAATACACTCAATAAAAAGTTTAACTCTCATAGTGATTACCTAATACATTACCATATAATAATTTTCTGCATTTTCATTAACATAAAATCCCATCCCCTCTCTCGTGTATTATTAGATGAAGGCCCAGCTAGCGAGAGACCCTTTGAAAATGAACATCCAGCTGGCCAGGGTCACCTTAAAAAACCAAAAGAAAAAAAAAAAAAACTTTGAAAAAGGGCAAATAAAAAAAGGCCTTTCCTTACGAATCCTCCCTCGGAGAAATTCGTTTGATGACAAGACCTTGCATCAGGTCTCGTCATGTAACCATCCAAATGAGTTTTGGACAGGCTAGGCAAACACATAAATTTAAGAAGTTGTGTTTCACTTGACTTAAATGTATAGAAATTATTAGTTTATTTTGGTAAAATAATATGCTGTTTTAAATAAATCAGATCTGGGCCTAAATTTCGGTGTGCTCTTCAATAGAAAAAATATGACCAAGTGCATTTATTTAAAAGCATGTTTCATTAGACAGATGTCTTTGCTTTTGAGTTGAGTTTGAAAATCACACATAAGTAGTGCCCCTTAACACTTTAACAATTGCATGGTTCCTATTTAGATGAATTCTATACCCATGGTTTAATAAGCCCAAATAGCTGAGGGGTTAAGTGGTAAAGTTAGCCAGTCTAATGCATACAGAAGACAAGATTACCCTGTTGGTACAGGTTCGAACCCTGTAAAAAAGAAAAAAAAGAAAATATATTTTTTAAAGATTTTTTTAAATTCATATCATTGGTTTCAATTTCTCTTGTTGTTGTATTTGTACTTACATCACTATCAACATTTTTAGCCATATAGCTATGGTAAATCATCATACAACAGTGTTCTTGGACAGGTTACTTTGAAATGGTTTAGAAGACCTTAGAGTATGCATACTATCACATTCATACTTTTGTGTACAAGACTTAAAGATACTGTTGAGACTACACAGATGCACATTCTCATCAAGACCTTCACTGTTTGTCTTTATGATAAATCGACTTTCCATGAGCTGGATCGGATCGTTTGTTTTCTTTTAATATGCATAATATATCAACTTGCCACGAAGCACATTCAGAATTGAAACAAAAGCCCATTATAATACAGGTACTCATATTGTCGTGTATTTCAGTTTATCTCCATAAACGTATATATTGTATGCACTGAACGGTGAGGCTTCAAATGAGCACCACAAACGTCAGTTTTTGCTGAGCGTAAGTTGAAAAAAGGTTCCATATTCAAAGCTATCAAAATAATTAAAAACTAAAATGCATACTCTATGAAGTAAAATATATTTTAAAGCCCCCTACTTGCATACCAGACCTAATAGTGGCTGCAACTGATGTCGGTTCTAAGGCGTGGTTTCAGCTGTTGTTGTGGTCGTTTGCTGTTGCGTCCATACGGCATATTATTTCAGTCAATACTCAGACGAGACTCAGTATGCATGCAGTCTTGCCAGAGCCTTCACTGCTCTCGCACATAAACAAAATGGGTGTATACATGGCATCTTTTATCAGTCAATGCGCAGACAACCTTAGCATGCGTGCAGCCTCGCCAGAGCCTTCACTGCTCTCACAGATGCACAAAATGGGCGTACATACGGCATATTCTTTCAGTCAATGCTCAGACGCGCATTAGCATGCGTGCAGTCACGCCAGAGCCTTAAATGCTCTCGCACATGCACACAATGTGCGTACACACGGCATGTTCGTTCAGTCAATGCTCAGACGAGCCATAGCGTGTATGCAGTCTTGCCAGAGTCTCTACTGCATTCGCACATGCACAAAATGGGCGTACATATGGCATAATTTTCAGTCAAGGCTCAGACGAGACCTAGTATGCATGAAGTCTTGCCAGAGCCTTCACTGCTCTCGCACATACACAAAATGGGTGTGTTAATGGCATCTTTTATCAGTCAATGCTCAAACAAGCCCTAGCATGCATGCAGTCTCGCCAGAGCCTTCACTACTCTCGCACATGCGCAAAATGGGCGTACATACGGCATATTCTTTCAGTCAATGCGCAGACGAGCCTTAGCGTGTGTGCTGTCTTGCCAGAGTCTTCACTGCTCTCGCACATGCAAAAAATGGGCGTTCATATGGCACATTTTTTCAGTCAATGCGCAGACGAGACTTAGTATGCGTGCAGTCTCGCCAGAGCCTTCAATGCTCTCGCACATGCACAAAATGGGCGTACATACAGCATATTATTTCAATCAATGCTCAGACGCGCCTGAGCATGCGCACAGTCTCGTCAGATCCTTTGTTGCTCGCACATTGCCAAAATGGATGTTGAAAAAGAATCATCAGACAAAGTCTAAGCATGTTTACAGATCGAATTTATACATATACAATGAGTACCAAAATTGTATGCGATGGCTCAAATATAATACATGTTTAATGGTATGTTGACGTCTGAACCGCTAGCTTCGTATTTTGTTTCTTCTTGTAGAAACAGCTGTCACCTTACAAGTAATTTGGGTCAAAATTTGTTCATATGTCTAACTTTTGATAGCCAAATATTACATTTTTGACCCATGTACAAGAATAACCTAAAAATCGTCCACTCCCAAATTCGAACCTGTGCGGCCAAATGCATTATTAACTATGTGAAACATGCTGAGCCAGCGCATGCGATTGTGATTATTTTACTGCAGTTTTGAGCAATGAAAGACTCAATCTAGTCTGTGCATCAATTCAGACTCGATTGAGCCTTCATTGCTCACATCCACAAAAAGTGGGCGTAGAAGAAGGCTTTCGTCAAAAAGCATGGCCTCTGTCTACACTAGGTAGCTGTACATGCATATTTATGGAAAAAAAATAACTTAACGCACATGTGATATGTAACCAACTCTCATGTGCTGGCTGAAATAGTGTATTAAGGTGTACGTCTAACACGCTGTTTGAATAGTGATTGATCTTCTCACGAATATGGGTCCGAACTCCAAGGTATACACATCACTCACAAGGTGAGTTGGCACTTTTTCCAAGTCATTAGATTGCATGCAACATTTACATGGCATTATTTCACCTTTGGGCTCAGAACAGAAAGTCATTTTGTCTTTTTGTGCGCATAATTAGCATAAATACACTCAATAAAAAGTTTAACTCTCATAGTGCTTACCTAATACATTACCATATAATAATTTTCTGCATTTTCATTAACATAAAATCCCATCCCCTCTCTCGTGTATTATTAGATGAAGGCCCAGCTAGCGAGAGACCCTTTGAAAATGGACATCCAGCTGGCCAGGGTCACCTTAAAAAACCAAAAGAAAAAAAAACAAACAAAAAACTTTGAAAAAGGGCAAATAAAAAAAAGGCCTTTCCTTACGAATCCTCCCTCGGAGAAATTGGTTTGATGACAAGAGCTTGCATCAGGTCTCGTCATGTAACCATCCAAATGAGTTTTGGACAGGCTAGGCAAACACATAAATTTAAGAAGTTGTGATTCACTTGACTTAAATGTATAGAAATTATTAGTTTATTTTGGTAAAATAATATGCTGTTTTAAATAAATCAGATCTGGGCCCAAATTTCGGTGTGCTCTTCAATAGAAAAAATATGACCAAGTGCATTTATTTAAAAGCATGTTTCATTAGACAGATGTCTTTGCTTTTGAGTTGAGTTTGAAAATCACACATAAGTAGTGCCCCTTAACACTTTAACAATTGCATGGTTCCTATTTAGATGAATTCTATACCCATGGTTTAATAAGCCCAAATAGCTGAGGGGTTAAGTGGTAAAGTTAGCCAGTCTAATGCATACAGAAGACAAGATTACCCTGTTGGTACAGGTTCGAACCCTGTAAAAAAGAAAAAAAAGAAAATATTTTTTTAAAGATTTTTTTTAAATTCATTGCGTTGGTTTCAATTTCTCTTGTTGTTGTATTTGTACTTACATCACTATCAACATTTTTAGCCATATAGCTATGGTAAATCATCATACAACAGTGTTCTTGGGCAGGTTACTTTGAAATGGTTAAGAAGACCTTAGAGTATGCATACTATCACATTCATACTTTTGTGTACAAGACTTAAAGATACTGTTGAGACATAACAGATGCACATTCTCATCAAGACCTTCACTGTTTGTCTTTATGATAAATCGACTTTCCATGAGCTGGATCGGATCGTTTGTTTTCTTTTAATATGCATAATATATTAACTTGCCACGAAGCACATTCAGAATTGAAACAAAAGCCCATGATAATACAGGTATTCATATTGTCGTGTATTTCAGTTTATCTCACTAAACGTATATATTGTATGCACTGAACGGTGAGGCTTCAAATGAGCACCACAAACGTCAGTTTTTGCTGAGCGTAAGTTGAAAAAAGGTTCCATATTCAAAGCTATCAAAATAAATAAAAACTAAAATGCATACTCTATGAAGTAAAATATATTTTAAAGCCCCCTACTTGCATACCAGACCTAATAGTGGCTGCAACTGATGTCGGTTCTAAGGCGTGGTTTGAGCTGTTGTTGTGGTCGTTTGCTGTTGCGTCCATACGGCATATTCTTTCAGTCAATACTCAGACGAGACTTAGTATGCATGCAGTCTTACCAGAGCCTTCACTGCTCTCGCACATTAACAAAATGGGTATATACATGGCATCTTTTATCACTCAATGCTCAGACAAACCTTAGCATGTGTGCAGCCTCGCCAGAGCCTTCACTGCTCTCACACATGCACAAAATGGGCGTACATACGGCATATTCCATCAGTCAATGCTCAGACGCGCATTAGCATGCGTGCAGTCTCGCCAGAGCTTTCAATGCTCTCGCACATGCACACAATGGGCGTACACACGGCATGTTCGTTCTGTCAATGCTCAGACGAGCCATAGCGTGTGTGCAGTCTTGCCGAATCTCTACTGTACTCGCACATGCACAAAATGGGCGTACATATGACATATTTTTCAGTCAATGCTCAGACGAGACTTGGTATGCATGAAGTCTTGCCACAGCATTCACTGCTCTCGCACATACACAAAATGGGTGTGTTAATGGCATCTTTTATCAGTCAATGCTCAAACAAGCCTTAGCATGCGTGCAGTCTCGCCAGAGCCTTCACTACTCTCAGACATGCACAAAATGGGCGTACATACGGCATATTCTTTCAGTCAATGCTGAGACGAGCCTTAGCGTGTGTGCAGTCTTGCCAGAGCCTTTACTGCTCTCGCACATGCACAAAATGGGCGTACATACGGCATATTTTTTCAGTCAATGCTTAAATAAGTCTAAGCATGCGTGCAGTCTCGCCAGAAACTTCACTACTCTCACACATGCACTAAATGGGCGTACATACAGCATATTATTTCAGTCAATGCTCAGACGCGCCTGAGCTTGCGCACAGTCTCGTCAGAGCCTTTGTTGCTCGCACATTGGCAAAATGGATGTAGACAAACAATCAGGCTCAAGTCTGTGCATGTTTACAGATCGAATTTTTACATATAAAATAAGTACCAAAATTGTATGCGATGGCTCAAATATAATACATGTTTAATGGTATGTTGACGTTTAAACCGCTAGTTTCGTATTTTTTTCTTCTTGTAGAAACAGCTGTCACCCTAAAAGTCAATTGGGTCAAAATTTGTTCATATGTCTAACTTTTGATGGCCAAATATTACATTTTTGACCCATGTACAAGAATAACCTAAAAATCGTCCACTCCCAAATTCGAACCTGTGAATCCAAATGCATTATTAACTATGTGTAACATGCTGAGCCAGCGCATGCGATTGTGATAATTTTACTGCAGTTTTGAGCAATGAAAGACTCAATCTAGTCTGTGCATCAATTCAGACTCGATTGAGCCTTCATTGCTCACATCCACAAAAAGTGGGCGTAGAAGAAGGCTTCCGTCAAAAAGCATGGCCTCTGTCTACACTAGGTAGCTGTACGTGCATATTTATAGGAAATACTTAACGCACATGCGATATGTATCTAAATCTCATGTGCTGGCTGAAATAGTGTATAAAGGTGTACGTCTAACACGTTGTTTGGATAGTGATTGATCTTCTCACGAATATGGGTTCAAACCCCAAGGTATACACATCACTCATTAGGTGAGTGGGCACTTTTTCCAAGGCATTAGATTGCATGCAACATTAACATGGCATTGTTTCACCTTTGGGCTCAGAATAGAAAGTCATTTTGTCTTTTTGTGCGCATAATTAGCATAAATACACTCAATAAAAAGTTTAACTCTCATAGTGCTTACCTAATACATAACCATAGAATAATTTGCTGCATTTTCATTAACATAAAATCCCATCCCTTTCTCTCGTGTATTATTAGATTAAGGCCCAGCTGGCGAGAGAACCCTTGAAAACGGACATCCAGCTGGCCAGGGTCACCTTAAAAAACAAAAGAAAAAGAACAAACAAAAAACTTTGAAAAAGGAAAAAAAAAAAAGAGGCCCTTCCTTACGAATCCTCCCTTGGAGAAATTCGTTTGATGACAAGACCTTGCATCAGGTCTCGTCATGTAACCGTCCAAATGAGTTTTGGACAGGCTAGGTAAACACATAAATTTAAGAAGTTATGTTTCACTTGACTTAAATGTATAGAAATTATTAGTTTATTTTGGTAAAATAATATGCTGTTTTAAATAAATCAGATCTGGGTCTAAATTTCGATGTGCTCTTCAATAGAAAAAATATGACCAAGTGCATTAATTTAAAATCATGTTTCTTTAGACAGATGTCTTTGCTTTTGAGTTAAGTTTGAAAATCTCACATAAGTAGTGCCCCTTAACACTATAACAATCGCATGGTTCCTATTTAGATGAATTCTATGCCTATGGTTAAATAAGCCGAGGGGTTAAGTGGTAAAGTTAGCCAGTCTAATGCATACAGAAGACTAGATTACTCTGTTGGTACAGGTTCGAACCCTGTGAAAAAGAAAAAAAAAAGAAAATATTATTTTTCAAGATTTTTTTTTAATTCATTGCATTGGCTTCACTTTTCTTTGTTGTTGTATTTGTACTAAACATCTCTATCACCATTTTTAGCCATATAGCTATGGTCAATCATCATACAACAGTGTTCTTGGGCAGGATACTTTGAAATGGTTTAGAAGACCTTAGAGTATGCATACTATCACATTCATACTTTTGTGTACAAGTCATAAAGACACTGTTGGAACTACACAGGCGCACATTCTCATCAAGACCTTCACTGTCTGTCTTTATGATAAATACAGCTTTCCATGAGCTGGATTGTTTGTTTTCTTTTAATATGCATAATATGTCAACTTGCCACGAAGCACATTCAGAATTGAAACAAAAGCCCATGATAATACAGGTATTCATAGTGTCGTGTACTTTAGTTTATCTCCATAAAGGTATATACTGTATGCACTGAACGGTGAGACTTTAAATGAGCACCACAAACGTCAGTTTTCGTTGAACGTAAGTTGAAAAAAAGGTTCCATATTCAAAGCTATCAAAATAAATAAAAACTAAAATGCATACTCTATAAAGTAAAATATATTCAAGCACCCTACTTGCATACCAGACCTAATAGTGGCTGCAACTGATGTCGGTTCTAAGGCGTGGTTTGAGCTGTTGTTGTGGTTGTTTGCTGTTGCGTCCATACAGCATATTCTTTCAGTCAATACACAGACGAGACTTAGTATGCATGCAGTCTTGCCAGAGCCTTCACTGCTCTCACACATAAACAAAATGAGTATATGTATGGCATCTTTTATCACTCAATGCTCAGACAAACCTTAGCATGTGTGCAGCCTCGTCAGAGCCTTCACTGCTCTCACACATGCACAAAGTGGGCGTACATACGGCATATTCCATCAGTCAATGCTCAGACGCGCATTAGCATGCGTGCAGTCTCGCCAGAGCTTTCAATGCTCTCGCACATGCACACAATGGGCGTACACACGGCATGTTTGTTCAGTCAATGCTCGGACGAGCCATAGCGTGTGTGCAGTCTTGCCAGAGTCTCTACTGTACTCGCACATGCACAAAATGGGCGTAGATATGACATATTTTTTCAGTCAATGCTCAGACGAGACTAAGTATGCATGAAGTCTTGCCAGAGCCTTCACTGCTCTCGCACATACACAAAATGGGTGTGTTTATGGCATCTTTTATCAGTCAATGCTCAAACAAGCCTTAGCATGCGTGCAGTCTCGCCAGAGCCTTCACTACTCTCACACATGCACAAAATGGGCGTACATTCGGCATATTCATTCAGTCAATGCTGAGACGAGCCTTAGCGTGTGTGCAGTCTTGCCAGAGCCTTCACTGCTCTCGCACATGCACAAAATGGGCGTACATACGGCATATTTTTTCAGTCAATGCTTAAATAAGCCTAAGCATGCGTGCAGTCTTGCCAGAAACTTCACTACTCTCACACATGCACTAAATGGGCGTACATACAGCATATTATTTCAGTCAATGCTCAGACGCGCCTGAGCTTGCGCACAGTCTCGTCAGAGCCTTTGTTGCTCGCACATTGGCAAAATGGATGTAGACAAACAATCAGGCTAAAGTCTGTGCATGTTTACAGATCGAATTTATACATATACAATAAGTACCAAAATTGTATGCGATGGCTCAAATATAATACATGTTTAATGGTATGTTGACCTCTAAACCGCTAGTTTCGTAGTTTATTTCTTCTTGTAGAAACAGCTGTCTCCCTAAAAGTCGATTGGGTCAAAATTTGTTCATATGTCTAACTTTTGATGGCCAAATATTACATTTTTTGACCCATGTACAAGAATAACCAAAAAATCGTCCACTCCCAAATTCGAACCTGTGCGGCCAAATGCATTATTAACTATGTGTAACATGCTGAGCCAGCGCATGCGATTGTGATAATTTTACTGCAGTTTTGAGCAATGAAAGACTCAATCTAGTCTGTGCATCAATTCAGACTCGATTGAGCCTTCATTGCTCACATTCACAAAAAGTGGGCGTAGAAGAAGGCTTTCGTCAAAAAGCATGACCTCCGTCTACACTAGGTAGCTGTACGTGCATATTTATAGGAAAAACTTAACGCACACGCGATATGTATCCAAATCTCATGTGCTGGCTGAAATAGTTTATAAAGGTGTACGTTTAACACGTTGTTTGGATAGTGATTGATCTTCTCACGAATATGGATTCAAACCCCAAGGTATACACATCACTCATTAGGTGAGTGGGCACTTTTTCCAAGGCATTAGATTGCATGCAACATTAACATGGCATTATTTTACCTTTGGGCTCAGAATAGAAAGTCATTTTGTCTTTTTGTGCGCATAATTAGCACAAATCCACTCAATAAAAAGTTTAACTCTCATAGTGCTTACCTAATACATTGCCATAGAATAATGTTCTGCATTTTCATTAACATAAAATCCCATCCCCCTCTCTCATGTATTATTTGATTAAGGCACAGCTGGCGAGAGAACCCTTGAAAACGGACATCCGGTTGGCCAGGGTCACCTTAAAAAACAAAAGAAAAAGAACAAACAAAAAACTTTGAAAAAGGGAAAATAAAAAAAAGAGGCCCTTCCTTACGAATCCTCCCTTGGAGAAATTCGTTTGATGACAAGACCTTGCATCAGGTCTCGTCATGTAACCGTCCAAATGAGTTTTGGACAGGCTAGGTAAACACATAAATTTAAGAAGTTATGTGTCACTTGACTTAAATGTATAGAAATTATTAGTTTATTTTGGTAAAATAATATGCTGTTTTAAATAAATCAGATCTGGGCCTAAATTTCGATGTGCTCTTCAATAGAAAAAATATGACCAAGTGCATTTATTTAAAATCATGTTTCATAAGACAGATGTCTTTCTTTTGAGTTGAGTTTGAAAATCACACATGAGTAGTGCCACTTAACACTTTAACAATCGCATGGTTCCTATTTAGATGAATTCTATACCTATGGTTTAATAAGCCCAAATAGCCGAGGGGTTAAGTGGTAAAGTTAGCCAGTCTAATGCATACAGAAGACTAGATTACCCTGTTGGTACAGGTTCGAACCCTGTGAAAAAGAAAAAAAAGAAAATATTATTTTGAAAGTTTTTTTTTAATTCATTGCATTAGTTTCAATTTCTCTTGTTGTTGTATTTGTACTTAAAATCTCTATCACCTTTTTTAGCCAAATAGCTATGGTCAATCATCATACAACAGTGTTCTTGGGCAGGCTACTTTGAAATGGTTTAGAAGACCTTAGAGTATGCATACTATCACATTCATACTTCTGTGTACAAGTCATAAAGACACTGTTGGAACTACACAGACGCACATTCTCATCAAGACCTTCACTGTTTGTCTTTATGAATAATACAACTTTCCATGAGCTGGATTGCTTGTTTTCTTTTAAAATGCATAATATGTCAACTTGCCACGAAGCACATTCAGAATTGAAACAAAAGCCCATGATAATACAGGTACTCATATTGTCGTGTACTTTAGTTTATCTCCATAAAGGTATATACTGTATGCACTGAACGGTGAGACTTTAAATGAGCACCACAAACGTCAGTTTTCGTTGAACGTAAGTTGAAAAAAAGGTTCCATATTCAAAGCTATCAAAATAAATACAAACTAAAATGCATACTCTATGAAGTAAAATATATTCAAGCACCCTACTTGCATACCAGACCTAATAGTGGCTGCAATTGATGTCGGTTCTAAGGCGTGGTTTTAGCTGTTGTTGTGGTCGTTTGCTGTTGCGTCCATACAGCATATTCTTTCAGTCAATACTCAGACGAGACTAAGTATGCATGCAGTCTTGCCAGAGCCTTCACTGCTCTCACACATAAACAAAATGGGTATATACATGGCATCTTTTATCACTCAATGCTCAGACAAACCTTAGCATGTGTGCAGCCTCGCCAGAGCCTTCACTGCTCTCACACATGCACTAAATGGGCGTACATACAGTATATTATTTCAGTCAATGCACAGACGCGCCTGAGCTTGCGCACAGTCTCGTCAGAGCCTTTGTTGCTCGCACATTGGCAAAATGGATGTAGACAAACAATCAGGCTAAAGTCTGTGCATGTTTACAGATCGAATTTATACATATACAATAAGTACCAAAATTGTATGCGATGGCTCAAATAAAATACATGTTAAATGGTATGTTGACGTCTAAACCGCTAGTTTCGTATTTTATTTCTTCTTGTAGAAACAGCTGTCACCCTAAAAGTCGATTGGGTCAAAATTTGTTCATATGTCCAACTTTTGATGGCCAAATATTACATTTTTGACCCATGTACAAGAATAACCTAAAAATCGTCCACTCCCAAATTCGAACCAGTGCAGCCAAATGCATTATTAACTATGTGTAACAGTGTGAGTCAGCGCATGCGATTGTGATAATTTTACTGCAGTTTTGAGCAATGAAAGACTCAATCTAGTCTGTGCATCAATTCAGACTCAATTGAGCCTTCATTGCTCACATCCACAAAAAGTGGGCGTAGAAGAAGGCTTTCGTCAAAAAGCATGGCCTCTGTCTACACTAGGTAGCTGCACATGCATATTTATGGGAAAAACTTAACGCACATGCGATATGTATCCAAATCTCATGTGCTGGCTGAAATAGTTTATAAAGGTGTACGTCTTACACGTTGTTTGGATAGTGATTGATCTTCTCACGAATATGGGTTCAAACCCCAAGGTATACACATCACTCATTAGGTGAGTGGGCACTTTTTCCAAGGCATTAGATTGCATGCAACATTAACATGGCATTGTTTCACCTTTGGGCTCAGAATAGAAAGTCATTTTGTCTTTTTGTGCGCATAATTAGCATAAATACACTCAATAAAAAGTTTAACTCTCATAGTGCTTACCTAATACATAACCATAGAATAATTTGCTGCATTTTCATTAACATAAAATCCCATCCCTTTCTCTCGTGTATTATTAGATTAAGGCCCAGCTGGCGAGAGAACCCTTGAAAACGGACATCCAGCTGGCCAGGGTCACCTTAAAAAACAAAAGAAAAAGAACAAACAAAAAACTTTGAAAAAGGAAAAAAAAAAAAGAGGCCCTTCCTTACGAATCCTCCCTTGGAGAAATTCGTTTGATGACAAGACCTTGCATCAGGTCTCGTCATGTAACCGTCCAAATGAGTTTTGGACAGGCTAGGTAAACACATAAATTTAAGAAGTTATGTTTCACTTGACTTAAATGTATAGAAATTATTAGTTTATTTTGGTAAAATAATATGCTGTTTTAAATAAATCAGATCTGGGTCTAAATTTCGATGTGCTCTTCAATAGAAAAAATATGACCAAGTGCATTAATTTAAAATCATGTTTCTTTAGACAGATGTCTTTGCTTTTGAGTTAAGTTTGAAAATCTCACATAAGTAGTGCCCCTTAACACTATAACAATCGCATGGTTCCTATTTAGATGAATTCTATGCCTATGGTTAAATAAGCCGAGGGGTTAAGTGGTAAAGTTAGCCAGTCTAATGCATACAGAAGACTAGATTACTCTGTTGGTACAGGTTCGAACCCTGTGAAAAAGAAAAAAAAAAGAAAATATTATTTTTCAAGATTTTTTTTTAATTCATTGCATTGGCTTCACTTTTCTTTGTTGTTGTATTTGTACTAAACATCTCTATCACCATTTTTAGCCATATAGCTATGGTCAATCATCATACAACAGTGTTCTTGGGCAGGATACTTTGAAATGGTTTAGAAGACCTTAGAGTATGCATACTATCACATTCATACTTTTGTGTACAAGTCATAAAGACACTGTTGGAACTACACAGGCGCACATTCTCATCAAGACCTTCACTGTCTGTCTTTATGATAAATACAGCTTTCCATGAGCTGGATTGTTTGTTTTCTTTTAATATGCATAATATGTCAACTTGCCACGAAGCACATTCAGAATTGAAACAAAAGCCCATGATAATACAGGTATTCATAGTGTCGTGTACTTTAGTTTATCTCCATAAAGGTATATACTGTATGCACTGAACGGTGAGACTTTAAATGAGCACCACAAACGTCAGTTTTCGTTGAACGTAAGTTGAAAAAAAGGTTCCATATTCAAAGCTATCAAAATAAATAAAAACTAAAATGCATACTCTATAAAGTAAAATATATTCAAGCACCCTACTTGCATACCAGACCTAATAGTGGCTGCAACTGATGTCGGTTCTAAGGCGTGGTTTGAGCTGTTGTTGTGGTTGTTTGCTGTTGCGTCCATACAGCATATTCTTTCAGTCAATACACAGACGAGACTTAGTATGCATGCAGTCTTGCCAGAGCCTTCACTGCTCTCACACATAAACAAAATGAGTATATGTATGGCATCTTTTATCACTCAATGCTCAGACAAACCTTAGCATGTGTGCAGCCTCGTCAGAGCCTTCACTGCTCTCACACATGCACAAAGTGGGCGTACATACGGCATATTCCATCAGTCAATGCTCAGACGCGCATTAGCATGCGTGCAGTCTCGCCAGAGCTTTCAATGCTCTCGCACATGCACACAATGGGCGTACACACGGCATGTTTGTTCAGTCAATGCTCGGACGAGCCATAGCGTGTGTGCAGTCTTGCCAGAGTCTCTACTGTACTCGCACATGCACAAAATGGGCGTAGATATGACATATTTTTTCAGTCAATGCTCAGACGAGACTAAGTATGCATGAAGTCTTGCCAGAGCCTTCACTGCTCTCGCACATACACAAAATGGGTGTGTTTATGGCATCTTTTATCAGTCAATGCTCAAACAAGCCTTAGCATGCGTGCAGTCTCGCCAGAGCCTTCACTACTCTCACACATGCACAAAATGGGCGTACATTCGGCATATTCATTCAGTCAATGCTGAGACGAGCCTTAGCGTGTGTGCAGTCTTGCCAGAGCCTTCACTGCTCTCGCACATGCACAAAATGGGCGTACATACGGCATATTTTTTCAGTCAATGCTTAAATAAGCCTAAGCATGCGTGCAGTCTTGCCAGAAACTTCACTACTCTCACACATGCACTAAATGGGCGTACATACAGCATATTATTTCAGTCAATGCTCAGACGCGCCTGAGCTTGCGCACAGTCTCGTCAGAGCCTTTGTTGCTCGCACATTGGCAAAATGGATGTAGACAAACAATCAGGCTAAAGTCTGTGCATGTTTACAGATCGAATTTATACATATACAATAAGTACCAAAATTGTATGCGATGGCTCAAATATAATACATGTTAAATGGTATGTTGACCTCTAAACCGCTAGTTTCGTAGTTTATTTCTTCTTGTAGAAACAGCTGTCTCCCTAAAAGTCGATTGGGTCAAAATTTGTTCATATGTCTAACTTTTGATGGCCAAATATTACATTTTTTGACCCATGTACAAGAATAACCAAAAAATCGTCCACTCCCAAATTCGAACCTGTGCGGCCAAATGCATTATTAACTATGTGTAACATGCTGAGCCAGCGCATGCGATTGTGATAATTTTACTGCAGTTTTGAGCAATGAAAGACTCAATCTAGTCTGTGCATCAATTCAGACTCGATTGAGCCTTCATTGCTCACATTCACAAAAAGTGGGCGTAGAAGAAGGCTTTCGTCAAAAAGCATGACCTCCGTCTACACTAGGTAGCTGTACGTGCATATTTATAGGAAAAACTTAACGCACACGCGATATGTATCCAAATCTCATGTGCTGGCTGAAATAGTTTATAAAGGTGTACGTTTAACACGTTGTTTGGATAGTGATTGATCTTCTCACGAATATGGATTCAAACCCCAAGGTATACACATCACTCATTAGGTGAGTGGGCACTTTTTCCAAGGCATTAGATTGCATGCAACATTAACATGGCATTATTTTACCTTTGGGCTCAGAATAGAAAGTCATTTTGTCTTTTTGTGCGCATAATTAGCACAAATCCACTCAATAAAAAGTTTAACTCTCATAGTGCTTACCTAATACATTGCCATAGAATAATGTTCTGCATTTTCATTAACATAAAATCCCATCCCCCTCTCTCATGTATTATTTGATTAAGGCACAGCTGGCGAGAGAACCCTTGAAAACGGACATCCGGTTGGCCAGGGTCACCTTAAAAAACAAAAGAAAAAGAACAAACAAAAAACTTTGAAAAAGGGAAAATAAAAAAAAGAGGCCCTTCCTTACGAATCCTCCCTTGGAGAAATTCGTTTGATGACAAGACCTTGCATCAGGTCTCGTCATGTAACCGTCCAAATGAGTTTTGGACAGGCTAGGTAAACACATAAATTTAAGAAGTTATGTGTCACTTGACTTAAATGTATAGAAATTATTAGTTTATTTTGGTAAAATAATATGCTGTTTTAAATAAATCAGATCTGGGCCTAAATTTCGATGTGCTCTTCAATAGAAAAAATATGACCAAGTGCATTTATTTAAAATCATGTTTCATAAGACAGATGTCTTTCTTTTGAGTTGAGTTTGAAAATCACACATGAGTAGTGCCACTTAACACTTTAACAATCGCATGGTTCCTATTTAGATGAATTCTATACCTATGGTTTAATAAGCCCAAATAGCCGAGGGGTTAAGTGGTAAAGTTAGCCAGTCTAATGCATACAGAAGACTAGATTACCCTGTTGGTACAGGTTCGAACCCTGTGAAAAAGAAAAAAAAGAAAATATTATTTTTAAAGTTTTTTTTTAATTCATTGCATTAGTTTCAATTTCTCTTGTTGTTGTATTTGTACTTAAAATCTCTATCACCTTTTTTAGCCAAATAGCTATGGTCAATCATCATACAACAGTGTTCTTGGGCAGGCTACTTTGAAATGGTTTAGAAGACCTTAGAGTATGCATACTATCACATTCATACTTCTGTGTACAAGTCATAAAGACACTGTTGGAACTACACAGACGCACATTCTCATCAAGACCTTCACTGTTTGTCTTTATGAATAATACAACTTTCCATGAGCTGGATTGCTTGTTTTCTTTTAAAATGCATAATATGTCAACTTGCCACGAAGCACATTCAGAATTGAAACAAAAGCCCATGATAATACAGGTACTCATATTGTCGTGTACTTTAGTTTATCTCCATAAAGGTATATACTGTATGCACTGAACGGTGAGACTTTAAATGAGCACCACAAACGTCAGTTTTCGTTGAACGTAAGTTGAAAAAAAGGTTCCATATTCAAAGCTATCAAAATAAATACAAACTAAAATGCATACTCTATGAAGTAAAATATATTCAAGCACCCTACTTGCATACCAGACCTAATAGTGGCTGCAATTGATGTCGGTTCTAAGGCGTGGTTTTAGCTGTTGTTGTGGTCGTTTGCTGTTGCGTCCATACAGCATATTCTTTCAGTCAATACTCAGACGAGACTAAGTATGCATGCAGTCTTGCCAGAGCCTTCACTGCTCTCACACATAAACAAAATGGGTATATACATGGCATCTTTTATCACTCAATGCTCAGACAAACCTTAGCATGTGTGCAGCCTCGCCAGAGCCTTCACTGCTCTCACACATGCACTAAATGGGCGTACATACAGTATATTATTTCAGTCAATGCACAGACGCGCCTGAGCTTGCGCACAGTCTCGTCAGAGCCTTTGTTGCTCGCACATTGGCAAAATGGATGTAGACAAACAATCAGGCTAAAGTCTGTGCATGTTTACAGATCGAATTTATACATATACAATAAGTACCAAAATTGTATGCGATGGCTCAAATAAAATACATGTTAAATGGTATGTTGACGTCTAAACCGCTAGTTTCGTATTTTATTTCTTCTTGTAGAAACAGCTGTCACCCTAAAAGTCGATTGGGTCAAAATTTGTTCATATGTCCAACTTTTGATGGCCAAATATTACATTTTTGACCCATGTACAAGAATAACCTAAAAATCGTCCACTCCCAAATTCGAACCAGTGCAGCCAAATGCATTATTAACTATGTGTAACAGTGTGAGTCAGCGCATGCGATTGTGATAATTTTACTGCAGTTTTGAGCAATGAAAGACTCAATCTAGTCTGTGCATCAATTCAGACTCAATTGAGCCTTCATTGCTCACATCCACAAAAAGTGGGCGTAGAAGAAGGCTTTCGTCAAAAAGCATGGCCTCTGTCTACACTAGGTAGCTGCACATGCATATTTATGGGAAAAACTTAACGCACATGCGATATGTATCCAAATCTCATGTGCTGGCTGAAATAGTTTATAAAGGTGTACGTCTTACACGTTGTTTGGATAGTGATTGATCTTCTCACGAATATGGGTTCAAACTCCAAGGTATACACATCACTTATTAGGTGAGTGGGCACTTTTTCCAAGGCATTAGATTGCATGCAACATTAACATGGCATTATTCCACCTTTGGGCTCAGAATAGAAAGTCATTTTGTTTTTTTGTGCGCATAATTAGCATAAATACACTCAATAAAAAGTTTAACTCTCATAGTGCTTACCTAATACATTACCATAGAATAATTTTCTGCATTTTCATTAACATAAAATCCCATCCCCCTCTCTCATGTATTATTTGATAAAGGCACAGCTGGCGAGAGAACCCTTGAAAACGGACATCTGGTTGGCCAGGGTCACCTTAAAAACAAAAGAAAAAGAACAAACAAAAAACTTTGAAAAAGGGAAAATAAAAAAAAGGCCCTTCCTTACGAATCCTCCCTTGGAGAAATTAGTTTGGTGACAAGACCTTGCATCAGGTCGCGTCATGTAACCGTCAAAATGACTTTTGGACAGGCTAAGTAAACACATAAATTTAAGAAGTTATGTTTCACTTGACTAAAATGTATAGAAATTATTAGTTTATTTTGGTAAAATAATATGCTGTTTTAAATAAATCAGATCTGGGTCTAAATTTCGATGTGCTCTTCAATAGAAAAAATATGACCAAGTGCATTTATTTAAAATCAAGTTTCTTTAGACAGATGTCTTTGCTTTTTAGTGAGTTTGAAATTCACACATAAGTAGTGCCCCTTAACACTTTAACAATCGCATGGTTCCTATTTAGATGAATTCTATACCTATGGATTAATAAGCCCAAATAGCCGAGGGGTTAAGTGGTAAAGTTAGCCAGTCTAATGCATACAGAAGACTAGATTACCCTGTTGGTACAGGTTCGAACCCTGTGAAAAAGAAAAAAAAGAAAATATTATTTTTAAAGATTTTTTTAATTCATTGCATTGGTTTCAATTTCTCTTGTTGTTGTATTTGTACTTAACATCTCTATCACCCTTTTTAGCCATATAGCTATGGTCAATCATCATACAACAGTGTTCTTGGGCAGGCTACTTTGAAATGGTTTAGAAGACCTTAGAGTATGCATACTACATGTATCACATTCATACTTTTGTGTACAAGTCATAAAGACACTGTTGGAACTACACAGACGCACATTCTCATCAAGACCTTCACTGTTTGTCTTTATGATAAATACAGCTTTCCATGAGCTGGATTGTTTGTTTTCTTTTAATATGCATAATATGTCAACTTGCCCCGAAGCACATTCAGAATTGAAACAAAAGCCCATGATAATACAGGTATTCATAGTGTCGTGTACTTTAGTTTATCTCCATAAAGGTATATACTGTATGCACTGAACGGTGATGCTTGAAATGAGCACCAGAAACGTCAGTTTTCGTTGAACGTAAGTTGAAAAAAAGGTTCCATATTCAAAGCTATCAAAATAAATAAAAACTAAAATGCATACTCTATAAAGTAAAATATATTAGTGTAAACAATATTTTATTCAAATATAAAGTACATCGAGATACAACAGATACATCATATATACAATACAATACATTTGAAAGGGATACAGAAATAAGTCTAAGACTTGTTTGAATCTGCTTCCCTAAAGGAATCATCTAAATAAAATAATTTGATTAGCAGTTGATTTCTTGATGATGTTTCCAATATAATTATATGTGATTTCATTTTATGCAGATAGTAAATGAAACTAAGAAGTATATATGTGTGTGTGTGTGTGTGTGTGTGTGTGTGTGTGTGTGTGTGTGTGTGTGTGTAATCTAGCAGATAAGATAGAGAGAGAGAGGTTTCCACGGTATCGACCTTATTGGATAAGAAAAAAGTGCCATTATATTGGTAGTTAGTTCTCAAATCGTTTTGAATGGGTGATAAACTCCTGAACAGTTTTGAAGATAATACAATTGGTATTGCTGTTTAAGCTTCGTTCACCGTACAACAGCACGTTGAGAGTTGGGACACAGTGTCTTTGAACCTTTTCTAGCATAATTTGACGCTGGGCAGTGAACCTTGCACAAGAGAAGATGAAATGCTGGACGTCTTCAATTTCGCCACATGTACAGAACTTGTCTTGTATGATGTTTTTACTGAATAAGGTGTAGTGCAAACTGCTACAATTTGTCCTAATTCTAGCATGAAGTATCTGTTCGTTTCTGCTGCCAGTGAGATAATAATTTGGAACAGGTTGTCACGTTGACATCTTCTTTTTGAAAGAAGAAACTGATGGACAGGACTGAACTGTGTTACCTAGAGTATTCCACTCACGTATGGTTGAGGGGAGAAATGAATTATAGTACAGTTGGGATTTAGCGTCAATTGTTTGATATTGTTCGCTGTTTCTTAGTGGATACCTAGACATGGCACCTACAAGGGGAGGAAGCAATGAACTGAGATATGCTGGAGTTAAGTAGTTGGTCATTTTATAGTACAGAGTCAATTTATGTTGCCTTCGTCTTGAGCTAAGAGTCTCCCAGCCAGTTTCTTTATACAAATTCTCAATTGATACTAATTTGGTTGTTCCAGTCACTATCCTGGCAGCTTCAAGCTGTATCTTCTCAAGTTCGTCTTTCTCATACTTAGTAATATTGCACCAGACAACGTCAGCATATTCTACGATTGGCCTAATAAATGCCATATATATAGTTTCTAGTGCTTTTCTATCTAAACGAAATTTAAGTTTACGCATAATGTGAATTCGCTGCCATGCTTTTGTAGTTATTAATTGTATGTGTTTGTGCCAAGTACCACTACTTTCAAATGTTACTCCTAGATGTTTGTGACTTTCGACTTCTGTGATTACTTGATTATTCATAATTACAGGTGGGTGAACAGGTTTATTTTACTTACGAGACAGTAGTATGTATTCAGTCTTGTTTGGATTAAAAGATACCAGCCATTTCTCAGCCCATGCAGATATTCTTACTAAATCCTGATTAATGGTTTGTGATGCTTCTTCTGGGGAGTCAACTATAATATAAAGGCTAGTATCATCTGCAAAAAGACGAATAATTGAGTTGATATCTTTTACAATATCATTGATATAAATAAGGAATAAAAGTGGTTCTAAAATAGAGCCTTGGGGTACACCCGCATTTATGCTTACCAAGGTGGAGGACCCCCCTGGTAAGACAACCCTTTGTTTGCGATCGCTCAAGTAGTTTTGAAACCATCCTAACAGGGAGCCACTAAGGCCTACAGATTTAAGTTTTAATAATAATCCCTTGTGCCAAACACGGTCGAATGCTTTGCTTATGTCACAAAAAACTGCCTTTACTTCTAAGCCATCATCCAATGCCTTTGAGAATGTATTGTAGATATCAACTAGTTGATTGGCGGTGGAATCGCCAGGGACAAAGCCTGATTGCAAGGACGTTATAACATTGTTGGCACTTAAGAAGTTAAAGACGTGTTTATGAACTATTTTTTCCATAACTTTTCCCAATGTACTAAGTAATGATATAGGTCTGTAATTTTTACAGTCCGTAGGATCATCTTTTTTAAAAACTGGCGTAACATTAGCTTCTTTCCATGCCTTGGGTACTTTGCTCAATGATAAAGATAAGTTAAATAAATTAGAAAGAGGATGAGAGAGTTCTGAAGAACAAGTTCTAAGGACATAGTTATTCATATTATCTGGTCCAGACGCTTTTCCCGTTTGTAGTGTTTCTAATATGGATTTAACTTCAGTAGGGTTTGTTACTAATTGTGTCAAATTGTTTGGGTTTGATTGAATGATATGTGGTAATTCCTTGCCAGCATCATTTAGATCAGATTGTGTTTTAAAATATGAATTAAGCAAATTAGCCTTTTCTTTGTCATCTGTGCATATTATATCATTTTCTTTTAGGGGTGGGGGTGATGCTTTATCTTGAGTTGATAAAAATGATTTTAAAGTCTTCCACCAATCTTTACTGCTTAAGTTATGGCTGGAAGTTAGTTTATTTGCTAGATTGTCAAAGTAGGTTTTTTGGAGGATCGTAATAGTTTAGTTGTGTCATTTCTCAGTCGTTTATATTGGTCCCAGTGTTGTTGTAATTGTGTGCGCTTAGCTTTGTCATAGGCTCTTTTACGTTTTCTCATTAATTTTCGTAGTTCATTATGCATCCATGGAGTTTCAGAAGGACGCACACTTGCAATTTTGTTTGGTATGCATTCACTGCTTATTTGAAATATGTGGTCCGTCACGTTTTTGGAATATATATCAATGTCTTCATTTGCGAATGAGTTCCAGTCAGTATTGCCAAACTTGTGCTTGAGATTCTCATAGTCCCCATCTTTGTACTTCCATATATGCCTTTTAATTGATTTTCTATGGGGTTTTGTAAATTTAAACACACTAAATATAGGACAATGATACCGAATTTCTTGGTTTAGGAATGGATCGCCTACACCACTTAAGAGAATGCTGTTGGGGTTAGAAGTTAGTATAATATCAATTAAGGAAGATGATCGCTCGGTAAAGTGTGTATGCTCATTTATAATTTGGTGCAAATCATATTGCCGACAAATATTAATAATTTTACCAGAAGAGACTGCCTTGTTCATATCAAGATTAAAATCTCCTAAAATAATTATTTCAGGTATATCAGTATCTCTTGCAAGATCAATAGAGTTTTCTATGTTATTTAGGACGGTGTTGTCTGAATTTGGAGGCCGATAAAACGTTCCGATGAGAAGACGCTTACTTGGCAGTCGGATTTCTATCCATACGCATTCCAAATTGAGAATTTCCAAATCGTGACGCCTAATGCAAGGTATTTCACTTTTAATGTAAACTGCAACACCACCATGTCCATCTTCAGGCCGGTCTTTACGAAAAGGTGATCGAAACCCATTTATTTGAATATCTGAATGTGTAGTGTTATGGGTAAACCAAGTTTCCGTAATTGAAATGACATCAAAATTTGATAACTCAGTTTCAAGGAGGTCAATTTTATGAACTGCACTTTGCACATTGTAATGAACAATAGAAAAATTATGTTTTATTATGTCAGAGGTTTCATTTGTAATGTCAGATAAAAGAGAGTCAGAATCAGATCTGGGTCCCGGGTTAAGTTCTATATCGCCAGCACTTAAGAGCAGCATTCTTAAGATAGTATAGTATTCGAAGACGTTCAAAGAGCCAACACCCTTCAATTTATGGTGTCTACAGTAGTGCAATCCTATTCTAATTCTATAAGTACAAATGTCAACCCCAGTCATCTTTCAATATGCAATAGTATGAGTAGATATAATGTAGAACGAGATTGCAATAACATGTAGAGACCAATGTGTGCATCTTAACCATAGTGTAAATGATCAATGCAGAGAAAGAGAGTTGAGGAGATACCGTGGAAGAAAGTGAAAAAGCTAATGAAAGAGAAAATAAGAGGATGTAACAACAGTGTACAAACATGTTCGAATTTAGATTTGGATTGAAACTAATAATGGTTAATAAGTTATGCTTGGTAACATTTCACAGACTGAGCGATGTCTAAAGAAACATTAAGCACCTGGGGATGGGAGCAGTTAAACTAGCGCAGCACCAGGCCAAGACTCCATTGACTTAATGATTTGAGGATGGGTTATTTAGGGTCTGATGGAGGCATCGTCCGATGCAGCCCTTGAAAAAACCACTCCAATACCCAGGTTTAATAATGTATTCAAATGGTCTGCACCGCCTGCATTTTACAGCAGGCTATGACTGGCCCTAAACAGTGCCCATATTTTCGTAATGCAGAAATTTGGTTTTGAAAAGAAAAAAAAAAATAATAATTAATGAAAAGTAGATAACGCCCGCGCGTGACAGCCTTATACAATGAATCGTATAAGGCCGTAACCAGGCGTCCACTTTACGGGGTTTACTAGACTTGTTTCCCTTAGATATACCTTGCCGAAATACGAAACGCAAGGCATGTCTCAGGAAACCCATATATTCAATTACACATGTTTACCTTATCAGGTATTTATTACTGTCCTACCAGCCAAGAGTGACAGTGGCTTCATGTTTTGTTCAAAAAGTCATCAGGAAGTTATAATTGATAGATCAATTATGTATTAATCCTATCCACCGGATAGGATTACAACACAAGTGATCTCTCGATTTGAGTTAGGCCAGTAAATGTTCCACTTAATAATTGTAAACAAATGTCACCTAACTGTCACCCCTAGATGGCACGACGGTATTTATAGTTATTTACATATTATCAATACAGCCAGACTATTAGGAATGGTGACGAAACAGCCGGTCGCAACTTCTATACTAATAGCTATACATGTAGGCTAGTATAAGATATAGCCCCAAGATGGTTTCTATTACTTTCTGCACACTGTTTAACTTAATGCCCTGTGACATATATACAATAGATTACTTTCAATATCAGTAATCTGGATCCAGATCAGGCTCGACATTTGTCGGATCCGGGTCGGGTCTGTAGCAGATGACAGGAATCCCGGTCATAGTGAAAGCAATCGCCAGAATGTTTTAATCAAATGTGCATCCTTTGTTTACAGGAATTAACAGCAAAAGACAACTCACACAGTCGCCATCAGTGTGCAGAGAGTCAATTTGACCAAAATAAATATTGCAATATACAGTCATTCAAAATCGTGACAATTTTAACAGTTTGAACAGTTTTTCTCACCCGACTCGAACAGAATATACGTCCCTGCTAGTGTTTACATAATTAGGTTCATTCACCTGTTAAATCGATCTAGTGCGGATTTTTGCACGAGCAGAGCGTGGGAGGCCGTAAAGATGTGTATTTGTGTTAGGAAGATGTGTCCCATTTATGGGAACTGGATTAATAAATTTTCAGTTCGAAGGTATGTGCGTCATTGTTGCTCGTGCAAAAAAACCAACAACGTAATTGTGTTTGAACGCAGCCAGCCCCACACCGTTGCAGTGCCACATGCCGCAACCAGAGCTGCAACGATAGACCTTATATGCAGGTATATTGCAATTTGAGTCTGAAAAGGTACAATATATTGGTACGGAAAACATATCGCACTAAATTGTGGTTAAAAAATATAATAAACAGTATATTGTGGTAGAATCGCAAAATATCCTTCATATATTGCAGTATATCGCAATACGCTTTTGGCACATCGTTACAGCCCCAGTCGCAACAATGAAGCAACAACGGTGCGACGCATGGATACGACATGTTACATTTAAAGGGCCCTGCTTGTCCATCTAACCTCGAGAACCAGTTCGATTCCTGAAATTACCGTAAAACCCCGAAAACTCGAAGCTCTCGAGACTAGAGATTTTTTTCGAATTATCAGTAGATCGAATCATTGGGAGGTGACATAAAAGATAAACCCCCAAAAATTGTTATTATCAAGATTTTTTCTGTCTGAAGTAAGTTTTGGGAGAGTAAAAGAAACGTCTCATGGAGACTTCTCTTCCACGAACCCAAGACATGTTATTATAGGCATTCATTAAATTAGATAATGAACAGGTCCTATTCTCTGAGTTAAGTGTGTCCCAGACTTATTTCGAATTAGTGTATGTCTCGAAAATTCGACGTTCTAATGTTCCAGGTTTTACTGTATTAAGATATGTACAGGTGTATCTATTTTATCTCAGTGGCAAAACATCATGGGTGCCTGACAGACCTTACCAATGCACAGGCTGATAAGCGCCCCTGTTGTTCATATGCAGAGGGACTAAGGCTTCCAGTTGCTCTTTTTCCGTAATCGGATCAGATAGCGTTACCATTGGTCAACGTCTATTCCATGTATATGACGTATCTTAACCCACTGCACAACCGGCAACCGCGTTGACCCAGGCGAATTGCCGTATGATGCAGCACTCCATCCGGGTCAACACGATCTGCCAAGACAAAAATTACACCAGTGAAGGATTTGGAGACTAGTTGAAAAGTACGACCCGTGACCCCACGATGTACACAATAGACCATCCCAAATTTATATGTATGGCGCTAAAGATCGCTATGACTAATCGACCTATGACAACCTAGAGCAAGCCCAAACAACACACCTCGGATTGCAGCACCTCGTCTGGGACTGCACTACGTCGTGCTAATGTGAAATAAATACTAATCTTTTAGTTCACATCGTATGAAATGCTCTTGCGTGTTTCGTTTAGGTCAATCTGTGTTGTAGTGACCAGTTCAGTCTGAAGCATTAAAACGTGGCTTTGCATAACGGTCAATTCAGTGAAAGAAGTTCAATGTGCACTGGGGCAGGATAGAATGACCATATGTCTAACAATGCATAATAAATGCATTCGAGTATATTGTTCATGGGGTAAACATAATAAAAACAACATGGATCGTCGTACAGAACGCTGTCTGCCAGACCTCCAGATAAGAGTGTGTACTGGAAAATTATTTTCGTATTTCTCACCCAAAACATATGTTGTGGGTACTCAAAAGAACCGTCTCAATGAGACGGGTTTTTTGAACACCCAAAACACATGTTTAAGTCGTTGGGAAAGGAATATAAAATATATTCAAGCACCCTACTTGCATACCAGACCTAATAGTGGCTGCAACTGATGTCGGTTCTAAGGCGTGTTTTGAGCTGTTGTTGTGGTCGTTTTCTGTTGCGTCCATACGGCATATTCTTTCAGTCAATACTCAGACGAGACTTAGTATGCATGCAGTCTTGCCAGAGCCTTCACTGCTCTCACACATAAACAAAATGGGTATATACATGGCATCTTTTATCACTAAATGCTCAGACAAACCTTAGCATGTGTGCAGCCTCGCCAGAGCCTTCACTGCTCTCACACATGCACAAAATGGGCGTACATACGGCATATTCCATCAGTCAATGCTCAGACGCGCATTAGCATGCGTGCAGTCTCGCCAGAGCTTTCAATGCTCTCGCACATGCACACAATGGGCGTACACACGGCATGTTCGTTCAGTCAATGCTCAGACGAGCCATAGCGTGTGTGCCGTCTTGCCAGAGACTCTACTGTACTCGCACATGCACAAAATGGGCGTACATATGACATATTTTTTCAGTCAATGCTCAGACGAGACTTAGTATGCATGAAGTCTTGCCAGAGCCTTCACTGCTCTCGCACATACACAAAATGGGTGTCATTATGGCATCTTTTATCAGTCAATGCTCAAACAAGCCTTAGCATGCGTGCAGTCTCGCCAGATCCTTCACTACTCTCACACATGCACAAAATGGGCGTACATAGGCATATTCTTTCAGTCAATGCTGAGACGAGCCTTAGCGTGTGTGCAGTCTTGCCAGAGCCTTCACTGCTCTCGCACATGCACAAAATGGGCGTACATACGGCATATTTTTTCAGTCAATGCTTAAATAAGCCTAAGCATGCGTGCAGTCTCGCCAGAAATTCACTACTCTCACACATGCACTAAATGGGCGTACATACAGCATATTATTTCAGTCAATGCTCAGACGCGCCTGAGCTTGCGCACAGTCTCGTCAGAGCCTTTGTTGCTCGCACATTGGCAAAATGGATGTAGACAAACAATCAGGCTAAAGTCTGTGCATGTTTACAAATCGAATTTATACATATACAATAAGTACCAAAATTGTATGCGATGGCTCAAATATAATACATGTTTAATGGTATGTTGACGTCTAAACCGCTAGTTTCGTAGTTTATTTCCTCTTTTAGAAACAGCTGTCACCCTAAAGGTCGACTGGGTCAAAATTTGTTCATATGTCTTACTTTTGATGGCCAAATATTACATTTTTGACCCATGTACAAGAATAACCTAAAAATCGTCCACTCCTAAATTCGAATCTGTGCGGCAAAATGCATTATCAACTATGTGTAACATGCTGAGTCAGCGCATGCGATTGTGATAATTTTACTGCAGTTTTGAGCAATGAAAGACTCAATAATTCAGACTCGATTGAGCCTTCATTGCTCACATCCACAAAAAGTGGGCGTAGAAGAAGGCTTTCGTCAAAAAGCATGGCCTCTGTCTACACTAGGTAGCTGTACGTGCATATTTATGGGAAAAACTTAACGCACATGCGATATGTATCCAAATATCATGTGCTGGCTGAAATAGTGTATAAAGGTGTACGTCTAACACGTTGTTTGGATAGTGATTGATCTTCTCACGAATATGGGTTCAACCCCAAGGTATACACATCACTCATTAGGTGAGTGGGCACTTTTTCCAAGTCATTAGATTGCATGCAACATTAACATGGCATTATTTCACCTTTGGGCTCAGAATAGAAAGTCATTTTGTCTTTTTGTGCGCATAATTAGCATAAATAAAGTAAAAAAAAAAAGTTTAACTCTCATAGTGCTTACCAAATACATTACCATAGAATAATTTTTGCATTTTCATTAACATAACATCCCAAGCCCTTTCTCGTGTATTATTAGATAAAGGCCCAGCTGGCAAGAGACGCCGTGAAAATGGACATTAAGCTGACCACGGTCACCTTAAAAAACAAAAGAAAAAGAACAAACAATAAACTTATAAAAAGGAGAAAATAAAAAAAGAGGCCCTTCCTTACGAATCCTCCCTCGGAGAAATTCGTTTGATGACAAGACCTTGCATCATGTATCGTCATGTAACCGTCCAAATGAGTTTTGGAAAGGCTAGGTAAACACATAAATTTAAGAAGTTGTGTTTCACTTGACTTAAATGTATAGAAATTATTAGTTTATTTTGGTAAAATAATATGCTGTTTTAAATAAATCCGATCTGGGCCTTAATTTCGATGTGCTCTTCAATAGAAAAAATATGACCAAGTGCATTTATTTAAAATCATGTTTCATTAGACGATGTCTTTGCTTTTGAGTTGAGTTTGAAAATCACACATAAGTAGTGCCCCTTAACACTTTAACAATTGCATGGTTTCTATTTAGATGAATTCTATACCTATGGTTTAATAAGCCCAAATAGCTGAGGGGTTAAGTGGTAAAGTTAGTCAGTCTAATGCATACAGAAGACTAGATTACCCTGTTGGTACAGGTTCGAACCCTGTGAAAAAGAAAAAAAAGAAAATATTATTTTTAAAGATTTTTTAATTCATTGCATTGGTTTCAATTTCTCTTGTTGTTGTTTTTGTACTTAACATCTCTATCAACATTTTTAGCCATATAGCTATGGTCAATCATCATACAACAGTGTTCTAGGGCAGGTTACTTTGAAATGGTTTAGATACCTTAAAGTATGCATACTATCACATTCATACTTTTGTGTACAAGACTTAAAGACACTGTTGAGACTACACAGATGCACATTCTCATCAAGACCTTCACTGTTTGTCTTTATGATAAATACAACTTTCCATGAGCTGGATTGTTTGTTTTCTTTTCATATGCATAATATGTCAACTTGCCACGAAGCACATTCAGAATTGAAACAAAACCCATGATAATACAGGTATTCATATCATTGTGTATTTTAGTTTCTCTCCATAAACGTATATATTGTATGCACTGAACGACGACGTTTCAAATGAGCACCACAAACGTCAGATTTTTTGTGGAACGTAAGTTGAAAACAGGTTCCATATTCAAAGCTATCAAAATAAATAAAATACTAAAATGCATACTCTATGAAGTAAAATATATTCAAGCCCCCTACTTGCATACCAGAACTGATAGTGGCTGCAACTGATGTCGGTTCTAAGGCATGGTTTCAGCTGTTGTTGTGGTCGTTTGCTGTTGCGTCCATATGGCATATTCTTTCAGTCAATACTCAGACGAGACTTAGTATGCATGCAGTCTTGCCAGAGTCTTCACTGCTCTCGCATATAAACAAATTTGGTGTATACATGGCATCTTTAATCAGGCAATGCTCAGACAAACCTAAGCATGCGTGCAGCCTCACTGCTCTGACGCATGCACAAAATGGGCGTACATACGGCATATTCTTTCAGTCAATGCTCAGAAGCGCATTAGCATGCGTGCAGTCTCGCCAGAGCCTTCAATTCTGTTGCACATGCACACAATGGGCGTACACACGGCATGTTCGTTCAGTCAATGCTCAGACCAGCCATAGCGTATTGCAGTCTTGCCAGAGTCTCTACTGCACTCGCACATGCACAAAATGGGCGTACATATGGCATATTTTTTTCAGTCAATGCTCAGACGAGACTTAGTATGCATGAAGTCTTTCCAGAGCCTTCACTGCTCTCGCACATACACAAAATGGGTGTGTTTATGGCATCTTTTATCAGTCAATGCTCAAACGAGCCTTAGCATGCGTACAGTCTCGCCAGAGCCTTCACTACTCTCACACATGCGCAAAATGGGCGTACATACGGCATATTCTTTCAGTCAGTGCTTAGACGAGCCTAAGCGTGTGTGCAGTCCTGCCAGAGCCTTCACTGCTCTCGCACATACACACAATGGGCGTACAAACGGCATGTTCGTTCAGTCAATGCTCAGACGAGCCATAGCGTATTGCAGTCTTTCTAGAGTCTCTACTGCACTCGCACATGCACAAAATGGGCGTACATATGGCATATTTTTTCAGTCAGTGCGCAGACGAGACTTAGTATGCATGCAGTCTTGCCAGAGCCTTCACTGCTCTCGCACATACACAAAATGGGTGTGTTTATAGCATATTTTATCAGTCAATGCTTAAACAAGCCGAAGCATGCGTGTAGTCTCGCAAGAAACTTCACTACTCTCACACATGCACAAAATGGGCGTAGTTACAGCATATTATTTCAGCCAATGCTCAGAGGCGCCTGAGCATGCGCACAGTCTCGTCAGAGCCTTTCTTGCTCGCACATAGACGAAATGAATGTAAACAAAGAATCAGGCCAAAGTCTGTGCATGTTTACAGATCGAATTTATACATATACAATAAGTACCAAAATTGTATGCGATGGCTCAAATATAATACATGTTTAATGGTATGTTGACGTCTGAACCGCTAGTTTCGTATTTTATTTCTTCTTGTAGAAATAGCTCTCAGTCCTACAAGTCATTTGGGTCAAACTTTGTTCATATGTCTAACTTTTGATTGCCAAATATTACATTTTTGACCCATGTACAAGAATAACCTAAAATCGTCCACTCCCAAATTCGAACCTGTGCGGCCAAATGCATTATTAACTATGTGTAACATACTGAGCCAGCGCATGCGATTGTGATAATTTTACTGCAGTTTTGAGCAATGAAAGACTCAATAATTCAGACTCGATTGAGCCTTCATTGCTCTCATCCAGAAAAAGTGGGCGTAGAAGAAGGCTTTCGTCAAAAAGCATGGCCTCTGTCTACACTAGGTAGCTGTACAAGCATATTATTTTGAAAAACTTTACGCACATGCGCTATGTAGCCAAATCTCATGCGCTGGCTGAAATAGTGTATAAAGGTGTACGTCTAATACGTTGTATGGATAGTAATTGATCTTCACACGAATATGGGTTCAAACCCCAAGCTATACACATCACTCATTAGGTGAGTGGGCACTTTTTCCAAGCCATTAGATTGCATGCAACATTAACATGGCAATATTTCACCTTTGGGCTCAGAATAGAAAGTCATTTTGTCTTTTTGTGCGCATAATTAGCATAAATACACTCAACAAAAAGTTTAACTCTCATAGCGCTTACCTAATACATTACCATAGAATAATTTTCTGCATTTTCATTAACATAAAATCCCATCCCCTCTCTCGTGTATTATTAGATGGAGGCCCAGGTGGCGAGAGACCCCTTGGAAATGGTAATCCAGCAGGCCAGGGTCATCTTATAAAAACAAAAGAAAAAGAACAAACAAAAAACTTTGAAAAAGGGAAAATAAAAATAGAGGCCCTTTCTTACGAATCCTCCCTCGGAGAAATTCGTTTGATGACAAGACCTTGCATCAGGTCTCGTCATGTAACCGTCCAAATGAGTTTTGGACAGGCTAGGTAAACACATAAATTTAAGAAATTGTGTTTCACTTGACTTAAATGTATAGAAATTATTAGTATATTTTGGTAAAATAATATGCTGTTTTAAATAAATCAGATCTGGGCCTAAATTTCGATGTGCTCTTCAATAGAAAAAATATGACCAAGTGCATTTATTTAAAATCATGTTTCATTAGACAGATGTCTTTCTTTTGAGTAGAGTTTGAAAATCACACATGAGTAGTGCCCCTTAACACTTTAACAATCGCATGGTTCCTATTTAGATGAATTCTAGTTCCTACGGTTTAATAAGCCCAAATAGCTGAGGGGTTAAGTGGTAAAGTTAGTCAGTCTAATGCATACTGAAGACTAGATTGCCCTGTTGGTACAGGTTCGAACCCTGTGAAAAAGAAAAAAAAAGAAAATATTATTTTTAAAGATTTTTTTTTAAATTCATTGCATTGGTTTCAATTTCTCTTGTTGTTGTTTTTGTACTTAACATCACTATCAACATTTTAGCCATATAGCTATGGTCAATCATCATACAACAGTGTTCGTGGGTAGGTTACTTTGAAATGGTTAAGACGACCGTAGAGTATGCATACTATCACATCCATACTTTTGTGTACAAGGCTTGAAGACACTGTTGAGACTACACAGATGCACGTTCTCATCAAGATTTTCACTGTTTGTCTTTATGATAAATACAACTTTCCATGAGCTGGATTGCTTGTTTTCTTTTAAAATGCATAATATGTCAACTTGCCACGAAGCACATTCAGAATTGAAACAAAAGTCCATGATAATACAGGTATTCATAGTGTCGTGTACTTTAGTTTATCTCCATAAAGGTATATACTGTATGCACTGAACGGTGATGCTTGAAATGAGCACCAGAAACGTCAGTTTTTGTTGAACGTAAGTTGAAAAAAGGTTCCATATTCAAAGCTATCAAAATAAATAAAAACTAAAATGCATACTCTATGAAGTAAAATATATTCAAGCCCCCTACTTGCATACCAGACCTAATAGTGGCTGCAACTGATGTCGGTTCTAAGGCGTGGTTTCAGCTGTTGTTGTGGTCGTTTGCTGTTGCGTCCATATGGCATATTCTTTCAGTCAATACTCAGACGAAACTTAGTATGCATGCAGTCTTGCCAGAGCCTTCACTGCTCTCGCACATAAACAAAATGGGTGTATGCATGGCATCTTTTATTAGTCAAAACTCAGACAAACCTTAGCATGCGTGCAGCATAACTGCTCTCACACATGCACAAAAATGGGCGTACATATGGCATATTCCATCAGTCAATGCTCAGACGCGCATAAGCATGCGTGCAGTCTCGCCAGAGCCGTCAATGCTCTCGCACATGCACACAATGGGCGTACACACGGCATGATCGTTCAGCCAATGCTCAGACGAGCCATAGTGTGTGTGCAATCTTGCCAGAGTGTCTACTGCACTCGCACATGCACAAAATGGGCGTACATATGGCATATTTTTTCAGTCAATGCTCAGACAAGACTTAGTATGCATGAAGTCTTGCCAGAGCCTTCACTACTCTCGCACATACACAAAATGGGTGTGTTTATTGTATCTTTTATCAGTCAATGCTCAAACAAGCCTTAGCATGCGTGCAGTCTCACCAGAGCCTTCACTACTCTCACACATACGCAAAATGGGCGTACATACGGCATATTCATTCAGTGAATGCTCAGACGAGCCTTAGCGTGTGTGCAGTCTTGCCAGAGCCTTCACTGCTCTCGCACATGCACAAAATGGGCATACATATGGCATATTTTTCAGTCAATGCTCAGACGAGACTTAGTATGCATGCAGTCTTGCCAGAGCCTTCACTGCTCTCGCGCATACACAAAATGGGTGTGTTTATGGCATATTTTATCAGTCAATGCTTAAACAAGCCTAAGCATGCGTGCAGTCTCGCCAGAAAATTCACCACTCTCACACATTTACAAAATGGGTGTACATACAGCATATTATTTCAGTCAATGCTCAGACGCGCCTGAACATGCGCACAGTCTTGTCAGAGCCTTTCTTGCTCGCACATTGACAAAATAAATGTAGACAAAGAATCAAGCCAAAGTCTGTGCATTTTTACAGATCGAATTTATACATATACAATAAGTACCAAAATTGTATGCGATGGCTCAAATATAATACATGTTTAATGGTATGTTGACGTCTGAACCGCTAGTTTCGTATTTTATTTCTTCTTGTAGAAATAGCTCTCAGTCCTACAAGTCATTTGGGTCAAAATTTGTCCATATGTCTAACTTTTGATGGCCAAATATTACATTTTTGACCCATGTACAAAAATAACCTAAAAATCGTCCACTCCCAAATTCGAACCACTCCCAAATTCGAACCTGTGCGGCCAAATGCTTTATTAACTATGTGTAATTTGCTGAGCCAGCGCATGCGATTGTGATAATTTTACTGCAGTTTTGAGCAATGAAAGACTCAATAATTCAGACTCAATTTAGCCTTCATTGCTCTCATCCACAAAAAGTGGGCGTAGAAGAAGGCTTTCGTCAAAAAGCATGGCCTCTGTCTACACTAGGTGGCTGTACAAGCATATTATTTTGAAAAACTTTACGCACATGCGCTATGTAGCCAAATCTCATGTGCTGGCTGAAATAATGTATAAAGGTGTACGTCTAATACGTTGTATGGATAGTAATTGATCTTCACACGAATATGGGTTCAAACCCCAAGCTATACACATCACTCATTAGGTGAGTGGGCACTTTTTCCAAGCCATTAGATTGCATGCAACATTAACATGGCAATATTTCACCTTTGGGCTCAGAATAGAAAGTCATTTTGTCTTTTTGTGCGCATAATTAGCATAAATACACTCAACAAAAAGTTTAACTCTCATAGCGCTTACCTAATACATTACCATAGAATAATTTTCTGCATTTTCATTAACATAAAATCCCATCCCCTCTCTCGTGTATTATTAGATGGAGGCCCAGCTGGCGAGAGACCCCTTGGAAATGGACATCCAGCTGGCCAGGGTCATCTTATAAAAACAAAAGAAAAAGAACAAACAAAAAACTTTGAAAAACGGAAAATAAAAAAAAGGGCCCTTCCTTACGAATCCTCCCTCGGAGAAATTCGTTTGATGACAAGACCTTGCATCAGGTCTCGTCATGTAACCGTCCAAATGAGTTTTGGACAGGCTAGGTAAACACATAAATTTAAGAAGTTGTGTTTCACTTGACTTAAATGTATAGAAATTATTAGTTTATTTTGGTAAAATAATATGCTGTTTTAAATAAATCAGATCTGGGCCTAAATTTCGATGTGCTCTTCAATAGAAAAATATGCCCAAGTGCATTTATTTAAAATCATGTTTCATTAGACAGATGTCTTTCTTTTGAGTTGAGTTTGAAAATCACACATCAGTAGTGCCCCTTAACACTTTAACAATCGCATGGTTCCTATTTAGATGAATTCTAATACCTACGGTTTAATAAGTCCAAATAGCTGAGGGGTTAAGTGGTAAAGTTAGTCAGTCTAATGCATACAGAAGACTAGATTACCCTGTTGGTACAGGTTCGAACCCTGTAAAAAAGAAAAAAAAGAAAATATTATTTTTAAAGATTGTTTTTAAATTCATTGCATTGGTTTCAATTTCTCTTGTTGTTGTTTTCGTACTTAACATCACTATCAACATTTTAGCCATATATACTCAAACAAAAAAGAAACGTCCGATTTTCATGGTACTGTACCTTTCGATCCAGCTAAAGTGTTTCAACAAAAATAAAACCAAAATGTTAATCAAAAGTCTGACACACAAAAAATGGTAATTATTTGATTTTATCTTCTGATCTTGAAGGGTTATTAAACCTAATGTGTACACAGCTTTTTTCATTATCATCAGGAATTTAATCATCAAAACGTGACACATTTTACGTTAAATGGCGCCCAGAAGCGTCCGACGATGAAAAAACATCTAAAAATCCCAAGTCTGCTTATTGAACGAACGAAATTGCAGTTCCAAATCTTTCATTTACAAAATTATCTAAAATAACCTCCCTTTGAATTAAACAAATAACAAATTAAGAACTTTCAAATCTCCTTACCCTAACGTCATTTTGAGACCGTTTTTGTTTTAATTTGTTGTTTTTGTTTATGACAACAATTACACAATAGAGAAAAACAAAAACTATGGCTGATGTTGGGCATCAAAGGTTCACTAAATCTGTGTTTATACCCCACCCCTTCCTGCAAAATCAGTAAAGATTTCCCATTATCAATTGTTTTGATGCTGATTAGTCTTAATTACTGTTAAAAATGCTTGTGACGACGAAAAAACATCAAATTTGTTCGATTTTATTGATTATCAAAATGTTGAACCAATAATGAATTTTCTGAGTGTTTTCACGCACGCTCGTGGTCGATGTTTTGTGACGTCAGAGTATGTTACAAACAAATGACTGTGGCGGAAAAAGCAATGCATACAACTAGCCAGCTTATCTTACAAGAGAGTTTGTTCAGTGATATTCAAATGTGCTTGAACGGTTCAGGATTATGATGGACTCACAAGCTATTGATGTTGTGACTTTTGATTTTAAGGGTACTGGTGTTCGCTGCTTTTTCAGCGGCTCTACTGATTATCAAATGAATTACTCTTAGGTGCAAATCATTTCTAAATAATCGAAGTTTGTAAGGTGAATATTTGAATGAAATGCGTTCATACATTTGGAACTGGCAGACATAAACGCCTAGCGGACATAACTTTATTGTTTCAGTATAGCTATGGTCAATAATCACACAACAGCGTTCGTGGGTAGGTTACTTTGAAATGGTTTAGAAGACCGTAAAGTATGCATACTATCACATCCATACTTTTGTGTACAAGGCTTGAAGACACTGTTGTGACTACACAGATGCACATTCTCATCAAGATTTTCACTGTTTGTCTTTATGATAAATACAACTTTCCATGAGCTGGATTGCTTGTTTTCTTTTAAAATGCATAATATGTCAACTTGCCACGAAGCACATTCAGAATTGAAACAAAAGCCCATGATAATACAGGTATTCATAGTGTCATGTATTTTAGTTTATCTCTATAAACGTATATATTGTATGCACTGAACGGTGAGGCTTGAAATGAGCACCACAAACGTCAGTTTTCGTTGAACGTAAGTTGAAAAAAGGCTCCATATTCAAAGCTATCAAAATAAATAAAAACTAAAATGCATACTCTATGAAGTAAAATATATTCAAGCCCCCTACTTGCATACCAGACCTAATAGTGGCTGCAACTGATGTCGGTTCTAAGCGTGGTTTCAGCTGTTGTTGTGGTCGTTTGCTGTTGCGTCCATATGGCATATTCTTTCAGTCAATACTCAGACGAAATTTATTATGCATGCAGTCTTGCCAGAGCCTTCACTGCTCTCGCACATAAACAAAATGGGTGTATGCATGGCATCTTTTATCAGTCAAAACTCAGACAAACCTTAGCATGCGTGCAGCATAACTGCTCTCACACATGCACAAAAATGGGCGTACATATGGCATATTCCATCAGTCAATGCTCAGACACGCATTAGCATGCGTGCAGTCTCGCCAGAGCCGTCAATGCTCTCGCACATGCACACAATGGGCGTACACACGGCATGATCGTTCAGCCAATGCTCAGACGAGCCATAGTGTGTGTGCAATCTTGCCAGAGTCTCTACTGCAATCGCACATGCACAAAATGGGCGTACATATGGCATATTTTTTCAGTCAATGCTCAGACAAGACTTAGTATGCATGAAGTCTTGCCAGAGCCTTCACTACTCTCGCACATACACAAAATGTGTGTGTTTATGGTATCTTTTATCAGTCAATGCTCAAACAAGCCTTAGCATGCGTGCAGTCTCACCAGAGCCTTCACTACTCTCACACATACGCAAAATGGGCGTACATACGGCATATTCATTCAGTGAATGCTCAGACGAGCCTTAGCGTGTGTGCAGTCTTGCCAGAGCCTTCACTGCTCTCGCACATGCACAAAAGGGGCATACATATGGCATATTTTTCAGTCAATGCTCAGACGAGACTTAGTATGCATGCAGTCTTGCCAGAGCCTTCACTGCTCTCGCGCATACACAAAATGGGTGTGTTTATGGCATATTTTATCAGTCAATGCTTAAACAAGCCTAAGCATGCGTGCAGTCTCAGTAGGACATTCACTACTCTCACACATGCACAAAATGGGTGTACATACAGCATATTATTTCAGTCAATGCTCAGACGCGCCTGAACATGCGCACAGTCTTGTCAGAGCCTTTCTTGCTCGCACATTGACAAAATAAATGTAGACAAAGACTCAGGCCAAAGTCTGTGCATTTTTACAGATCGAATTTATATTTATACAATAAGTACCAAAATTGTATGCGATGGCTCAAATATAATACATGTTTAATGGTATGTTGACGTCTGAACCGCTAGTTTCGTATTTTATTTCTTCTTGTAGAAATAGCTCTCAGTCCTACAAGTCATTTGGGTCAACATTTGTCCATATGTCTAACTTTTGATGGCCAAATATTACATTTTTGACCCATGTACAAAAATAACCTAAAAAACGTCCACTCCCAAATTCGAACCACTCCCAAATTCGAACCTGTGCGTCCAAATGCATTATTAACTATGTGTAATTTGCTGAGCCAGCGCATGCGATTGTGATAATTTTACTGCAGTTTTGAGCAACGAAAGACTCAATAACTCAGACTCGATCTAGCCTTCATTGCTCTCATCCACAAAAAGTGGGCGTAGAAGAAGGCTTTCGTCAAAAAGCATGGCCTCTGTCTACACTAGGTAGCTGTACAAGCATATTATTTTGAAAAACTTTACGCACATGCGCTATGTAGCCAAATCTCATGTGCTGGCTGAAATAGTGTATAAAGGTGTACGTCTAATACGTTGTATGGATAGTAATTGATCTTCACACGAATATGGGTTCAAGCCCCAAGCTATACACATCACTCATTAGGTGAGTGGGCACTTTTTCCAAGCCATTAGATTGCATGCAACATTAACGTGGCAATATTTCACCTTTGGGCTCAGAATAGAAAGTCATTTTGTCTTTTTGTGCGCATAATTAGCATAAATACACTCAACAAAAAGTTTAACTCTCATAGCGCTTACCTAATACATTACCATAGAATAATTTTCTGCATTTTCATTAACATAAAACCCCATCCCCTCTCTCGTGTATTATTAGATGGAGGCCCAGCTGGCGAGAGACCCCTTGGAAATGGACATCCAGCTGGCCAGGGTCATCTTATAAAAACAAAAGAAAAAGAACAAACAAAAAACTTTGAAAAAGGGAAAATAAAAAAAGAGGCCCTTCCTTACGAATCCTCCCTCGGAGAAATTCGTTTGATGACAAGACCTTGCATCAGGTCTCGTCATGTAACCGTCCAAATGAGTTTTGGACAGGCTAGGTAAACACATCAATTTAAGAAGTTGTGTTTCACTTGACTTAAATGTATAGAAATTATTAGTTTATTTTGGTAAAATAATATGCTGTTTTAAATAAATCAGATCTGGGCCTAAATTTCGATGTGCTCTTCAATAGAAAAAATATGCCCAAGTGCATTTATTTAAAATCATGTTTCATTAGACAGATGTCTTTCTTTTGAGTTGAGTTTGAAAATCACACATGAGTAGTGCCCCTTAACACTTTAACAATCGCATGGTTCCTATTTAGATGAATTCTAATTCCTACGGTTTAATAAGCCCAAATAGCTGAGGGGTAAAGTGGTAAAGTTAGTCAGTCTAATGCATACTGAAGACTAGATTGCCCTGTTGGTACAGGTTCGAACCCTGTGAAAAAGAAAAAAAAAGAAAATATTATTTTTAAAGATTTTTTTTTAAATTCATTGCATTGGTTTCAATTTCTCTTGTTGTTGTTTTTGTACTTAACATCACTATCAACATTTTAGCCATATAGCTATGGTCAATCATCATACAACAGTGTTCGTGGGTAGGTTACTTTGAAATGGTTTAGAAGACCGTAGAGTATGCCTACTATCACATCCATACTTTTGTGTACAAGACTTGAAGACACTGTTGAGACTACACAGATGCACATTCTCATCAAGACCTTCACTGTTTGTCTTTATGATAAATACAACTTTCCATGAGCTGGATTGCTTGTTTTCTTTTAAAATGCATAATATGTCAACTTGCCACGAAGCACATTCAGAATCGAAACAAAAGCCCATGATAATACAGGTACTCATATTGTCGTGTATTTCAGTTTATCTCCATAAAGGTATATACTGTATGCACTGAACGGTGATGCTTGAAATGAGCACCAGAAACGTCAGTTTTTGTTGAACGTATGTTGAAAAAAGGTTCCATATTCAAAGCTATCAAAATAAATAAAAACTAAAATGCATACTCTATGAAGTAAAATATATTCAAGCCCCCTACTTGCATACCAGACCTAATAGTGGCTGCAACTGATATCGGTTCTAAGGCGTGGTTTCAGCTGTTGTTGTGGTCGTTTGCTGTTGCGTCCATACGGCATTTTCTTTCAGTCAATACTCAGACGAGACTTAGTATGCATGCAGTCTTGCAAGAGCCTTCACTGCTCTCGCACATAAACAAAATGGGTGTATGCATGGCATCTTTTATCAGTCAAAACTCAGACAAACCTTAGCATGCGTGCAGCATAACTGCTCTCACACATGCACAAAAATGGGCGTACATATGGCATATTCCATCAGTCAATGCTCAGACGCGCATTAGCATGCGTTCAGTCTCGCCAGAGCAGTCAATGCTCTCGCACATGCACACAATGGGCGTACACACGGCATGATCGTTCAGCCAATGCTCAGACGAGCCATAGTGTGTGTGCAATCTTGCCAGAGTCTCTACTGCACTCGCACATGCACAAAATGGGCGTACATATGGCATATTTTTTCAGTCAATGCTCAGACGAGACTTAGTATGCATGAAGTCTTGCCAGAGCCTTCACTACTCTCGCACATACACAAAATGGGTGTGTTTATGGTATCTTTTATCAGTCAATGCTCAAACAAGCCTTAGCATGCGTGCAGTCTCACCAGAGCCTTCACTACTCTCACACATACGCAAAATGGGCGTACATACGGCATATTCATTCAGTGAATGCTCAGACGAGCCTTAGCGTGTGTGCAGTCTTGCCAGAGCCTTCACTGCTCTCGCACATGCACAAAATAGGCATACATTTGGCATATTTTTCAGTCAATGCTCAGACGAGACTTAGTATGCATGCAGTCTTGCCAGAGCCTTCACTGCTCTCGCGCATACACAAAATGGGTGTGTTTATGGCATATTTTATCAGTCAATGCTTAAACAAGCCTAAGCATGCGTGCAGTCTCAGTAGAACATTCACTACTCTCACATATGCACAAAATGGGTGTACATACAGCATATTATTTCAGTCAATGCTCAGACGCGCCTGAACATGCGCACAGTCTTGTCAGAGCCTTTCTTGCTCGCACATTGACAAAATAAATGTAGACAAAGAATCAAGCCAAAGTCTGTGCATTTTTACAGATCGAATTTATACATATACAATAAGTACCAAAATTGTATGCGATGGCTCAAATATAATACATGTTTAATGGTATGTTGACGTTTGAACCGCTAGTTTCGTATTTTATTTCTTCTTGTAGAAATAGCTCTCAGTCCTACAAGTCATTTGGGTCAAAATTTGTCCATATGTCTAACTTTTGATGGCCAAATATTACATTTTTGACCCATGTACAAGAATAACCTAAAAATCGTCCACTCCCAAATTCGAACCACTCCCAAATTCGAACCTCTGTGGCCAAATGCATTATTAACTATGTGTAACATGCTGAGTCAGCACATGCGATTGTGATAATTTTACTGCAGTTTTGAGCAATGAAAGACTCAATAATTCAGACTCGATTGAGCCTTCATTGCTCTCATCCACAAAAAGTGGGCGCAGAAGAAGGCTTTCGTCAAAAAGCATGGCCTCTGTCTACACTAGGTAGCTGTACAAGCATATTATTTTGAAAAACTTTACGCACATGCGCTATGTAGCCAAATCTCATGTGCTGGCTGAAATAGTGTATAAAGGTGTACGTCTAATACGTTGTATGGATAGTAATTGATCTTCACACGAATATGGGTTCAAACCCCAAGCTATACACATCACTCATTAGGTGAGTGGGCACATTTTCCAAGCCATTAGATTGCATGCAACATTAACATGGCAATATTTCACCTTTGGGCTCAGAATAGAAAGTCATTTTGTCTTTTTGTGCGCATAATTAGCATAAATACACTCAACAAAAAGTTTAACTCTCATAGCGCTTACCTAATACATTACCATAGAATAATTTTCTGCATTTTCATTAACATAAAATCCCATCCCCTCTCTCGTGTATTATTAGATGGAGGCCCAGCTGGCGAGAGACCCCTTGGAAATGGACATCCAGCTGGCCAGGGTCATCTTATAAAAACAAAAGAAAAAGAACAAACAAAAAACTTTGAAGAAGGGAAAATAAAAAAAGAGGCCCTTCCTTACGAATCCTCCCTCGGAGAAATTCGTTTGATGACAAGACCTTGCATCAGGTCTCGTCATTTAACCGTCCAAATGAGTTTTTTTTTTTGTGGCTTTCCTGGGTATAAACCAGTTCTGCCGAGTTGGTTTAAGATATGTATGTTGGTTTCATGACGGGAGCACCCAAAGGCTCACCGATAGTGGTTTTATGGAGAAGCTGGGAATCGAACCTGCAACCCCTGGTTTACAAGGCATAGCGCTTATCCACTACACCACGGGGGCTCCTCCAAATGTCCAAATGAGTTTTGGACAGGCTAGGTAAACACATAAATTTAAGAAATTGTGTTTCACTTGACTTAAATGTATAGAAATTATTAGTTTATTTTGGTAAAATAATATGCTGTTTTAAATAAATCAGATCTGGGCCTAAATTTCGATGTGCTCTTCAATAGAAAAAATATGCCCAAGTGCATCTATTTAAAATCATGTTTCATTAGACAGATGTCTTTCTTTTGAGTTGAGTTTGAAAATCACACATGAGTAGTGCCCCTTAACACTTTAACAATCGCATGGTTCCTATTTAGATGAATTCTAATTCCTACGGTTTAATAAGCCCAAATAGCTGAGGGGTTAAGTGGTAAAGTTAGTCAGTCTAATGCATACTGAAGACTAGATTGCCCTGTTGGTACAGGTTCGAACCCTGTGAAAAAGAAAAAAAAAGAAAATATTATTTTTAAAGATTTTTTTTTAAATTCATTGCATTGGTTTCAATTTCTCTTGTTGTTGTTTTTGTACTTAACATCACTATCAACATTTTAGCCATATAGCTATGGTCAATCATCATACAACAGTGTTCGTGGGTAGGTTACTTTGAAATGGTTTAGAAGACCGTAGAGTATGCATACTATCACATCCATACTTTTGTGTACAAGGCTTGAAGACACTGTTGAGACTACACAGATGCACATTCTCATCAAGACCTTCACTGTTTGTCTTTATGATAAATACAACTTTCCATGAGCTGGATTGCTTGTTTTCTTTTAAAATGCATAATATGTCAACTTGCCACGAAGCACATTCAGAATTGAAACAAAAGCCCATGATAATACAGGTATTCATATTTTCGTGTATTTCAGTTTATCTCACTAAACGTATATATTGTATGCACTGAACGGTGAGACTTTAAATGAGCACCACAAACGTCAGTTTTTGCTGAGCGTAAGTTGAAAAAAGGTTCCATATTCAAAGCTATCAAAATGAATAAAAACTAAAATGCATACTCTATGAAGTAAAATATATTCAAGCCCCCTACTTGCATACCAGACCTTATAGTGGCTGCAACTGATGTCGGTTCTAAGGCGTGGTTTCAGCTGTTGTTGTGGTCGTTTGCTGTTGCGTCCATACGGCATATTCTTTCAGTCAATACTCAGACGAGACTTAGTATGCATGCAGTCTTGCCAGAGCCTTCACTGCTCTCGCACATAAACAAAATGGGTGTATGCATGGCATCTTTTATCAGTCAAAACTCAGACAAACCTTAGCATGCGTGCAGCATAACTGCTCTCACACATGCACAAAAATGGGCGTACATATGGCATATTCCATCAGTCAATGCTCAGACGCGCATTAGCATGCGTGCAGTCTCGCCAGAGCCGTCAATGCCCTCGCACATGCACACAATGGGCGTATACACGGCATGATCGTTCAGCCAATGCTCAGACGAGCCATAGTGTGTGTGCAATCTTGTCAGAGTCTCTACTGCAATCGCACATGCACAAAATGGACGATCATATGGCATATTTTTTCAGTCAATGCTCAGACGAGACTTAGTATGCATGAAGTCTTGCCAGAGCCTTCACTACTCTCGCACATACACAAAATGGGTGTGTTTATGGTATCTTTTATCAGTCAATGCTCAAACAAGCCTTAGCATGCGTGCAGTCTCACCAGAGCCTTCACTACTCTCACACATACGCAAAATGGGCGTACATACGGCATATTCATTCAGTGAATGCTCAGACGAGCCTTAGCGTGTGTGCAGTCTTGCCAGAGCCTTCACTGCTCTCGCACATGCACAAAATGGGCATACATATGGCATATTTTTCAGTCAATGCTCAGACGAGACTTAGTATGCATGCAGTCTTGCCAGAGCCTTCACTGCTCTCGCGCATACACAAAATGGGTGTGTTTATGGCATATTTTATCAGTCAATGCTAAAACAAGCCTAAGCATGCGTGCAGTCTCAGTAGAACATTCACTACTCTCACACATGCACAAAATGGGTGTACATACAGCATATTATTTCAGTCAATGCTCAGACGCGCCTGAACATGCGCACAGTCTTGTCAGAGCCTTTCTTGCTCGCACATTGACAAAATAAATGTAGACAAAGAATCAAGCCAAAGTCTGTGCATTTTTACAGATCGAATTTATACATATACAATAAGTACCAAAATTGTATGCGATGGCTCAAACATAATACATGTTTAATGGTATGTTGACGTCTGAACCGCTACTTTCGTATTTTAATTCTTCTTGTAGAAATAGCTCTCAGTCCTACAAGTCATTTGGGTCAAAATTTGTCCATATGTCTAACTTTTGATGGCCAAATATTACATTTTTGCCCCATGTACAAGAATAACCTAAAAATCGTCCACTCCCAAATTCGAACCTGTGCGGCCAAATGCATTATTAACTATGTGTAACATGCTGAGTCAGCGCATGCGATTGTGATAATTTTACTGCAGTTTTGAGCAATGAAAGACTCAATAATTCAGACTCGATTGAGCCTTCATTGCTCTCATCCACAAAAAGTGGGCGTAGAAGAAGGCTTTCGTCAAAAAGCATGGCCTCTGTCTACACTAGGTAGCTGTACAAGCATATTATTTTGAAAAACGTTACGCACATGCGCTATGTAGCCAAATCTCATGTGCTGGCTGAAATAGTGTATAAAGGTGTACGTCTAATACGTTGTATGGATAGTAATTGATCTTCACACGAATATGGGTTCAAACCCCAAGCTATACACATCACTCATTGGGTGAGTGGGCACTTTTTCCAAGCCATTAGATTGCATGCAACATTAACATGGCAATATTTCACCTTTGGGCTCAGAATAGAAAGTCATTTTGTCTTTTTGTGCGCATAATTAGCATAAATACACTCAACAAAAAGTTTAACTCTCATAGCGCTTACCTAATACATTACCATAGAATAATTTTCTGCATTTTCATTAACATAAAATCCCATCCCCTCTCTCGTGTATTATTAGATGGAGGCCCAGCTGGCGAGAGACCCCTTGGAAATGGACATCCAGCTGGCAAGGGTCATCTTATAAAAACAAAAGAAAAAGAACAAACAAAAAACTTTGAAAAGGGAAAATAAAAAAAAAAGGCCCTTCCTTACGAATCCTCCCTCGGAGAAATTCGTTTGATGACAAGACCTTGCATCAGGTCTCGTCATGTAACCGTCCAAATGAGTTTTGGACAGGCTAGGTAAACACATAAATTTAAGAAGTTGTGTTTCACTTGACTTAAATGTATAGAAATTATTAGTTTATTTTGGTAAAATAATATGCTGTTTTAAATAAATCAGATCTGTGCCTAAATTTCGATGTGCTCTTCAATAGAAAAATATGCCCAAGTGCATTTATTTAAAATCATGTTTCATTAGACAGATGTCTTTCTTTTGAGTTGAGTTTGAAAATCACACATGAGTAGTGCCCCTTAACACTTTAACAATCGCATGGTTCCTATTTAGATGAATTCTAATACCTATGGTTTAATAAGCCCAAATAGCTGAGGGGTTAAGTGGTAAAGTTAGTCAGTCTAATGCATACAGAAAACTAGATTACCCTATTGGTACAGGTTCGAACCCTGTGAAAAAGAAAAAAAAAAGAAAATATTATTTTTAAAGATTTTTTTTTAAATTCATTGCATTGGTTTCAATTTCTCTTGTTGTTGTTTTTGTACTTAACATCACTATCAACATTTTAGCCATATAGCTATGGTCAATCATCATCCAACAGTGTTCGTGGGTAGGTTACTTTGAAATGGTTTAGAAGACCGTAGAGTATGCATACTATCACATTCATACTTTTGTGTACAAGACTTAAAGACACTGTTGAGACTACACAGATGCACATTCTCATCAAGACCTTCACTGTTTGTAAATAAATACAACTTTCCAGGAGCTGGATTGTTTGTTTTCTTTTAAAATGCATAATATGTCAACTTGCCACGAAGCACATTCAGAATTAAAACAAAAGCCCATGATAATACAGGTACTCATATTGTCGTGTATTTTAGTTTATCTCCATAAAGGTATATACTGTATGCACTGAACGGTGATGCTTGAAATGAGCACCAGAAACGTCAGTTTTTGTTGAACGTAAGTTGAAAAAAGGTTCCATATTCAAAGCTATCAAAATAAATAAAAACTAAAAGGCATACTCTATGAAGTAAAATATATTCAAGCCCCCTACTTGCAAACCAGACCTAATAGTGGCTGCAACTGATGTCGGTTCTAAGGCGTGGTTTCAACTGTTGTTGTGCTCGGTTCCTGTTGCGTCCATACGGCATATTCTTTCAGTCAATACTCAGACGAGACTTAGTATGCATGCAGTCTTGCCAGAGCCTTCACTGCTCTTGCACATAAACAAAATGGGTGTATGCATGGCATCTTTTATCAGTCAAAACTCAGACAAACCTTAGCATGCGTGCAGCCTAACTGCTCTCACACATGTACAAAAATGGGCGTACATATGGCACATTCCATCAGTCAATGCTCAGACGCGCATTAGCATGCGTGCAGTCTCGCCAGGGCTGTCAATGCTCTCGCACATGCACACAATGGGCGTACACACGGCATGTTCGTTCAGTCAATGCTCAGACGAGCCATAGTGTGTGTGCAATCTTGCCAGAGTCTCTACTGCACTCGCACATGCACAAAATGGGCGTACATATGGCATATTTTTCAGTCAATGCTCAGACGAGACTTAGTATGCATGAAGTCTTGCCATAGCCTTCACTGCTCTCGCACATACACAAAATGGGTGTGTTTATTGTATCTTTTATCAGTCAATGCTCAAACAAGCCTTAGCATGCGTGCAGTCTCACCAGAGCCTTCACTACTCTCACACATACGCAAAATGGGCGTACATACGGCATATTCTTTCAGTCAACGCTCAGACGAGCCTTAGCGTGTATGCAGTCTTGCCAGAGCCATCACTGCTCTCGCACATGCACAAAATGTGCATACATATGGCATATGTTTTAGTCAATGCTCAGACGAGACTTAGTATGCATGCAGTCTTGCCAGAGCCTTCACTGCTCTCGCACATACACAAAATGGGTGTGTTTATGGCATATTTTATCAGTCAATGCTTAAACAAGCCTAAGCATGCGTGCAGTCTCGTCAGAAACTTCACTACTCTCACACATGCACAAAATGGGCGTACATACAGCATATTATTTCAGTCAATGCTCAGACGCGCCTGAACATGTGCACAGTCTTGTCAGAGCCTTTCTTGCTCGCACATTGACAAAATGAATGTAGACAAAGAATCAGGCCAAAGTCTGTGCATGTTTACAGATCGAATTTATACATATACAATAAGTACCAAAATTGTATGCGATGGCTCAAATATAATACATGTTTAATGGTATGTTGACGTCTGAACCGCTAGTTTCGTATTTTATTTCTTCTTGTAGAAATAGCTGTCAGTCTTACAAGTCATTTGGGTCAAAATTTGTCCATATGTCTAACTTTTGATGGCCAAATATTACATATTTGACCCATGTACAAGAATAACCTAAAAATCGTCCACTCCCAAATTCGAACCTGTGCGGCCAAATGTATTATTAACTATGTGTAACATGCTGAGCCAGCTCATGATGATAATTTTACTGCAGTTTTGAGCAATGAAAGACTCAATTGTGTCTGTGCATCAATTCAGACTCGATTGAGCCTTCATTGCTCTCATTCCCAAAAAGTGGGCGTAGAAGAAGGCTTTCGTCAAAAAGCATGCATGGCCTCTGTCTACACTAGGTAGCTGTACATGCATTTTTATGGAAAAAATTAACGCACATGCGATATGAATCCAAATCTCATGTGCTGGCTGAAAAAGTGTATAAAGGTGTACGTCTAACACGTTGTTTGGATAATGATTGATCTTCTCACGAATATGGGTTCAAACCCCAAGGTATACACATCACTCATTAGGTGAGTGGGCACTTTTTCCAAGTCATTAGGTTACATGCAACATTAACATGGCATTTTTTCACCTTTGGGTTTAGAATAGAAAGTCATTTTGTCTATTTGTTCTCATAATTAGCATAAATACACACAATAAAAAATTTAACTCTCATAGTGCTTACCTAATACATTACCATAGAATAATTTTCTGCATTTTCATTAACATAAAATCCCATCCCCTCTCTTGTGATTTTTAGATGAAGGCCCAGCTGGCGAGAGACCCCTTGAAAATGGAACTCCAGCTGGCCAGGGTAACCTTAAAAAACAAAAGAAAAAGAACAAACAAAAAACTTTGAAAAAGGGAAAATAAAAAAAAAAGGCCCTTCCTTACGAATCCTCCCTCGGAGAAATTCGTTTGATGACAAGACCTTGCATCAGGTCTCGTCATGTAACCGTCACAATGAGTTTTAGACAGGCTAGGTAAACACATAAATTTAAGAAGTTGTGTTTCACTTGACTTAAATGTATAGAAATTATTAGTTTATTTTGGTAAAATAATATGCTGTTTTAAATAAATCAGATCTGGGCCTAAATTTCGGTATGCTCTTCAATAGAAAAAATATGACCAAGTGCATTTATTTAAAATCATGTTTCATTAGACAGATGTCTTTGCTTTTGAGTCGAGTTTGAAAATCACACATGAGTAGTGCCCCTTAACACTTTAACAATCGCATGGTTCCTATTTAGATGAATTCTATACCTATGGTTTAATAAGCCCAAATAGCTGAGGGGTTAAGTGGTAAAGTTAGCCAGTCTAATGCATACAGAAGACTAGATTATCCTGTTGGTACAGGTTCGAACCCTGTGAAAAAGAAAAAAAAAGCAAATATTATTATTATTTTTTTTTAATTCATTGCATTGGTTTCAATTTCTCTTGTTGTTGTTTTTGTACTTAACATCACTATCAACATTTTAGCCATATAGCTATGGTCAATCATCATACAACAGTGTTCGTGGGAAGGTTACTTTGAAATGGTTTAGAAGACCGTAGAGTATGCATACTATCACATTCATACTTTTGTGTACAAGACTTAAAGACACTGTTGAGACTATACAGATGCACATTCTCATCAAGACCTTCACTGTTTGTCTTTATGATAAATACAACTTTCCATGAGCTGGATTGTTTGTTTTCTTTTAAAATGCATAATATGTCAACTTGCCACGAAGCACATTCAGAATTGAAACAAAAGCCCATGATAATACAGGTATTCATAGTGTCGTGTACTTTAGTTTATCTCCATAAAGGTATATACTGTATGCACTGAACGGTGATGCTTGAAATGAGCACCAGAAACGTCAGTTTTTGTTGAACGTAAGTTGAAAAAAGGTCCCATATTCAAAGCTATCAAAATAAATAAAAACTAAAATGCATACTCTATGAAGTAAAATATATTCAAGCCCCCTACTTGCATACCAGACCTAATAGTGGCTGCAACTGATGTCGGCTCTAAGGCGTGGTTTCAGCTGTTGTTGTGCTCGTTTGCTGTTGCGTCCATGGATACGGCATATTATTTCAGTCAATACTCAGACGAGACTTAGTATGCATGCAGTCTTGCCAGAGCCTTCACTGCTCTTGCACATAAACAAAATGGGTGTATGCATGGCATCTTTTATCAGTCAAAACTCAGACAAACCTTAGCATGTGTGCAGCCTAACTGCTCTCACACATGTACAAAAATGGGCGTACATATGGCATATTCCATTAGTCAATGCTCAGACGCGCATTAGCATGCGTGCAGTCTCGCCAGGGCCGTCAATGCTCTCGCACATGCACACAATGGGCGTACACACGGCATGTTCGTTCAGTCAATGCTCAGACGAGCCATAGTGTGTGTGCAATCTTGCCAGAGTCTCTACTGCACTCGCACATGCACAAAATGGGCGTACATATGGCATATTTTTCAGTCAATGCTCAGACGAGACTTAGTATGCATGAAGTCTTGCCATAGCCTTCACTGCTCTCGCACATACAGAAAATGGGTGTGTTTATTGTATCTTTTATCAGTCAATGCTCAAACAAGCCTTAGCATGCGTGCAGTCTCACCAGAGCCTTCACTACTCTCACACATACGCAAAATGGGCGTACATACGGCATATTCTTTCAGTCAATGCTCAGACGAGCCTTAGCGTGTATGCAGTCTTGCCAGAGCCATCACTGCTCTCGCACATGCACAAAATGTGCATACATATGGCATATGTTTTAGTCAATGCTCAGACGAGACTTAGTATGCATGCAGTCTTGCCAGAGCCTTCACTGCTCTCGCACATACACAAAATGGGTGTGTTTATGGCATATTTTATCAGTCAATGCTTAAACAAGCCTAAGCATGCGTGCAGTCTCGTCAGAAACTTCACTACTCTCACACATGCACAAAATGGGCGTACATACAGCATATTATTTCAGTCAATGCTCAGACGCGCCTGAACATGTGCACAGTCTTGTCAGAGCCTTTCTTGCTCGCACATTGACAAAATGAATGTAGACAAAGAATCAGGCCAAAGTCTGTGCATGTTTACAGATCGAATTTATACATATACAATAAGTACCAAAATTGTATGCGATGGCTCAAATATAATACATGTTTAATGGTATGTTGACGTCTGAACCGCTAGTTTCGTATTTTATTTCTTCTTGTAGAAATAGCTGTCAGTCCTACAAGTCATTTGGGTCAAAATTTGTCCATATGTCTAACTTTTGATGGCCAAATATTACATATTTGACCCATGTACAAGAATAACCTAAAAATCGTCCACTCCCAAATTCGAACCTGTGCGGCCAAATGTATTATTCACTATGTGTAACATGCTGAGCCAGCTCATGATGATAATTTTACTGCAGTTTTGAGCAATGAAAGACTCAATTGTGTCTGTGCATCAATTCAGACTCGATTGAGCCTTCATTGCTCTCATTCCCAAAAAGTGGGCGTAGAAGAAGGCTTTCGTCAAAAAGCATGCATGGCCTCTGTCTACACTAGGTAGCTGTACATGCATTTTTATGGAAAAAATTAACGCACATGCGATATGAATCCAAATCTCATGTGCTGGCTGAAAAAGTGTTTAAAGGTGTACGTCTAACACGTTGTTTGGATAATGATTGATCTTCTCACGAATATGGGTTCAAACCCCAAGGTATACACATCACTCATTAGGTGAGTGGGCACTTTTTCCAAGTCATTAGGTTACATGCAACATTAACATGGCATTTTTTCACCTTTGGGTTTAGAATAGAAAGTCATTTTGTCTATTTGTTCTCATAATTAGCATAAATACACACAATAAAAAATTTAACTCTCATAGTGCTTACCTAATACATTACCATAGAATAATTTTCTGCATTTTCATTAACATAAAATCCCATCCCCTCTCTTGTGATTTTTAGATGAAGGCCCAGCTGGCGAGAGACCCCTTGAAAATGGAACTCCAGCTGGCCAGGGTAACCTTAAAAAACAAAAGAAAAAGAACAAACAAAAAACTTTGAAAAAGGGAAAATAAAAAAGAGGCCCTTCCTTACGAATCCTCCCTCGGAGAAATTCGTTTGATGACAAGACCTTGCATCAGGTCTCGTCATGTAACCGTCACAATGAGTTTTAGACAGGCTAGGTAAACACATAAATTTAAGAAGTTGTGTTTCACTTGACTTAAATGTATAGAAATTATTTGTTTATTTTGGTAAAATAATATGCTGTTTTAAATAAATCAGATCTGGGCCTAAATTTCGGTATGCTCTTCAATAGAAAAAATATGACCAAGTGCATTTATTTAAAATCATGTTTCATTAGACAGATGTCTTTGCTTTTGAGTCGAGTTTGAAAATCACACATGAGTAGTGCCCCTTAACACTTTAACAATCGCATGGTTCCTATTTAGATGAATTCTATACCTATGGTTTAATAAGCCCAAATAGCTGAGGGGTTAAGTGGTAAAGTTAGCCAGTCTAATGCATACAGAAGACTAGATTACCCTGTTGGTACAGGTTCGAACCCTGTGAAAAAGAAAAAAAAAAGAAAATATTATTTTTATTTTTTTTTTTAATTCATTGCATTGGTTTCAATTTCTCTTGTTGTTGTTTTTGTACTTAACATCACTATCAACATTTTAGCCATATAGCTATGGTCAATCATCATACAACAGTGTTCGTGGGTAGGTTACTTTGAAATGGTTTAGAAGACCGTAGAGTATGCATACTATCACATTCATACTTTTGTGTACAAGACTTAAAGACACTGTTGAGACTATACAGATGCACATTCTCATCAAGACCTTCACTGTTTGTCTTTACGATAAATACAACTTTCCATGAGCTGGATTGTTTGTTTTCTTTTAAAATGCATAATATGTCAACTTGCCACGAAGCACATTCAGAATCGAAACAAAAGTCCATGATAATACAGGTATTCATAGTGTCGTGTACTTTAGTTTATCTCCATAAAGGTATATACTGTATGCACTGAACGGTGATGCTTGAAATGAGCACCAGAAACGTCAGTTTTTGTTGAACGTAAGTTGAAAAAAGGTTCCATATTCAAAGCTATCAAAATAAATAAAAACTAAAATGCATACTCTATGAAGTAAAATATATTCAAGCCCCCTACTTGCATACCAGACCTAATAGTGGCTGCAACTGATGTCGGCTCTAAGGCGTGGTTTCAGCTGTTGTTGTGCTCGTTTGCTGTTGCGTCCATGGATACGGCATATTATTTCAGTCAATACTCAGACGAGACTTAGTATGCATGCAGTCTTGCCAGAGCCTTCACTGCTCTTGCACATAAACAAAATGGGTGTATGCATGGCATCTTTTATCAGTCAAAACTCAGACAAACCTTAGCATGTGTGCAGCCTAACTGCTCTCACACATGTACAAAAATGGGCGTACATATGGCATATTCCATTAGTCAATGCTCAGACGCGCATTAGCATGCGTGCAGTCTCGCCAGGGCCGTCGATGCTCTCGCACATGCACACAATGGGCGTACACACGGCATGTTCGTTCAGTCAATGCTCAGAAGAGCCATAGTGTGTGTGCAATCTTGCCAGAGTCTCTACTGCACTCGCACATGCACAAAATGGGCGTACATATGGCATATTTTTCAGTCAATGCTCAGACGAGACTTAGTATGCATGAAGTCTTGCCATAGCCTTCACTGCTCTCGCACATACACAAAATGGGTGTGTTTATTGTATCTTTTATCAGTCAATGCTCAAACAAGCCTTAGCATGCGTGCAGTCTCACCAGAGCCTTCACTACTCTCACACATACGCAAAATGGGCGTACATACGGCATATTCTTTCAGTCAATGCTCAGACGAGCCTTAGCGTGTATGCAGTCTTGCCAGAGCCATCACTGCTCTCGCACATGCACAAAATGTGCATACATATGGCATATGTTTTAGTCAATGCTCAGACGAGACTTAGTATGCATGCAGTCTTGCCAGAGCCTTCACTGCTCTCGCACATACACAAAATGGGTGTGTTTATGGCATATTTTATCAGTCAATGCTTAAACAAGCCTAAGCATGCGTGCAGTCTCGTCAGAAACTTCACTACTCTCACACATGCACAAAATGGGCGTACATACAGCATATTATTTCAGTCAATGCTCAGACGCGCCTGAACATGTGCACAGTCTTGTCAGAGCCTTTCTTGCTCGCACATTGACAAAATGAATGTAGACAAAGAATCAGGCCAAAGTCTGTGCATGTTTACAGATCGAATTTATACATATACAATAAGTACCAAAATTGTATGCGATGGCTCAAATATAATACATGTTTAATGGTATGTTGACGTCTGAACCGCTAGTTTCGTATTTTATTTCTTCTTGTAGAAATAGCTGTCAGTCCTACAAGTCATTTGGGTCAAAATTTGTCCATATGTCTAACTTTTGATGGCCAAATATTACATATTTGACCCATGTACAAGAATAACCTAAAAATCGTCCACTCCCAAATTCGAACCTGTGCGGCCAAATGTATTATTAACTATGTGTAACATGCTGAGCCAGCTCATGATGATAATTTTACTGCAGTTTTGAGCAATGAAAGACTCAATTGTGTATGTGCATCAATTCAGACTCGATTGAGCCTTCATTGCTCTCATTCCCAAAAAGTGGGCGTAGAAGAAGGCTTTCGTCAAAAAGCATGCATGGCCTCTGTCTACACTAGGTAGCTGTACATGCATTTTTATGGAAAAAAATTAACGCACATGCGATATGAATCCAAATCTCATGTGCTGGCTGAAAAAGTGTATAAAGGTGTACGTCTAACACGTTGTTTGGATAGTGATTGGTCTTCTCACGAATATGGGTTCAGACCCCAAGGTATACACATCACTCATTAGGTGAGTGGGCACTTTTTCCAAGTCATTAGGTTACATGCAACATTAACATGGCATTATTTCACCTTTGGGTTTAGAATAGAAAGTCATTTTGTCTATTTGTTCTCATAATTAGCATAAATACACACAATAAAAAATTTAACTCTCATAGTGCTTACCTAATACATTACCATAGAATAATTTTCTGCATTTTCATTAACATAATTCCCATCCCCTCTCTTGTGATTTTTAGATGAAGGCCCAGCTGGCGAGAGACCCCTTGAAAATGGAACTCCAGCTGGCCAGGGTAACCTTAAAAAACAAAAGAAAAAGAACAAACAAAAAACTTTGAAAAAGGGAAAATAAAAAAGAGGCCCTTCCTTACGAATCCTCCCTCGGAGAAATTCGTTTGATGACAAGACCTTGCATCAGGTCTCGTCATGTAACCGTCACAGTGAGTTTTAGACAGGCTAGGTAAACACATAAATTTAAGAAGTTGTGTTTCACTTGACTTAAATGTATAGAAATTATTAGTTTATTTTGGTAAAATAATATGCTGTTTTAAATAAATCAGATCTGGGCCTAAATTTCGGTATGCTCTTCAATAGAAAAAATATGACCAAGTGCATTTATTTAAAATCATGTTTCATTAGACAGATGTCTTTGCTTTTGAGTCGAGTTTGAAAATCACACATGAGTAGTGCCCCTTAACACTTTAACAATCGCATGGTTCCTATTTATATGAATTCTATACCTATGGTTTAATAAGCCCAAATAGCTGAGGGGTTAAGTGGTAAAGTTAGCCAGTCTAATGCATACAGAAGACTAGATTACCCTGTTGGCACAGGTTCGAACCCTGTGAAAAAGAAAAAAAAAGCAAATATTATTTTTTTTTTTTAATTCATTGCATTGGTTTCAATTTCTCTTGTTGTTGTTTTTGTACTTAACATCACTATCAACATTTTAGCCATATAGCTATGGTCAATCATCATACTACAGTGTTCGTGGGTAGGTTACTTTGAAATGGTTTAGAAGACCGTAGAGTATGCATACTATCACATTCATACTTTTGTGTACAAGACTTAAAGACACTGTTGAGACTATACAGATGCACATTCTCATCAAGACCTTCACTGTTTGTCTTTACGATAAATACAACTTTCCATGAGCTGGATTGTTTGTTTTCTTTTAAAATGCATAATATGTCAACTTGCCACGAAGCACATTCAGAATCGAAACAAAAGTCCATGATAATACAGGTATTCATAGTGTCGTGTACTTTAGTTTATCTCCATAAAGGTATATACTGTATGCACTGAACGGTGATGCTTGAAATGAGCACCAGAAACGTCAGTTTTTGTTGAACGAAAGTTGAAAAAAGGTCCCATATTCAAAGCTATCAAAATAAATAAAAACTAAAATGCATACTCTATGAAGTAAAATATATTCAAGCCCCCTACTTGCATACCAGACCTAATAGTGGCTGCAACTGATGTCGGCTCTAAGGCGTGGTTTCAGCTGTTGTTGTGCTCGTTTGCTGTTGCGTCCATGGATACGGCATATTATTTCAGTCAATACTCAGACGAGACTTAGTATGCATGCAGTCTTGCCAGAGCCTTCACTGCTCTTGCACATAAACAAAATGGGTGTATGCATGGCATCTTTTATCAGTCAAAACTCAGACAAACCTTAGCATGTGTGCAGCCTAACTGCTCTCACACATGTACAAAAATGGGCGTACATATGGCATATTCCATTAGTCAATGCTCAGACGCGCATTAGCATGCGTGCAGTCTCGCCAGGGCCGTCAATGCTCTCGCACATGCACACAATGGGCGTACACACGGCATGTTCGTTCAGTCAATGCTCAGACGAGCCATAGTGTGTGTGCAATCTTGCCAGAGTCTCTACTGCACTCGCACATGCACAAAATGGGCGTACATATGGCATATTTTTCAGTCAATGCTCAGACGAGACTTAGTATGCATGAAGTCTTGCCATAGCCTTCACTGCTCTCGCACATACACAAAATGGGTATGTTTATTGTATCTTTTATCAGTCAATGCTCAAACAAGCCTTAGCATGCGTGCAGTCTCACCAGAGCCTTCACTACTCTCACACATACGCAAAATGGGCGTACATACGGCATATTCTTTCAGTCAATGCTCAGACGAGCCTTAGCGTGTATGCAGTCTTGCCAGAGCCATCACTGCTCTCGCACATGCACAAAATGTGCATACATATGGCATATGTTTTAGTCAATGCTCAGACGAGACTTAGTATGCATGCAGTCTTGCCAGAGCCTTCACTGCTCTCGCACATACACAAAATGGGTGTGTTTATGGCATATTTTATCAGTCAATGCTTAAACAAGCCTAAGCATGCGTGCAGTCTCGTCAGAAACTTCACTACTCTCACACATGCACAAAATGGGCGTACATACAGCATATTATTTCAGTCAATGCTCAGACGCGCCTGAACATGTGCACAGTCTTGTCAGAGCCTTTCTTGCTCGCACATTGACAAAATGAATGTAGACAAAGAATCAGGCCAAAGTCTGTGCATGTTTACAGATCGAATTTATACATATACAATAAGTACCAAAATTGTATGCGATGGCTCAAATATAATACATGTTTAATGGTATGTTGACGTCTGAACCGCTAGTTTCGTATTTTATTTCTTCTTGTAGAAATAGCTGTCAGTCCTACAAGTCATTTGGGTCAAAATTTGTCCATATGTCTAACTTTTGATGGCCAAATATTACATATTTGACCCATGTACAAGAATAACCTAAAAATCGTCCACTCCCAAATTCGAACCTGTGCGGCCAAATGTATTATTAACTATGTGTAACATGCTGAGCCAGCTCATGATGATAATTTTACTGCAGTTTTGAGCAATGAAAGACTCAATTGTGTCTGTGCATCAATTCAGACTCGATTGAGCCTTCATTGCTCTCATTCCCAAAAAGTGGGCGTAGAAGAAGGCTTTCGTCAAAAAGCATGCATGGCCTCTGTCTACACTAGGTAGCTGTACATGCATTTTTATGGAAAAAATTAACGCACATGCGATATGAATCCAAATCTCATGTGCTGGCTGAAAAAGTGTATAAAGGTGTACGTCTAACACGTTGTTTGGATAATGATTGATCTTCTCACGAATATGGGTTCAAACCCCAAGGTATACACATCACTCATTAGGTGAGTGGGCACTTTTTCCAAGTCATTAGGTTACATGCAACATTAACATGGCATTTTTTCACCTTTGGGTTTAGAATAGAAAGTCATTTTGTCTATTTGTTCTCATAATTAGCATAAATACACACAATAAAAAATTTAACTCTCATAGTGCTTACCTAATACATTACCATAGAATAATTTTCTGCATTTTCATTAACATAAAATCCCATCCCCTCTCTTGTGATTTTTAGATGAAGGCCCAGCTGGCGAGAGACCCCTTGAAAATGGAACTCCAGCTGGCCAGGGTAACCTTAAAAAACAAAAGAAAAAGAACAAACAAAAAACTTTGAAAAAGGGAAAATAAAAAAGAGGCCCTTCCTTACGAATCCTCCCTCGGAGAAATTCGTTTGATGACAAGACCTTGCATCAGGTCTCGTCATGTAACCGTCACAGTGAGTTTTAGACAGGCTAGGTAAACACATAAATTTAAGAAGTTGTGTTTCACTTGACTTAAATGTATAGAAATTATTAGTTTATTTTGGTAAAATAATATGCTGTTTTAAATAAATCAGATCTGGGCCTAAATTTCGGTATGCTCTTCAATAGAAAAAATATGACCAAGTGCATTTATTTAAAATCATGTTTCATTAGACAGATGTCTTTGCTTTTGAGTCGAGTTTGAAAATCACACATGAGTAGTGCCCCTTAACACTTTAACAATCGCATGGTTCCTATTTAGATGAATTCTATACCTATGGTTTAATAAGCCCAAATAGCTGAGGGGTTAAGTGGTAAAGTTAGCCAGTCTAATGCATACAGAAGACTAGATTACCCTGTTGGTACAGGTTCGAACCCTGTGAAAAAGAAAAAAAAAGCAAATATTATTTTTTTTTTTTAATTCATTGCATTGGTTTCAATTTCTCTTGTTGTTGTTTTTGAACTTAACATCACTATCAACATTTTAGCCATATAGCTATGGTCAATCATCATACTACAGTGTTCGTGGGTAGGTTACTTTGAAATGGTTTAGAAGACCGTAGAGTATGCATACTATCACATTCATACTTTTGTGTACAAGACTTAAAGACACTGTTGAGACTATACAGATGCACATTCTCATCAAGACCTTCACTGTTTGTAAATAAATACAACTTTCCATGAGCTGGATTGTTTGTTTTCTTTTAAAATGCATAATATGTCAACTTGCCCCGAAGCACATTCAGAATTGAAACAAAAGTCCATGATAATACAGGTATTCATAGTGTCGTGTACTTTAGTTTATCTCCATAAAGGTATATACTGTATGCACTGAACGGTGATGCTTGAAATGAGCACCAGAAACGTCAGTTTTTGTTGAACGAAAGTTGAAAAAAGGTCCCATATTCAAAGCTATCAAAATAAATAAAAACTAAAATGCATACTCTATGAAGTAAAATATATTCAAGCCCCCTACTTGCATACCAGACCTAATAGTGGCTGCAACTGATGTCGGCTCTAAGGCGTGGTTTCAGCTGTTGTTGTGCTCGTTTGCTGTTGCGTCCATGGATACGGCATATTATTTCAGTCAATACTCAGACGAGACTTAGTATGCATGCAGTCTTGCCAGAGCCTTCACTGCTCTTGCACATAAACAAAATGGGTGTATGCATGGCATCTTTTATCAGTCAAAACTCAGACAAACCTTAGCATGTGTGCAGCCTAACTGCTCTCACACATGTACAAAAATGGGCGTACATATGGCATATTCCATTAGTCAATGCTCAGATGCGCATTAGCATGCGTGCAGTCTCACCAGGGCCGTCAATGCTCTCGCACATGCACACAATGGGCGTACACACGGCATGTTCGTTCAGTCCATGCTCAGACGAGCCATAGTGTGTGTGCAATCTTGCCAGAGTCTCTACTGCACTCGCACATGCACAAAATGGGCGTACATATGGCATATTTTTCAGTCAATGCTCAGACGAGACTTAGTATGCATGAAGTCTTGCCATAGCCTTCACTGCTCTCGCACATACACAAAATGGGTGTGTTTATTGTATCTTTTATCAGTCAATGCTCAAACAAGCCTTAGCATGCGTGCAGTCTCACCAGAGCCTTCACTACTCTCACACATACGCAAAATGGGCGTACATACGGCATATTCTTTCAGTCAATGCTCAGACGAGCCTTAGCGTGTATGCAGTCTTGCCAGAGCCATCACTGCTCTCGCACATGCACAAAATGTGCATACATATGGCATATGTTTTAGTCAATGCTCAGACGAGACTTAGTATGCATGCAGTCTTGCCAGAGCCTTCACTGCTCTCGCACATACACAAAATGGGTGTGTTTATGGCATATTTTATCAGTCAATGCTTAAACAAGCCTAAGCATGCGTGCAGTCTCGTCAGAAACTTCACTACTCTCACACATGCACAAAATGGGCGTACATACAGCATATTATTTCAGTCAATGCTCAGACGCGCCTGAACATGTGCACAGTCTTGTCAGAGCCTTTCTTGCTCGCACATTGACAAAATGAATGTAGACAAAGAATCAGGCCAAAGTCTGTGCATGTTTACAGATCGAATTTATACATATACAATAAGTACCAAAATTGTATGCGATGGCTCAAATATAATACATGTTTAATGGTATGTTGACGTCTGAACCGCTAGTTTCGTATTTTATTTCTTCTTGTAGAAATAGCTGTCAGTCCTACAAGTCATTTGGGTCAAAATTTGTCCATATGTCTAACTTTTGATGGCCAAATATTACATATTTGACCCATGTACAAGAATAACCTAAAAATCGTCCACTCCCAAATTCGAACCTGTGCGGCCAAATGTATTATTAACTATGTGTAACATGCTGAGCCAGCTCATGATGATAATTTTACTGCAGTTTTGAGCAATGAAAGACTCAATTGTGTATGTGCATCAATTCAGACTCGATTGAGCCTTCATTGCTCTCATTCCCAAAAAGTGGGCGTAGAAGAAGGCTTTCGTCAAAAAGCATGCATGGCCTCTGTCTACACTAGGTAGCTGTACATGCATTTTTATGGAAAAAAATTAACGCACATGCGATATGAATCCAAATCTCATGTGCTGGCTGAAAAAGTGTATAAAGGTGTACGTCTAACACGTTGTTTGGATAGTGATTGGTCTTCTCACGAATATGGGTTCAGACCCCAAGGTATACACATCACTCATTAGGTGAGTGGGCACTTTTTCCAAGTCATTAGGTTACATGCAACATTAACATGGCATTATTTCACCTTTGGGTTTAGAATAGAAAGTCATTTTGTCTATTTGTTCTCATAATTAGCATAAATACACACAATAAAAAATTTAACTCTCATAGTGCTTACCTAATACATTACCATAGAATAATTTTCTGCATTTTCATTAACATAAAATCCCATCCCCTCTCTTGTGATTTTTAGATGAAGGCCCAGCTGGCGAGAGACCCCTTGAAAATGGAACTCCAGCTGGCCAGGGTAACCTTAAAAAACAAAAGAAAAAGAACAAACAAAAAACTTTGAAAAAGGGAAAAAGAGGCCCTTCCTTACGAATCCTCCCTCGGAGAAATTCGTTTGATGACAAGACCTTGCATCAGGTCTCGTCATGTAACCGTCACAATGAGTTTTAGACAGGCTAGGTAAACACATAAATTTAAGAAGTTGTGTTTCACTTGACTTAAATGTATAGAAATTATTAGTTTATTTTGGTAAAATAATATGCTGTTTTAAATAAATCAGATCTGGGCCTAAATTTCGGTGTGCTCTTCAATAGAAAAAATATGACCAAGTGCATTTATTTAAAATCATGTTTCATTAGACAGATGTCTTTGCTTTTGAGTCGAGTTTGAAAATCACACATGAGTAGTGCCCCTTAACACTTTAACAATCGCATGGTTCCTATTTAGATGAATTCTATACCTATGGTTTAATAAGCCCAAATAGCTGATGGGTTAAGTGGTAAAGTTAGCCAGTCTAATGCATACAGAAGACTAGATTACCCTGTTGGTACAGGTTCGAACCCTGTGAAAAAGAAAAAAATTGAAAATATTATTTTTAATTTTTTTTAATTCATTGCATTGGTTTCAATTTCTCTTGTTGTTGTTTTTGTACTTAACATCACTATCAACATTTTAGCCATATAGCTATGGTCAATCATCATACAACAGTGTTCGTGGGTAGGTTACTTTGAAATGGTTTAGAAGACCGTAGAGTATGCATACTATCACATTCATACTTTTGTGTACAAGGCTTAAAGACACTGTTGGAACTACACAGGCGCACATTCTCATCAAGACCTTCACTGTTTGTCTTTATGATAAATACAGCTTTCCATGAGCTGGATTGTTTGTTTTCTTTTAAAATGCATAATATGTCAACTTGCCCCGAAGCACATTCAGAATTGAAACAAAAGCCCATGATAATACAGGTATTCATAGTGTCGTGTATTTCAGTTTATCTCCATAAAGGTATATACTGTATGCACTGAACGGTGAGACTTTAAATGAGCACCAGAAACGTCAGTTTTTGTTGAACGTAAGTTGAAAAAAGGTTCCATATTCAAAGCTATCAAAATAAATAAAAACTAAAATGCATACTCTATGAAGTAAAATATATTCAAGCCCCCTACTTGCATACCAGACCTAATAGTGGCTGCAACGGATGTCGGCTCTAAGGCGTGGTTTCAGCTGTTGTTGTGCTCGTTTGCTGTTGCGTCCATACGGCATATTCTTTCAGTCAATACTCAGACGAGACTTAGTATATGCATGCAGTCTTGCCAGAGCCTTCACTGCTCTTGCACATAAACAAAATGGGTGTATGCATGGCATCTTTTATCAGTCAAAACTCAGACAAACCTTAGCATGCGTGCAGCCTAACTGCTCTCACACATGTACAAAAATGGGCGTACATATGGCATATTCCATCAGTCAATGCTTAGACGCGCATTAGCATGCGTGCAGTCGCGCCAGGGCCGTCAATGCTCTCGCACATGCACACAATGGGCGTACACATGGCATGTTCGTTCAGTCAATGCTCAGATGAACCATAGTGTGTGTGCAATCTTGCCAGAGTCTCTACTGCACTCGCACATGCACAAAATGGGCGTACATATGGCATATTTTTTCAGTCAATGCTCAGACGAGACTTAGTATGCATGAAGTCTTGCCATAGCCTTCACTGCTCTCGCACATACACAAAATGGGTGTGTTTATTGTATCTTTTATCAGTCAATGCTCAAACAAGCCTTAGCATGCGTGCAGTCTCACCAGAGCCTTCACTACTCTCACACATACGCAAAATGGGCGTACATACGGCATATTCTTTCAGTCAATGCTCAGACGAGCCTTAGCGTGTATGCAGTCTTGCCAGAGCCTTCACTGCTCTCGCACATGCACAAAATGTGCATACATATGGCATATGTTTTAGTCAATGCTCAGACGAGACTTAGTATGCATGCAGTCTTGCCAGAGCCTTCACTGCTCTCGCACATACACAAAATGGGTGTGTTTATGGCATATTTTATCAGTCAATGCTTAAACAAGCCTAAGCATGCGTGCAGTCTCGTCAGAAACTTCACTACTCTCACACATGCACAAAATGGGCGTACATACAGCATATTATTTCAGTCAATGCTCAGACGCGCCTGAACATGTGCACAGTCTTGTCAGAGCCTTTCTTGCTCGCACATTGACAAAATGAATGTAGACAAAGAATCAGGCCAAAGTCTGTGCATGTTTACAGATCGAATTTATACATATACAATAAGTACCAAAATTGTATGCGATGGCTCAAATATAATACATGTTTAATGGTATGTTGACGTCTGAACCGCTAGTTTCGTATTTTATTTCTTCTTGTAGAAATAGCTGTCAGTCCTACAAGTCATTTGGGTCAAAATTTGTCCATATGTCTAACTTTTGATGGCCAAATATTACATATTTGACCCATGTACAAGAATAACCTAAAAATCGTCCACTCCCAAATTCGAACCTGTGCGGCCAAATGTATTATTAACTATGTGTAACATGCTGAGCCAGCTCATGATGATAATTTTACTGCAGTTTTGAGCAATGAAAGACTCAATTGTGTATGTGCATCAATTCAGACTCGATTGAGCCTTCATTGCTCTCATTCCCAAAAAGTGGGTGTAGAAGAAGGCTTTCGTCAAAAAGCATGGCCTCTGTCTACACTAGGTAGCTGTACATGCATTTTTATGGAAAAACTTAAAGCACATGCGATATGAATCCAAATCTCATGTGCTGGCTGAAAAAGTGTATAAAGGTGTACGTCTAACACGTTGTTTGGATAGTGATTGATCTTCTCACGAATATGGGTTCAAACCCCAAGGTATACACATCACTCATTAGGTGAGTGGGCACTTTTCCAAGTCATTAGGTTACGTGCAACATTAACATGGCATTATTTCACATTTGGGTTCAGAATAGAAAGTCATTTTGTCTATTTGTTCGCATAATTAGCATAAATACACTCAATAAAAAATTTAACTCTCATAGTGCTTACCTAATACATTACCATAGAATAATTTTCTGCATTTTCATTAACATAAAATCCCATCCCCTCTCTCGTGATTTTAGATGAAGGCCCAGCTGGCGAGAGACCCCTTGAAAATGGAACTCCAGCTGGCCAGGGTAACCTTAAAAAACAAAAGAAAAAGAACAAACAAAAAACTTTGAAAAAGGGAAAATAAAAAAGAGGCCCTTCCTTACGAATCCTCCCTCGGAGAAATTCGTTTGATGACAAGACCTTGCATCAGGTCTCGTCATGTAACCGTCCAAATGAGTTTTGGACAGGCTAGGTAAACACAATAATTTACGAAATTGTGCTTCACTTGACTTAAATGTATAGAAATTATTAGTTTATTTTGGTAAAATACTATACTGTTTTAAATAAATCAGATCTGGGCCTAAATTTCGATGTGCTCTTCAATAGAATAATATGACCAAGTGCATTTATTTAAAATCATGTTTCATTAGACAGATGTCTTTGCTTTTGAGTTGAGTTTGAAAATCACACATGAGTAGTGCCCTTTAACACTTTAACAATTGCTTCCTATTTAGATGAATTCTATACCTATGGTTGAACAAGCCCAAATAGCTTAGGGGTTAAGTGTTAAAGTTAGCCAGTCTAATGCATACAGAAGACTAGATTACCCTGTTGGTACAGGTTCGAACCCTGTGAAAAGGAAAGAAAAAGACAATATTATTTTTATTGATTTTTTAATTCATTGCATTGGTTTCAATTTCTCTTGTTGTTGTTTTTGTACTTAACATCACTATCAACATTTTTAGCCATATAGCTATGGTCAATCATAGTACAACAGTAATCTTGGGCAGGTTACTTTTAAATGGTTTAGCAGACCTTAGTATATACATATTATCACATTCATATTTTTGTGTACAAGACTTAATGACACTGATGAGACTACACAGATGCACATTCTCATCAAAACCTTCACTGTTTGTATAGCATAAGAGATAATATAGAAAGATAAAACATAGAAAAAAATCATTAAAAAAAGATCGAAAAATCTTCGAAATATCAGAAATTTTATTTCCATCAACTTAACGAATACAATACATTTTATTTTACATTTGAGGTATAGCTTTACAAAGTTAAACTGGCACTCATGAATATGCCGTATAAACTCGTATAACTCCGTAAGACTAATTTTAGATTTGCAAACATTATGAAAAGTATTGATTTCAGACAGAAGTATTTTCTAATCCTGTATCCATCACTGTCCCGCTCAGCCATTTGGATAGAGGGCATAGCTGTCAGGGTTGAGATCGTGGGTTCGAGTCTCACGACATACAATATTTTTTTTTTTTAAATATTTTCATTTTTTATCATAAATCATGACTTGCACGATTTTTACAAGACTTATTACGTGTAAAAGTAAATGTAAGAGAATTCATTTTAAAGCATTATATTAGTTAGGAACTATGATGTCTACTGAGAAATCTTTAAAATTTTAAATCTAAAGACGAATTTCTCATAGCTAATGTTTCAAACTATTTTGAGAAACACTCAGGGCGGGACAGCTGATAATATATTCAACATACTCGTCAGGCAACTGGGGTCAGCAGAAGAACGTTTTCTGAGTTCGAAAAGAACTTCGAGAAATCGGTACACTTTCGTGGCCGCAAAGTTCAAAACGGGGACAATATAAACCTGTGGACGACTTTGATAAGGCTGTTATCAGAAACAATGTGCAGGAGTTTTAAACCCATCGCCGACAGCTTCCGACTTATCAGTCTTGAAAAAAGACATCATGTCAACTATCCATCAAAATTAAAATAAACAAGAAACAATATGATCATAACTCAAAAAGTATATAAATTTTAAAATGATACCTAAAATAAGTATACCCAGTGGGAATCGAACCCTCGCAATCGGGATTATGAGTTAATCATCTTACCACTACACCACTGCCTCAGCATTGTCAGATTACCTTGCTAAAAGATACTTGTTCCATACATTAATCAATTAAAATAGCTAATACACACCGAACGTGGCCGAATGATGTACCGAACGTGATCGAATGATGTCGAAGATTAATGAGTGCCTGTTTAACTTTGTTTATCTATAGCAAACATTGATTAGCGACAAATAAAGCCTAAAGCGCAGTATCCGCTAGTTTTGTACAGTTTCACAGTTAGTAGCTCTCCAGGTATTCCAAATACGGAGGTCCATGTTATTGGTTCTAAACTAAAACTCGGACACAAGTTTCTTAAGTCTTTTTCTTATGGCTTCCTTGAGAATTTAAAAAAAATCCAAATATTTGGGTGAACCTGGCCAACAGTTGAGGGTATTCGTTGGTGCCAGCTTCGAGGAAATTTGTGGTCCTAGGCATGTTCCCTCAAGGTTCGCTCATAAACAGACCAAATAGATTGCAAAAATGGCGGTTCTCGCCAAGGAAGATGCAAAGGGCGCAATTCATATGTTCCCACATCAGAAGCTGATTAGATCTATGTGAGTGAATGTTCAATGGCGGGGGTCAACTAGTCACATTTTTCACACTTATTGCTCTATTATTTGTTGTTCTATTATTTATGGATCTATTTAATGTTGCGTCTTTGTTTTGACTCGTCTATTAAATGTTGCTTCTCTCTTTTGTCTTTCTAAATTTTGTCGTACACCTAAATGTACCGCTATTCTATGCACTAGTTTCAACTTGGGACCAACGAGAAACTACGATTCGTCTTCCAGATGAAATACGGAAAGCACCTAGTTTCAACCATTGACATTCACCAACTAAGGATACTTCAGACATTTCGCATGACATTAAACTTGCAATTCTAATTTTCGCGGGTATAGTGCGACCAGGTAAGGGACGTTGGGCGTGTCAGAAAGAACTCTGCCATTCACTGTCAATTTAGACTGGTTTACAGTAAATTGGGTAAAACAGCACAGGTACGCTTTAATCGTGCAAAATAACTGAACCGCAGACGACAAAGTACGGTTAGTATGCCTGGTCAACGTTCGCAGAAAACCTAAGTCTTACTTGTTTACAGACGCATTGGTATACACTCAGCAAAATTTCTAACTGGTCACCTTACCTTTTTTACGCTAGTTTTGAAAGAAAGAGCCGGTTAAACAAAATTCATGCTTCTATAAATAAACCAAGGCTTTACCTAGACTCTACAGGTCATTTCATTTAAAACTTACTGGTACTTCTTTCACAGACGATGCTAGAGTAAAGGTACCCTCAATTCAAAAAGTCACAATTTTTTCTTCAATATGAAATATTCCACAGAGACGCTATCCATTTGTATTTTTGTTTGTTTGAAGATGTTTCTGACTAATGAGATTAACGACAAACACGCTTCAAATGATCTGCTTCATTCAGACTTCTCGTTTCTGTTACGTAATAGCATGAAGGCAAACACTGCCAGCAGCGAAATCATAGAAATTCAGCTTTATGCATGCAGTTTACATAGGAAGTTCGCACTGTTCTCTACGCCTTATTATCTGTGGCACGGCATTGAAATTTTCAGAGATCATTCATTACTACTAGACGTCGCTGTTCTAGTTTGGAAAGAGGGAAAAAATGTGAAGTGTCCGGAAAATGATTTTTTTTTAAGTTTTGCATCCAAACCGGAAGTGCACAGCAGCGGTGAAATGTTTGTGATCACAAAATGGACGAATCATGTTCTATTCTGTTTGGCCTATCATGTTCAAATAAAATGCATACAACAATTTTAGCACGAGTTAGCACGAGTTACTGATGGATTTCAAAATCTCAAAAAAGAGTTATTTTAAAAATTGCGTAAAAAATCCACTTTAGTCGAAATTTCAAGAGTTTGGTGTTTTTTGAAGTCGGCAAGCCCGGTTTATTACCAACTGCACTTAAATATGATATTAAATTTCACTCAAAACCATTTTTATCTAAAAAAGCATATTTTTACATTTTTACCCACAAAACTGTGGATTGAAAGAAAACTTTCTGAAAGACCCGTAAATTTTTGCCCATTCAACTGCACATATTTAGGCAAACATTCATTTCAATGATTTCAGCGCTTGGTCAGAAATAATGAGTTTAAAAAGTGACCAATTAGAAATTTTGTTGAGTGTATACTATTGCTCACTGGCCAGTGCCTCCTAAACTCGATTTGTATGTTTTCACATTGATTTTCGGCGATAACTTTTTATTAATAATTTTAGCAAACTGCATTCGCGATGAAAGTTGTGAAGAAAAATTAGCGCAAAGAGGTCCTAGGTTTGTGGCACAAACATATTTTTATGTACATAGATGAAGATTTTGCCATAAATTGAAATCCGCCAAATGTCCTCAGTCTTTTATTGACAGGTGAACGTAGAGGCGTGACAGAAAGGATACGTCTCAAAAGAATAATCACATAGGGTTTATATTAAATTATTCAACGGTTGTTTATAGCATATCCTGCCGTATGTAGACTCAGAATGACTATGCATGTTCAGAATCTACTATGAGCATGGTCAATTGAAGTTACAGAAGCTGTGATATCGCATGACGCGCCATCATTTTCTCTTATGCACGTGCTCCTAAACGGACAGTTTCGTGATGACCCAACTAGCTGAACGCACTGGCCGTCTTTCTTATTGAATCCGGGTGGTGCAATGTAACTTTTTGACTGACACATTTGACTTAGTTTATTTGCGCTTTGCTTAAAATGCTCAGTTGGCGCTAATATTTCTCTATAACTTTCATCGCGTACATAGTTTAGTAAAAGTTATCGCCGAATATTAATGTGAAAAACATGAAACCTCGAGTTTAGTACGTATGTGGATTTTAGTCAAGATCAGCAAGGCAGACTGGCCCATATTAGAACGGTTGTTGCTGCTACATGTATAAAGATAATAGAGTCATGTTGCATAGCGTAATGAAGATCTGATTGCATGTAGCCATGTCTCAAGTAAACATCTAAAACGCAAAGCTGCATACACTGGTAGGGAGGTCGATGTTTTATACATGATATACGGATATAAACGGCGTACATGTAATATAAGTTTAGTGATTACACATTATTGAACTAGCCCAACAAACAGGCTGACATGAATGAGGCCTTTAAAAACAGTAGTTATTAATCAGCTTTTGGGTCACTGTCTAACCACGCCCACAACTGTTTCCTATCTCCGTTAGCTTTACATGAGACCGGGACATCCCATACCACGTGGCGATACAGTGACAGAATAGCTGTATATTACCTGTAGAGCCAACCAGTGGTAGAATGCTCGACTGGAGATAAAGGGGTCGTTGGATTGAGTTTCTCTGGAGGCACCATGGTGTGTCCTTGTGCAAGATAAGCTATGCTCTATTTAGAACTGGTTTAACCCAAGAAACATCCAGACATGACTGAAAATTTCTTGACTGGGTTGTAAAGTATCACCTCAAATAATCGAGGTCCACAGTTGCTCAGTTCTAATGTGCTAGACCTGTGATTAAAGGATTGCAATTTTGAGAATATTCAATGGAAGCACTTTGTAATGTCCTAAGCAAGACACTTTATTCTGTGCTAGGTACTGGCTCAACTTAGGTGGATAGGGAAACGTCGCGTCATGACTGCAAAATGTTGGCAGCGATGCAAAACATCAATGCAAACAAACCAAAATCAACTCAAAATAACATAAGAGACACTCATCTATAAACTTTGCTGCAGTTGTGTGCGTTTACTGGTACACAGGTTTATCTTTAGCATGCTACTTGGAAAATACTCGCGTTATATATGTTGTCAATGAAAATATTCTTCCAAATTATGTTTGTTTGGCAAGAAAATGTTTTGGTGTTTAGCTCTGAATTCGAAAAAATAGCATTACAAAAAACAACAACATAAAAATAGCCACCTCCTCTACACACACACACAACACAAATTAAAATTCAGCATGATAAGGTTTCAATATCTGGGCCACAGGGAAAGGGTACACAGATATTTTATAAATCAATAAAGTCTTGTGTGATTGTAGATTTCATTGTCGAAGATTGGTGTTTTGCTTGTATAGTTTAAGATACACGTGCGTGTTTAAGATACATGTACGTACGTATTTCAAACAAAGTATCGGGACTGATCAGATTCATTTACAATAATTCAAAAAGCTTATTTTTCATGATGTGGCAACCACAAGACTACAGGTATATTATCTTGGTGTAGAGAGTTTCACAGATGGGTGAATACGCAAACAATGCTACCTGACTAACCGATTTCCAAATGTATTTGTCCAGGGGTTGAACTTAGCTAAGAACCGACCAACGTCTCTTATCTGGACAGACTATACACTAGACTGCGAAAATTAAAAACCGCGAATATGTATCCTCATGTTTTTGAGGCGACGCGAAAATATTCCATTTTGCAGTATGTGCTGTAATTCCAGTTCTATTGATCAAATGATGAAGAAATGGCAGCTATTTTCCGCGAACTTTCTGTTCACCCCTTGTAAACTAGCAGCAAACTAGAAATGTGTCAGTGAGACACAAATGCCCCATCCAGGGCCATTATATAAGAGAAAATGTCTTTGTACAGGACGTTCATAAGGGACAGTACATACTGGACTAGATGTACAGGCAAGGGTGGTGCTCCAATGAAAATGGCAGGGACACAATAAACTCATTGGATTCTTATTGGGCCAAGAAAGAAAATCTGCTTTAAGCATAAAGAACAACAAAGGCTTCCAATCCATGCTGTCTGACTAGCCTTTTGTTGTTTGCTGATTGTAAGGTACTAATTATCCTGACTCTAGCTAGGTTCTGTTGCGGAGCAGGTCGAATAGGGTTATACCTGGTCGTAAACAACCAATACAAATTTTCTGTTGGTGGATCTCAATTATGATCAATTAAGCACTACAGATAGATTCAGCTGTGTATTGTTCATTTCTTTTATATAACATTGGACACATGTACAGATCAGCTCATTTGTACAAGTAGCTGATTTATAATTCATGATTTGTCAGTGCACTCAAACCTATTATTTCTCAATAATTATTACTTAAGCAGATATATTTTATGTAGAATATGTGACATCACATCCACTATATGGTGTACATTTCCGAGATGCTTTAGAACATTTGCATCTCACTGACATACATTTTGTCTTGCATCCGCAGCTAAATTAGCTGTATGCACGCGTGTGGGATTGATGACAAGTGCTTCCAAACTACTTTATTCCATCCATACCTTATAAACAGCCAAAAGTTTCAGTTGGTTCATTTTCTAGACTCATTATTGCATGGTTTGTTTGAAACCATATCTTAGCTTGATAGTTTGCCCTTGTGATATGTAAATACATTCCAGTGTTCGCCTTCTCATAATGGGATAACAAGTGGGACACTTCATATGTTGGATATTTGTGACTTTGCCACAAGTTTAGGACCAGTTCATAGTACTTGGTGAACATTCGTCTGATTTGACTGATACCTGTTGGATATTGACAACAACGCCAAAATAAAGAGATACTGTGTGAACCCTAGAAAAGGTAGCTACCTATGTTTTAATCTCACAAAACGTGAGACTCAGGATATTGAGTTGGATATGTCAGGTGATTTAATCCCTTGAGAGGAATGTACTGTTCACCTTTGAATCACTAGGGACATCATGAATAAGGTCCATATAGTGGAAAATTTAGCTTAGGTAGTAAAACTGCATGCCCACTAATGGGTGCAGTGTTTCATAGCGTTAATGAACTGAAGAGATGCCTTAATGGACATATATGGTCTACTTTTGTGGTGCCAATGGTCATATATGGACTTAAAACTTTATCTCTCATGAAAAAGGATATTGAAAACCTTGAAAAGTTCCAAAGAAGATCTCTCAGACAAATACAAGGTCTCCGAGATAAACCTCAAATTGTATTACTCTGGCATTGCTGGGCGTGTTAACCCTTGAGACGGTTATACATAAAACTCCTTAAACGTGTTCATGGGTATTGCGTGTAACAGTAATTCTATTGAGTATGACATAGCAATGAGGCGGCTGGCAATGAAAACCTATGATAAGAAAAGTTGTTTTAATATTGTGAGGTCTGTTTTGGATACTTATAACTAACCTCCTTTTTTCCTATTTGAGAAGCAAATGTCAAAATCAGAGTGGAGGAGAGTGGGGCAGTTCATAACCATATCGAAGTCATGAAGCAAGCTGATATGGCTGAGAAATCATCACTGAAATATGTAAATCCAAATTCCTTAAAAGTGGGGCAAACTCAACAACTGTTAGAAACTACTCAACAGATAATTAAAGAGCTGAGCTAAAATATAAAAATTGCTTAAGGGCACCTACATCCTGCAGGGTAATAGGGCTGATTTTAATCAATACACAGTGGACCCTACATGTACTTGTAAACTGTGTCTAGCTGTACCTGAAACAAGGCAACACTTTAAAGCAGAATGCCCAGCATATGAACCAGAGAGAGACGTCTATGCAGAGAAATTGCAATATAACCCAGTTCTCCCCAATGAACTCAAATGTGACTTGTTGAACCCAGAACTGTTTACCCAGCTCAAACTGGATGCTTCATTCTACATCAATGGACACGAAAACTTAAAGGTCCTAGAACTGCATTCGCGATAATATATATTACAGATACATAGAAAAAGAAAAGCAAGTCTTAACCATCAAATTTCAGATTGCTAACAATTGTCAGCATTTGTGCCGTTGTTGTTTTGTTTTATTTGATTCTTTACGTCCCATCAACAATCTTTCGGTTAAACAGGGACGGGTCTTCCTGGGTTGAACCAGTACTAAGCTAAGATAAATGTGTCTTGCTCAAGGACCACAACACAATGACGCCGGTGAGGCTCAAACCCGCGGCCCTTTGATCTCGAGTCAAGCACTCTACCACTGAGCCACTGCGCTCCCTCAGAACGCTGTGTTAAATCTATAAATACACAGAGTGTATATATTTAAACTTCACCATTTTAAGTACGAGCTCACTGTGAACTTTTACGCCTTATTTTGTGCCTCAATAAGGCAATGGGGAAACCTTAAGAAGACTAAACTAGACTAGACATGGCTCTCTCGGTGCACCCAACAATTAGTCTTAGATGGCCAAGCCTCAGATTCAGTCCCAGTGTTATCCTGTGTGCCCCAGGGTTCGGTCTTAGGTCTGATCCTGTTCCTCATCTTCATGAATAATCTGCCGGATAACATCAGGTCTTCTGTTCACCTGTACGCAGACGACTGCGTCCTATACATTTCGGGACTGTTTGATCTTGTAAGAAGACCTCACTAGCTTAGGACAGTGGGAAGCCGATTGGCAAATGAAATTAAGTGTAGCCAAATGTCACTCTACGAGAGTGACTGGGCATCCGCATCACAAACAGATACTTTTTGACTATTCACTACACAATTAAACTTTAAAAATGTTCAGTCGACAAAATGCCTTGGTATAACCATCACTGATAACATGGATTGGGGTCAGCACATTTCAGAAATTTCTTCCACAGCAACTAAGACACTTGGTTTCCTTCGCAGGAACTAGGCCTTTGCACCTAGGAGTACTAAGGAAGTTGCATACAAAACTTTGGTAAGGACTAAACTAGAGTATGCAACGCCTGTTTGGAGCCGTTACCCGAAACTTCAGATTAGTCAGATTTTAGAAAGTTCAGAGGACATTGGTCCCCTGGACCTGCAGAAAATGGCAGAACACGAGTATATAGTGTTGGCGAAATACTTGATGAGCTTGAATGGCCATCTCTTGATGCCCGAAGGGATAAGTCCTTCCTGCTTCTCTTTCACGAGATTCATTGTGGAGTAGTGTACAGTGGCGAATCCAGGGTTTTTTGAAAGGGGTTTCATGTGTATAAAGGTGTGACGGGTATTGACTGCTGATTTTGTCTCATGTTTCTTAAATATCCCATGAAATGAAATAATTTGGTCTCACTGAGACCATATTATTTCATCTTCATAGGAATTTAAAAAAACGGGGGGGGGGGCAGAGAGGGCGTTCGAGCGAACCCCCTGAGCGAACCCCCTGAACCCCCTCTGGATCCGCTACTGGTGTCTATTGAAAAAAGACAAGTACATTACCCCTGCTCACGCTGCTCACAGTTTGAAAACTACCAGGTCATCACGGAGTGCTCAATTTTGTAGATACCAGACATACAGTGATGCCCTGAAGAATTCTTTTTTCCCGAACTATTTCGCACTGGAATAGTCTGTCTCCTTCTTTGGCCAATACCCAAACCACAGAGGAATTTAGGGCACTCTACATTAAGTAAAAACACAGCTAAAAGTTTTTTTTTTGTAAGTTACAAAATTCGCAATCCCTGGCATAATATTCCAAATGGGGCGGGCCAGTAGACACAGAAAGAAAGAAAGACACCTGTGCTGCCTGTCATTTACAGCTGTGTCGAATTTTGTGTCGTATTTATATTTTAAAAAAAGTAATACTTGTCCAGTCACTATTTCAACTAGACTGGTTCTCTCCCCTACATTGGCTATTGTAGGGACAGGTCATCAATAAATCAAACGGGCAAAAATCTGACCGTTTCACGGTCGGGTCTGAAAGCCCCTGCCGAGCCGAGCCGAGCCGAGCTGCCGACTCGCCGAGTCAAATTTTTATTTTCAAAAACATCATCCGTGGAGATAAATCATAAATATTTTTTATATAAAATCATCACTTAGACTAAAAACAATAAGTGGAACATAAAGAAAAATTATAATTTTTTATTATTTTGATTTAATTTCCATTTTATTCCTCGCAGGGGGTCTGAAAGCCCCAGCCGAGTAGAAATTCCTTTTTCAGCTTACTATGCAGCCAAATCACCAACGAATGTATCATTTTTAATATTTTTCCATGCAAATTTATTAGTTTATCGATATATGTACAACAATTGGAAGAAAAATTACCTGCTATGTAATATATTCCGATTTTTCATTAAATTTTGACAATCCCGAGCCACGCTATAAAAGTCTATCCGAATCGGATTTCAGGGGCCGCTAATTATGCAAAACAATTTTAATTGAGCCGAAACGTCCATACCGCTGATTAGCGATTTGAAAGTCGTTTAAAGTGACCACCAGTCACACAATAATTAATGAAATCAATTAGATACAAATTAATTAGTAATTATAATGTTATTATTAATAATTTTAGTTCATTAATTAGAACTGACTAATATTTATGATATATGTTCAGATATACAGCTAATTAAAGAAGTCCGACAAAGTAAATGGTTTGATTAAATTTTTAAGTACCTGAATGACACTAATTTGAATTGCTCTTTTAAAAGCAAAAATGGTATAAATGGTACCCAGAATCAGTCTCTGTATTCATATCGATATTGGCTTTTAGTTTATGTCGATACGTTCTAGTTACTGAATTTTACAGTACATTCTAGTTTACCGCATTTCCAGTATGTCCGAATCACTTATTCTAGCACACAGCCAAGGAAGGTAAGAATTTTTTTTTCATTATTTTTTGTATGTAAAATGTATAAACAAAAAGTGTTGATCCTTATCATACACAAAATTTGTGTCTGATCCGGGTCTGCACTGTTAAAGGCACGGTCGGCTTAAATATTTTTTATTGGCGATGTCCCTGCCTTAACTGTCATATAGTGCCATATGATGGTGTAACTAGGAAATATGCTATATTACAATAATTCCCATAAATGCACCGGTAATAAATGCGCACACATGACATAGCCCGTATAGCTTAATGTTTGTTTATTCCACTACGACGGCTTTGACTATGCTCATCTGGAAAACAATGCCACAGCATATGAAACCCATAAATGTTTACAAATGCTATATAACATCTCTCTGACTGACCTGTTTGCTCACCTTTTTTTCAACTACGACGGTGTTGCTTTCTCGGAACTCTATCGGCCCGCCAATGAAACGCCACTTCAGTGGCATTTCGCCGGCGGACCGATAATGGCCCACTGTTATATTTTTGCATAGGAAATATGCTACTTTGCTAACATGATAACTTTATGTTTCATTTGTTCATCTTTTTCGTTCTTTAATAATTTTGTTATGATAATTTACATTTCAGATATCTGGCTGATCATTTCTCCGAACGCGATGGGATAGACGTTCTCTTTCGACCCGGAGCTAATCTCAACTCCCTGTATGATTTGGTACCTGCCAACCTAGCACAGTATAAGGTAAGATACTTAGTTACAATTTTTTTTTTTTTTTTACGTCAAAAGTCAAAATATGGCAAATAGTGAAATACTAGATGTGGCGAATCGAATGAAGTGTCGCATGTAGACTTTCACTATTTGTTAATTTTGATAAGAAAAAAATCGGTAGTTTTTAATGTGGCCACTCTTCGGAGTCGCCACACTTTTAACTACTAAGTAATACGTATTTGGGTAATCTTCAAAATATGGCAAATAGTGAAATACCAGATGTGGCAACTGGAATGAAATGTCGCATCTAGAATTTCACCGTTGGCTAAATATGAAAGAAAAATATCGGTAATACGGAATTTTTTATTTGCGGTAATACACTTTTTTATTTGCAGAAACTATAAAGGGGAATTAAAAATATGGCAAATATTGAAATACTAGATGTGGCAACTCGAATGCATGGTCTCATCTAGAATTTCACTGTTTGCTAATTTTCAAAAGAAAAATATCGGTAGTTTTTAATGCGGCCACTCTTCAGAGTCGCCACACTTTTAACTACTAAGTAATACGTTTTTGGGTGATCTTCAAAATATGGCAAATAGTGAAATACTAGACGTGGCAACTCGAATGAAGTGTCGCATCTAGAATTTCACCGTTTGCTAATTTTGTTAAGATACTAGTCGATAATACAGTATTTTTTATTTGCGGTAATACAGTATTTTTTATTTGCAGAAACTATATAGGGGAATGAAAAAGTCAAAATATGGCAAATAGTGAAATACTAGATGTGGCAACTCGAATGAATGGTCTCATCTAGAATTTTACTGTTTGCTAATTTTGAAAAGAAATGCGTCGGTAGTTTTTAATGTGGCGCCACACTTTTAACTACTAAGTAATACGTTTTTGGATGATCTTCAAAATATGGCAAATAGTGAAATACTAGATGTGGCAACTCGAATGAATGGTCTCATCTAGAATTTCACTGTTTGCTAATTTTGAAAAGAAATGCGTCGGTAGTTTTTAATGTGGCCACTCTTCCGAGTCGCCACACTTTTAACTACTAAGTAATACGTTTTTGGATGATCTTCAAAATATGGCAAATATTGAAATACTAGATGTGGCAACTCGAATGAAGTGTCGCATCTAGAATTTCACTGTTTGCTAATTTTGAAAAGAAATGCGTCGGTAGTTTTTAATGTGGCCACTCTTCCGAGTCGCCACACTTTTAACTACAAAGTAATACGTTTTTTGGGTGATCTTCAAAATATGGCAAATAGTGAAATACTAGATGTGGCAACTCGAATGAAGTGTCGCATCTAGAATTTCTCTGTTTGCTAATTTTGTTAAGATAATAGTCGGTAATACAGTATATTTTTTTTATTTGCGGTAATACAGCATTTTTTTGAGAAAACTATATGGGGAAATTAAAAAGTCAAAATATGGCAAATAGTGAAATACTAGATGTGGCAACTCGAATGAATGGTATCATCTAGAATTTCACTGTTTGCTAATTTTGAAAAGAAATGCGTCGGTAGTTTTTAATGTGGCCACTCTTCCGAGTCGCCACACTTTTAACTACTAAGTAATACGTTTTTGGGTGATCTTCAAAATATAGCAAATAATGAAATACTAGATGTGGCAACTCGAATGAAGTGTCGCATCTAGAATTTCACTGTTTGCTAATCTTGTTAAGATAATAGTCGGTAATACAGTATATTTTTTTATTTGCGGTAATACAGCATTTTTTGAGAAAACTATATGGGGAAATTAAAAAGTCAAAATATGGCAAATAGTGAAATACTAGATGTGGCAACTCGAATGAATGGTCTCATTTAGAGTGTCACTATTTGCTAAAGAAATGCGTCGGTAGTTTTTAATGTGGCCACTCTTCCGAGTCGCCACACTTTTAACTACTAAGTAATACGTTTTTGGGTGATCTTCAAAATATGGCAAATAGTGAAATACTAGATGTGGCAACTCGAATGAAGTGTCGCATCTAGTATTTCACTATTTGTTACTTTTGATAAGAAAAAAACTGTATTTTTTTTAAAAAAATGGGTGAAACAGTAGTTTTTTTAATTTGTGGAAACTATATAGAGAAATGCTAGAATAAGTAAACTCTTAGATGTGTGTTAATTTTTTATTTGATTTTGCGGTTGGAAACTAATATGCTACCGAAAGATTAACCATATCTCGTTTCTGTTTTGCAGACAATTGTGCTGTTTGCGGGGATCAACGATATCATAGACGGTTGGGATGCTGCAACGGTGATTAGAAGATTCCAGCGTTTTTACACTCACCTGAGATCCAGAAACCAGAACGCGCAAATCGCCATCGCCGGAGTCCTCCCTAGAAGATATAACCGCTGGTATGAACGTTCCAGTGAGGAAACTGAACAACTGTCCGACCAGAACCGGGTTGCTGATATAGTTAACTGGCGGCTACGTAGTGTAACTACGAAGATTCAACCGCGTCAAAGTGTAACTACGAAGATTCAACCGCGTCAAAGTGTTCCAACAAAGACTCAACCTCAGCAAAGTGAAACAACAAAGATTCAACATCAACATAGTGTAGCGACCAAGATTCAACCGCGACAAAGTGAATCAACAAAGACTCAAAGTGTATCAACAAAGACTCAAACTCGGCAAAGTGCACCAATCAGCAAAGTGTAACTACGAAGATTCAAACGCGACAGAGTGTATCAACAAAGACTCAAAGTGTACCAACGAAGATTCAAAGTCAGCAAAGTGTACCAACGAAGATTCAATCTAAACATAGTTTGTCGGACATAAATACTGTGAAGCACGTTATGGATGAACTTTTGATCTCCGTTACGCGTGATATTGAACAACGTGATAAACTAATTCCCAAATTATATGGTGGTGGCGCGGAAAATATTGTCTACATGACATCAGACAAAGTGTTAGATACTAAACTAGTTCGTGAGATCATTGAAAATCCAGATAAAAACAAAGTTATGTTTACTCCACCCATACAGCCGAAAGCTGGTGAAGTTTATGTATTCAGCACTGGTGGCAACCCGGAAAAATTGAATGATTGGCGTTCTGATAAATATATATGGATTAACAGAGGTGGTCATGGAATTCCTAAAAACTCAAAGTCATTGTGGAAATTATGGTATAAGATATCACTGCACGCGAGCGACCGTCAGGGTGATAGTGGGTTTACAAGAAGTGCTTATATTTTCAAAGACAAACCGGACTGGCCTTATGTTGTAATTCATTATAGAGGAGACGAATCCGTGTTTGTACCCAGACCTCACGGATTGAGTGTGACTAATACTAGGCCGCATGAAAGAACTTGTCCCTCAGTTCTATCCGCAATGAAACCCAAGGTTCTACAAAATTCATGTGGTAAAGTGTATGCTGAAAATGTTACCAGTGGTCAAACGAATGCTGTACACCAGGGTATACTCAATGCACGTGATAAAAAACAAGTGAAGAACATGGCTACAGCACAAAGAAATAAGTATAGAGTGTCGCACGATGAAATTTTTGGTTCTTTACAGATAGCTCATCATGTTAACGATTTTGTCAAACTGTTGTCTATTTATCCGGATATAAGGGTCGTTTTAGGGAGTAAAGACATATTATCAGAGTTAAACCGTGTCTTAGCTGTTAAATCGGACGAGCCTGCACTACTTTCGTATGACACAACTTTCAATGTAGGCGACTTTTTTGTGTCAGTGTTGGTGTTTAGGCATGTACTATTCCAGAATGGTGTGACTATTCCAGCGGCTTTTTTAATTCATGACAGAAAAAATCAGCAAACTCACGATGACTTTTTTCGAATTATAGCAGAGGCAGTTCCAAATCTGAAAAAGGGATCACACGTTATTGTTACGGATATGGAGAAGGTCTTTACAAATGCAATTAACAAATATTTGCCAAATATTAAACAAGTGTTTTGTTGGAATCATCTGAGACGTGATTTAAGACATTGGTTAAGTACAAGTACGACGAATGCGACATCTGATGACAAATCTGAATATGGAAATAACTTGGTACAATTGATGCAGTGTGAATCTATTGAGGCCTTTGAAGACTTAGAGGCTGAAATGAAACTGAAATGGTCAAATCCAATGATTGAGTATTTCGACAACAGACTCCGAAGAGACATCTTAGAACATGCTTCTAGGTGGATTTTAGAAGAGTGTAACGTTTATGACCCTTACAGTGGTGTAACAAATAACATGTCGGAAGGAACAAATAATGTGATAGAGGGTCTTCAAAATTGGCATGGAGCCCCACTAGACGCTGTGATTTTGTCAATGCACTATTTGCAGAATTATAAGTACAATGAAATTCTAAGAGGTAGACTGAATAAGGGAAATTTTAGACTGAAAGCGATGCATCAAAATGCATCTCTTGGGGACAGTGACGTAGAAATGCCACAAGATGTTTGTGATCCTATGAAAATTATTGATCTGGTTAAAGGTGATTTAAATGCAATATTAAGTGAAAAAGATTCTGAAACAAAATTACAGGAAATACCATTGGACGCTACTAAATGTGAAACTGAGGATGATGAACCTTTCAATAATCAGAAATCATTGGCTGTAACAGCAATTGGACAACGGAAAGTAGTTTTAGTGCCTGAAACGGGGTGTTTTATCGTCGATGGTTCCAAGGGTGATAAATATGCAGTGACTCTAGCACCAACCGAAAAATGTCAGTGCCCAGCGTTAGGAACGTGTTATCACATTTTAGCTGCGAGAAAAGCTGTAGGTTTAGAAGATAAAGCAAGCACTGTCGTCTTAAATATGTCAGAACTAATTAAACGAGGAAGGAAACGACCTAACCGGTTACCTGGTAGGAAAAGGCCTAGGCCAATTGATAAACTTGACATGAATGAATCAGTTATCATTCCCGCGCCAGACTCTGTATTAGGAAAAAATTGTTTAGACGTCTCAGATCATTTTGCCTCCACTCCAGCAACAAAAAAGAAATGTGGGCCTATTGAAACTCCAAAGTCAATTTTGAAGAGAAAGTGCAATGAAGTAAAATCTACAACTAAACGTAAAACATCAGTGAAAAAAATAAGGTTAGCTCTTCCTAAAACAGTAAAGCGAAAATCTTTAATGGAAGCGTTTTCAGACTCAGCTACACAAGAAAGACAAGATTCAGTGAATGTATCAAACGATGATCTTTGCCAAGACCTTTGTGATAATGTCAATCTTCATGAAACATCGTCCCCAGTCGTTGATAGTGTTGCCAGTGCTTGTAAATCACCTGAAATCGCCTTGGAAGATAAAAACATAACATGTGAAGAAAACACAGTGAACTATAGTGAAAAACAAATGAACAACGATCACAGAAATACGAGTAAAGAAAACCCAATTATAATTTCTGAATGCAATTCTCCAGCTCCAATCGAACACACCTCTGATTTAAAGAACAAGCGTATTTGGCGTGTTCTACAGAATAAAAAGTTTTCTCTCAGTTTTGGTGATAAAAATGACATTAAATATGACAAAAAATTAAATTCTGACATCATCAACTTTTCATCAGGACTATTGAAAGCTCAGTTTTCGGAAATCAACGGGTTTCAACACTGTGGTTATGCACCTGTCAGAGAAAACGGTACTTGGAAATACGGACTTAAAATGAAACCTGTAATTGCGCCTAGTGCCCAGATCCATCACACTGGCAACGACCACTGGCTCTTCTCATTTCAAGACGAATCTTCCAGTGATATTAATGTTGTGGACAGCATGATAGGAGCTTCCAGACAGCTCAGCACAAGTGTTGAGATGCAATTTTTGCAGTTGTACGGCAGACAAAAATTAAACGCATCTTTACTGAAAGTTCAACAACAGAAAAATCTCGTTGACTGTGGAGTATTCGCCATTGCATTTTGTACAGAATATTGCTACACTGGGCGAAAAGGGGTGTTGCAGGCTGAATTTGACATTTTGAGAATGAGAGACCATCTCCACAACTGTATTGAAAATATGGAACTCACGCCCTTTCCAAAATTGAGAAGGAAGTTGAAACTGCGTAAACAAACTGAAAAAGTGCTTAATTATTCTATAGCAGCAGACTGTGCAGCTTTGTGTGAGTTTCCAAATTCGTATGATGATATGGTGCAGTGCGATACCAAAACATGTCAGAACTGGTTCCACTACAAGTGTGCTGGGTTGAATTCGCCAACCGATAGTTTACTTTGGATTTGTAGTAAGTGTAAATCTTAAACATCATAATTGAAGGAGGTTGTAGGGTGGTCACACTGTGTATCACCCCTCAACAACCCACAATTATTGTATGATTCCACCCAATGTTAAAAAATTTAACTCAAGTCCTTCTCCCATTTCATTACTCTGTTTGGGCAGTATTGACTCAGTCAGCATACAACCTCGGACAGGGGTGGGGGGGTACTCCCATTTTTTCTAAAAAAACCCCAAAAAGTAATGAAATTTAAAATTTTGAACCCCAAAAATACCCTACATATGTATGAAAATATCAGAGTACACCCCCCCCCCCCCCCACTCTGAACACCTTAGGCCCACCAGCGGCACGCCATTTGAATGACGTTTCGATGGCAGGTCGATGGTGATCCTATTTAGTTTGCTTACTGCATACCGAACGTGGTGGTATTGGGCCGTTTACATTTGTCCGTTTTCGGTCATTGTTGTTAATTAAGTCGTAAATAAATAGAAATCGAAGTGGCCGTTATGAAACTATCATTTTCGTGAAATTAACGCAGTTTAACGTAAGATATCATTATACATTATCTTCATTTATATTTTTATTTCACATTATTTATCAAAATCGCTTGAAGACTTCTCAATTTCCCAATAAAGATCTCGAAAATCAACTGAAATCGCGATTCACTCGGCAGGGGCTTTCAGACCACCTGCGAGGAATAAAATGGACATTAAATCAAAATAATAAAAAATTATAATTTTTCATTATGTTCCACTTATTGTTTTTAGTCTAAGTGATGATTTTATATAAAAGATATTTATGATTTATCTCCACGGATGATGTTTTTGAAAATAAAAATTTGACTCGGCGAGTCGGCAACTCGGCTCGGCTCGGCTCGGCAGGGGCTTTCAGACCCGACCCCGTTTCACGGAATGTCACGGAGCTAGCCGACAACTCGGAACCAGTTTAAAAGTTACATACAGGCTACAGAAAAAAAGCTTATGGGTTTTTTCTATTAAATATCGCTTAATCATTTTCCTTTCTATGACGTTTATCGAGTTTGTTATGCTGCATTCAAACTTGTTATTGTGTTGGCATGGTTTTCGTGACGTCAACGTCACCGTTAACGTCGGGATACGTTGGCGGAGACGTTATACATGACCAGTTGTTAATTTGAACAACTTGGAACCAGTTTATATTTCAACAATCGAGCGCAGCCAGAAGAAACCGGATATCATATGCGCCCCCTTCTTCCTGTTTCCATCGAAACACTTTTGGATATTATACTTCAGGGTTTATAAAACAGGATTTTTTTACAGGTAGCTCGCAAATTAGAGTTGATAAACAGGTCAACGTAAACCGAATGCATCTTGCTTACTACGTGCCACCACGGAAATAAATCTTGTTGTCACAGATTTGCGTAATTTTGACCTTCTTTTCATCCCACCCACTTCAAAATTTTTCTTTGCGTTGTTTGTGTTTTTATTTCTGATGAAATCTGTTTTATTATACATGTTTGTACCGGATTTGTCTTGCCGATTGCATATATCTATTCATTGAAACATTTAGGGCATGTTAAAAAGTGAATTATGAGTACAGGTCATTCCTGCAAATCTGGTGACTGTCATTTCTATTTTGGCATCTGACAGGTCTAAGAAACGCATAAAAGGACAGAATTTCTGTCAAACGATAGATTAAATGTCGTTTCATAGATTTTACCAATCTATAAAACGACAGATATGTCATTATTTTATCACATCATGTGCTACTTTCTGTATCGACAAAACCGCAAGATGTCGGAAGGAATAAACAAGCCTTGACAGGTAAAATATAATTTTTGAGAACATTCCAAGTTGATCTATTGGTGCACTTTGAAGAAAATGGTTGTAATAAAATAGTTTACACACTTAAATTTACCGGAAGTGCCATTTAAAACTGCAAATACGGATTGAAATTGTCTCAGTTTTCACTTTTCACATCTGTCAGCCATATTGGCAAAGATGACTGTCACGTGATATAAAAGGGTTGACTGGACCCCTTTATTTTTTCTTGTGTGTTGCCCTTTTGTTCCTCCGTTTTCCAGCGTCTGCTGTGCTATCCAGCAACCGTTGTATTGCATATTTACATTGACAACCAACCTACGGAGGCCGTTATGGGTTAACAGATGGTTTCAACCTTATTTAGTTTTGCGCAATGAGCAATTGGAGTTGAAGCAGTCTAAAGCCAAAACATACCCAAGTATACAAGTATCCAATTCAAAATAAACCAACCTCTGATCCAAAGCAGAAGAATACTTTACGATCGTATCCGCCAGAGCTGACACTTATTTGCGTGTGTGTTTTTTTGTAAAACACATCCGTTCTGTGTATGAGACTATCCCTCCACATACACATAAAACAATTCCGAAACACGTTTTTATTCCATATCTGAGCATATGGAAATGCATTCCAATGTATTTTGAGATTCAAAAATCATTTTCCAAGTGTAATTATGTAACAAAGGTTTGTATCGGTATATTACATGGAAGGACTCATTCATTGAGCATAGCTTAGCCAGGGGGCAGGGTTATATCAATGCTGCTTACTCACGGGATATCGTTCGTTAATTCGTCAGAGGAACTGTTGAACATAATGTCAGTATTTGTCTCATTTAATTGTAGTGAAATTCGCAAATCAGTTCCCAGTAAACATATAAAACTGTGCCAACATCCGCTCACCAGCAAAATGCAATTCCACTATCCAAAGGGAGGTTTGATGATGGGCAGAGAGACTGTGTTTGCTGGGTTTCCAAAACCTACCCTATCCTAATCCAATCATGCGCGGATCCAGAGGTTGGGATAGGGGGTCCGGACCCTCTTTGGAAGATCACAAATTATATCCGTTTCCATAGAAATTAGCATTTGGACCCCCCCCACCCCCCCACCCCCCGGAACAAGTTGGATCCCCCCTGGAAAATATTGGAACCCCTCTGAAACCTTGGAAAATTATAGTTTTCTTTGAAATAACCATTGGACACCCTCTGTAAAATTGTAAAATAAGTTGAGGACTAAAAAACGTTGTCAGAGCTGTTTTCTGGCGATCTGGCCTGGATCCCCTGGCAAAAATTCCTGGATCTGCGCATGCCAATGTACATGTTAATAAAATACGGACAGAGTGACAAACAATAATGGGACAAAATGAGCCATGGTCGAAATGTCATTTGGTGTTACAATCAAAATGTGTAACAGGGGCCTACTCATGGGTAAAACGGCTCACGAGCGAAACTACCAATAACCTAAAAATTAAGAATGTTGTACTGTCTTGTCTACCGTAGTTTCAACCAACTAAACGAATCCAGCTTCTGTAACCGAAACGGCCAAAAACGAACTTTATCAGAAAAAAAGGAGACAACCAGTCAAAAAAGATGGCGACTTGCAGGTAGATTGACAGAGAGTTGTTTCAATTTCAACAAAATAGCGGAGAAAAAGGCAAAAAATACCCGAATTAGAGTGTTTTCAAGACCAGAATACAAGGGAAAAAGGGAGGGTGAGTATTGCTCTATTTCCGCAGAAAACGCACTATTCTAGACACCCCTGGTCTTCTCGAAAAGGTAATTGATGTTAATATGATGAGTTTTCAACATGTACCAGTATGCGGTTTTTTCGAATTGTACAATTTATTTGATACTGTAACATTTCAAACAGTATATATCTGTCGTTTGACAGATAACCAGATCTGTGAAACGACAGATATTCTATCGTTTGACAGAAATTCTGTCCTTTTATGCGTTTCTTAGACCTGTCTGAGCTCCAAAGAGACCTGAAATGTCTTCAAGGGAGTTGCTTCAAGGAAGTTGATGTGGTTGGGCATGGAGCATCCATGTCTAATGTGCTGAAACTACAAATCCACCACAGAACCCATTAGCTGAAGATTCTGAATGTATTTTGGTACTGAAAATTTTGCTATTGTCAGCCTTATCAGGCCTGGGAAATCTCAGAAACACATGATGGTAAATTATCCCTCAAATACGCGATAGCGGACTGCCCATGTTAAGGGAAATCAATCTAAACCTCATCAGGGGAAATAAGTTTGGTGGTCAACTTCCGTTTTATATCGCCTCCTGGGACGACCATCACCACATTTGCGAGTTGGTGCCCTAGTTTCAGAAACATTACAACACACAAATAAAAGATTACAAATAAACATTTAACCATCAGAACCTTGGCCACAAATCAATGATAAAATTGATGTGAAAATGGTAAGGAAAAAAATTACGGGTTTCTCTGTCAGAAGAGGGTTCAATTTGGTGATTTTTTCCTGAAATTTTGTTTGTTTACCATTTAGCTTCTCACCCCTTGGTCCGAATGCATCCAAAAAAAGATCAATCAAATCAGTGGAAACGGCCAAAATGATAAACCAATAATCGAATTTTTATCGCTCAGAACCGCGACACAGTTGTAGGATAACTACCTCTGTTATCAAGTCTGTCAATCTCAAGCATAGTCGCGCATTTGAGCTATAATTTTGATCGCGTGTTTACGAGATACACCAGACCTGCTTATGGGTAGATTCTATGCTGACTGCAAGATTTATGTAAGCATTTTTTTTCAGATGAGGAATGGGTCAGACCCTATCAGAACCTATAGTTACAAAGGAGACGTCTAGTTGTCAGAATTCTTTTTTGAAGGTCGGCTCATCATGTATGCAGGGATGGAGAATAAGTATCCTTTCATAGGCGTAACTCCTGTTAAGCATGTTCATAATGAAAATTGTATACATTCCAAGGAATATCACCTAATACTCATACAAAAGAGACTGCTCTTAAAGGACAGTCCGTTACGAGCAGTCACCCAATTTTTAAAAGGGACATAATTCATGTCAAGATTATTAGATAGCCACTGCTTGTTTCAGTAGTTTCCCTTAGTTTTATACAATTTTGCAAGCTGGCTACACCCTTGCCTTTCATTGATAAGTTTTGATAATCTTACTGGAATAGTAAAATCATAGAACAAGTTGAAGGATTTTGTGTGTGTTGATGCTTTGCATTTCAAGATTTTAACGTCCCAGTCAACAATTTTTCAGTCATGTCAGGACTTTTTCAAAAAATTAGGCACGGTTCAGGGCTCGAAAATAGCACTCGTCCGCTCGTATTTACAAGTGCCTCAGACTGCAGGGCAAGTGCAAATTTTGATATTTCTAGTGAAAATTGAATTTTCCCCCATGTATGCCAATATTTTTGCGATGTAGGGCAAGTGCCTATTTTAAGATATTTCGAGGCCTGCGGTTGGGTAACCTGAAACACACAAATTTTTTTTTAGGCCTGAGGATAAAATGTCTTGCTCAAAGACACAACACAGGGCCTCCATGAGGCTAGAACCAGATGCCTCTTGATGAAAGCCCAGCCCTCTGCCACTGAGCCTGACTCTGCTCTTCTCATTTTAAGTCTCCTGTTTGTCATAGGGGTCTGCATGTCTAATTATAAAATTGAGCCAGTGCATGAGATTTCCAACAATGTGGTATGTACGACTAGCAAAGCCTCAGATCAGCCTGCGCATACGCGCAGTCTGATCAGAGCCTTTGCTTGTCGCTTGAGTATTCTATGATTGTTAAGCTACTGACTGAACACCATTTGGAGTTTCTAAGCTTAAAAGGAGGCTGCAGAGGCTCATCAGAGTCTACACATGTCAAAATGCCACATTGTTGGAAATCTCATGCACTGGATCAAATTTTATTAATTTCTATGAATACATCAAACGTCTTATTCAACATGATCAAGAGTATACCATTGATATCTTAAGCACACAGAAGTTTTGGGAAGCATCTGAAAAATAGGCAGATATCCTATCAAAGTGTCAGAGGTCAGAGGTCTTCTCACCAAGGTATTTAACTCTGCCCCACCACTGTTGGGTCTTGTCATCAAGAGTCATCATTCTGATAGCTTTTACAAACTGTTTAGACCCAGCTCAGGCACAACAAAACCTTGGGTCTGATCCGGATACAAACTTTTTGTCACTTGGGCCAAAACTAATCATATGTGTGTTTTCAGTCTTCTATCCCACCCTAAATTTTCTCCTGACCTTAAAGAATTTATTGCATATCCTGAAAAAAAATTGCTGACTTTGATGTCTCACAACCAAGATTTCTTGAAAGGTGACAGTTTCAACTGCAGGACGACTGTATAACGACAGCAAAAAATCTTTAATTTCAGATAAAATCGTAAATGAGACACAATGTCCTTTATTTTCTGTTTTCCTTCATATCATAAAATGTTGAAAAGGAATTAAATCAGACATACCTACCATTTGTATGGGGGGGGGGGGAGGGGGGGAGAAACAAACATATTATTTTTTTGGCCTTGTGGATATTTCTGAAAGATTAGATGAATTTTTAAAAGGTTAATTAATTACTAAAATAATCCGCAGATGATGAGAAAGCGTGCACTATCCAAGTACATACATCTGTTCATGTAACTTCCTTAATCTTGTCCAGATATGGAGGACGCTCACACTCAGCTTCTGTCTCTTCCTGGTGACAAAGATGCTTGCTTCTTTGGCGTCTACGATGGACATGGAGGTAAGATTGGTCCATTCTTTACTAGTGGATTCTTCCAACCAGTTTGATACAAGAAAATCACATGGATGGTCTGTTATATATTGCATAGATTCAGATAAATAAGTAGTTTTGAGCTTAAACTTGAGAATACATTGTATGTAGTAAAACTTGTGTAAAAAGGCAACTCTCAAAAAGAAGACCAAAAATTGGTTTTCAAGACCGATTATCGCTTAATGCAGGTCAAAGTATTGCAGAATGCTCCAAGGGGAGCATTCTGCAATACTTTCAACCTTCATTAAGCTGCCATTTGTCTTTAAGACCTTTGTTTTGTCTATTTTTGAGTGGCCGCTTAACCCTTAAAGCGCCAAGAAAAAAATGCATCTAAAATGTCCAATGCTGAAGTCATCTGCTGCAAATAATTACCTGACATTGCTTACGAATTAAGTTTAGAAGCAAACCGTGTTAACCCAGAAGCCTCTTTGGCAAAAAGTGAGGACCCATATCAGACTGCTCCACACTGTTTGCCTTAAAGGCTTCTTAAACATTTCAGCAGACGAGAAAAGCAGACGACTTTTGTTGCGATTGACCCGTTAAGGGTTAAGACTGGTTCAGAAAATCAGTGAACCATTCTGGGCTTATTGTATCAAACCAGATGGAAGAATTCATTGGTCAGTCTTATCTGGAGGTCTGAACATTGCAGGCTCCCCTTTATAACACACCTCATTACCGGTATACATGTTACAATGATTGGGATAAACACATTGTCATGTTGTGGCTCCAAAAAAATTTTACGGCAGATTTTACAAAGCAATTATAGGAAAATGACCATTAACTCCTTGCCTCCTAGTGTTGTCTGCTGATAACCTTTGCAAACAGTTTGGACCCAGATCAGGCCTGATCTGGAATCAAACTGTTTGACATGTTGATGGTATTCCTGAAAGAATTTTTCAAAAAAGTTAATTTTGAAAAAAATCGGCAGTCGACAAAAAAGAATGCAAAATTTTCCATGAGGCAAAGAGTTATTTTGCTATCATTCGTAAGTAAAATTGTCCCTCTATAACACAGTTCACATATAAGGCAATTCTTTTTGAATCAGAACTACAAACTGAAACGATAGCCTCTATGGAAGTACATGTACCGTCTCAAAATGACCAATTGACCATAGCTGTTGACTGGGATTTAAAACATCAAACCAAGCAAACAAACCTGTTATAAGTTACCAATACTATGGGCATTGTAGCCACAAAACCTGTCTTCAGGAGCCTGCGAACAACAATGATCAGTCTGATCAGTGCCTTTGTTATTCGCTGATTGGAAAGTATCATATCTAGACTTGCTTCAAGCTAAATTTCAATATTTCAGCTAGTGTCTGTAGCTAAGGAGACCGGTTTGAGTTTCGCTCTGCCGGAAACCCCAAAGACAGGTTTTGCCACGATGAGGCCCATATTGTACATGTATTTCCATATCAGGAGTTCATTTTTTTCTAAACAAACAGTGCAGACACTGATGAAATGCCACAAAGTACCTTTTAGGGGTTAAAGGCTGCAAAGGGTTACACGCATGACACCACTAGCAGTTAGTAGAAGTCGGATAACTAATGAGGTCCACTACAGATTGTGCTGAGGGATTAAGCATAATGGCTGTTTGGATCTTAAAAAGAGCCATTTTATGAGATTTTGGTACTTATCGCCTTCTCCACCTGCACACACAAAATAGGGATGTATTAGATGAAGATTCAGTGAAAATTTACGGCTCTAACCCCATTTAGATACATGCATGTTAAAATGTTTAGGGAAGACTAAAAGCAAATGTGAGTACATAGTCTTTCTTATTTGAAAGTCTGCCTTTTTAACTCACCTGAGCTGAAGCCTCAAGGTGAGCTATTGTGATCGGTCTTCGTCCATCGTTCGTCCGTTGTGCGTCAGTAAACTTTTTCTTTAAACGACATCTCCTGAATCGCTGGTCCTAATTTCATATAACTTCACATGAATGTTCCCCATGATGCCCTCTTTCAAAATTGCATAAATCGTCACCTAAGCGCAAAAAGTCAATAACTCCAAAATTTCACAAAATCACTTTTTTGCATTTTTCAATGCACAATGATGTTTTCCATATTGTATCAAAATATTGGTCCAAAATCAGATATGCAAATTAGGTAATTTGCATAAAAAGCAAAATGGGTTAACTACATCTCCATAATAAATGAGCGCAAAAACTTGATAAGTGCACTTGTTGAGTTTTTGCACCAAAAATATATGGTAGTTAAAACCAAGTTTTTCGGTGCAAAAAGTCAATAAGTGCTTTTATTGAGTTAACACCAAGTCTGAAAACAAAATGATATGTATAGTTTTGGTGCCAACATCAATGCCATCCAATAACATAGTTTGTTTACTGACGTTTGTGTGGCTTTGAACACATATCACAATGACATTAAGCTAGGGAATTCAGGATTTTGGCTATTCCTAAACCTCTGTTATGTCTTATTTAATTCAAATGTCTGGAAAACCAGCCAAATATCAATTTTAAAATTTCTTCTAATTTCAAATTAGGTGAAATTTCAAATCGATACTTGACTGATAATATAAAATGTTTAAATATGCAAAAGAAATTCAATTTTTGGTCAGTTCATGGAATCATGAACATGGTCAGTCTTTTGCTGAACATGGTGGGTCTCTTGCAAAGCAAGTGAAGCCCAAAGACCAAAAATAGAATTTATTTCTTAAAAAATCTGTTGGGAAATCACACTTTAAAGTAACTCATCTTATGTAAGTATACCACAATCAAGCTAGAAGCAGACATTTTTTATTACTGCCTTGCCTGGTTGTTAACACACTGATACCACCCTTACCAACTTTAGTGTGAAATATCTTGTGATGTGCGAGGTATACAATATAGTTATTTAACTTATACCATGTTTGTCCACCTGTCTGTAACATAACCCACTCACTATAAGGCTGCGTGGATTTTCTCCACGTACAGGCAGACAAGCCATGGTATAAATATTACTTACTCAACATCATTTTAGCCTCAATTCGATGAAGTCATTGGAGAAAAGCTGGGCATGTAAGAAAATACATGTCATGAAATGGTTATTGATCTATAAAAATGATTTAGTTGTATGAACTGTTTTTGTTTTTTTTCACTTTTTCATTAATTCTAAATAACAGAGTTCTCACTAGAATTTTGAAAATTGGAGTAAAAAAGCTGTTTGAAAAAAAATGGAGTTTTACCATACTTTTCTATTGGCACTTTTGAAAAAGTTGGAGTCAGAATCAAAAAGTTGGAGTAAAATTATCCAAATTTGGAGTTAGTGAGAACTCTGATATAAGATTTTCACATTGGTGCTGAAAGAATGAAAATTAGAAGGCAAAAAATGTCTAGAAATATCTCTGTTTATGTTTTCAAAATTGTGAGTTTACGGCATTTTATGGCATGTAAAATAGATCATAGGAAATATATGTCGATTTTTATTATTATAGATCAGTATTAAACCACCATTGTTTTTGAACATGACACAACAAACAGCAAAAAAAGTGTGGTGCTTTTTAAATGTGCAGCTTTTGAGGCGCAGAAATATACACATAAATACACATAATCTTCACTCCGAACACCTCAGCCAATTCTATGAATCAAACCTTGGATGAAAAACTTAAGATTTCAGGATCACATGACAACCGCATGATAATGATGTCATAGAAAACCATGACTATACAATTTAACAGAACATAATATATATAAATATTTACATTTTCAAAGCTATCCTTTAATGAATCTTAAGATTCATAGCCTCATGAATTACACAAATTTGATTGACAGCTGCCAAGCTCACTTGCCCGTGCAATACACTCCGAACATCGAACGCATTCACCAGAAGTGATACTGGTACGTGTTACGATTGACAGCGAGCCACACTCGAGTGGCACATGCAAAACAGGCCTCTTGTTTACTCCATTGGCTGTCCGTGTTCAAGCTGACTGTTCCACTTTTCCATTTTACACTTCGACTAAACCGTTGATACAATTATATTTGAAATACAAAACTGATTTAATTCTTAGATTAAAATTAATTTTTATATTTTAGATATTTATAATAAAATGTAAATATATTAAGCAATAAATTCCATTTTTGGAATGTTCATGGAATCATGAATGCTTCCGGTCTCTTGCAAAGTTAAAGTGAAGCCCTTAGGGCTTCACTTACTTTGCCAGAGACCCGAAGTATTCATGATTCCAATAATTGAATTCATTTCTTAACATGACAATATAATATATAAGTTAAAATGTAGCAAAAATAATAGCTACATCATGCCATTAATAACATTGAAGAAAAGAAAATGCCACAGCAATATGTTTCAGAAAAATGCAAAATTTATTTTCTATTAGACAACTTTTGGGATCACCGGAGTAACCAATTTTAGTCAGGTTAACATCCACCTTACAAAATGCTGCATTTTTGTACATAATACTAGGGCTGAGGCAGTTCCGATTGGCATAATTTTATCATCAACAAGGAAAAAATGTCTTAAAATCGGGGAGCACGGGATTTTTTTTTCATTTTGACTTGAGTTTTCTACAAACATCACAGCGGCAGATAATCAAGTTCTAAATTTTGGATTACCTGCCTTGTCCGCATGGATTCCTTATTAAAATCAAAAGCTTTACTGAGCTTAGCTGACTGAAAACAAAGTACTCCAGCAACCATAGAAAAAAAATCACAAAATAATGTTTTATATAATTTTTTCAATTTCTCACAATACTCATATCAATCCCGTCTTCTTTCACCTTATTTTTTATCAAGATATTTCTAGTTATCTGTTAACTTATATTACTGATGCGAACTTTAGGACTTGATAAATAGAAAAAAGATAATGGAATGTGTTAATTTGCATGAAGGAGCTTTTACAAAAGGCCATTCACACAAAATAAACCCACATTTTATGTTTTTAGTTTGATATGATTATTTACGTCCCATCAACAGTCTTTCAGTTATTTAGGGACAGGTCTTCCTAGGTTAAACCAGTACTAAGCTAGGATTAATGTGTCTTGCTCAAGGACAAAACAGTGATGCCGGTGGGGCTCTAGCCCGCGGCCCCTCAGTTTTGAGCCAAGCACTCTACCAGTGAGCTCTAGAAAAGATGTAATGATAGTAGATGTGAAGTCCTCTGAGTCTGATGCTCACTTCATTGGTTACTTTACAGGTTTTAGTATAGAGATGTTATGATATTTAGTTCTCACTTACTGAGTAGGCCTAGATATCATAGCTATTATGTAATTTTATGAAAAATTGACAAATCTGAATCAAATACCATATGGGCCACAATGTGCTAAGAAAAAAAATTCACTCTCATAGAAACAGAATAGTTTGATTTTATAACGTAATGCTACTAATTAATAATAGTTTTTATTTGACTGGATTATTCAAATCTTAAAGTGAGATATGGCATATTTATTAAAGGCCTATGTACCCATTCAATGTTATTGCCACAAAATTTTGCCAAAGTTGTGCATTCCATTTTGACATGTTAATATTGCTCAGAAAACTTTTCATTTTCTTGAAATAGTTTAACCATTGGAAAAAAAATATTGCTCAATGAAAAAGCAGCATATCAACCTAACATCCAATCTGCAGAAAATATTTGATCTATTCTCGTGGTTTTGGGTTTGCTATAGTTACAACTAAGTGATACACAAAGGAATTTAAAGCATAAAGTTGGTTAAAAAGTGCAGATAACTCCCAAAAATGATTTTTTTTAAATTTGGAATTTGTTAGTTTGTTAGTTTGGTGATCAAATGTTCAGAGCATACAAATGCAGTGTTATTTTGCATACATGATTTTCATGATGTTTTGTCGAGTTCACGGTTAAGGTTTATATAATTTTGATCCAAATCAAAACTTTGACTGAAAACTATGATCAAATCCTGCATTAAAACATTTTGATTAAAATCTATGATCATATGCTGCATCAAAGCACTTTTGTAGTTCATTTGCATCAAAGTATCTAAGTCAATATGCTACATAAAAGCGCAATTACCAAGTTTTTGCACCAAAAATTTTCAGCGCAAAAATGGGTTAAGTGCACTTATTGAGTTTTTGCACCAAAATTTTCAGTTGTCAATTTCCAATAAGTGCATATTTTCTTTAATTTCACTTTTATCATAAAATTATAAGATTGGAGTTTTTCTTCACATGAAATCTCACTGAAAATGCAGTTGAAAACATTTTGTAGCAATAACATGAGAGGAAAGTGAAAGAAGATAAAATGTTTTTTGCCTCTCCTGAAAAGTTTGTAAAATGGAGTTATTGACTTTTTGCGCTAAGGTGAAGAAATGGTCTCGCTCCACTGAACAGGAGGGGCAGCAGAGCTCCAGATAAGAAATCTTTTAAACATCTCCTGAACCGTTGACCCAAATACAAAATAATATCATAGAATTGTTCCTCTTGATGCCCTCTACCAAAATTGCACAAATGGTTATGCTCCGCTGAACAAAAGGGCTGCCAGACCTCCAGATAAGAAATACCATTAAACGGCATTTCCTCATGAGCCACTGGTCCAATTTCAAAATAATTTCGCAGGATTGTTCCTCATGATGCCTTCCTCCAATATTGCACAAATGGTTCCAGTCCAATCTTGTAAACGACATCTCCTCCTGAACCACTGACCCAAATTCAAAATAATTTCACAGAATTGTTCCTTTTTATACCATCTACCAAAATTGCACAAATGGCTACGCTCCGCTGAACAAAAGGGCTGCCAGAGCTCCAGATAAGAAATACCTTTAAACAGCATTTTTCCTGAACCACTGGTCCAAATTCAAAATAATTTCACAGAATTGTTCCTCATGAAACCTTCGACCAAAATTTAACAAATGGTTCTTGTCTGCTGAACAAAGGAGCTGTTAAAGCTCTAGATTAGAAATGTCTTTAAACAACATCTCCTTTTGAACCACTGGTCCAAATTCCATATAACTTCACATGAATATTCCCCATGATGCCCTCTTTCAAAATTGCATAAATGGTTATACTGCACCAAACAGGAGGACTGCCAGAGCTCCAGATAAGAAAACTTTTAAACAACATCTCCTCCTGAGCAACTGACCCAAATTCAAAATAATTTCACAGAATTGTTCCTCATGATGCACTCTACCAAAATTTCACAAATGGTTCCACTCCACTTATCAGTCATTCTCAGGTGAGCGACCCAGGGCCCAAGGGCCCTCTTGTTTTAAAATATTTTTTACTTTTATAAAACTTCCATTGTTTGAAAGTTTTGAAAATTAAGGGAAGTCTATGCATAATTATGCAATAAGTTCCAAAATCTCACGAGCTGGCCCAAACCTATATTTACAGAGGATATGTTGAGTGATCCGCGGGGAGTAACCAGAGGTACGTGTGTGTGAGAGTCTTACCTATACTTAATCTTGATAGCTTTAGATCCTAGGCATTTTTACCAACAGAAAAGTGCTGATATTTTTCCATGAAAACATTTGAGTCATGAGATCATGAAAACACCCAAAAGGTGGCATGTGAGCCCAAGGAAGACTCAGATCAGCCTGGGCATCTACACAGTTTGATCTGAATCTTCACTGTGCACCTGAAGATACAGTGGGTCCATAGCAGCCCATAGATGCACAGCCAAGACCGATCAGACTATAGGCCAATAGCAAGGGTTTAGATAAAATTTTTGAGTGTTATTATCAATATTTTCTTATGCATCAGTTATAACATATGTTCTGGGTGTGGGAGCGCAGTGGCTCAGTGGTAGAGTGCTTGACTCGAGACCGAAGGGCCGCGGGTTCGAGCCCCATCGGCGTCACTGCGTTGTGGTCCTTAAGCAAGACACATTTATCCTAGCTTAGTACTGATTCAACGCAGGAAGACCCGTCCCTGTTTAACTGAAAGATTGTTGATGGGACGTAAAGAATCAAATCAAGCAAACAAACAAATGTTCTGGGTGCCCAAAAGAACAGTCTCATTGAGAAGGTTATTTTGAGTACCCACAACATCATGTTTTGGTTGAGAAATAAGAAAATTTATATATGGTACACACTCTTATTTTAAATCCTGCAATAGACAGTCTGACCTGAGTCTTCAATGGGAGCACATGTCATTTTTTTAGTTTCATCATGAGGTGCCTCATTTATTGTGGTGTTCATTTAAGCAGGGTCTCCCAATGAGAGGTCCTTTTGAGCACCCAAAATACATGTTTAAATGGATGAGTAAGAAAATAATTGCAATTTTAAGCTCAAAACTATCCTTATCTGATGAAAAAAACAAGCAATCAGGATACCCCTTTTATCTGGGGCTGTGCTTCTTAACTCAATAACTTTAGATGTCTTGACAATCATACATGTATCTATGTAGAAAGCAACAAACATAAGGTTTTCAAAAGTTTAGACACCAGTCTTCTAAAGCACGCTTCATGATGTATATAATCACTATAATAGCTGTTAGAGCAGAGAGCTCAGTTTTTATTACACAAGTTTATGAGTATTCTGAAGATGTACCACTAGGCTTATAATGGCTTTTTAAAGTATTCTCATCTTTAGCCATAGAGTACATAGCTTTTTTTTAGCTCACCTGAGCCATTGGCGCAGGGTGAGCTTTTGTGATCGTTGGATGTCCGTCCTGTCTCCTGTGTCATAAAAAAATGCTTCAAAGGACATCTCCTCCTAAACTACTGGCTGGATTTTGACCAAACTTAGTAGGAATGATCCTTATATGGCCCTCTTCAAAAATTGTTCAAATGGTTCCAGTCCATTGCATATCTAGGTCACACAGGCTAAAATAGATTTTCAAGATGAAAACTTTAAAAATCTTCTTCTGAAACCACAAGGCCTAGAGCTTTGATAATTGGTTCCTAGCATCACTAGTGGACCTCTACCAAGTTTGTTCAAATTATCCCCCTGGGGCCAAAAATGGCCCGCCCTAGGAGTCACATGTTTGACATAGGCTATATAGGGAAAACATGAAAAAATCTTCTTGTCTGAAACCTTAAGGCCTAGAGGCTTGATATTTGGTTTGTAGCTTCACCTAGTGGACTTCTACCAACTTTGTTCAAATTATGCCCCTGGGGCCAAAAATACCCAACAGGGGTCGTATGTTTTACATACGCTAATATAGGGAAAACAAAAAAATCTTCTTGTCTGAAACCATTTGGCCAAGAGCCTTGATATTTGGTATGTAGCATCACCTAGTGTACCTCTACCAAGTTTGTTCAAATTCTGCCCCTGGGCCAAAAATAGCCCCATTCCGGGCGGTCACATGTGTTATATAGGCTCATATACATGTAGGGAAAAACATGACATAATATTCTTGTCTGAAACCATAAGGCCTAGAGCCTTAATATGTGGTATGTAGCATCACCTAGTGGACCTCTACCAAGTTTGTTCAAATTATCTCCCTTGGGCCAAAAATTGCCCCGCCCCTGGGGGTCACATGTTTGACATAGGCTTATATAGGGAAAAACATAGAAAAATCTTCTTGTCTGAAACCATAGGCCTAGAGCCTTGATATTTGGTATGTAGCATGACCTAGTGTACCTCTACCAAGTTTGTTCAAATTATGCCCTTGGGGCCAAAATTGGCCCGGCCCAAGGTGTCAACAGGGACATGGCCAGCTTTCAACAGATACCTTTATGTAAGCTTTAAACAAAACTCAGGTGAGCGATTTAGGGCCACTGTGCCCTCTTGTTTTATATTTAATGAAAAACACCTTGTGGGTAGGGGGCCATTGCCAATGCACTGCTTTATACAAAAACTGTGTTTCTGTTTGCCCCAAAACAAAGAATTGATTGTACATGTAGAATGCAAATATAACGTTATTGACAAAATGTGTATTTTTGCGATTGAAACGGTTTGTGTTTTGGGATAAGAAATGCAGTTTTGTTTAAAGAAATGCATTTAGGTTTGTTGCCATCCTAGGAAACACAAGGCGTGGCCCAATTCTAACCCACTGCATTCATGAATGCAGTGGGAATAGGGAAAAATGGGTCATGCCTGGTGTTACCAAGGATGGATTGCTGCATACAGAGTGAAAATGTTCCAAGACAATACTCATTTGAGACGTTTCCAGTGAACATCACGACAAATATTTTCATGGAAAAATCAATAGAATATCAACATTATGGGGTTGAACATAATCAGACATTTAAAGCATACTCTTTTCTCTGTATAAATTGTTTTCAACAAGGCCCTGGATCACTCAACTCTCACTCTTTTAGTACTGCAGGGTTGCCTCGGTGAGGGAAAAATTCTAGAAAATGAAAACATTTTCCAGGTCAGGGAAAAGTCTAGGAATTTCATTTTCACAAATTCAATTGTGTGAAATCATTTTGAACTCACCAAGGTGAGCTGTTGTGATCATAGGATGTCCCTCCCTCTGTCCATCTGATGTTTGTCAACAATTTCCTTTAACAACATCTGCTAAACTACTGGGTGGTATTTCACCAAACTCTACAGTAATGATCATTGGATGGTTATCTTTCAAAGTTGCTGAATGTTCAAAGATTTCACTTTCATCTAGGCTTCTGGCTCCCATGGCAACCTAAAAGAAAAACTATAAAAAATCCTCTTGTGAAAAACTACTGGGCCAATTTGAAAACAATTTGGCACAAATAGTCGGTGTGTGACCCACTTCGAAGATTGTTTAAATTATATTTATTTGTTGCTTAACATGGTTGCCAGGGGGAGTGCTAGATTTTTCTCTGTATGTATTGAGAAAACTTTTTAAATCTTTTTTTATATGACGTCGCATCTGGCAGTGAAATAACGCCATGCATTAAAATTGATAAACATCTAGTAGTTTACAGATTTTCGGGAAATGTTATGAAATGACGTTTTTAAAGTCACGCATATGGCAAAACCGTAACGTTTTCTGCCAATACAGGATAATTTCAAAATAATTTTAATGTCATAATAAAAATAGAATCTAACATTCGTGCTCCAGTATTATTGAATTTATTAAACTTGTTGCAAAAAAAAGAGATAAAAAGCTTGACAAAAGTAAGTAAGGGTGCAAAGATCAGGAATCAATACAATCAAGTACCACACCTGACCCAGGATACCAATGGGAAAGTGATAAACTTACAGTTAGACAAGACAAACGAGAGCCAAGAGGTCAGCCCTTTCCCAGCACTGTGACCACAAAGCACATATAAACAGATGCGTACAAAGACATAGCAAACACAAGACATCCCAAAAACATAAAAGATCCACAAAAGAAGTACCGTCTTTGAACGGCCAGTAAAATATTTTACAAGCCTTGCATTTTATCTCTTTTCCTCAACTTGTTTAATAAATTCAATAAAACATGAGCACTCATGTAAGATCCTCTCAGGGGTGTAAAATTCCACTCGCCCGCTCGCATTTGCGAGTAAAATGCTTTGCAGGACAAGTAAAAGTTTTGACAATTTGTGTGGTACTTTTTCAATTTACAACATCTCGGAGAAAAAATTGGGACATGAAGGGCGAGCAACTTATTTGGAAATTTTACACCCCTGTCCTCTGTTTCCAAAACTGCTGGGTTGATTTGAAAATAATTTGGCACAAATGGTCATTATGTGACCCTAACAAGATTGTTAAAATTATATTGATCAATCAACAGTTTTTCCTATATTATGTACGGAAATTTTAGCGCAGTGGTAGAGTGCTTGACTCAAGACCGAGGGGCCATGGATTCGAGCCTCACCGGTGTCACTGCGTTGTGTCCTTGAGCAAAAACATAAATCCTAGCTTAGTACTGGTTCAACCTAGGAAGACCTGGCCCTACATAACTGAAAGATTGTTGATGGGACATAAAGAATCAAATCAAACAAAAATTTTTCCAAAATCTTCTTGGCCAAATCTGTGGGGCCAATTTGTAAACAATTTGCCGCAAATGGGTCCTTTGGTGACCTTCTACTAATATTTTCAAATCATATTGATCTGTTGAAAATATGGCCACCAGAGTGTGGGGTTGGTTATTCTCGTGTATATATGGAAAACTTTTTGTAAAAGTTCTTGTCAAAAGCTACTGGGCCGATTTTAAGAGAAAAAATGGCACAAAAGCTCGAACAAGTTTGTTTTGTAACTGTTTAAATACTTGGCTGCCAGGGATCTGTATCCCTTTAGCCACTTTTTCAGATTTAACTGCCTTTAGTTTTAAATGATCATTTCAGTTTAGGTTCCACATCCTTTTATTTTCTTCAACTTTCTTTAAACTTTTTCATGTAAAGTCTTACTGAAAGTGCTGATCCATCATCATAGCTGTGTGGTGGGCTGGATAATGCTTTCCCCTGGCTATAAACAGTCATTCTCAGGCATGCGACCCAGAGCCCAGGTCATATCAAGTCGAGGTGATGCCATAAGTTTTTTTTTTTTTTTTTGTTTCTCAACAAAAACATGCAGTCCAAGGTCATCTTGTTGAAAAAGAAGTTTTTGTTGAGAAATAAGAAAATTATTTTTTATCACAGTCTTATCTAGGGGCCTGGTACCATTTGCACAGTGCTCCATCTGGGACTAGACCCATTATCACAAAAATTGAGTTACACAGGTTTAGACAAAAAATTGGATCGTTAAATTGTAAATATTTTCATACCCATCAGTTTTAACATATGTTTTGGGTGCTCAAAAGAACCGTCTCATTGAGATTGTTCTTTTGAGTGCCCACAACATATCTTTTGATTGAGAAATAAGAACATTTGTTTTTTGGTACACATTTAACTAAAAGCTTGATAATTCTAGAATGATTTCCACAGAACTTTGTGGTATACATTAATTGTTTGTCAAGACACAGGAGACTTCTATATGTCTTCATTGGTGACATTTCCTTACTAATTTCACATTACTTAATTCTTTGACTACCATACATGTATCTGTCTTCTCTAATAAACACACCTTCTCTAACCCCTTAGAGTTTTCTAGGTATAAGCTGTTTATTAATTTACCTGGTTACAGATTTCATGGAAACGCTTTTGATTGGATATAATGCTGGAAATCTGTTTGGATACAGAAAGATAAACATACACACAGCTCTGAGTAGAAAAAAGTTGAAATTAGTAGCAGTAAAATACAAAACAATAGTGCTATATGTAGCTAGTGCTTTAGGAAATAAGAAGTTTTTGTAATATAACAATTTCAGGACTTAAGTTAAGAGTGCGTAACGGAAAAATAATTTTCTTATTTCACAACAAAAACATATGTTGTGGGTACTCAAAAGAACCGTCTCAATGAGACGGTTCTTTTGAGCACCCAAAACATATGCTAAAAATTATGTGTAAGAAAATATTTACAATTTTACGCTGAAATTTTTGGTTTATTTAAACCTATGGTAATATTACAATTTACTTAATTGACATACAACAGGAAGTAATGTGTAATTCTGTTACACTTATTGTGACTAGTGCACTCAGAACGACAAGGTTTCCAGAGAATTTCCGCATTTGGGAGAGCAGTAATTAAAAAAAAAATGTTTATAATACATGTTTTCAGAAAAACTGGGTTTATTGCAAGCCTCCAGATTAAGTGTGTAATGGAACAAGTTTAATAAATTCAACAATTATACAGGAGCATGAATGTTAAGGTTCTATTTATCATTTGACATTAAAATTACTTTGAAATCACATTTTTGCATGAAAGCATTAAGATTTTGTCATAATGTACGCAATGTAGTTGACCTCATTACATAATGTTATCTAAAATATGTAAACCTCTAGTGGTTTAGCGATTTTAATGCATTAATGTGTATATCACTCGCAGAGGCGATGTCGTGTGAAAAAATGAAATTTCAAAGTGCACTGGGTACTTATTTAGTTGAATAAGGTAGAGATGTTTATGTACTTTGGCTGGTGATGGGATTTATAAAATGTATTTAATGTGTGGGCAGGATTTAGTTTGTGCATGGTTTTATTATAAACGGAGCTCCACACCAATATCGTTACATAAAATTATATTACTACCCCAAGTCTAAATTCCCTACAGTCAGCAAATAGTGTCATTTCAAAATGATCTTAGAATAATGAAATTATTACTACATAATAGAGACTTGATATACATTGACAGTAAGTTGATCACAATTGTCATCAGACTTTTTTAAACTTTTCAAATTTTCACTTTTCCAGTTCTGATGATCATGCTGGGTTGCCTCCATCAAAGAAAATTGTATTTGTAATAAACAAATGCTTGGATCCATAATGGTTTCTTGATAAAACTAATAAATGCTTGTAAACACATATTCCCAATCATCTGAAAACATTACATTAAATGCAGTTTTGTATTTTTATATCAATTTTATATCATTAAAATGTGTGTGTGTTTTTTAAAAAATAATTGGAGATCATTCTGACTGAAAATTGTATTTTTAGAGAAATAAGAATAATAGCAACCTATCAAAACCTGTGACTTTGGTGGTACTTGAAAAATCAGTGAATTTTACATAGAGAAATAAGAATGATGACAACCTGAATATCCTATCTAGAGCTATGGAAGTCACTGTTGATCCTTGAAAAGTCCTTGAATTTCACATAGAGAAATGAGAATGATAGCATCCTGAATATCCTCCTACCTAGAGCTATGACTATTGATCCTTTAAAAGATCTTGAATTCTACATAGAGAAATAAGAGCAACCTGAATATACTCCTATCTATACTCCTATCAAGAGCTTAGTGACTGTGATTGTCCTTGAAAAGTTTAATTTTACATAGAGAAATAAGAATGATAGCAGCCTGAATATACTCCTATCAAGAGCTTAATGACTGTGATTGTCCTTGAAAAGTTTAATTTTACATAGAGAAATAAAAATGTTAGCAACCTGAATATACTCCTATCAAGAGCTTAGTGACTGTGATTGTCCTTGAAAAGTTTAATTTTAGAAAGAGGAATAAGAATGATAGCAACCTGAATATACTCCTATCAAGAGCTTAGTGAATGTGATTGTCTTTGAAAAGTTTAATTTTACATAGAGAAATAAGAATGATAGCAGCCTGAATATACTCCTATCAAGAGCTTAGTGACTGTGATTGTCCTTGAAAAGTTTAATTTTACATAGAGAAATAAGAACGATAGCAGCCTGAATAATTACTCCTATCAAGAGCTTAGTGACTGTGATTGTTCTTGAAAAGTTTAATTTAGTTAGAGAAATAAGAATGATAGCAGTCCAAGAATCGAGAGATTATACAAGGCCTCGGATACAGTCAGAATATACCCCTTTCAAGAGCTATGACTACATGTATGATTGTCCTTGAAAAATCATTGAATTTTACGTCGAGAGATAAGAAAGGTAGTTACTTGAATGGCTGGTCCTTGAAAAGTGATTTAAACTTACATAGCCATCCTGATTGTGTCTCAGTCCTGCTTTGTTTTTACTTTCAGGTGCCAAAGTTGCCCAGTATGCCAGCACAAACCTCCATAAGAAAATAGTGATGCAACCAGCATATGGTAGGTTCACACAGAGGAATAATTTTGAGTATTTTCATATCTATCAATCTGAGCACATGTTTAATCTAACATGTTTGATCTAAATATGATGTTTAGTCTGAACAGACTTCAATGCTGAAACCTTGTGCACTCCATAACTTTTATATCTTTTATAAGCCCGTTTGAAAAAAACACACACCAAAATAACCAATTGTATTACAGCATGGAGGACCATCTGTATGTCTATCTGTCCATCCATCCGTAAACTTTCTTGTATACTCCATAACTCAGTTACTGTTCAAGATATTTTCATGAAATATTTGTTAAACACGCCTACCAAACGGTCAGATGCTCAACCGCTGGTTGAGAGCGAGAAAAACAATTTGAGTGTCTTCCAGTTGAGATTTCGAGGAGCTAAAAAGGTAAACAAATGTTGCATTTTCTGTATATTATAATTAATATTTCTTGTTCTAGGAAGAGAATAAAAAATCGGGGAATGTAATGCAACCTCTTACGGGTCCCTACGTTTATGGTGTATATAGGAGGTCAGCGAATTTTCTCCTTTTGTCAGATTTACTTTTTGCGTGAGGAAGGTGTACCAGAAGCAGATATAAACATGTAGAAATTTGTGTCGTTTTGGGCTGTGTATTCATTTTTATGATGTGCTCAAAGGTGATATATACAGGCCTGATCAAGACTGAGGACAGCAACTGGAATTCTGATGGTTATTTTCATCGAGCTTGTGCAATATGCGAAAAATCTTGGTGGAAAGTCCTGGAAAAATCTGGTTGAGCATCCGATAATGAAAAATGATAAGAAAATTTAATAGCATCATTTGTCGTTTTTTTCGCACCCCATAGTCAAGATAAAGCATTCATTCTGTTACATAGGCTCATACCGACTTACTTATTCCCAAACTTGGTGCTACAAATTCTTAAATTCTTGAAAAAATGCCGAATAGCAAACTATATGTAGTAAAAAATTTTAGCACGAATATAAAATCATATCAATGATCATATATGACCGAAATGCACTAAAATACAGTTATAAACAATTTTGAGGTTTGTTTTCTTCAAGAAATACCATTCTTTTAGATTTTTATGGTTAACACCCGTATGAAAATACCCGCTTGGTTTCCAGGTGGAAAAGGCACGTACTTCTGTAGCATATTACGCCTGTATCCCGTCTGGATTTTTACTAATATACAGTACAAGCGGAATTTTATTTTTAGTAACAGATCAAAGGAATTCCAGGCGTATTCCCAGACGAAATATTTAAATTAGTCCGGCCACTATGCAAATTGAGAATAATTCCTGGCGGGTTGGAAAATATTCCAGGCGGATTCCAAGCGGATTCCTGGCGTATAAATTAAAGGTATTTTCAGATAATCCAGCCGTACTTTTAAAAATCCAGGTGTCATTATAGAATAGTCGGCCTGGATTTTTTAAAAAATCCAAGCATACTTTTTACATAAAATACGGGCGTACTTTTTTTTACTTAATGTGCTCAGAGGGACAACAGTGTCATTGGTATACTATAATTTTATGTATTTAGCCTATGACTCAGATGAACTAAAAATGACAATAATGAAAATGGTTACAATTTAATTTTCATTTGCAGGCCATCTACAAAATATATTGACACATCAGTATCTTTCTCAAGCTTCCACAAGCTTAATGTTTTGTCTTTCCTCTTGATGGTTTTAAAATATTCTTTTATAAAATACACTCTTTATACTTTAACACTGGAACATCCCATTTCTCCACATAACAGCCTGTAATGAACAAAACAAATACATGTTAACTGTAAACTCACTTAGACACAAAGAGAATCAATTCCATGTGCTGATCCAGAGGGGGGTGGGGGCAGGGGGTCCAGACCCCCCTGAAAATATAAAAAATATAGGGTTTCTTACTTAGCAATAACTGGTCCGGATCCCCTCAATTTCTCAAAGCTACGGCAAGCCAGCATTCAATGTTGGGTCATCATTGGCTAGCCAGCGAAACACCATTTAAATGGTGTTTAACTGGCGGGCAGATAATGGCCCGCTGTTAGTGGTATTTGAATCTTCTCCCCCCTAAAAAGATGTCAGAGTTGGACACCCCGACCTCTGGCAAAACTTTCTGGATCCACACATGAATTCATATATTACAAGCAACAAAGTAACCATAACTGATATGGTAATTATTTAATCACAGAGATCATATTCCAATTTGCCATTTGGATATAAAACTTGTTTGTGCTCAACTCAACTGAGCATGAAATTTAGTTTCTCATATTAAAGTGCAAACAAATGTACACATTTTAACATTATGAACAGAATGAATACATTTAAGTTTTATAAATGGCTTTAATTACATGAGAATATGACAATGACCTTGAGTCTGCATAACTGAGTCATGGGTTCTGCACACTGTCTCACTAAAATTTGAGTGAAGTTTAATGTAAATCATTCAAACGGTTCAGGAGATATGTGGAGCAGACACGAAATTCAAGGGTATATTACTACATGACCTTGAAGTGTGACCTTGATCTTGAATCTGGGTATCTGAGTCATGGATTCTGCACACTGTCACACTGAGGGAACATTTGGGTGAAGTTTATTCAAAACAAGTTCAAAGGGTTCAGCAAGTAATGGTGAGTAAAAGTATGGATCAAACACAAAATTGAATGGTAAATCCCATGACATTGAAGTGTCACCTTGACTTTGAGCCTGCATAGTGGATTATGGGTTCTCCACACAGTCCCACTGTGAAGATGAACTAAATGTATAATTTTACGAAGGGAAAAACTTACCGTGTAAATCAAAGATGGCGCCATACTACGTGTTTGCAACATCCATGCTATGGCGTAGGTTGTTACGCCTGGCCTTAGGTGCATGATGATGTATGCAGGCAAACAGGTTAAATAATTTGACAATTATTTTGTACTTATGTTGTTTAGACAAACAAGGACAATTTCACTTCTAGAATCACTTCATCTGTAGCCTCTGTGGCAGTTGTGCTGTTTTGGAAGCTGTTTAAGGCTGGGAAGGATGGTGTCAGCCAAACACTTTCCATTATCATGCCCTGAAAAATTATTTTATGCGTGTCACAACCCTAAAAGTGCCAGCTCAAAACTGCATCAAAATGTCATCTGCTTAAGTTGTCTATCATTATTTACATTTAATATAGGTAATGAGGCCAACAGTATGGACCCAGCTCAAATTGCTCCTACAGGAGAAGTCTGATTAGGGTCTACACTTGTGCTGGGTATCAATCTCTTTTCATTACAATATGTGTATGGATACAAAACGATTAATATTAAATATTTGATATTTTCTAATGAAATAGAGTAGGACCTATAATAAACCAGCTTTCAAATAAAACGAAGACTATTTATAGAGGGTTACTTTGAACCCCATAATAACCTGTTTCCTCCCTAAGCATTTTAGTGTACCAATGTACCTGGTTGCTTTAAAGTCTGTATGCTCCGTTTTGAGCTACCTATTTGCCAATATTTTAATAAACTTCAGTAAAAAAATGACTTGCACACTTTCGTCATATTGTCTACACCCATTGTCGTAAACTCGTATGGCAATTCCTAGACTGGTTACCTCCCCTACATTGGCTATTGTAGGGACAGGTCATCAATAAATCAAACGGGCAGAAATCTGCCCGTATCACGGAATGTCACGGAGCTAGCCGACAACTTGGAACCATTTTAAAAGTAACATACAGGCTAAAGAAAAAAAGCTTATGGGTTTTTTGTATAAAATATAGCTTAATCATTTTCAATTCTATGACGATTATCGAGTTTGCAACGCTGCATTCAAACTTGTTATTGTGTTGGCATGGTTTTCGTGACGTCAACGTCACCGTTAACGTCGGGATATGCTGGCGGAGACGTTATACATGACCAGTTGTTAATTTGAACAACTTGGAACCAGTTTAGGCAATTCCAACCGTTTTTTTTTTTTTTTAAATACGGGAAATAGCAAGAACAGATTTATGTTTAATAATGTGTTGAAGAACTGTCTGTGTCATGTACCTAAACATCGCATGAGCAGGCTTGACAAAACCATTACGGCCCAGACATGAATTTAATTCCTCTGCCTGACACAGGCGAAAACGTGACGAAAGAAAAACATGGCGGATCGAGTGGACGTGGATTTCGCGCCACCGTGATTTTTGGATATTAATAATGGAAGGATTGCCCAGTGTTATACCGAAATCGATCGTGGAAGTTCTGAACAGGCTGGAGAATGATGAGGACAACCTATTCTCGTGGAAACTCACGCGGAGTCAGGATAAATTCTCATTAACTGTCAGTTGCAAACTTCCCGCCAAAACTCCCAACAAAGCCAAGGACGACAACAAGGTAACCGGACGTACTACTGTGAAACCAGTAAAGAGACGTCGTCGGAAGAAGAACAGATCTCCCTCTGCGTTGGCTCGTTCTAGGAAGAGACTCGCGCGGTTCCTGGAAAAGAAGTTAGCTGGAAACCCAGATTTGGCTTCGCCAGAAGAGGACCAGCAGGATTTGAATAATTCTGTGTGTGTAAAAGAACTGGAAAATACCAGTCTTGCTTGTGGTAGTAACAGGGACCTGGTGTCATCGGAAAATCCAACACCAAGTCCAGCTACTGATCCCGACCTTCGTGAATTTCTGGACACCTTTGATAGTGACGATAGTGACGACGATAGTGACATTGATGTGAGCAGTGTATATAGTGTTTGTTCAAACTGTAAGCATCCAGCCAAAAAAGGAGAAGACCTTAAACGTTGTTCGCGCTGTCATATAACCCGCTACTGTAGCGTTCAGTGCCAGAAGAAAGATTGGGACTTTCACCGATTTGCTTGTGCGGTTGTGGCCAAGAAGTCGGACACTGTGAAAGCTTGATTCTCTACCACAAGGACCTGTGCATATTTGTTAAACGTTCACAAGTTACCATTTTCAACAGTAGTTTAGATACTTTTATTAACACTAACTGACTAATACTTCAATTAAGGGTTTATTCACTTATGTGAAGTTCTCCAGACAGTGGAGGAATTTACCAACAACAACAACAACAACAACAACAACAACGTGACGTCGGCAAAACTTAAATCAATTTACACAACTCTTTCTCGTGTACATGTGTCATTATTCTGAAGGTAACATGTTTTAAATTTGGAAAACTACAAAGGAAAGGGATTACATCGTTTGTTTATCACGTTTTGAGAAATACACTGATTCTGTTTCTGTTCGTTGACCTGATTCCATACAGCGGTAGGCTAGTTTATTCAGGCCGTTTATTCAATATAAATAAAGTAAATAAAAGGAAATACTCACACAATTGGATCATCGATGAACAGCTGTATTAACCAGGCTTCGCATGTGCAGACTGATCGCGATATCGACGATACACCCTCTTTCCTTGTTGTTCGTTTAAATTTCATAGTGCACATACCACAAAAATTCGAAATTGAAACAAAGAAAGCCGAAACGAGGCTAACAAGTATTCCTTTTTGAAAAAAAAACAACAAATGGTAAAAACGCATTGTTTACTTTCGGAACAGTGACAGGATACTATATAAAAGATACTATATCATATACAACGGGATGATTTGTGCGCATCTTGGATCTTTTCCTTACTTGCAAATTTAGACTGGCCCCAGCCCTAGAACATTGATACATTAATTCTTCCAACGGGCAGCCTTATTTCTGCAAATGCGTGCTATTCATCATATCTACATTAATTGCTGGTTCCCGCTTTACAGGTGGTCAGTAATGGAAAAACAGGTAACCAGTACCCCCCCCCCCCCCCAATACCTGGAAATGGGGGGGTTCTGCTTACCTGTATTTACATAACCGACCACCTGTAGACAGGGTACCAGCAATTAATGTAGATATGGTGAATACTCAAGAATGATCTTTTTATGGCCATGAAGGTTCAGGCATAAGCTGGAGCAGAAATTTCAGTTATTTAAGTGACCTTGACCGATTTTTGAGGTCACCACTGACCAGGGTCATATCAAGGCCATGCAACCATGAAAAAACCCCACTTCGATTCTGTATTCTGAACAAATGGCCATATTTTGACCAACTGGCACAGAACCATCATTGTTATGGCTTTAAGAAAATGATAAGATTTAAATTTGATGACCTTGACCTAATTTTCAATGATACCAGGGTAACATAAAGCTCTATGAAAAACATTGCCTGCACTCCCTTAGAACTGAAGTAATGGTCAATTTTGACCAAACTGGCACAGATACATGGATCAATGGGAAGACTTTAAGAAATGACCAGATTTTAGTGACCTTGACTTAATTTTCAAGGTCAACATGGTCATGTACATATATGTCTATGTAAAAGCCTTGGCTGCATCCTTTCTTCTGAACTCCTGGCCAGGTTTTGACCAAACTGAGACAGATACACCATTGGGAGGATCTTAAAAATGATCAGATTTTGGTGACCTTGATCTAATTTTCAAGGTCAATAGTGTCATATAACTATGAAAACATTGTCTGTGCTCTATCTTCTGCAGCAATGGCAAGATTTTGACCAAACTGGCACTAATACATCATTGGAACGACTTTAAGAAATGATTAGATTTTGGTGACCTTGACTTAATTTTTATATGGGTCACCAATACTCACCATGTCATATATGGCTTTGAAAAAGCCTTGTCTGCACTCTTTCTTGCAACTGTATTGCCAGGTTTTGACCAAACTGGTACAAATGCACCATTAGGGGATCTTAAGAAATGATTAGGATCTGGTGAGCTTGATCTAATTTTCAAGGTCACCAGGGTCATATTACTATGAAAAAGCATTGTATGCATTGTACCTTCTGACACATTGGCCAGATTGACTAAACTGGCACAGTTACATCATTAGGAAGACTTTATGAAATGATTAGATTTTTGTGACATTGAACTAATTTTCAAGGTCACTAGGGTCATATAACTCTGTGAGAAAGCCTTGTCTGCATTTTATCTTTTGAACTATCGGCCTTAAGTTTAAATATTAATAGAAGCAGTCTCCTCTTACATATAACTAAAATGTGTGAAACATACAGTAAAGTCTGATTTTTAGATATGCTGTGATTGCTCTACTTTCCATGGATCCAGTCATGGTCAACTCTTAAGTCCAAAAATTCCATGTTGAAAAAAGTTTTAAGTATAAATAATCCAGGTGGATATTTTTTCCAGACGGATTCTGAAAAAAGAATAACGTTTCTCAAAGTTAAAGTATGAATAATCCGGGTGGATTTTTTTTCCTGGCGGACTTTGAAAAAAGTACGCTTGTATTAAAGACATAAAATACGCCTGGATTTTGAAAAAAGTACTTGTCCAGGCGTATTACGCCAGGATTTTCTCAAATCGGTGACCTTTTCGCTTGGTAACCGCTTGGATTCCTGGTGGATTCCGTCTAGAATTTTCGTACGGGCAGACTGAATGTGTTATCTTGTTTTTCGCACCCCATAGTCAAGATAACGTATTCAGTCTGTTAACCATAAAAAAATCTGAAAGAGAGGTATTTCTTGACAAAAACAAACCTCAAAATTGTTTATAACTGTATTTTAGTTCATTTTGGTCGCATATGATCATTCATATGATTTTACATTCGTGCAAAAATATTTTATTACATATAATTCAATGCTATTCGGCATATTTTCAAGAATTTAAGAATTTTTAGCGCCAAGTTTGGGAATAGTAAGTTGGTATGAGCCAATGTAACAGACTGAATGTGTTATCTTGACTATGGGGTGTGAAAAAAAACGACAAATGATACAATTAAATTTTCTTATCATTTTTCATTATCAGATGCTCAACCATATTTTTTGCGGACTTTCCACCAAGATTTTTCGCATATTGCACAAGCTCGATGAAAATTACCATTAGAATTCCAGTTGCCGATCTCAGTCTTGATCAGGCCTGTATATATCACCTTCGAGCACATCATAAAATTGAATACACAGCCCAAAACAACACGAATTTCTACACGTTTATATCAGCTTCTGGTACACCTTCCTCACACAAAAAGTAAATCTGACAAAAGGAGAAAATTCTCTGACCTCCTATTTACACCATAAAGGTAGGGACCCGTAAGAGGTTGCATTACATTCCCCGATTTTTGATTCTCTTCCTAGAACAAGAAATATTAATTATAATATACAGAAAATGCAACATTTGTTTACCTTTTTAGCTCCTCGAAATCTCAACTGGAAGACACTCAAATTGTTTTTCTCGCTCAACCAGCGGTTGAGCATCTGACCGTTTGGTAGGCGTGTTAAAGGAATATGTATTATGACAAGATGATGTGTCTCATACGAGAACGGGTGTTCCCCCTTTCTTAGTTTTCGAGATATGCCTCTTTGATTATTTTTTTTGCAAAAACCATTAGTAGTGTCTACAGGCATCTTTATAGGAATGTGTTTTAGATCAGGACGAAGTGTCACATACAATATGGACCTTGACGTGAGAAAACCTGTCTTCGGGGGATTGGGAACAACACAGGCACAGACCAGCCTGTGCATCAGCACAGTCTGATCAGTGCCTTTGTTAATCGCTTTTTGGAAATTATATGTAAACGTGCTACAGGTGAAATTTCAATTTTCTAGATAATCTCTTTAGCTGTGGAGGCTGGTTTGAAACTCGCTTGGGCGGAAACCCCGAAGACAGGTTTTCTCGCTACCAGGCCCATATAATGGTTGCTTTCAGTTTCAGAGCTACTGAGCCTACCCTGGAATAGTGTGGTAGGAAACTGACCATTGTGAAAGGATTGAAAAATTTGTTGAAAATGATTTTATATCCCCGAACAACAAAATGAGGCGTGACATGTGATTTCCAACAATGTGGCATTTTGACATGTGTAGACTCAGACGAGCCTGTGCAGTATCATTTAAGCTTAGAAACTCCAAATGATGTTCAGCATGTAGATTAACTCGCATAGAATGTTAAAGCGACTAGCAAAGGCTCTGATCAGACTGCACATATGCGCAGGCTGGTCTGAGCCTTTGCTGGTCGCACATACCACATTGTTGGAAATCTCATTTTATATCCCAGAACAACAATATGAGTTGTGACACGTGATTTCCATCAATGTGGCATTTTGACAAATGAATACTCAGACGAGCTTGTGCAGCCTTAAGCTTAGAAACTCCAAATAATGTTCAGTCAGTAGGTTAACACTCTTAGAATAGTCAAGCAACTAGCAAAGGCTCTGATCAGACTGCGCTAATGCACAGGCTGGTCTGAGCCTTTGTTGGCTGCACACTACCACATTGTTGGAAATCTCATGTCATGGCTCATTAATCATAATGTGCTATTAAACTCAACACATCATGCTGCAAATATATGTTTAATATTATATTAATATAGACATATCATTCTCTAGTAAGTAACCGTGAGAGAGATGAAAATTTCTTGTTAAAGCCAGTTGCTTGATTAGTAGGGGTAATAAATTCACGATGAGTGCTGTGGCTCATCTGGTAGATTCCAAGGGTCCCTAGTTTGAGACTCACTGGAGTCACTGTGTTGTGTCTTTGACCAAGACAGTTTATTCAGTTTATTCTCTACTAAGTGCTCAGGTTCAACTCTGGAAGACAGGATAACATCCCGACATAACTGAAAAAAAATGTTAACTGGGACATAAAGCAGCTATACAAACAAGCAAAAATAATTTCATATTCTCATTTTGACTGTAGAATTCTTACGTCTCAGCTAGTTAAGAGTGTGTACCAAAAAATTAAATTTCTTATTTCTCAAGCAAAACATATGTTGTGGGTACTCAAAAGAACCGTCTCAATGAGACAGTTCTTGTGAGCACCCAAAACATATGTTAAAACTGATGGGTAGAAAAAAATTACAATCTTTCGCTCAAAATTTTTGTATATCAAAACCTATGCGTCTTATGAAATGGTGCTCGTAACTAAGTACATGTAAGAGCCGCTGTGGTGTAGTGGATAAACCCCTTGCCTTGTAAACCAGGGGTCCCAGGTTTGATTCCTGGCTTCACCAGTCTGTTGAATGAGACTTTAAGACATGGCCCCGTCTCCATATGACCTTAGCTGTTGGTGGGACGTTAAACAGAAACACAACAACAACAAATAACCCTTAAAGCGCCACCTATAATCTGCAGCAGACGACAATTTAAAATTTTGCTGCTTTTTCATAAATTACAAATAAGGCATGATATTTCATGAGAATCTGCAGACGATTCTCATGAAATATCATACCTTATTTTTATCGAAAATTAGACAAGATGTCGCAAAATTTGTCGTCTGCTGCAGTTGTGATTGGGGCTTAAAGGGTTAAGTACATGTACTGAATTCTTCTATTTGCAGCTATAAATCAAATAGGTGAAGCACTCAGAGGTGGCTTTCTTCAGTTAGATGAAGATATGACTAAAGGTATAAATGTTTTTTTTTTTACATGTTTATCCTATCCTTGCTTCGTACTGGTTCAACCAGGAAGACTCATACCGACATAACTGAAAAATTGTTGACTTGGACGTAAAGAATCAAATCAAACAAAATCAAACATGTTAACCCTCTTCATTATGGATACCAGTAAACAGGTTCTTTAGCAAACAGAGAAGACCCAGATGAAATGCCGCATAAGGCGGCATTTCATCAGTGTCTGCACTGTTTGCTAAGGTCAAAACAAACTTCAGGGACATAAATACATCATTTTTAAGAAAGAATTACGTGCATCAAGGGGCTAATTTGGCCCCCTCTCAACTCAACTTAGCCCAAAATTTTACCTGCTCATAATAACTAAAATACCGACAAATGACGAAGTTTATTGCTTTAAGTCTCTCAGATGTTGTATTTATCATGCTAATAAATGTTAAAATGCCAACCTAGGGGTCAGGTCTTTAGTTAAGAGTACATACCGGTACCAAAAATATTTCACAACCAAGATATATGTTGTGGGTACTCAAAAGAAATGTCTCAATGACAGGGATCTTTTGAGCACCCTAAACATATGTTAAAGAGACTAAGTCTGCAACTATGAACAGTTTTCTAATAATTTTAATATCTTTTTAAATCATTTGTAAAAGCAGAGTTAAGTTGTCACAATAAATCTGTTCACTATAGCTGAAAACTGCATGGAAGAGTGAATTATCTTATAAAAACAGGTGTTTTTTCTCTTGTTGGTAGTTATTTGCGTCCCTCCAATAAATATAGACAGTCAATTTTTAACATAAATGCTGTTGTTTTGATACTGATAATTTGTAAAAGTTTACGAAATTGGTAAAATGTATACCTGAATTTTAGTTTTTACTGTATTCTTGAAAAATAGAAACATTATTTCAAAAATTAAAAGATCAAAAGTTACAGACTATGCAGCTTTAAAACAGATGGGTAAGAAAATATTTACTTTTTTTACCTGCGTCGCTTTAGCGAAAGCAGGTCTAGTAGTGGGTCCACTCCGTCCGTCCGTCTGTCCATCCATCCGTCCGTCCGTCTGTCCGTCCGTCCGCAACACTTTAGGGGTACTAGGTTTGTGTAATCTGTAACTCAAAAAGTTTACATTCATTCTCATTCAAACTTTGCCTAATGATTGTACACATATTGAAGATGTGCACCTCCTATTTTGTGCACGTTTCATTTTTATTTTTCATTTTTGAGGGGTGTTGAACTTAGACATTTTTTTCATCCGAAATGCTTAGGGGGTGTGTAGTTTGTGTAATCTGTAACTCCAACAGTTTATATTTCTTTATATTCATACTTTACATAATGATTGTTCACACATTGAAGATGTGCACCTCCTATTTTATGCACGTTTCATAATTTTTTTCACTTTTTTGACGGGTGTTGAACTTAGACATTTTTCCATCAGAAAAGCTAAGGGGGTGTCTATTTTGTGTAATCTGAAACCCGAACAGTATTCAATCCTTTATATTCAAACTTTGCATAATGATTGTTCACACATTGAAAATGTGACCTTCTATTTTGTGCATGTTTCATAATTTTTTTTCACTTTTTTGACGGGGGTTGAACTTAGATGTTTTTTCCATTCGTAATGCTTAGGAGGTGCCTAGTTTGTGTAATCTGTAACTCCAACAGTATTCATTACTTTATATTCAAACTTAGCATAATGATTGTTCACACATTGAAGATGTGCACCTCCCATTTTGTGCACTTTTAATAAATATTTTTTTCCATTTTTGACGGGCGTTGAACTTAGAAATTTTTTCCTTCCGAGATGCTTAGGGGGTGCCTAGTTTGTGTAATCTGTAACTCCAACAGTGTTCATTACTTTATATTCAAACTTTGAATGATGATTGTTCACACATTGATGATGTGCACTATCCATTTTGTGCACATTTAATAAATATTTTCTTATTTTTAGGGCAATTGAACTTAGACATTTTTTTCAATCTGAAATGTTCAGGGGGTGTCTTGTTTGTGTAATCTGTAATTCAAGCAGTTTTCATTCCTTTATATTCAAATTTTGCATTATGATTGTTCACACATTGAAGATGTACACCCTATATTTATGCACATTTGATAATATATTTTTGAGTGTTTAACTTAGAAATTGTTAAGTCACCTACTGTAGATTAAATTGTGTAATTTGGTGTAATCTGATTTCATTCCTGTATGTTTGAACTTTGCATATCGACTGTTCACACACCGATATGCACCCGCAACGCAGGTCCAGAGCAGAGTTTGGTCTTGTTTTATTTATCTAGAGATATATATGATGTATGTAAGGGATAATCCATCAATATGAAACAGGTCAACTAACTCAATTTACATAATTAGTATCAGGTATGCTTGGTAATCTGACTTCTTTATATTTTGGATCTTGAAAAAGGTCATTACATTTTCCCCTGAAATAAATTTGCCATGATTGGTACTTAAAGGTTTAACATATTTCCCTTATATATTTTGATAGATATACTTGAGCTTACAGTATAGACACTGATAAGACTCTTTCTAGGAGCAGTCTGATCAGGGTCTACACTGTTTCACAGTGTGCCATTCTGTCTGTCACCTAAGATGATACAGAAGTATGGTGTTACAAGATTTAGGCTAAATACATGTACAACAAAATCTGTGTAAAACGGCCACTCTCAAAAAGACCACAAATTGGTTTTAAAGAGCAATTATTGCTTAATGCAGGTCAAATGTACTGCAAATGCTCTAAAGGGAGCATTCTGCAATACTTTAGACCTTCATTTAGTTACAATTTCTCATTAGGATCTTTGTTATAGCCCCGCTTTGAAAAAGTGGCGCTATATTGGATTTGGGTTGTCTGTCATTCTGTCATTTCAGCTCAATATCTTGAGAACAGTTTTATAGAATTTAACAAAATTTTGTATGTGCATTGATATTGACATGATCTGGATTGGGATTGTTATTTTTTCGGATATTTGTGCTAGAGTTATGACCCTTGATTTACACCAAAATTTTGTTCCCGCTCAATATCTTGAGAATAAATTGACAGGTTTCAATCTATATTGACAAGATCCATTTTCGGATTGCTAGCTGTCATTTTTTGCAAATTTGTAAGAGTTATGGCCCTTTATTGATGTCAGAATTACACTCACTATATTGAGAAACTCTGGCCTTATACTGCATGCAAAGCACTGCAGCAGGGCTATAGTCAGATTCTCTGACAATTCTAGTTTTGTCTATTTTTTAGTGGACATTTTACACAGGTTTTACTGTAGTATGATAAACACTGTAATCATTTTCAGATGAGACAATGAAAGATGAACTTGCTGGGACTACTGCAGTGGTAGTATTGATGAAGAACAGTAAATTATATTGTGTAAGTATAAACATATAGCGGTAGTCTCACTATGAAAGATAGGGTTTGCCCAGTCTGTCATTATGTAATAATGTGATAGTAACACTTGATTAAATCTTCAATGTCTCACAAACCACTTGTCAGATTACGCTGAAATTTTGTATGCAATTGGAGGATCATTAGAAAGGTTCAGATGTGTTCATATTGTGACATCATGACATGATGTCACAATATGAACAAATCTGGCTTCAAATATGGCCACTTGCTACCATCTTGAAAATGGATTTTTAATTTCAATTGTCAAACAGACTGTCAAATTGAGCTGAAATTTTGTATGGACTTTGAAGGTCATCAGAAAGATTTAGATTTGTTCAGATTGTGACATCATGACATTAAATTTTATTTAACTAAATATTATTTCATGTCATGATGTCACAATGTGAACAAATCTGGCCTCAAATATGACCACTTTACCACCATTTTGAAAATGGATTTTAAATTTCATCTGTCACACAGACTGTCAAATTGAGCTGAAATGTGGTATGGTTGACCACCTTGTTTTACTGGACTTCTTCTGCCCAAATGCTTTCCAATTGAGCTAAAGTTTTGTATAGACGTCTGCATGGTGCATCCACTCACATAGTGACATATAAAGGAATATAATTTCCAGACACGTACAAGTATATTAATTTGTTTCATAGCTCTAGTCCCATTCCCTGAATGGAGTGATGTAGTCAAAGGTGGAAGATATACTAAGAATTTCAGTTTTTAATGTTTTGAGCTCAAATTTTTTGCGCTGTTTATCACCACCATTACTGAATAAGTCTTTTTAGCTCTCTCCATGCTAGCGGCGACTTTTCAATTAGTGATGAAAGTATGTTAGTCACCTTGTTTGTGTTATGGCTGAATTTTTTTTACGAAAAACATTAAACCCCAAAACAACAGCAACAATAACACAAGAACAGGCCATACAGTAAAACCTGTGTAAAACGAGTTTAAATGACCACTCTCAAAAATACCCAAAATTGGTTTTCAGGACAAATTATCACTTAATGCAGGTCAGAAGTATTGCAGAATGTACCAAGGGGAGCATTCTACAATGCTTTCGACCTTCATAAAGCCAGTGACCTATATAAGAGTGACTAGAAACTCCAATGAAATACCTATACTCAACTCAAATAACTCTGTCGGGCATCTTACACAGGTAAATAGATATCATTTATCTACACAATTTGCTTTTACCGCAATTTTGGAACACACAGTGTAGTTTCTCTATTGTTTACCAAAACTTTTTACGCCTTTACAAACACCGAAATAGTATAATAACAATAATTATGAATCAAATGACATCTTAGTTTATGAATACTGATAAATCGAGACACAGACATAGCCATGTTTGAAATGTTTTTCATCGCAGTGAAAGAGGTATTGTGGAAGCCATTTTAGACAATTTCCGCAACTTTCATAAAATCGGCTGATATTTACACGGTCATTCTCAATAGGATTAATTTTAACATTGCAGAAACATAGCATTTAGCAATATTTCATATATGTTTTTTCGATTGTTATTAGCATGATGTACCAATAAGTGATATTTACAACGTAGTACGCTCTTCAAGTTATCTATAAATGCAGCGGTTTCTCAATCTGTGTCGCCATTTTGTTTGTGTACGATGAAAGGTGCACCAGGTGTAAGTCATGTGACACATGCCACAACATACCTATATGGCTGAAAAATGAAGTGTCCAGTCACTCTAATATAGGTCACTGATTAAGCTACCATTTGTCACCAAGATCTTTGTTTTGTCTATTTTTGAGAGGCCATTTTACACAGATTTTACTGTATATTGAAAACAATTTGAAAAGACAGTAAAAACTGGGAGAGAAAAAAAATAACAATTTAAAATTGTTTTACCAGGCCAATGTTGGGGACTCTCGTGCAATAGCAAGTGTTAGAGGAAAGGCAGATCCCTTGTCACATGACCATAAACCAGGTAATGAGGCGGAGACTCGCAGAATCATACAAGCTGGAGGCTGGGTGGAGTTCAACAGAGTTAATGGTAGGTCCACTCTTCTTATTTATGAACTCTGTCTTTCCAGGTTCTAATTTTAACACATTCACATCTTGCATCCTATAAATGGGATAATAGAAAATAGTGTAGCTCCAGAAGATTTCTGTATATTGACGGGCTATTAATTGTGTATAGCACAAGAATATATTATTTTGCTTGATCAGCCAGTCCATGGAATTTTGGTACTTATTGCAAAGGTCTAGTTAAACAAAAAGTTTGAGTGTAAAAATGTAATTTTTTTCCCTATCCATAAGTTTTAACATATGTCAGAGCTCTCACTAGGATTTTGAAAACAGGAGTTCAGGCCTCCCATCAGGCAAAAAGTAGGAGTCCCACTGGAAAAAGTGGGAGTCCCACCCCAAAAAAGTTGGCGTCCCACCAATTCGTGCATACCGTTTAGCCGGAAATGATACATTTGAATAATTCTTAGATTGACTGATTTTAACCCTTTAAACATTAATGGATTGTTCCTACTTAACAAAACAAAATATTTTGCTATAATTTTAAATTTCATGTAACCTGAAGACACATTTTTTGTTTGGCCTTATCAAAATAAAAAAACTAAACTGTTGGTACTTGTTTTATTCATTAGACAGACAGACAGACAGACAGACAGACAGACAGATTTCATGTATCCTGAACACACATTTTTGTTTGGCCTTATCAAAATAAAAAAGATTAAACTGTTGGTACTTGTTTTGTTCATAAACAAGACAAACAGATAGATAGATTTCGTGTAACCTGAACAGTGAACACACATTTTTTTGTTTGGCCTTATTGAAATAAAAAGATTAAACTGTTGCTACTTGTATTATTCATTAACAAGACAGACAGACAGACAGACAATAGATAGATAGATAGATAGATAGATAGATAGATAGATAGATAGATAGATAGATAGATAGATAGATAGATAGATAGATAGATAGATAGATAGATAGATAGATAGATAGATAGATAGATAGATAGATAGATAGATGGAAGGATGGATAGCAGTCCTCTGTTTTGATTAATCTTATGCAGATAGAAGTCTTTTTTTTCTTAAAAAAACGCATCTCGCTAGTGTCTACGGCGATTGCAATGAATAGACTGACATTTTACTAATAGCTATTCATGGTTTAGAATGAACGATTTTACTCGCTGAAAGTGATATGTTTGTGTTTATTCATCTGTTTGACTTTCTCATGACACTCGGACAATAGTTTGTTCTTGAACCGCTGATGATATATTTCATCGTACGGCTTGTTGTAAGGGACGCTTCATTTGGAACTACTGTCATTTGGACGTTATCGTATACGGCTAACCGATGTAGGCCTACCGACTTTTTTTCAACAATTCTCTTTTGTTTCCCGTAGAAATAAACGAATGAAGAAATGCAAATCCGTAAACTTATTGTTTTGTTCCATCTTTATGTTGCAAGTGCAATTAAATTTGTTTTATCTTTTTCATCCCTAATCAGTCGAATTCAGAAGTCAGTAACTTGACAAGCAAGTCCGATGTTGTTTACAATACCCTATTAGTTTTTCTCCCTTTAATTAACGGTAACTCGGTAGCGAATCTGTTTAAAACAATTATCCGATAATCCTTGCGTAATTACTTTAATATTCACACTGTCCCCGCATCGGTAAACCTGTCAATCACCTGTCAGGATTGCTTCACTGCAGTCCGAGTCATACGATTGGTCAACAGAGACAGACGTCTCCCGCTGCTCGAAAAATGTGTCGCAATCGATAATAGGCCTATTTAAAGGGCCTTTGATCTCCCAGTGTGTATTTATTATCTCTCAGCTACTGGATTTTTGGCACGTGCGGACTAAAAATACATGCGTACGCGGAACTCCCGCCCGGTGAAAACCATGCGTCCCAGGCAAAAAGTTTGCGTCCCAATACGCGTAATTCTGCGTTTCCGAGAGCTCTGTATGTTTTGGGTGCTCAAAGAACCGTCTCATTGAGACGGTTCTTTTGAGTACCCACAACATATGTTTTGGTTGAGAAATAAGAAAATTTAATTACAATGTATTTAATTACACACTTTTATCTAAAGGCCTGCATAGGTGACCAGAGAAGGCTCAGACATACTTCCCAGCCCAATGGACAATGTATGGAAGTAGAAGAAGGTCCAGATAAAACTTACACCAATAGCTCCATATGATAGTAGGGCTTGCATGTTAAACCTTTTCAGACCAATGGGATTTTCTATACAGCTACATACAATAAACTCAGGATGGTCCATTGTATTTATTGAGGGGTCACAGATTATAATTTCCGAAAAATATTGTGTTTCTGCCTCTGAGGGAGACAGTGGCTCAGTTGGTAGAGGATACTCTCGTGGAGATTAATCATGAAATAATTTCTACGGTCATTCACCTCTCTTCCACTGAATCATTCAAGAAGGGTTGTTGTCAGTTACAAGGGAAAGTATGTGCACAAAGTACTGGTTGTTTAAGCTTGCCCAGGAAAAAGTGTGGTTAGGTGAACTGACCGTCCCGCCATGACCTTAGCTGTTGACTTGGACATAAAGCAACAAAACAAACAAGTTGGTAGAGGGTTAGATTTGAGATAGAGGGGTCGTTAGTTCCAGACTCAGTGGAGTCATTGTGTTGTGTTCTTGAGCAAAACTGGGACTTGAAGCCTTATCTCAATCAATCAATTTTTCCTATATTTTACAGGCAATCTAGCCTTATCAAGAGCTTTAGGGGATTTTGTATTCAAGAAGAATGATAAGAAACGTCCAGAAGAACAAATTGTCACAGGTAAGATTGACAAACAAGCTGCCGTATTTTGAGACTATTTACGGGAACTATTCACACCTTTATCTACTTGTCATTACTATCCTTAACCCTTTTAAGACCAATGGAATTTCCCATAAATCTACATGCAATAAAGTCAGATATTCCATTGTTTATATTGAGGGGTCATAGGTTATAATTTAAAAAAAAAAGTATATCTTTCTATGAAGATAGATTTTTCTGACTAATAGAAAACAGTGCAGGCACTGATGAAATGCTGCATGGGTCTACTGAGGGGCTGCCGGTTTGAGCCTCACTGGCGTCACTGGGTTGTGTCCTTGAGCAAGACACATTTATCCTAGCTTAGTGCTGGTTGAACCCAGGAAGACCCATCCCTACATAACTGCAAGATTGTGGATGGGACGTAAAGAATCAAATTAAACAAACAAATTCACTGGTGCCATAGTATCCGTTAAGAGGTTTCCAGTCCTAAAAGGGTTAAATGGAACAGCCTAATGAGATGTGTAAAAGATATTGGTAGAATAGCAAACAGTATCAACCCTGATAAGACACTCCTTCAGGATGCATGAGGCTAGAGGTTAAAATCTTGGACATCTTAAGATTCTTTTTCTTTTTTAGAATCATTAGTATTTGTCTAACCAATCATGCATTAGAAAGCATTCATATTTGGACAATTGGTACCATTCATAGTTGACTTGATGCAGGACTTAAGTTAAGAGTGCTTAACAGAAAGGAATTTTCTTATTTCTCAACCATAAACCTATGTTGTGGGTACTCAAAAGAACCCTCTCAATGAGACGGTTCTTTTGAGCACCCAAAACATATGCTACAAACTATGGGTAAGAAGATATTGACAATTCTACGCTGACAAAATGTACTTTATCTAAACCTGTGTTGATGGCTTCAGATCCTTGGGTATTGGAGAGTAGTGACTTAGTTGGTAGAGCGTTAGACAGGGGATCAAAGGATTGCTAGTTTTAGTCTCACCACCAGTGACGCCACTGTGTTGTGTCCCTGAGCAAGACACTTTATCCGCTGCTTAGTAATGACTCAACCCAGGAAGACAGGAAATGGTCCCAACACAGCTGAAAAAATGCTGACTACTACTGTGCCAGCCAAGAGTGACAGTGACATCGTGCTGTTTACAATTGTTAAGTAAAACATTAACTTGTACACTCAAGTTGAGCTAATGCGAATCGATAGATCACTCATGTATTAATCCTATCCTGAGGATAGGATTAATACACAAGTGATCTATCAATTCTAAGTCCCTGCTAACTTTGTAAACAAAACATGAGGTCACTGTCACTCCTGGCTGGCAAGACAGTAAGACTTAAAACATCAAAACAAAACAAAATCTTTAAAAAAAAAACCCCAAACGGAATGGTTTTCTCTAGTGATTGTTGTCCAAAAATAAGGTCTTTTGTTTTATTGCAGCATTCCCTGACGTCCAAGAACGGAGCATAAACTCAGATTACGAGTTTCTGGTTCTTGCCTGTGATGGTATATGGGATGTTTTAACCAATCAGGAAGTGGTAGATTTTGTACGGGTCAGAATTGCTCAACGAATGGATCCAGAGATTGTAAGTCATTGGCATATGCGCAATGAAAATTGTACACATTCAATGAAATCGCCTAATGTGTTCATAGTGATTTTCCAAACCATAAGGTCCCCTGGGAGCAAATTCTTTCCTTTATGAGAAGTTCCTATTTTGAAAAGGGGCACAATTGAAGAGAATCACTGCTCATTCCAGTAGTTTCCCTTTGATGTGAGTAACTTTATCAGCATTCTAGCTAGGCCATTGTAAGTACCTGTAAGGCCAAGATGAGGATTAATTATAGTGTAAAATGTTGATTTATTTCAATGTACATGATGTTTTTATGGACATCTCTATGTAAAGTTACTAAATATGGAAACTAAAAGAGGTTCATTGATTTAAAAAATGACAATATAAGGCCCAATGTCGTGTAATATTAGCAAATAAATAAGTTAAAACATTTCTTCAATTAAATACAATGTCACTGGTATTTTTTTACCTATGCCACTTTGAGTTTCTGAATATTAAAGTTATACTTTCTTTACAAAATATCATCATATGTTTAAGAATGAACCAGCAACAATTCTAAACATAACTTTGCTGCATATACTTGAGGTAGTTCTATTTTTACTTGTTACGATTGCAGAAAATGTACAAAACATGAAGACACACCATATTTAGTAAATTTCCTGCCGGTTGTACAGCTTTGAATCTTTTTCCAGATATGTGAAGAGCTGATGACGAGATGTTTAGCGCCAGATTGCCAAATGGGTGGATTGGGATGTGACAATATGACAGTGACTTTAGTGTGCTTTCTACATGGACGGTCCTACGAGGATTTAGTACGGCGATGCTCGCAGACCGCAGCCGGTGGCCCGGTAGCACATCTAAGTGAATACCATGCTGATCTCAAATAGTGCTGAAATATCAATATATTTTGTTTACCCTTTAAGCCCAGATCACCACTCAACCAATAGAATTTTAAGGGTACATGTAAAGAAGGGATGAAACATTTAGGGAATTCACATATATTGTGAAATCCCTTTGGGCCAGCCCCAAGTATAAGAGCACCCATAGAGCCAGATAAGCAACCGCAGGTTTAGATAAAAAAATATGAAAGCTTTTGACATGTCAGTTGCTGATTTTGTAAATGCAATGCTACAATCAAAGTTACAATAAATAGGTTGCCATTAACATATCTTGAGATGAGTTACCAGATAAAACAAGGGGCCACCCTTCAGGCATAAGTCAACTGTTAATGCCCAAACAATTTTGGCCTATTACATTTACTCCCAATTTGTCATCTTCCATATAAGCCAAAATGTTAAGCATAATTTTTTTGATTATTTCCTTGTTATGAAACAAACAAAGACCGGGACATAACTGAAAAATTGTTGACTGGGACGTAAAGAATCAAACCAAACAAAAAAAAAAATATATAGTTTAAATATGAGCCGCGACTTGTGATTTCCAACAATGTGGCATTTTGACAAGTGTAGACGAGATGAGCCTGTGTAGCCTCCTTTTAAGGGTAGAAACTCCAAATGATGTTCAGTTAGTAGCTTAACACTCATAGAATATTCAAGCGACTAGTAAAGCCTCTGATCAGACTGTGTGTATGCGCAGGCTGATCTTAGGCTTTGCTGGTCGCAAATACCACGTTGTTGGAAATCTCATGTTGCGGTTCTCTCACATGAGACGGTTCTTTTGAGCACCCAAAACATATATCACATGTTTTGGGTACTGAAAAGAACCGTTTCATGTGAGAGTACCCACAACATATGTTTTGGTTGAGATATTGGGGGAAAAATCAAATATGCACTCCTATCTGGAGGTTTAAGCTGCAAGTCTACTATACTTTCATAGAAAAGCATAATTAGCTTGCCTTAAACAGGTGCTTGCTTTATACAGGCCAACTGGGTATAGATTATGTTAAGATCCTTTAAAGTTTTATTTTGGAGAACATTTTCTTTGAATGATAAGGGGCCCCTATTCAGCCCCAATTTTAGTTTAGGAAAATCCCCTAGTTGAGCACAATTGCATGCTATCAAACTTATATGTAAACTCTTATCCCTCCAATATATTTTTGTCTTGAAAATGTTGTCTGCTTATTACGTCTGCTGCATAGATTCATGTGCAGTTTAGACTAGATTTTATCAGAGGCCAACAATATGAACCGTGATCAGACTGCTCCCCTTTGGAGCAGTCTGATCTGGATTCATGTTGTTTGCAATATAGGCTACCTAAGAACATAAGCAGATGACAAAAGTGACTGGCAGGAACAGAGATAAGCAGGAGTGTTAAAAAGAAAAAGACATGTAGTTATGTAAATTGCACAGTGGGGTAAGGCCAAAAGAAAAACATGCCTTGTTGCCGGTTACATCTCCAATATTTTAGGGTCTGTAGGTAGGTAAACTTTTTTAATAAAAACTTTTTTGTATGGAAAAAGGATAAAAATCCTATAAAATGTCTAAAAATAGGTTTTAATTCCCATAAAGCTTAAAAAAGATTTGAGTAGGCCCCAAAATATTAGAGGCAGTAGGGTAACCGGAAACAGATTAATTTTTTTTTGGCCTAAAATTATGTAAATAATACTAAGACTGCTGTAAGAAAAAGGCGTGTGTAAGTTATATAAGGCAGTAGTAAAATACTTAATGAGCCAGCATGTGAGATTTTGTTACTTATTGCATCTGCAAACAAGCAAGGCTAAGACGAGTCTGCGCATCTGTGAAGTCTCATCAGAGCCTTTGTTGCTATCATACACACAACACAGTATGGTTGAAGATAGGGCTTAGACCAAACTTAAGGCATCTAGTCTCCCTACATAGCCGCAAATGCATTTTTAACTCTCTCCTTGCTAGCTACTACTTTTGTTGTCTGCTGATAACCTTTGCAATCAGTTTGGACAAAGATCAGGCCAGACATTCTGTCGGGCCTGATATGGATCCAAGCTGTTTGACACTTATTTCTGAAGAAATATTTGAAAAAAAGTAATGTTGAAAAAATATCTGCATTTGACAAAAAAAAATAATCATGAAAAATTACCCAGCATGCAAAAAGTTAAAGTGATGTGCGATAACTACCATTTTCTTATTGGTTGGCATAATTTTTTTGTAAATTACATGTTGAAAAATAAATTAGCCAGCACATAAGATTTTGGTACTTAACGCTTTGTCACAAATGTGCACTCACCAGAGCATTCGCTGCTCACATACACAAACTATGGATGTAGATAGACCAAAATTTAGACCTTTAGTCCCACTGGATATGCTAGCAGTGTGATTGACAGGAGATTTTTTGCGTGTTTACGATATGTACCAAAATCTCATAAGCCAGCCCAAATGTTTAAGACTACAAAGGGCGACAACTAAGAATGTAAGTTATCAGAAGAGCAATATTTATGCATGTTGAAATCAGGGGTGCATTATTGTGCCAATATACTGGTTATATTGCAATAATATATATAGTATACATCCTTGACCCTTTCTTGACTAAAAGAATCTTCCATCCACAAGGAGAGCAATAGCGGTCATCACTGTGGGAGTTTGCATTGAAAACGGGTACATGCTCGGAAAGCATTGGTTATTGTATTCTGATGGATTTTCCCAAACATATTGACACAATAAGTATGGGACAGCCCATTGTGCACTTTAAGGGGTCATAGGTGGAATGATGTATTTCTGTTACTGAAGCTTGTTTTAAGCTTAGCAAACAGTGTAGACCCTGATGAATTGCAGCGCAGCATTATGCTGCTTTTCATCTGGGTCTGCACTGTTTGCGAAAGTACCCATTATGGGGTTTCCAGTATAAAAAGGTTAAAAAATTTAAAAAAAGAAAGGCTGCATCTCTGGAAGGAACCTTGGGATCAAACGAAAAGGCCAAGGCAAACAGTGCAGACCCAGATCAGACTGCTACTGACACGTGCTGAGAATGGTGGGACAAGGGTTAAGAAAGGGTTGATGTTTTATAGTTAAATATGTTTTGTTTGTTCTGTTGACTTTAATTTAATCTTTTGTGTGCTGTTGATAACATTTCATATGTTGATAACATAGGATAACATTTCATATGTTGATAACATAGAATAACTTTTCATATGATGATATTTATCTCTGATGCATGGGTGAAAGTTTTCTGGGTTATTCCTGAATTCAGCATTTTGAGGTTGACTTCAAGTCAGCCTCAAAATGCTGAAGTCAGCAGATCATAATAGCTACTCTGGTTAATTTTTCAAATTCTCCAAAGACAACTGACCATTTGAGATTAAAATTATTGATATTTTGTGACATTGCAAGTTTTAATCCTTGTGCCTTGTCATGCTGTCATGCATAATTTTATGCACTAAACTACTGCTCAAGGAGTTGAGTGGAAAACAGTGTGGAAAATGATCAGCAGATTGGGATCTGCACAGAAAAGGATATACTCGGGTAACTGGGGTTCAACATGACAAGGGTTAAGTTTTGAAATTAAAAAAACTCAAGATTTTGGAAATTTTTAACTTTCACCCACTTAAACTGCTTGCATACATACAGTAGTTAATGGAGGTTCACTCCAAAACATCGATGCCAATGGAAGCACAATTTTGTTATTTTCTTATCCATCAGTTTAAACATATTATGCTTCGGATGCTCAAAGGAACTGCCTCACTGAGACGGTTCTGATTTGAACGCTCAACTAAAGTTTTACTTACCTGTTTTTCCTTTACAGACCACTTGTAGTGAGAACCTGCAATTAATGCAGAGTACCATTTTTGTGTCCTCTTTTGTCTGGTATCTAGTAGTCACAATTTTAGAAAGTCCACATGCTTCATCAGTCTCAAGATTATTAAACTTTTCATGCTCAACTGAGATTGACATTTATCCTGCTCATATATGTTAAAATGCCAACAATTTGTGACATTCTAACATTTATCAGCAGGATAAATACTACATTTGAGGGTTTTAAAGCACTAAAAATCTAAAAAAATCTTTATTTTTTGGACATTATTTTAATTTTTATGAGCGAGTCAAATTTCAAAAATCTGGTGGGACGATCTCCGAGGTAGAAAATGGAAGTATGTTATTGTGTAATCATTATTAGTTTAATGATCATACAAAATAAAGTCCATACGGTAAATGTTCTAAAATTTCGAACACCAGCTGCCTGCTAAAAAGGCCTAGACAAACAGCGCAGGCCCAGATCAGACTGCTTCTGAAGAAGCAGTCTGAGCAGGATCTTCCCTGTTTGCTATTCTGACAAGTATTTTGTGAATTCCAGCCCTGAATATCAACATTTTGAGAACAGAATGAGAAAAGGGTTTGAAATTTTAGAACATTTACCATAGTTTGTAGGGGAAAACACACCAATGCCTGACAACATTGACATATGAATATTCAATGACCTTTCACCAAATATTTTGGAATCATTGTGAAAAGTATGCTTTAGATTGTGGTACAATTACTTATCTGAATACCAGAATTATCCAATCCCTCAGTTACCTAATGGATAACAGTCTGTCGTTGGAATTCAAAAGTTGCTTCCTAAGTCTTGCTTTAGGAGTCTTCCATTATGTTATAGTTATACTATTGTATAGTGCTACTCTAGTGTCTTGTAAAGTGCTATTCTAGTATCTTGTATAGTGCTATCCTAGTGAAAATGTGCTGTTTGTTAATCTGTTTTACAGTGATGTACGGTTAATGTTCTAAAATTTCTAACTCTAGTTGCCTGCCAGAAGGGCCTTAAACAGCGCAGACTCAGATCAGACTGCTTCATCAGGATGAGTCTGATCAGGGTCTTCCCTGTTTGCTATTCTGACAAGGATTTTGTGAATTCCTGCCTTGAAGACCAACATTTTATTTGAGAACTGTTTACAGAAAATGAAAAGTGTTCAAAATTTTATAACATTTACCATAAGATTTGACTGTCTAATGGATCTGTATTTTACCTAGCCATAGAAAAAAATCCGATTTTACAATGATAAGGCTTTTTTCCCAGAAAAATAGGGTGAAGCACACAAGATTTTTGTACTTATCTTAAACATAAACATGTATTAGTAAATTCACTGTTCAAACGAATGTGGACTGGCCCAGAGGTTATAAAACTTTGCTCATGCTCAACTCAACTGGGCGCAAAATTTCAAATGCTCATAAAAACTAAAATACGGACAAATAAAGAAGATTCTTGCTTGAAGTCATTCAGATGTTGTATTTATCATGCTAACGAATGTTAAAATGCCAACAATTGTTGGCATTTTAACATTTATGAGCAGGATAAATTTTGTGCTCAGCTGAGTTGAGTATGAAAAACCTTTGGGCCAGATATACAAAGGGACTACAGTTTTAAATTTTTGTCTGAACCCTCAGCAACTGCTATATTTTATGTACACGTGCAGCAAAGGCAGTCTGCAGATGTGCAAGTTCGTTTGAGCCTTTTGGCTGCTCGTAGATGTGGTGTACCGAAATCTCATGTGCCTGCCCATATGTTGTGGGTACTCGTTGGTAGATACCTCCAGCTCGGACCCAGTATAAACTGACTGGTCACTGATGCAAATACAAAGATATGTTGTTGTGGCTTTATTTTAGCGCTATTTCAAAGTACTACAGCCAATAAAATTGATTCTGAACAATGCCCAAGATTATATGAAGTCATTCCCGGTATGATAAGTTGAAATATTACAAGTAACAGTAAATAAAATTAAGGTTTTATTATCTTTTAGGTCGATTTCTTACAATTTTCGGCTAAACGTGCCGAAAATAGCCAAAAATGGTACCTTGGTTTCTTGCTGATGTTCATAAAGACTGATAAACTTTCAATAATATAACAATACAGTCTTTAAGTTAGTATATTGAACCATTGCTTTTTGAAGAAATAACACAGATATGCAGAGAAATAATAGAGATATGATTATTTAATCTTCAACATATGTCAAGTTTTGAAAGCCCAGCCAGGACAACGTATTTCTAATATATACATTACCTGTATGCCAGTGACCAGTCTGCCTATATTTGGTCCGAGCTTCCAGTGAGTATCCACATCATATATTTTTCACATTGCTGCTTGTATATATTATTATTATACCTCATGTGAATTCCCCATACAAACGTCCATAGACGAACGACTGATATCTTATAATATCACCCGCTGCTACAGCGACGGCGAATACTGCCACGTGTTTGCCATAGCAGCGGGTGATATTATAAAATATCAGGGCGGTCACATGATGCGCAACGCCGATGCGCGTACGGTTCGTTCACGTCAGGAGACGTTCAACAACAATGGCGGACATGAGGCATGATTTGGCCACTTTCAACTCCCAATAACTTCGTTGTTTATGGTCAGAAACATAAAGTGTGGGTACTCGTTTTCTTAGTTAGGACGAGAGGAACACGTTGAGACCAAATTTGAGCCGATTTGGCGAAATTTTATATTTTGCAACAAAACCGCAATTTGTACAGTATCCCATTTAAATGACGCTGCTTGGTATTCAGTTTGACGTCATCGACTTTTTATGACGTAATTTGTTTAACCGAACGTCATTATCAGTTCGAGCAAACTCTTCAAAAGAAACATGTTTGTGAAAGATGTATTTGCATTCATGCAGATAGATAAGAGTCTGTGCATTATTTTCCTTTTGGAATAAGACGGTAGAAAATAAAATATCTAATGTTCGGTAAAATAAAATAAATAATACATTCCCTGATTGGGTGATAGACGAAAATATCATCCCTCGAAACATGATTATCAACCTCGGCTGCGCCTCGGTTGATAATCATTCCTCGGGATGATATTTTCGACTATCACCCAATCAGGGAATGTAATATTTATATAATATCAACCAGTCATTATTCTACAATTTGAGTGGCTACGAGCCACCATAATATTTAAGGCAAAAAATGTCCCATGTGTATATATGTAATATATTCTCCCTTAGGTATTCAGATGGGACAGGCTTCATTAATCAGTAAAGGCCCTAACCAGACTGCTCCTACACCGTGGTAAAGGGTCTGAAATGTTGATGTAGAGTCTGGTGTCTAAATATTAACCCTTTGTATTCAGGAAACCCCTAAACGATTACTTTTGAAAATAGTGAAGACCCAGATTAAATGCAGCATAATGCTGCATTTCATCAGGGTCCACACTGCTTGTTAAGGTAAAAATGATCTTAAGGCAAAAGAATACAATATTTTTTTTAAAATTATAACCCGACACCCCTAGATATGTACACTGGACTGTCCCAAGTTTATTGTATCAAACCAGAAGGAAGAATCCATTAGTATACAAAGGGTTAATGGTAGTTGTTAAGTTACAATTCACATATATTTTGTTTGCTGTGTTTAATTGAGCACTGAATTATATGATCATGGCCCCATTTTAGGGCTGTTTTAGGAAGAAATGCATCCTGGGTAGGACATGAAACTTATTGTTGTTTTGTAGTATATAGTACATATGCTGAATAGTAAGAAAAAATAGTTTAGCTCAAGGCTGCATGACTCACAGGTTTAGATAAACAGAAATTTTCAGCGTAAAATTGTAAATATTTTCTTACCCATCACTTTTAACATATGTTTTGGGTGCTCAAAAGAACTGTTTCATTGAGAGGGTTCTTTTGAGTACCCACAACATATGTTTTGGTTTAAAAATAAGAAAACTAAATTTTCGTTACACACTCTTAACTAAAGTCCTGATGACTAGAGTTTTCAGTGCAAGTAACTACATGTAGTATCAGTAATTTGAAGAATCTATCATGAGTGTAAGGGTGGGATCGAAAAATGTGTCCCGAGGATCACCGTTTGGCAACACAAGGCTTGCCAAGTATTGGCAAACGGTGATCCAGAGGGATTGAAAGAGTTTTGTCCAAAGTCTTGAGTGTAAATGGTAAAAGTATGCCTACCTTTTTCAGATAACAACCGTTTCTCAGATAAATGATAATAAATTCTTGGATGCAGTGTTTACTTTTGCAAACAGTAAAGACCCTGATGAAATGCAGCATAATGCTGCATTTCATCAGAGTCTACACTGTTTGTTAAGGTAAAATTGATCACAAGGCTTGCCAAGTGATGACAAGCGGTGATCCCGAGGGATGGAGAGAGTTTTGTCCAGTTTGAGTGTAAGTGGTAAAAAATATGCCTACCTTAATCAGATAATTACCGTTTCTCTGATAAATGACCCCCACCCCCTTTAAAAAGAGGGGTGCAGTGTTTTTGCCGCCAAGTGTTTTTGAATTTGCCAAAAAAATTGTATTAAGCCTGGATATCCTCTTTTGCAGACTGTTATGACTGATAGATATAAATCAGATGACTTCTTCTGAAGCCAGCTGATAATGATCAACACTCATGGGTGAAAGTTCGAAATTTCAAAAATCCTGAACGTTAGGAAATCAGAATTTAAAACTGGTTGTATGCCTCCAAATTATAAAAAAAATCCAAGTTTAATGGTCATATACCTTTAGATTAACTGAAGCTAAATCAGAAAAGCTATTATTACCTGCAGAATTCAACATTTTGAGGCTGACTTTCTATGGAAAGTCAGCCTCAAAATCCTGAATTCAGGAATAATCCTGAAAACTTTCACCCATGTACACTGTCTGTTGCAAATGTGTGCACTATTTAATGAAATTGGATGAGTCATTTAACTGTTATTCAAAAAGCATCAGAGTCTGTTAAAATATGCATATTGTTTACTGTCGTCGCTCGGGGCCCAGTCACGTGTTAAACTAATGGTACCAGGAGCCAATTCACGACAATAAACAAAAAGCGAATAGTCCACTTAATTATGTCAAATAAGGAAGTATTTCTCCTAGATCTCAGTACCTAGTCAATACTGCCTCAGTATTATTTACTAACATAAAGGACAAAACATCCTCTAATACCAGTTTTCTTAACTCAATTAAGCCAAATGGAATTCCCCACTCTTATCAAATGGACCAGTCAATTTCTGTTTTAAGGTGTTTTGGGTGGTACTTTTTCATTTGTATTAAAATTTTAATAGAACATTCTGTAAGCAAACAGTGGACACCCTGATCAGATGCGGCATATTGCGGCGCCTGATCTGGATTGTTTTCATATGTCCCAAAAAACGGACGCTAGGCTTATATGGGTTAAGTGTCACATCTTTTCAATTGTAAGCCGATCCCAATGTCTGGTTGCTGTTTATGGCTTTTATTGTAACGAAGAGTGCAGACCCTGATGAGTTGTGGCATTTTGTGGCATCTCATCTGGGTCTACAAGATTTGTAAGTTTCCAATTTATAGAACGCTAGGCATATTTGGGTTAATACATGAAAAACCCTGTAATGATTCCTATATATCTGCTTGCTTAAACTAGACAGGTAAAACATATGCAAAAAAAGTCTGTGATCAGACTGCTTCTAGGATCAGGGACTTTTTGTTTTCTTTTTTCGATTTTTTCAACAAATAATTTATTAATAACCTTAAAAGCGCCAATCATGACTGCAGAAGACGACAAATTTTGCACCATCTTTCTAAATTTTTGAGAAAGATAAGACGATTCTCATGCAATATCATGCCGTGTTTGTTATTTTTGAAAAAGCATCAAAATTTTAAATTGTTGTCTGCTGCAAATTATAAGTCTTGCTTTATGTGTTAGGATGGATTTGTCCAAATCAACTGGAAGATTCCATTGTAGTCATTCAGCACATATTGGCCTTGACACGAGAAAACCTATCTTAGGGGGTTTGTGAACAACCAAGGTGCAGACCAGCCTGCGCATCTGTGCAGTCTGATCAGTGCCTTTGTTATTGACTTATTGGTAAGTATATCTAAACTTGCTACTAGCTAGTCTCTGTAGCTGAGGAGACTTGTTTGAATCTCACTTTATCAGAAACTTGTCGCGTCGTGGCCAATATAGTGTTAACCCGAAATGCACCATCTATGATTCGCAGCAGACAAATTTTGTTTTGAGGCTTGATTTTTCTTGTGAATCATCTGCAAATAGATGATTCACATGAAACTTTTAGGCCATATTCACTTACCTTAAATGTTCTAAAAGTTCGAACACTAGTTGCCTGACAAACGTGGCAGACCCAGATCAGGCTGCTTCTGAAGAAGCAGTCTGATCAGGGTCTTCCTTGTCTACTATTCTGACCAGCATTTTGTGAATTCCAGCCCTGATAACCAGTTTTTTTTATTTGAGAAAAGAATGGGAAAAGTGTTCAAAATTTTAGAACATTTACCATGCCTGTATTTGACTAGAAAATCAAGGAAGGTATTGCAAATTTTGTCTTCTGCTGCAGGAGTGATTGGAGTTTAAGGGTTATGACAATTCCATATGTAGCCATCTTCCTTATGACAATTCCATATGTAGCCATCTTCCTCTATATCTTGATTCCCTGCATAATTGTACATAAATAGCTCTGTAGTTTTACTAGAATTCCAATTGAATACCTGGTGACTAATTCGCCTTGTGATAATTACAACAGCTACAAATGAAATGCCTGAATATTTGGACACCTATATTCTTTGCCTGCTATTGTCGTCTGCGGATTTTTTTTTTTCAAAATTAACTTTTTCAAAAAATTCTTTCAGGAACACTATCAGAGTGTCAAACAGTCTGGATCCAGATCAGGACCGACATTCTGTCGGTCCTGATCTGGGTTCAAACTGTTTGCAGAGGTTATCAGCAGATGACAAAACTCACGGCAAGCAAGGAATGAGTTCAAGGGGTAAATATTGTATATTTTGGCCACTGTATAATTGATCTGGGTTTTGTTTACTGCTGTCAAACCTGTTCACTCAGAAACCCCTTCACCTGCTAATTAACTCTTTGCACCCTGGGAAATTTTTCCCGCTTTTTTGTCGTCTGCTGATTTTTTTCAATATCGCTTTTTTAGAAAAATTCTTTCAGGAATACGCTCAGAGTGTCAAACACTTTAGATCCAGATCGGAACCAACATTCTGTCGGGCCTGATATGGGTCCAAACTGTTTGCAAAAGTTACCAGCAGACGACACTAGGAGATAGAGTTAATGTGCATTTGGCTGGACAGTAAACAAGCCTCAGTGTATTATTTTACTAACCATAAGTTATTCTTTGCCAAATTGTATGTATAATGTTAACATAATATATTTACACCATTTTTATACGAGAATTGGTTATGCAGCCTTTCAATATCATTTCAGTCATTTTCAGCCAAGCCAGTTGGCAGTCAAAAGCAGAAATTTATACAGAGATAATTTATTAAAAACCTGGAATCTCATATGACTGGGTTGAAAGACCTAAAATTTCATTTGTGACTTGCATGCAATTAATACAAATTCTCCTGACCATTTGAGCCAGCTTCTCATCTTACAGGCAAAATAGAGGATCTTACAAGAGTACTCGTGCATTATTGAATTTATTTAACAAATTGAGGAAAAGAAATAAAATGTGGGGTTTGCAGAGCATTTATCATTTTTTCTGCAAGGAGTTTATAATAAATTCAATAATACACAAGCACAAATGGTAGATTAAATTTATTATATGACACTAAAACTACTTCGAAATCATTTTTTTTTTGGTGTGAAAGAGCATAGATTTTGCCCTCGTAATGTTACTGAATATATTAACCATGAGTGATACATCAATTTTAATATATGGCATTATATCATGTCCAACATCATATGATAAAAATATTTAAACGTACATTCAGTTACCAGTGAGGTCTAAGGTCTACATTTTGGTTTGAACTGTCATTTACTATTCATTTTGTTTATAAACAGCTGACCACAAATGTGATCATCAAAATCGCAAGGGCCCTTGTTTTCCTGTAGCGCAGCCTGATTATTGTTTGACGCCCAGATAGAAATGAAAACTAATAGACTACTTTTATGTTCAAATTATCAAGATACTAATCTCTGTATCTGAGCATGCCGAATTGTTCGAGTCCCTACCTGGTCAAATAGCCCCAAGATAGGTTTTGACCTGTCTGGGAAATAACACAAATTCTTCTGTTCTGGAGCCTTAACCATGCTCACTCAACATATGGAATACAAATTTTTGCTGATTTTGCGTTTATGACAGCAGCAAGCCACTTTAACAATTTTTGCTGATCTTGCGTTAATGACAGCAGCAAGGCACTTTGTCAGTTTTTGCTGATCATGCATGTATGATAGCAGCAAGTTATTGTAACAGTTTTGCTGATCTTGCGTTTTTAGAGAGCAGCAACCACCTTTACAGATTTTGCTGATCATGCATGTATGACAGCAGCAAGCCATTGCAACAGTTTTGCTGACCTTGCATTTTTAGAGAGCAGCAAGCCACCTCAACAGTTTTTGCTGATCTTGCGTTTATGACAGCAGCAAGCCACCTAAACAGCTTTTGCTGATCTTGCATTTATGACAGCAGCAAGCCATTGTAACAGTTTTGCTGATCTTGCGTTTATGACAGCAGCAAGCCACTGTAACATTTTTGCGTGTATGACAGCAGCAAGCCACCGTAATCGATTTTGCTTACCTTGCATGTATGACAGCAGCAAACCACGGCTACATTTCTTGCTGATCTTGTGTTTATGACAGCAGCAAGCCAATGTAATATTTTTGCTTATCTTGCATCTATGATACAGTAGTACCACGACCTCTAAGTAATGACCCTCGATTCACTCAATGCATTTACCGTTACAGTCGCGCTTCAAAGCGTTTTGTGGAAGTATAGCAATAAGCCACTTTAACAGTATTTTGCTGACCTTGCGTTTGTGACGGCAGCAAGCAACAATTATTTTACCTTCCTCCTGCTGGACCTGGCTATATCCTTATTTGTAAACAATGTAGATCCAGATCAGCTGGCTTCTGTAGAAGCCAGCTGATCAGGATCCACATTGTTTTTCTTTCAGCATAATTATGAACACATGGCAATAAATCGAGTCTGACAACTGGACTGGCTTGAAACAAGAAATTGGTATAGCATATTAACCCTTTACTACATAGGCTATATTTAGATCATGACATCATTTTCTATTTTTAGACAAGATTGAAAAAAATCCAAAGAAAAATTTAAGTTTTGAATACTTTTAAAAATATTATGGAAAATGGAGCATTTGCTCTTTTGGAGCAAATGCTCCATTCTCCATAATTTTTTCAAATACATGATATTTCAAAGGTACCAAAAGGTGTTACCATGGAGTAAAGGGTTAATGAATGAATTGACTGAGGCAAGTGTTAAAATCCTATATTTGTAAAAAGATGTTTTTATGATGAAATTGTTTTTGATTATACATACATAATAATTCTAACCAAATGTATTAGTTACCCATAGCTTCAGCTGAAGGATATCAGGCCTTTTGTTAAGAATGCATAATAAAAAAAAAAATATGGTTAAGAGTGTGTAATAAAGTAAATTTCTTATTTCTCAACCAAAACATATGTTGTGGGTACACAAAAGAACCGTCTCAATGAGACTGTTCTTTTGAGCATCCATAACATGTTAAAACTGATGGATAAGAAATTATTTACAATTTTAAGCTCAACAATTTTGTTTATCTAAACCTGTGGATATGCATGTACAGTCAACCCTCTTTATAACGTCAGTGTTTGTTCCCTGTGGTTTGTGACTATAAAGTGAATCTGCTGTTATAAAGAATCAGGGGTGTTGGATCACCAAATGAGTAAATATGTACATGTATATTTAGAAGACATAGACACGCAATTGGCAGTGGTTTTTCTTGCCAAAAGGAGCAACAAAAGCTCCGACAAGTCTGCGCATTTGTGCAGTCTCACCAGAGCCTTTGCTACTTGCATTCGAAACATAAATAAATGAACAGTACATGTGAGATGTGCTTGAAATGACATGTGGCTTCTTAAACTTCTATAGGATCAGATATATCCTATTTCTACGGTATAAATTCTGCTATAACTTCAGCTGGAGTTATGGTTAGATCATTATTATTGTACAAATGTTGATTGTTTTTGTTTGTTATTAAAATGAATTTGAATGATGTTCTCTTTGTTTGTTCTTTGTTTTAAGGCTTTCAAACAATGCAGACACTGCTTATTTCACATTATGCACTATATCCTGTGCTACATCAGTCTACAAGTGCATGTTTTACTTCTATGAAGATGTCAGATACTAATTGACCTTGGATCAATACAGTGTAGTTAATAATTTATACTTTGTCCTATCACTGCTATACAGATGATTTGCTATACCCACAGGGGCCAGTCCAGTCTTACAATGTGCCTTCTCAGTTAGTCTACTGAAATAGACTATAAAAATTAATTTTTATCTTCTTGATTGGTAGCATATTATAGTTTAAACAGGTGTTCTCATAATGTAGCTATATATTAAACTGGAGTGCCACAAGGGGGTATTAGTTACATGGACTTGATAAATGAGCTTACTTCTTTTCCCACTGAAATAATTTCTCTTGTTTTTTTTTGTCATCTGCTAATTTTTCAAAATCAACTTTTTATCCTTCGACGAGTCGGGAGGGATATAGTTTTGGCGTCGTTCGTCCATTCCATCCACACTTTTTGTCTGTCCGGAACCATATCTCAGTACCTATCGGTCAGATTTGATTCATTCTTGGTACAAATGATAAGTACCATGGACTCTCGATATCCTATAAGTTTGGTCAAAATGGACCCCTTAACACTTGAGTTATTGCCCTTGTTTTAGTATAGGCAATTATAAGGCAAAACCTATATTAGCTTTTTTGTGTGATGATCTTCACATTTCATCAAAGCTATTATATTTAACAATTTCTCACTATAGACCATGATTGCCAAATGTTTGTAGATAAGCATGGCAGTGTCAAAGTTTTACCCCACCCCCTTTGACACCACCTTAGGGGTCAAAGGTCAAATTTTGCAATAACTAAGGCAATTGTTAATATTTTTGCTGAAATTTTGCATACAGGCAGAGCAGCAATAGATATGAAACATCAAACGGGATTTCAGTTTGAAGGCCTGGGTCCCAGCCCGTTGGGTGGACTTAGGGGGTGGGGCCGAGGCCAAAATTTAACTTTTTCAGAATATGTTCATGTTGCATATCAAATTAAAGCTGACGACGCTGGCAGCAACATGGTAGCAAATATTTTGCCCACAGCCACACCCTCGAACCAGGGGGTGGGGTCAATAGGTCAAACTATATATTTTTTCTGAAAGTAGTCATGTTGCATATCAAATTAAAGCTGACAACACTGGAAGCAACAAGGTAGCAAATATTTTGCCCACAGACACACCCTCGACCCAGGGGGTGGGGTCAAAAGGTCAAACTATATCTTTTTCTGAAAGTAGTCATGTTGCATATCAAATTAAAGGGAATTGAGCATAGAGCACCAAGAAAGCAAATATGCTGTCATTACACACACCAACGACCCCTGGGGTGGGGTCAAAAGGTCATTTTTTTTTCTTTTCTAAAAGTGGTCATGTTGCATATCAAATTAAAGTGGAAGAAGTGTAGACCTACATGCAAGGTAACATTTTGAATTTACACACACCCTTGATCTCTGGGGTCGGATTTAAAGGTCAGATATTGAAATTGTGATGATGCTAGTATATTTTTTATTAAACTAAGCACTAAAACATACTTGACAGGTGTTTGTTATGATCTGAATAATACTGAAGGTGTAAATGGGATTTATGTTTTGCGATTGACATGTTTCTCTCAAATAACCCTTCGTCGGGGGATATAAATTCTTCGAATTTGTCTTGTTCAAAATGATTTCCGGAATACCATCTGAGTGTCAAACAGATTGGATCCAGATCAGGCCCGACAAAAGATGGGGCCTGGTCTGGATTGGGCCTGATCTGGGTCAAATCTGTTTGCAACAGTTGTAAGCAGATGACACTAGTAGGTAGGTAATGAGCTTAAGTGACAATGAGAAGCAAACATCTACAATACAAAACCATTATCTATTGTGAAATATCAAAACGTGTACACAAAAATATCACATACTAATATAAATAGAATTATCATGAAAAAGATTTTTTATATCTTCAGAAAAAAAAACTACTTTGGTTGTATGTGAACAGCAACAGTGCAGATCAGCCTGTGCAGTAGCACAGTCTTATTAGCACCTTTGTTATTTGTTTTCTGGCATCCACAATACCATAAACAATACCATAAAATTTGTGTGAAATTTTTCTTAATAGACTCCTTTCACATTGTTAGTGTGTATGCGCCAAACTGTCTCGTTCCACTTTATCTCCACCAGATTACATTCGAAGGGGCAACCTTTATATGTCTGCCTATATATTACACAATGTAATTTGGAAAAAAAAGAAGAAGAATCGCAAATAAAGATTATAATAAATGATTAATTCCAAATATTTTCAAAATAAAACAAAATATTTGAGATACATAAGGGCCATCTCAAGAAAAAACTTGTATTGCAGGTTTCTGAGTAAGACTGAAGAGAAGCCAGTCTGTTCAGCTACAGAGACTAGCTAAAAATGAAATTTTACATGAAGCAAGTTTAGATATACTTTCCAATAAGCGCACAGTAAAGGTGACGATGAGACTGCCTGGATACTAAGACAGGCCTGCGCTTTTGTTGTTCCCATGCACGAAAGTCAGGTTTTCTTGCGCTGTGGCCCTTTTTAATCTGTACTGCTATGCATCTGGCCTTTTAATGCTATGCCCTGTGCCTTTTGAAAGCAATAAAACCTAGAGAACGTGCCTTTCCGGCCGGCACACATTTGTAAGGTAAATTAAGGATCCGTCGTATAAATGATTTATGACGTGATAAGTTGCTTTCTTAAATTGGTACTTATCAATTATACAAAAAAGGTGCCAATATATACCTACGCGGGCTTGTGTTTTTTAAAAATAGATCTGAGTGGTCAGCTACATCCATAATTTGTGTGTGCGAGCAGCGATAATTCTCGCGAGCCTGTGCATGAGTGGACATTAAGTATAAATGATGGAATTTAACGAGTCTTTGAATGGTTGTATTTACTTATAGTTCTGTTTAATGAAGGTCCAACATCGCATATTCTTAGTCATTATATTATGCCCAACTATCTAGCAGCATACTAGCACATCTATTTGGTAGCCCGCAGTAGCGCGCATGCTCATCTGTTGGGGCTTGATACCTTAGATCTAATTTGTTTGTCTGAGCCTCCTTCTACCGCCTTTCTTTGTGTGCCCTCAAAAACAACAATTGCCTGATCCGAAGTGTGTGCGAGCACCAAAAGCCCAAATGAGACTGTATATTTGCCCAGGCACATCTGAGTTCTCAATGTTCGTATAACAGACTCATTTGTTTTGTGACATGTATTTCAAACAGTTTTGGCGACTGTGCCTGAAGAAGACGCTGATTTTTGCTTGATATCAAGCCATATTTTACACTATTTAAAGTGAAAAAATTACTGAAGACTTCTAAAATGTATATGAAAAAATTTCTAGAATTAAAAAAAATTCATTCTAGTGGTTAAAGGCCAAAAATTGACTAATTAAGCATCAATAGTTGTTATGACACTGTAACTAATAAGCAATCTGCCCCTTCATTTGCAAAAACGACTTTATCTATTTTTCAATTGAAGAGCGATTGCTAAGGTAGATAACAATGTGAAAGGGGTCTTTTGGTCCAGTAGTTCAGATAGTGCTTAAAGAAAAAGTTTATGCACGACAGACAACACATGACGGATGAAGACCGATAACAATAGCTCACCTTTAGCCTTCAGCTCTGCTAAGCTAAAAACACAGTCATTTAGGACTGCTACAGAGGGTATAACTGGAACTATGTATATATTATGCTGATAGGACCAGCCCATGTGAAAATGATAAATACATTCTCGAGCCACTGCATGTGATTTCCAACAATTCAACATTTTGACAAGTATAGACTTGGATGAGCCTCTGCATCCTCCTTTTAAGCTTAGAATCTCCAAATGGTGTTCAGTAAGTAGCTTAACAATCATAGAATACTCAAGCAACTAGCAATGGCTCTGATCAGACTGCGCGTAAGCGCAGGCTGATCAGAGGCGGTTGCTGGTCGCACATACAACATTGTTGGAAATCTCATGCACTGGCTCATTAATATAAAAGCTCTTGTAATGCATGTGTTGGACACAAATTATTGTACATTCTAGAGTTTATCTTTAAACAGGAAATGTAAAAAGTACAAGGCTACATGGTGGTTTTGTAAAACCAGCTTTCAGCTTCAATAAGTGGGGGTATGAACATTTTGTGGATAATTTTTTGGGTCACCACTAAACTGGACTATTTTTTGGAGTTATTTCCAGTCAAAACTGTTTTGAAGTCTCTTTTAAAGTTTAAGGTACAGAAAGGGAACATCTTTTGAGGGTATCTAAAATCGGAAATATCTTTTAGGATAAACAGAAGATGCTGGCTCTAAGCCTATGTAGCAAAAACAATAGGGAGTACCCTCCCACCCCCTCCTTGGGGATCCATAATTTGTATATTAGGCTTTTCTGTGAGTGGTGTGATTCCAGCACTATACAATTAAGACAGTAAACATGCGACAGTTCTATCCATCACCAACTTTACGGCCTCTTTCTTCTTCAGTACCCTCGGAACTTTGTACTGATTCGGGGAACCAGTTGTATTCTCTATCATGAAAGCTCGGAGATCTGTAAACGTTCCTGGTTTCACCAGGTAGACTTTCATTGGTCCAATGCTGCCCTTGCGTCTGAATGAAGAATATACGTAAGACATGGCTCGAAGCTTTTCATCCAGCTGAAGTTGAAAAAAAAAAGCACTGACCATTTGAAATTATAATATAGGGATCAAACATGATTTTCTATGCATTAGTATCTGCAGGGCCCCTTGGGTGGTGTTGTAACCCAAGCCTAAAAAGTGAAGGTTTTATCATTCCCCCAGGGGCCTAGCAGATGTTAATGTATCAGAAAAATATGTTTGATTGATGTTTGATCGCCATTATTGCATAAAGTCATTTTGCTTTGAAAAGTTAAATTTCTGTAGTATAATAATGGCATGTGACAGCATGAAAGATGTGTAGGTTTTAAAAATGCCAGTTCCAGAGCAAAGACTTACGATGTCACAAAGTTATACTCATTTCATTGCATGTTACTGTTGATGACATCAATTTTTCTGACGGCCCCAGAATGTTTATATGCAATGTCAAAAAGGCATGCATTACAAGCATGTGAATTGCCTTATTTTTTATGCAATAATATATAGAGGATATTTACTTTTTTGAGGTGAATACCAAATATATTTCGAGTGCGGTGAAAAAAAATCAGTTTTTTTCATGAGTGCGTAGCACGAGTGAAAATGCTGATAATTTCACGAGATGAAATATATTTGGTATTTGCCGAAAAAAAAGTAAATTTTCTCTTTATTTTATACTCAACGGAAATACAAAAATCACAACCTTACTTTTTACTTGGTCGTTTCTCGTTCGATTTGACTTTTGCAGTGTGTTTATAGGGTATAACATTGGGTGTAAACATAGTTTGCACCTAGAAAATGGCTTAGAATCATATTTTAACGAATGAAACGCAAGAAATCAGCATTTAAAGAAAGTCTATTGAGTGTGCCTTAGGGAAGGCGTCACAGCAAACTGGCGCTACGCCAGGTCAAACAGTGACATCATTATGTTTGATGTTGACGTCACAAAATGTGTAGCGTTATTTTTGACAAATATACTGCACTTAAAACCTTATGTTAAAAAATCTCAGTCACAAAATTGCCAAGAAAGCCTTGTTTTGCTACAGTTCTATTCTATTCTACAGTGAAAATATATATTGTATCAGTCACTAGTGAAAAAATACGATATTTTTTCACTGTAGAAAAGTACCAATTTTACTAACAATTGATATGCATTGAATTCACTGCTTGTGATAAAATAAAGGGTTATCACACTGATATCGGTGAATATTGTCCCAACTTGGGACAAATGAGTTGAGAGCTTCCAACAGGCCCCCAGATAAGAGTGTGTAACTGAACTTTTTTTTATTTCTCAACCAAAACATATATTCTGGGTACTAAAAAGAACGGTCTCAATAAGACGGTTCTTTTGAGCACCCAAAACACATGTTTAAACTGATGGATAAGAAAATAATCACAATTTTACGCCAAAATTTTTTGCTTAACTGGCCCTATGTTCCAAGCTTGCATCCTTTGATATCCCAACTCGGGACAACACTCACCAATAACCCTTAATTATATAGCTAAAATATTTTGTATTACATTTATTTTCAGTAGTCTACAGTGTAATAAAAAAAGTTTTTTATGATGAGTTGAGCATGAAAAAAGTTTTGTAACCTTGGGGCCACTACTGACTCTTTGCTTATGTATAGGTCTAGATCAGCAGAAATTTTGAGCTTAAAAATGTTGATAATTTCTTATCCATAAGTTTTAACATATGTTTTTTGTGCTCATACAAGCCGTCTCATCGAGACGGTTCTTTTTGAGTACCCACAACATCTGTTTTGGTTGAGAAATAAGAAAAGTAATTTTGAGTACCAGGGATTTTCCTAGGCCTGATTTGGGGCCGAATATCGGCCCCATCCCAATTAAAAAAATGAGCAAACACTTCCCAAACTAGTGTATATCATTCCCAATTTCTTATTTCTACATTTGATGAAAATTTCATGGAAATCCCAACAAAAATACCAAAGTTACAGATGCATGAAAATTTGCACAAAAATATGAATGCATATGTTTTCATTCACATTTTTATGTAAATTTTCATGTGGTTTTAATTTATGATGGGCAATTAAAGCAACACATATGCTACAGCTTTCTACTGCATGCTAATTTCTTATATGGTTTTTAATCCATTTAAAATGACAGTCCAGTTCTTTTAGACTGCATCAAGTTTGCCTAATTTTGATGGTCCAAATTCTTTTTCCCAAAATTCAACAGGCCCCTGGCCCTGATTTCAGAAAGGTAGGAAAATCCCTGGGTACACACTCTTATCTAGAGGCCAACTGTCACCAAGGAATAATGGTTAGGACAATGATACAGTATACTATAGTACTATAATAGCTGCCTGTCAACAAAGTTGATTAAAGAAGATTTGTTGACTGCTCTTTTTCTATGTATTGTAGTTGTTGTTATACCCGCTTTTTTCTTTCGTGTCAAAGTCGGTCCGTCCTCCATCTGTCTGTCCGTCACGTTTCTTGTAAATGTATCTCCTCCTAAACTGTTAGAGGTAGCAACTTCAAACTTTGTAGTTGAATAGGTCACATGATGTAGAGGGTACTGGGCAACATTTGGTGTGACCTTGACCCCAAAGTCAAGGTCAATGGTCAAATAATATATTTTCTTGTAAATGTATCTCGTCTTAAATGGTAAGACGTAGCAACTTCAAACTTTGTAGCTGATTAGGTCACATGATGTAGAGGGTACTGGGCAACATTTTGTGTGACCTTGACACCCCAAGGTCAAGGTCAAAGGTCAAATATTGAATTTTCTTGTAAATGCATCTCTTCCTAAGCCTTTTGATGTAGCAACTTCAAACTTGGTAGCTAAATAGGTCACATGATGGAGAGGGTACTGGGCAACATTTGGTGTGACCTTGACCCCAAGGTAAAGGATCAAATAATGTATTTTCTTGTAAATGTATCTCCTCCTAAACGGTTAGATGTAGCAACTTCAAACTTTGTAGCTGGATAGGTCACATGATGTAGAGGGTACTGGCAATCATTTCATGTGACAGGTCACAGGTCAAATATTGAATTTTCTTGTAAATGCTTCTCCTCCTAAAGCTTTTGATGTAGTAACTTCAAACTCTGTTGTTGCATAGGTCACATGATGTAGAGGGCACTGGGCAACATTTGGTGTGACCTTGACCCAAAGGTCAATGTCAAATATTGAATTTTCTTGTAAATGCATCTTCTCCTTAACCCTGGGATGTAGCAATATCAAACTTTTCTGGTGCATAGGTCACATGATGTCGAGGGTAATGGGCAACATTTTGTGTGACCTTGACCCCAAGGTCAAGGTCAAATAATGTATTTTCATGTAAATGCATCTTCTCCTTAACCATGGGATGTAGCAACACCAAACTTTGCTGGTGCATAGGTCACTTGAAGTCGAGGGTACTGGGCAACATTTTGTGTGACCTTCATCCCCTTGACCTTGGGGTCAAGGTCAAATAATGTATTTTCTTGGTAATGCATCTCCTTGACCATTGGCGGTAGCAACTTCAAACTTTGCAGGTACATAGGTCACATGATGTAGTGGGCAATGCTTTATGTGACCTTGGTCAAGGTCAAATGAAATATTTCTTGTAAATGCATTGCCTCCTAAACCGTTGGACATAGCAGCTTCAAACTTTGCAGGTGCATAGGTCATATGATATAGAGGATACTGGGCAACGTTTCATGTTTGTCCATAACCTAAGGTCAAGGTCAAAAGTGAAATAATGTACTTTCTTGTAAATGCATCTCCTCCTAAACGGTTGGACGTAGCAACTTCAAACTTTGCAGATGCTTTGGCTAGCTCAAAAGCGGGTATTTGCGATGGTGTTCCATTGACTGAAGTCTAGTTGTGTTTATGTCACACCAACAGCTATGGTCATATGGCGATGGGGCCATGGCTTAAAGTCTCATCTGATAGACTAGTGAAGCTGGGGATAGAATTTGCGACCCCTGGTTTACAAGGAAACAGTTTATCTTCTACACTGCGGTGGCTCCTATGTACTGTATTTGATCTGCTAGATTTATAAGGCCAAATAGAAAAATAAGTGTATTTCAGGTAACAGGTCTGGAAATTTTAGGTAGGGTATATGTAGGCACACAAATTTTTTTTAATAATTTTTTTTTCTGGAAAAAATATATAATTTTATGCATTTTGAAAGGCGAGATGCCTTTCAAAATGCATAAAATTATATTTTTTCAAGAAAACCTGAAAAAAAATTCTAGGTTTCACCAGTAAATGTAGGTAGGGTCAGGTTACCCTAAACACAGGTATTTTTTTATTTGGCCTAGGCCAGACTTTGATGATATGAACTTACAGGAACCTTCACTTGCTTCGACTCCTCACCAGCCTCTAGTTCCAGAAACACATGATAGCAGGGCTCACTGGATCCTTTCTTACCTAAGACAACAGCAAGAAAGTAATTTAACCTAGAGGGCTTTACACAATGATAATATACTCGAGGAAATCAACTTGCTTCATCTCCTCGCCAGCTTCCAGTTCCAGAAACACATGATAACAGGGCTCACTGGATCCTTTCTTACCTAAAACAGCAGCAAGAAACCTAGAGGGCTACACATAATGATAATATACTGGAGGAAATCCAATATCAGTTGAAACCTATTGTGTTTGTTGAGTTCAATAAGTGCTTGACTCCTGTTCATGATGCAAGCTGACAAGCATGCAGATGATATAGATAACCTTGACAAAAGATAGAAACCCAGCTGATTTATTTTAAGAAGCCAAAAATAGGCCTTTCTGGGATTCCAAAAAGATCAAGTGCAAAATTTCAGGGTGCTATTCAGGGCCACTGGTGAAATTTCTATAACGTCTTCATGATTATAGTGTGCTAAATCGCAAGCTGGAGAAAACACTATGCCTCTCTAAGTTAAAACCGACTAAGACAAAGTGAAACAGGCCCCAAGCTTATTATGCTCAACTCAACCGAGCATGAAATGTGTTGGTCAACATTGATTCGCAGGATAAATACAACATCTAAAAGTTAATGCAAGAAAAATATTTATTTTTCACCAGTTTAAATTTCATGCTCAGTCGAGTTGAGCATGAAAAAGTTTTATAGCCCCGAGACCAGGTGTGATTTTTAGCCAAAGCTAAAATGCACCTTTCATCTAAGTCTTTTTTTTCCTCAATGTAAAGACTAGAGTGGCCCCAGTGTGGCATAGCCCAAGATAAACATAATTTTGAGTGAACAATTGTGAATATTTTCTCATCATATGTTTTGGGTGCTCAAAAGAACCGTTTCATTGAGACGTTTCTTTTGAGTACCCACAAGATATGTTTTGGTTGAGAAATAAGAAAATTAATTTTTCAATTATGCATTGTAAAGACTGGACCGACCCCTCACAAGATAAACAAAATTTTTGAGCATACAATTGTGAATATATTCTCATCTATCAGTTTTATCATATGTAACAAATTTGGGTGCTCAAAAGAACCGTTTACAGGAGACAGTTCTTTTGAGTACCCACAAGATATGTTTTGGTTGAGAAATAAGAAAATTAATTTTCAATTATGTATTGTAAAGAATGGACTGGCCCCTCGCAAGATAAACAAAATTTTCGAGCGTACAATTGTGAAGATTTTCTCATCCATCAGTTTAAACATATCTTTTCGGTGCTCAAAAGAACCGTCTCATCAAGATGGTTCTCCTTGAGTACCCACAATATATGTTTTGGTTGAGAAATAAGAAATTCAATTATGCATTGTAAAGACAGGACTGGCCCCTCGCAAGATAAACAAAATTTTTGAGCGTACAATTGTGAATATTTTCTCATCCATCAGTTTTAACATATGTTTTGGGTGCTCAATGAGATGGTTATTTTGAGTACCCACGACATATGTTTTGGTTGAGAAATAAGAAAATTAATTTTCATTTACACACACTTATCTCGGGCCTGTGTGGTTGTTTTGTGTTTTTTTTTTATTGAGGTGTTACACCACAGCTATGGTTATGTCAAGATGGTCAATTCACCTGACCACACCTATTTCTTGGGCAAGCTTGACTAAGTGGTTATTCAGTACTTCTTGCACACACTTTCGCTTGAAATTGACAACATTCCTGTGTGCTTGTAAATATAGGGATCACACATGTTTTTCATGCATTAACATTTGCCTGGTCCCGAGAAAGGTGTTTGTACATGTGGCTGATAGGCCGAGTGCTCAACCATCTCCCGAGGAACCCGGCAATTGTTAATGCAATAAACAAACATGTGTGATCCTTATTCTTGCATATTTTACCTTATTCCAACCTAATTCACACTTAAAACACTGTTAAAACATTAAAATATCCTTTTTCTTACACTGAATTTCTCCAAACAAAATGGCGTCGACTGTAAACTTTCCAACGTCATAAAGTCATCACAACGTCATAGCTGTATGCAATGTTTTCGCAAACAAGAGCATCGGCAAAATGATCAGTCTGGTCCGTAGTGCTTTCTGCATATAATGTCATGTAAATAACTCGGGGCTTATTTGAAGTATTTCAAAGTTTAAACCCATGTTCAAACAGCATGTGAATCTCCTGATTTGAACTTGGATTTTCATTCATTTGACAATGGTTAAAACAGCTATACGAATAAGTTTCTATGCAAGATTGCTACTTCAACTTCTGGTTCCCAGCCAGTACAAGGATTCATTGTATGGATTAAACCAGCGTGGATCCTGATCAGTCAATCAGGTGATATGAATCTACACCATTTTCAAATTAGGGTGAAGAATTTTTGAAAATGTGCACAGTGCATTTATTAACCCTTAAAGGGCCACCTATATTTTGCAGCAGACAACAATTTAAAATTTTGCCCCTTTTTCAAAAATAACAAATAAGGCATGATATTTCATGAGAATCGTCTGCTGGCAGATGATTCTCATGAAATATGATACCTTATTTTTTCAAAAATTGGGAAAGATATCTCAAAATTCGTTGTCTGCTGCGCTTTAAGGGTTAAGTCAACTATGGTATCTCAGGCCTTTAGATATGAGTGCAAAATTGAAAATTAGTTTTCTTATTTCTCAACCAAAATGTATGTTGTGGGTACTCAAAAGAACCGTCTCAATGAGACGGTTCTTTTGAGCTCCCTAAACATACGTTTAGACTGATGGATAATCAAATAATTACAATTTTAAGCTAAATTCTTTTGCACATTTAGACATATGGTATCTAATTGAACTGGGCTTTTTAGTACAGTAATAAGATGGAAATTACCATTGTTGTTTTCATCCACCATGACACTCTCAGCACAACAGTAGTCAACCAGTTTCACATCCGAGGTCTGGAGAGCTTGACAAAGTGCCTGGTAGAATGCCGTTTCTGATGTCTTCTCACCTCTCAGGTTCAAAAACTGACCCATTCTGGAGACAGAAGTTGTTACAATACAAATCAGGCCCCCCAGATAAGAGTATGTAACTGAAAGTTATTTTTCTTATTTCTCAACTGAAACATATGTTGTGGGTACTCAAACGAACAGTCTCGATGAGATGGTTCTTTTGAGCACCCAAAACACATGTTTAAACTAATAGATAAGAAAATAATCACAATTTTATGCTTATTTTTTTTTGCATAACTGGACCTGTGACAAATACAAAGTTACTTTGTTATAATCAGTTTCAGTCTTGCATGACACTTTGAATTTATAAGACAAGAAAAAACAAGGTCATGTCCTATTGATAGCAATGCAGGAGTCCACTACCATATTAAAGAACGCCCTCCCCCCCCCCCCACCCATAGTGTAGATGACCATCGTATATGCCTGAACCATCTGAATGGTATTTGTAACAGTTTCAAAGGGCCCTAACTCCATAAAATAGGCAATCCAGAGTTTTGGCTATTGCATTCTGCATGTAGTCTTAATAATTGTTAACATCTGAATAAAGTTTCATGAAAAGTTTTTAAATAACTCAGTCATTCTACTATTTTCAGGTTAAAGAGCCATAACTCAAAAACTAGGTAGTCCAGAGTTAAGGTTCTTGGATTTTGCATGTTGTCTAATGTTGGGTAATATATGAATGAATATTCATGAAGATATCTTGAATAGTTTCTTAGTTAACTTACAGAGGGGATATGAGAGTGTGACTGACAGACTTACAGACATTTGATTTCACGTTGTGACCTTGGCCTTGGGAGATGGTGGCTGAGTGTTCTGCACGACACACCAAATCATGTAAAGTTATATTAGGGTATAAGGAATTTGTCCAACCTTTGTAGGAGATGCAGCCCAGACACGAGATTGTGAGTGTAAAAGCTTCTGATCGGTTGTAACCTTGACTTTGGGAGCTGAAGGCTAAGTGTTGTTTCGACACACCTTCATACTACATGTATTGGTTACAATCATCTTAAGTTATAATTAATTTAGCCTACCTTAGTAGGTGATACTGCCCGGATTTCAGTCTACTCTAGTAGGAGATATGGCCCTGACATGAAACCCAGGATAAGACCTTGACTGACAAACTTTAAGTCAAAGTTGTAACCTTGACCTTGAGAGTTGGTGGCTAAGTGTTGTGCACTACATGATACCTTCATGCTATAAGTAATTATCATGTGAAATTATAATTTGGTCTACCCTTGTAGGAAACATGGCCCAGACACGAAAGCATGACAGGTGATATACTTTCTGAAAAGTTTGATGATCATGTCATTAAAATGACACATATCCACATTTCGTTGGATGACATTTGGCTTTATAGGACTTGCAACATTACAATTTAAGACAAAACCCAGATTCTAATGGTAAACAAGCACAGATGTGCATTAGAATGGGAATAACCATATTCAAAATGTTCATATGAGGAGGTGTATCATATATGTCAGATATACGGTCAGAAATCATGTTTTACTGCTTCCCTGATGCACCACCATGAAACTAAATTTCCAAATGTACAAATTATCCAACAGTATACCCCAAATGAAAATTTTGAATACAGCTATCACCTAAATGAGATTACATTGTGCATAAATTGCTTTAGAATTGGTGAAAATGTCTAATTCAGACATCATTTGGACTCATCCATCTTTACTGATGATAATTTTTGGGTGAAAGCAAACAAAGGATCTGTCTGATCTGTAACTTAATTGTTTGCACATACATTTCCTGTTTTGGGTAATTTGCTTTCTTCTCTTATGATCCAGGCCTTTAGTTAAGAGTACGTACAAGTAACAAAAAAATAATTCTCTTATTTTCTCAACCAAAACATATGTTGTGGGTACTTAAAAGAACCGTCTCAATGAGACGGTTCCTTTAGGCACCAAAAACATGTTAAAATGCTGAATAAGAAAATATTTACAATTTTACGCTGAATAATTTTGTTTATCTAAACCTATGAATATAAAGCCTAAGCTTATACCATTTTGTTTGCACATAGTGGAACATTTCTTGTTTCAAGTACATAGGTTCTTTCAACAATATACAATTATTGACTTATGTTAAGGTGGACATGGAGTGTTATTGAACAATTGACGTCATTTTGACCGACGCGGAGCGGAGGTCAATATGATTAAGTTTACTGTTCAATAACACTCCATGTCTACCGAAACATAGTCAACAATTATTTTATTATTATAATAAATGTATGTTATGTATTTCCTGCCATTTTGGACCATTAAAACCATTGGGGTTACAGATGGATCATGTGAAATTATTTGACGTCAGACATCACTTCCTGAAGCCCTGCAATATTACCTGCTGTGGGCTTTGCAACGTCACATCCAGCAAATCATGGGACATGCAGTTATATCAGCTGCAGTGGATAGGCATTTGAGCCAATCAGAAGCTGTTTATTTATAGATCTCTATTATATATAATGAAATAAATACACGTAGATACCTGTAATGGAATTCTATAACAGGGCATGTGTTGTGAAACCCAACTACCTTGATCACATCTCCAAACCTGTATCTGTACAACCCGCTGGCATTTGTTATCACAAGCTCGTATGTATGGTCAGCTTCAGTCTGAAACATTAAATATGTGTACGTTGGACTCTGCTGTTGTTGATTCATTGTTATGCGCAGTCTGATCAGAGCCTTTGCCAGTGGCTTGAATATTCTATGATTGTTAAGCTACTGACCGAACAGTATTTTGGAGTTTCTAAGCTTAACAGGAGGCTGCACAGGCTCTTCTGAGCCTATTCATGTCAAAATGCCACATTGTCGGTAATTACGTGCAGAGCTCTCGGAAACGCAGAATTACGCGTATTGGTACGCACGTTTTTCCCCTGGGATGCATGATTTTCGCTAGGCGGGAGTCCCGCGTACGCATGTTTTTTTAGTCGGCACGCGCTAAAAATCCAGTAGCTGCGAGATAAATACACACCGGGAGATCAAAAGCCCTTTGATATTATCAATTGCGACACGCTTTCCTGTCTCTGTTGACCAATCGTATGACTCGGACTGCAGTGTAGCAATTCTGACAGGTGATTGACAGGATTACCGATGCGGGACAGTGTGATTATTACGAGGTGATTATTAAAGTAATTAAGCAAGGATTATCGGGATTTACCGTTAATTAAAGGGAGAAAAACTAATAGGGTATTGTAAACAACATCGGACTACCGACTTCCGAATTTGACTGATTAGGGATGAAAGAGAAAACATATTTAATTGCACTCGTTTGCGATTTGAGCAACATAAACATGGAGAAAAAAAACAATAATTTTACGGATTTGCATTTCTTCTTTCGTTCATTGCTACGGCAAACAAAAGAGTCTGAGAATTGTTTGAAGAAAAAAAACGGTACAGCGGTAAGCCGTATATGGTAACGTCCGACTGAGAAAAGTTCCAAATGAAGCTACACTACAAGCCGTGCGATGAAATTTTTCATCGGTTCAAGACGAGTGTCTAGATTAATAAACTTTCAGCAAGTAAAATCGTTCATTCTAAATCATGGAAGCCATGTTAAATGACTAAGTAATGTCAGTCTATTCATTGCAATCGCTATGGACACTAGCGAGATGCATTTTTTAGAAGAAAAAAACAATTCCATTTGCATAAGATTATACAAAACAGAGGACTGCTGTCTGTCCGTCCGTCTGTCTGTCTATCCGTCTGTATGTCTGCCTGCCTGTCTGTCTGTCTTGTTTATGAATAAAAATAGTACCAACAGTTAAATCTTTTATTTTGATAAGGCCAAACAAAAAAAAATGTGTGTTCAGGTTACATGAAAAAATATAGTACGAAAATATTTTGTTTCTGTTAAGTAGGAACAATCATTTAATGCTTAAAGGGTTAAAATCAGTTGATCTAAAAATTATTTAAATGTATCACTTACGGCTAAAATGGAAAAGATATACGGTATGCACAAATTGGTGGGACTCCACTTTTTTGGAGTAGGACTCCCAATTTTTCCAGTGGGACTCCTACTTTTTGCCAGATGGGAGTCCTGAACTCCTGTTTTCAAAATCCTAGTGAGAGCTCTGACGTGTCACGGCTCAATTGTGTTCTTACTGTCATGTGACCATTAGTGTTTTGAGTTTCTTCATCACAGTGCCATGGGTTGTGACCTTACTTGATAACTTGACACATCTCATTGAGATGGGTTTTTAGTACCCAATATATCAATGGCGTAGCCAGAAGTTTCCAGAACGCTGAAAAAAGTTACACACATCAAAGGGACACTACTGGATTAAGGAGTGATTCTCTTCAAGCACCTCCCTTTTCAAAAGGGGAACTTCTCTTAAAGGAAAGAATTTGCTCCCAGAGGGAGCGAATTCTTTCCTTTAAGAGCAGTTCCTTATGGTATGGAAAATCACTTTTACCACATTAGGTGACCTCCCTTGAATGTTGCTAAATTTTTTTTATTACGCACATTGGTAACTGCGTATTGGGTGCTACACCAATGAAGATAATTATGTTTTGCTTGTGAAATCAGAAAAATAATTTCAAATCATGCCCTCTTAGAACTGGAGGCCTGTGTATATCTAACACAAAGTGTTTTGGAATACACCTTTAAACATCATGGAAATTGCCAGAGTGTTACAAGTTACAGCATCTGGAGTAAATATCTGGAAGTCACTTTAAGTCAGCTCAAGTTTAGTTGCAATACTCAATTACAATAATATGATAATCATAAAATGTTAAATGAAAGAGAGATATGCCATACATGTACATTCATAACATGTATTAAATGTTTATTCAGATCTTTTAGCAATGCACATCTTCTCAAAGTTGTTACAAAATTAAAAAAAACAACCTTTTTGCACATTTTGGAACTTCTCCAGAATCACAAGAGTTATTTTTATCTTTCATTTTACTATTTATAATTCTATATGTTTTTTTAAATGCACTTGTCTTACTGGGAATTTTCCTTAAGTATTCATTTTATCCAAAAGCTCTACTGAACTTAACCGACTGAAAACATAACAGATTATCTTTAGCAATCCTTAAAATGCCAACAAATGTTTTCCTGGTTTATTTGTTTTTTAATATTTTAAATTACTCATATCAAACATGTCTTCTTTCACTTCGTCATGTATCTTTTTTTTAAAGATATTTCTTGTTTTTGTGATAATTATTTAATCTTACAGTCAGCTATATCAGTTACCTAATATTTCACTCTTTCCATGCTGGGTAGTTTTGCATGTTTTTGTAGTCTGCTGATTCTTTTTCAAATCAACTTTTCAAAAAATCTTCAGGAATACCATATGATTGTCAAACAGTTTGGATCCAGATCCGGCCCGATGTTTTGTCGGTCCTGATCTAGGTCCAAACTGTTTGCAAAGGTTATCAGCAGACGACAAAGCGTCAAATATGACTTACTTGATCTATAAATAGCGTCTTTGGTTGCTCTTCTTCACTCTTGTCAATTGGTATGAACTCAAAGAACATAGACTTTGGCGCCAACAGGTAGCGACTGGGTCGTTCTGTCGGCCAGACATTCACACCTAGCAGACCCTCAGAAGCCCCATATAGTGGTGAGTATATTGGCGTTCCGTTACAGTAGATTTGCCTCAATTTGTCTCCATACATTTCAAAAGTTCCTGAATCTGTTGATAACAAAAGATTAAGTCTCGGCCAAATTCTCTTTGCTATCCCAACGGTGCCGACATTTCTAGCTTGCCGTAGCTCTTCCGCTCTTTTGGGATCGGGTGACATTATCTTGTTCAGTTTCTCTCGTATATTGTCATCTATTTTCAACTCTGGGTTAACTTGTCCTTTCTCAATGTCTGTCACAAGTTGTTCATAGTTGAATTCAAGAGATCGGAATGCAGCATATATAAGAGATGAAAAGTTAGCTTCAATAATTCCTAAATTTCTATCTTTAAGCCCAAATAGAAGATGAATATACAAAGCTTCTGGTTCTGTTAAAATCTCAAAACCAGCTTCCGGTGTAGAGTACAAGCTCAATATTCTCTTAGAGTTTGCTGGTGAAGAAGAATTGGGGCCAATCTGAATCCCACATTCTGCCATTCTCAGTCGAGGCACGTAAAAGAATTTCATGTTTTTCTGTAAGCTATTTGTCTTTGGAAAAGCTTCAACCATACTGCCGTACAACACACTTATCCCTTGAGTAAAGAACGTCCCTTGTTGTTTCTTCAACATCGGTATAATGCTGCTTTTCCCAGATGTTCCTGACGTGACTGCGAATATGACAGGCTGGTCAGCTGTTAGAACATTTTGCTCACCCTTCATCATACGCTCTATGTATGGCTCATAGTGAGAGTATCGCGTCAGTGGATGCTTCTTGACAAAATCTTCCCTAGATTTTATCTCAGAAAATTGAAATCTCCTTCCATACTCTGTGCCCTTGTTCTCTTCAATCCTAGCTAACAGTGTCTCGTTCTGGGACTTCACCACATCTTTCGTCGAGTCCTCAAGTTTTCGTCTCATATACCAGCCCAGCCAGCTCACCCCGGACACAGTGAAGTAGTGATCCACTGCACTAAACATGCTGTGTTCAAGTCAGACCAGCTGAAAATTAGGTAAAAAACAATGATATACTATAATATGACGTCACGTCTGGGAGTGAAATAACGCCATGCAATAAAATTGATAAACCGCTAGTGGTTTACAGATTTTCTGGAAATGTTATGACGTTCATAACAACATTGCGTACATAATGACAAAATTATAACGTCTTTACGGCAGAAATGAGATTTGAAAGTAATCGTAATGTCATACGATAAATAGAATCTAGCATTCATGCTCTTGTATTATTGAATTTATTAAACCTCGTTGAGAAAAAGAAATAAAATACTCGGCAAGCCTAGCATATTATCTCTTTTCCCCAACTTATTTAATAAATTCAATTACAAACATAAGCACTCATGTAAGATCCTCTATTTTATAACATTTTAAAAGCTTTTTTTCACAAGGTAGTGTAAAACACTTATATTTGGCGGGTATTTTAAATTGGCGCTCAGTGATTCATTTACAATTTTGGGCTTATGGGTCCTGGGACTCGCTACATCCAATATCAATGAGTCCCCACTGCAAACTAATGAGTCCAAAACACTATTTTTAATGACAAGTCTGCCATACTATTGCATCCCGGGACTCGCTGGGACTCGCTGAAAAATAAATTTATTCGCAAAAGATGCAGGATGCGCAGGTAACAAAATCACTGGCGCTATTGGTGATATATACAATGATCATCAAAATAAGACACTGCAAAATAAAGTCTTGAATAAACAAATAAGCAATAAATAGATACATCCATAGTATGTTGCAGCACGTTTCTATATATATAAAGCAACTTTAGAAAAGTAGAGGCCGTTTCAATGTCGGGATATATCATCTTAAAATAATTACAAATTTAGCTTAACGGGACCTATGCATGTGTGCAAAGACTTAAGGAGATCTGGAGTGAACGTAATTTCTGCATGTATGACCTTTGATCTCCCCTAATGATCTTAATCTTGGAGCGGGGAGTGAAGCTTATACTTGTTAGCGACTTAGCAAGGCTTACCCAGGCTCAGAATTTGTTGTAGCCAACACTTTAGCCAAATGGAAAAAGTTGGAGCCAAATGAAGTTGAATTTAGCCCAAGGTTTTAGCCAGAAAGTAGTATCAAGAAGTTGTTCTATTTAACTAGTGGCGACTTTTGTCATCTGCTGATAGCCTTTGCAGGGCCTGATCTGGATCCAAACTGTTTGACACCCTGATGGTATTGAAAAAATCCAGCATTCAAAGAATTAAATATGGCACAATAATATAAAAGTGTAAAGGAATAATTAAAGCAATATTGGAAAACCCAAAAGCTGATCAAATTACACTTTTTTGCAGATATATAATTTTTTAACCACCTAGAGTGTACTTTTAGCCAATGACTTATATTTGTAGCCACTCTATATTTTTAGTAGCAAATGGCTACAATGGCTAATGGCAGGGTGAGCCCTGCTTAGAATAGACCTAGCTTTTTGTGAAGCTTATACTTGTTATATTGTCAGTTTGGTTAAATTTTGCTGATTGGGCAAGAAATTCTCTTTATTAATTGAGTATATGGATAATTAATGGGCTTTAAGATGGGTATGGATGCACATGTGGTGTTTTCAAATTCCTTGTTGTTAGATTGGATGTTAGAAGACAGTATGAATGAAGTATGTAACCTTACTGCATTATATATATTTTATATTTTATTTTCTTATTATAATCACATAAATTTTGCAAAATGTGATGATATTTCTGTGATATTAGAGTTTTCTGTGATTCTGTATCTGTGATAAAAAAAATAACTGCATAGACTTCAACTGTACGGTAGAAGAAATAATTGTAGTTAATAGGAGTTGTCAAAGAGTGATTGAAAACAATATCCAGGGCCGTCGCCGCATATTAAAAAGTGGTCCGGCGGAGGAAATCAACGAGTGCCGACGGCACGAGAGGGGGACCCCCCCTCGTTAGGGGGGTAAAGGGTTCTCCCCCAAGAAAATTTTGAATTTAAACGCTTCTATGTGCGCTTTTAATGGGGTTTTATGCGTTTGGGACCAGTTTCAGTCACGATTTTTTGCTAGAAAAGATATTTCTTGGCGCGTGAGAAAACCAAATGCTAAACAAAATCGTTTACAGATAGTCACGATTTTTTTACTTTTTTCTTCAGCATATTTCTTAGACATTATGTCACCTATGTTCCCGCAGGTTTTTGCAAAGTACTTTTAGCACTGATCATTGGTTGTCATGGGCGGATCCAGAGGGGGGACAGGGGGTCCTGACCACCCCCCCCTTAAAAATCACAAAAATAGGGTTTCTAAGCAATACTGGTCCAGATCTCCTGAAAAATCACAAGCTACCAAGCCAGCATTCAATGTTGGGCCATTACCTGCCCACCAGCGAAACACATTTCGCTGGCGGGCCGATGATGGCCCGCCTATAGTGGTATTATGATCCTCCCTCCCCTCATCAACTAAAAAAAATCAAAGTTGGACCTCCCCTGACATAACTTTCTGGATCCGCGCATGGTTGTACTTCAAAGAGTTGCATTTTCGAAAAGATATACATAAGCGTCTTTTCAATTAGTACATCCGTTACTTTAAGGATGCAGAAGGCTTCATCTAGATTTTAGCTGCACAACTTTCCTTGATGAGTTCCCTTGTCGATAGGCATAACGTGAGATCTTTGGCTTTGAACATCGTAATAAGGCAGTGCCTACTGTCGAACTACGACGGCTAAACCCTTCTCTGTTCATGCTTCTTAAAGTCGAATGAACGTTGGGGGAACCGAAAAGTCTTGGGTGGAGTTGGAACAGGCAGAACTTGTATATCCGTAACGGAATGAATTGTAACAACACATGCCCACAATGCTCGTCACGTTTAAACATACTTAGTCGCTCGACATGTTATTTAGAAGAAGAAAAAATGTCAATTTGAGGCAGGGTTAATCCTAGCCCAAAATGATGATGGGCCCTTAAAATGGGCCAATGGCCCATATCCAATTCAAATACATGGAAATTTCCAAATTTTGATGGGCCATTTGAAATTTTTATGGGCCCTTTGCAAAATTTGAAGGGCCCAAGAGTCCTTAATATCCACATTAGAGCATAATTGACATGAGATTTGAATAGCTTGTATATAGGGCCAAGCCAAAAATAAAGTCCATTTTAGCAAAACATTAAAAGTTTTCTCACAACATGGATCGGGCCCATTCTAGGATGAACCCTGTGAGGGAAATGAAACTGGCGCATAGAAATTAACTGGGCCTCAATGCGAGAAGACCTGTCTTCGGGGTTTACGACCATGCAAGACTCAAACCAAACGGCTCAGTTACAGAGAGTACATGTAGCTAGAAAGCTGAAATTTTGCGTGTAGCAAGTTTATCACTTATACTTTCAAGAGGGCGAACAACAAAGGCACTGATCAGACTGCGTGGATGTGTAGGTTGGTCTGCGCCTTTAATCTTCGAATGCAACTACATCAGGTTTTCTCTCGACACGTCCCATAAGTATGATAATAATAATTGCATTGTTTTTCAACGTTTTCACACCATGGCTAGGTCAGTCTATGGATGACACGCGCAACGAGCGTTATTGATAATTGCATCAATTTGAAAATCAGAGGTAAGCACAAAGAAAAATGAGCCAAAACGAGAAAAAAGGGACACGGCGGAAAGCATTCTCATCCAAAAAAGTGGTGCGGCGCTTGCCGTCCTGCCGGACCGGCGACGACGGCCTTGATATCTGCAAATACATGTACATGATGTATGGATACATGGACAATGAGATGTCAGAAGAGTGAATTTTAGCTGGATGAAGAAATCTCTGTGTACTATAAGGTCTTAATTGACACTTTCAGATCACTGGCTCTGGTCTACAGGAAAATAAATCAACTTCAAGAGGCTAATCTGGTTTTGAGAAAAACATTTATGTTCGGCTACTCCATTCAGGACTCTAAGCGCACCACCTAAACTCGATTACTTGTGTGTTAATTCTACTAAGAGAAGATACAGCGAGAATCAATACCTAGAGATAACTACAGCCAATTGGGGCTTGGCTACAACCAACCAATATTACCAGATTATGGTATTGTACATGCAAACTGTTGCAGAAGAAGTATTACAGTACTTTTTCTAGATTAAATATTCATAAATCCTTATCCAGAATCTCAAGACTGATCAAGGGCAATGTTTTCCGAAATCTTGTGCTGTCCGAATATAACACATGATCACATAAAAACTGTAGTTGCTATAAATCGCAAAAAGAAGGCAAACAACTTAGAAAAATGTTCACAAAATAAAATAACATTACATTATCTTACATATAAAAACGTTCAAAATACCTGTCACTGCAACAAAGCTAAATTAAAAACAAATAGGGTAAAAACATCGAACTTCGGACGCTTTTTCAATGTGTCACTACTTCAGCACGGTTTGTGCTTTGCTCCAGACATGTCACCAGGTTAAATCTAGCTGGTAGCTACCAAACATGCTCGATTGACTTAATAAAGCTTTAATTTCATTGGTTAATGCATTTAAATGTGTTTGATTAGCACTTAAAGTGACATAGGGTCGAACATGAAAATTCGGACGGCTATCGGGAAATTCGGACAGGGCTGAAGGGAAAATCGGACAGTTGTTTCTTTTTAAAAAATAAAGCTCTTTAAATGTTTTTATTCTGTCAAAAACAGTTAAATATGTTTCATTTATCATATGAGTAAACTACCGAGGTCTTTTAAGATATCGATTTCATTTGCTTCTAAAATCAAGCGCTGAAATGTCAACCAGCATGCAAAGCAACGGAAGCAGTCAACTCTTGCTCCCCAATTTTGGGGGTCCGTGGTGATGCATTCCAGCCTTTCAATCGCTATACCAACAATAATCTTAAATAATCTTATCTAAAACGTAAATAGATTCAATGCATTTTATTTACAAACAGCTGGAAAGGAGAGAAAAACATATGAAAGGGTCAAAAATCATCGTCTGAACGTCTTGTTCAATGACGTGTCCGAAAATAAATTTCCTGAAGGGAAATACGGACACCCATTATTTTATCGTCATTTCGTTTCAAATCTTTGTGAATATGCTAAAACAACCTTTCATTTCATAAATATAGCTATCGAAGATACTAGGGAGCAGAAATATTTCATTGTGCTTTAATATTCAACTAAAAAAGATGGAATTAAAAATAGATGTGACAAGCATCGAAACAATGTGCTCTCTAAAATGTGCGGAGCTGGAGGTCACCAGACTTCAATGGATGTCTAATTTGTCGATTAAAATGTGACGTGTTCCATTTTCACTGCTGGGAAGTGGGTACGACGATATTTTGTCTGTACAGTTAAGCTGAAATAAGACTTAACAATTGGTTGAGAGTCTAGAGCAGGACGTTATGTCAGGGGCGGTAGAAAAGTGTCCGATTTTACATGTCCGTCCGAAATTCGATGTTTTTACCCTAATGTATTGGGAGCCGGGGAACTGATGTTCACGCGGATCACCTCTAATCTCCACTGTACAGAATATCGTACACGGAATCTGTATCGAGCACTGACTACCCAATATGGCGAAGCTGAGAGTTTTGAGAGTTTGAGAGTTTTATTCATTGACCAAAACCCCTAACCGGGGTACAAGTCAAAACATATTAACAAATAAACATTTGAGGAAAGTTTAAAATATGATTACGAAAATCAGCATAATCTCCTGTCTACTTGAAGCAAACACAGTGAGACCACCAAGCAATTAAACACCACTTTTGATGAGAATAGCCAGGCCTCCAGATAAGAGTGTGTATTGGAATATTATTTTCTTTGTTTCTCATCCAAAAAATATGGTGTTTGTACTCAAAAGAACCGTCTCGATGAGACGGTCCCCCTGAGCACCCAAAACACACATTCAAATTAATGGGTAAGAAAATTAAAAGTTTACGCAAATAAAATTTCCTTATCTGGATCTATGAATAGCAATACAAAACATATGGTGTGGGTACTCAAAAGAACCGTCTCAATGAGACGGTCCCCTTCAGCACCCAAAACACATGTTTGAATTAATGGGTAAGAAATTAATTAAAAGTTTAAGCAAATAAAACAGCCAGTCCTCCAGATAAGAGTGCTTATTGGAATATTATTTTCTTTGTTTCTCATCCAAAAAATATGGTGTGTGTACTCAAAAGAACCGTCTCGATGAGACGGTCCCCCTGAGCACCCAAAACACACATTCAAATTAATGAGTAAGAAAATTAAAAGTTTACGCAAATAAAATTTCCTTATCTGGATCTATGAATAGCAATACAAAACATATGGTGTGGGTACTCAAAAGAACCGTCTCAATGAGACGGTCCCCTTCAGCACCCAAAACACATGTTTGAATTAATGGGTAAGAAATTAATTAAAAGTTTAAGCAAATAAAACAGCCACTCCTCCAGATAAGAGTGCTTATTGGAATATTATCCTCTTTATTTCTCATCCAAAACATATGGAGTGGGTACTCAAAAGAACCGTCTCAATGAGACGGTCCCCTCGAGCACTCAAATCACATGTTCAAATTAATGGGTAAGAAAATAATTAAAAGTTTACGCAATAAAATTTCCTTATCTGGATCTATGAATAGCAATACTTCAGTGCAAAACATGAAGAAACCCTGAGAGAGAGTGATAACTCATGCAGAATGTATATGGTTTCAATACTCATCAGAGTATCTTGACTAGTTCCATGATGACTAGATGCACAAAAATTCATAAACATGTATTATAATAGCTGTGAGATCCATAATAATTGTCTGTGAGATCTATACGGAATGGTGTAACAAACACCTATATATTCCTGAAAATTTCTTGAAATGTCTTTAGCACTATTTTACAGTATTTTGCTATCTTGAATAGTTCCTGAGTATCACTTGAACACATAAGGCGCCTAAAAGTATCAGTATTTGGTCTAGCAAGCAAGTTCCTTGGCAGATAAACCCGTCTAGCGTCACTAAAGTAAGAGCACTCAATTAAATAATGATATTCATCACCAATTTTGTTATGAAAACATAATTCACATATCCTGTCATCCCTAGATGTCCCAAGAAATCTACCCCATTCAAAAGGCATCCTATGATTTAGAATACGAAAATGGCAAAATGCCTTAGATAAATCATCAGGCAAAATATTGAAGTATTTTTCAAGTGTAAAATCTTCCTTAAAAATTCTATAGTTTAAACATTTTGGGCTATCAAATATTGAATGTTTCCACGAGGTACTATGAAGTTCCATCAACTTTGACTTCACACTCATTGATATATTAGTAGGAATTTCGTTCTGATTTAACCAAAAATAATCTTTACCACAATCGTTCAAAATGCTTTTAATGTACAACAACCATTTAGAGTGAAAGAGATCTCTGTTATGCATCTCTAGCAAAATGTGATAAAGTTTGTTTGAAATTTTATCCTGCTTACCTTTCACTATACGTTGCCAAAAACCAATCATTCTTGATTTAATAAGTACAGAAATGGGAAACCTACCAAGTTCCCCATACAACATTAAATTTGGCGTTGTTTTTTTAACTTTCAATACAATCTTATAATATTGAATACATAGACGTTCTAAAATGTCATGTTGTTCGAAACCAGTTACTTCTGAACCATACAACAAAATAGGAATGACCATTGAGTCAAGCAACTGCAGCTGTATATCAACTGGGAGGTGAAGCTTTCTAGATTTACTCAAAACAGCAAACATAGCTTTACGAGCTTGATCATAAAGTCTCTGGTTATTTTTGATAAAACGTCCATTATAAGAGAACATAGTGCCAAGGTAGACAAAGGAATCATCAACATCTAGTTCCTATACCTCTATACATCTAGTTATACATGAATTTTGGAACATCTGAAGGTTTTCTATTTGAAAAAAAAAGTTATTTTGGTCTTAGCTGGATTAACTTCCAAATCCCAAGATTTACAGTATAAAAACATTGCTTTTAAGGCTGACTGAAGTTCCACTGCAGACTCAGCTAAAATAACCGTATCATCTGCGTAAAGTAATATATAGAGTTTGAAATACACTTCAATTTCATCATTACTTAAAAGAATTTTAGACATGTCAGATACAGCATTCAAGCCATCATAGGCATGAGATATGAATTCAGTTAAATCATTTAAAAACAGAGAAAAAAGAACAGGTGAAAGGTTTTCGCCTTGACGGACACCAATATTACTTGAGAATGACGTAGATTTTGAATTACCAATTCTAACACAAGATTTAGCATTTGCATACAAATTATGAATAATTTTAAACATTTTGCCATCAATGTTATTATTTATAAGTTTTTGCCAAAGATAGATGCGATTAACAGAATCAAAGGCCTTTTTATAGTCAATAAAGGCACAGTATAACTTTTTCCCCTCTAAATAAATAGAGATCAATCAAACATTTCAGGTTAAAAATATGGTCTGTGGTGCTGTAACCTTTACGAAATCCTGCTTGTTCTTCAGCAAGAATATTCATGTTCTCTAAATAATTATTAAGCCTATTATTCAATATTGAGGTAAACAATTTCCCAAAACAACTTAGTAAGGTGATCCCCCTATAATTATCAGGGCTTGATTTATCACCTTTATTTTTGTAAATAGGGGAGATTATTCCTTGAGACCAACTATCAGGAATAAAACCAGAGGTAAATACTATATTAAACAATTTAGTAAAGGCTGATAACATTTTTGATTTAGAAAATTTCAAAAATTCATTTAATATAAGGTCAGACGCACAAGCTTTATTTAATTTAAGACTATTGATACATTTCAGGACTTCTTGCTCAGTAATAGAGGAGTTCAACTCAAAATTGAAATTGGATACTTGTGCTGGGTCAACAATAGAAAATGGGTCAGTATCCCACTGAGGGACAGTGTTCAGCTTTTTAAAGTGTTCAGCAAAAACTTCTAACGATAATTTCTGAGCAGTATCATGCTTACTGCCATCAAATTTATTCAGCATTTTCCAATAAGCCTTAGGATCTGAGTTTTTCAAACCTCTTAGTTTTTTAATGAAATCTTTTTTGTATGAAGTAAAATGTTTATGTAGACATTTTTTATAATCTTTACTAGCATCATTCAATGCCTGATAATTTTCAATATCACTTACACGTCTGCGTAAATTTTTAATTCTGCGATATTTTAACTGCATCCTTCTACATTCATGGTCAAACCAAGGTCGAGTAATATATATAGCTGATAACATATGCTTGGTAGGTGACTCGTTTGATTATTTTTGACTATATAACGCATGTATCAGCCAAAGGAGCTAGTGCAGGCCGCTGTGTAATCCGTGTGCATTTTGGGTAAAAGTGTCATTTTTGCTCGACCTGATTGAGGTTAATTTTTCTGTTCAGTTTCTGCTTATTTTTAGTTTATCTGCTAGCTGTTCTTATGTTATTTTTGACCGTTTGTGTATTCCTTATTTTTCGCTTAGGTAAGCCAGTTGTCTTGCCTTTTTCGCTTTTCGCTTAAGGTTTACAGCCACAGGTCCCGATCAGCCGCTATGCATATGATCCAGATGCACCTTGATATCCTTGAGATAATCCCAAGGATGTCATTTAGTGCAGTAAATGTGATAGTTTTTAAGTATCTTACAGAGAATAATTTTTATTTTTCTAAATTTAAATTCTATTTTTCAAACCTAGTCTAAAACACATATTTTATTAAATTTTATGTATACATAAGTCCTTTCCATATCTATAGTCTTAATCAAACATCTATGTTTTTCTATATATTTTTTAAATCTTTAATCTAAAAAATGTGTAAATAATGTTAGTAATGACTTTAAATTTGTTTTTATGTTGCATGCACTGTGATATTTGTTATATCCTTTTTCATATGTTTGTCGAAGTAAAAGCCCTACAGGGCTTATGTTTGATGTTTATCATATTCTACGTTAAATAAATCTTCTATGTCTTCTATGTCTATGTCTTGCAGACAAATGTAGCCTGTTTAAGAAAAAAAATGTTTCCAATTTTTTCTTGCTGTTTTAACGTCATGGTGACGTCACAAAGTATGTCCGTTTTTGGCTTATTTAGGGCTTGAACATTGTGTAGTATGAATTCCAACTGGCATAAACATGTTCCATTTGATCAGTTCTGGTAATATTACTGGCAACATATTGTATTTGGAACATAGACTCTGACCCAGAATTTTAAAGAGGCTACATTAGCTTCAAAATGATGTCAGTACAAGAAAAAAAATGACGCCAGCATCAAAATGAAAAGTATGTTATAGTGAAAGTTCAAATGACATTAGACCACAATATGCTAATAGACCCTCTCCCACTGCTGGGATATTGTATTCTATCACTTCCAGAAACTACATTATATAGGATGCAAAACGACACGTGCTAGCTCTCTGACCTGTATCAGCCATGTTAACTACGTTACCCTATGGTAATTTCAAATACTATCGTGCAAAACCAAGTTATACCTAATTCTTGTTTATTGACATTCTAACATGAATGTATTGCCTTAAAAGCATTTATCTAAAAGCAATAAACAACCAGTATGCGTTTATACAATATACCCTTATGATATGTCGCAGCTTGGGATAACACATACACTTGCACATTTTTTAAAAGGTTAGTGCGACAGCACAGAGGGGACATGTGAAAAATATTTATCTTGTTCCCACGACATAAGATCTCATTCTCTCGACATAATTATCTCATTCTCATGACATAATATCTCGTTCCATAACATAATTATATCGTTTCCACGACATAAGATCTCGTTCCCAAAACATATTTATCTTGTTCCCATGACAAAAGATCTCGTTCCCAAGACATAATTATTTAAAGATACATATGTCAATTTGGTCTCGTAGGTATGGAAGCGTATGGGCCAAAAATCCATATCAAACCACTCTCATTCTTCATATTTAGTACCTAAATTTTCAAAACATTAACAATTTCAAGATTATAAGGTTAAGCTTCCATAAAAATGAATTAGATAAAATTATTATATAATTATATAGCTTGAATTTTAAAGGGAATTTTTATTTTTGACCGTTTAGGACCGTTTAGGACCCACTTTCAGGGAATGTGACACTGTCTACCACAATCTCATTTTATTTAGGGTATCAAGCTAGACCAATAGCATCACTATTTTAAGAAAATAAGAGATTGAGTTTTTTTAATACATATAGATGTACAGAAAATCACGTGGTCTGCCTGAATGGGTTCACGGACTTTACGAACCAGTAATCGGACATCACAGGTAAGGAAAATGGATCATAACTTTCATTATACGAAGTCAAAGTTCATACAGTAAAGTGCAAAAACCCCTCATATTATTCTGTACAAGACCGTGTAGTTTCTTCTAGGTTCGTTGCATACACGGGTACGGAGATCGAAATGTCTTACACATGGTATACGGATATAAACAGCATACATGTAATTTAGGTTTAGTGATTACACATTATTGAACTAACCGGCATGAATGACGCCTTCAAAAACTATAGTTATTAATCGGCTTTTGGGTCACCGTCTAGCCACGCCCACAACTGGTTCATATCTCCATAAGCATTAAATGAGACTGGGACATCGCATACCACGTGGCGATACAGTGACCAAATAGCTGTATAATACCTGTATAGTCAACCAGTCGTAGGGTGCTTGCCTTGAGATAAAGGGCCGTTGGTCTGAGTCTCTCTGGAGGCACCATATTGTTAACTTATGTAAGACACGTTATACTCTATTTAGTACTGGTTCAACCCAGGAAACGTCCCGACATGGCTGAAAATATCTTGACTGGCATGAGCGGATCCAGAGGGGGGGGACGACAGGGGGAACGGACTCCCCCATGAAAGATCACAAAAAGGTATTCTTAGCAATACTGGCCCGGATCCCCTGAAAATCGCAAAGCTACTAGGCCAGAATTCAATGTTAGGCCATCATTGGGACGCCAGCGAAACGCCATTTACATCTGGCAGCCCGATGATGGCCCACTTTTAGTGGTATTTTGATCATCTCTCCTCTCATCAACAAAAAAAAAAACGTTGTCAAAGTTAGACCCCCTCTGACAAAAGTTTCTGGATCCGCGCATGACTGGGATGTTAAGTATCAACTCAAATAATCGAGATCCACAGTTGCTCAGTGCTAGTGTGTTAGACCTGTGATTAAAGAATCGCTATTTTGAGAAGGTTAAATGAAAGCACTTCGAAATGTCCTAAGCAAGACACTTTATTCTCTGTTAAGTACTCGTTCAACCTAGGTGGCCAGGAAACGTCGCGTCATGGCTGCAAAAATGTTGGCAGCGACGCAAAACATCAATACAAACAAACAAAATCGATTCAAAATAACAAAAGAGACACTCATATCTATTTTTTGCTGCAGTTGTGTGCGTCTACTGGTACACAGGTTTACCTTTAGTATGCTATATGAATATATTTGCGTTAAAAATCTTGTCGATGAAAATGTTCTTCCAAATTCTGTTTGTTTTGCGAGAAAATGGTTTGGTGTTTAGCTCTGAATTCGAAAATATAGCATTAAAAACAACAACATAAAAATACCCCCCTGTCCCCCCCACCCCCCAAACTCTCACACACATTAAAATTCAGCATGCTAAGGGTTAAATAAATGTATCACAGGGAAATGGTACATACATCTTTTATAAAACAATAAAACTTGTGTGATTGTAGATTTATTTGTCAAAGATTGGTGTTTTGGTTGTATAGTTTAAGATACACATACGTGTTTAAGATACATGTATGTACATATTTCGAACAAGGTATCTGTAATGATCAGATTCATCTTCAATAAATCGAAACGCTTATTTTCCACGATACGGCAACTATTAGACCACAGGTATATTCTTTTGGTGTGGAGAGTTTCACAGATGGGCGAATACGCGAACAATGCAACCTGACTAACCGATTTCCAAATGTATTTATCCAGGGGTTGAACTTAGCTAAGATCCGCCCAACGTCTCTTATCTGGATGGAGTTATATATATATATATATATATATATATATATATATATATATATATATATATATATATATATATATATATATATATATATATATATATATATATATATATATATATATATATATATATATATATATATATATATATATATATAACAAGATTAAGTCCGATTACACAATTTTTTAAACATAATTTTCTATTCCTCTACCGGTTTCACTGTTATACAGATCATCAGGAGTTTGATATGACGTTGCATAGAAACGACGTTAGTAACGTTACTTTCCCATAATGCAACGCTACGTTCCCATATTGCAACGTAACGTTCCCATGATGCAATGTAACGTTCCGTTAATGCAACGCCATAAATAGTACAATACAATACAATATAATATAATATGATAACAATACCGCCTTATCCTAAAAGGCACAAGTTTCTTTGTGTAAGAAACTTAATTTAGAATGCCATTAATAACTCATCCAGCACTCAATCTCGGGCCGCTATTGGCCCGCCAGCAAAACGCAATTGAAATGGCATTTTTGCTGGTATATATATATATATATATATATATGAGCCAAGATCTGACAAAAGGGACCTTCTGACAATAAAAGTCAAAAGTGAGCTATCTACAGAGAAAGAAAGACCTAGCTGTTGTGAACAATTACAGAAAATTTGAAGAGATTATCTTTACAAATAACAAAGTTATGAGCGTTTAAACTCGTATGTATGATGCGTTTTAAACATGACGTCACTTAACGTTATAAATGACGTTCTGATGTCAACGCCATTGTGTTAACATATGGCGCTATTACAAAGACGCTAGGAGCAATATTTCAAAAGTGCTTCATGTTTCTGTAAATTTGATGTGTATGCAATTGCATAGACTGCACAAATAGCCCATATACGCACATCCCGTGTTTACAAAAGCATTTAAAATGAGGTATCCTGTTTTCAAGGAAGTGTGTAGTCCATATGCACAGCTGTTGCCATGGCAACATATATTATTCGTATCACTTAATTTTATAAGAACTGTTTGCGCCTTTGATTGTATTACATGTTAGAAGCAATTTGAGTCTATTGTAAGAATATGCAAAATTTTGAAAATTTAGACGTTTTTGAAATTTTGATTACACAAAAACTGCTAAAATGCCCGAAGGACCCTTTTCTCAGATCGGCGCTCATATATATATATATATATATATATATATATATATATATATATATATATATATATATATATATATATATATATATATATATATATATACATATATATATATATATTTGAAATACGTTTGCGCGCTTCGAATCGAACTATAGTCCCTACTATAGTAAGTTTGATTTGAACACCTATAGTCGCTACTAGGGTGACGTCACGAACCTACTAGAGATGGTCGGAGCACCGTTACTCTAGTAGATAGCTTCCATAGCTGGTTCCCTACTCTAGACCTATCTAGCACGATGGGTTCAAGATCTAGCACGATGGATCCAAGATCGGTCAGTAGCCTCAAAATGATATTTTTTGTGAAATAAACCTAGCTGAGCATAATTTTTGGTCCCACTTATTCGTAATAGATTATCAGAAAGCGCTGTGCAGTTTATAACATCCTTTTTGTCTACGACGAAGAATTGAAGTGGAGCATACAGGGCTATTATTTTTGTTTACTTGCCAACCAACTTAAAGTTCCAACTTTAGTCGTCTGGGTGTAAACGTGAGTGCACATCTATTACGTAAGAACTATAGTAGGAACTTTAGTTCGACTCGAAGTGCGCCGTTGTCGTGGCTCAAAGGTGGCTGAGCTTTCAAAACTGACGTATGTTGAAGATTAAATAATAATATCTCCTTTATTTTTCTGCATACCTTAGAATTTTCTTCAAAAAGCAATGGTTCAATATACTATCTTGAAGACTGCATTATTATATTTATTGAAAGTTAATCCGTCTTCATGAACATCAGCAAGAAACCTGGGTACTCTTTTTTAAGCTATTTTCGGCATCGTCAGAAGTCAACATAAAAGATGAGAAAACTTCAGTTCTTTTTACTGTAACTCGTAATATTTTAGCTTCACATACCGGGAGTAACCTCTTATAATCGTGTGTATGTTCAGAATCAATTTTATTTGAAATAGTGCTAAAATAAAGCCTCGACAACATAACTTTGTATTTCCGTCAGTGACCAGTCCGTTTATACTTGGTCTGAGGATCTATGTAGCGAAAAGAAAAGCTTAGTAACCTCGCAGCTCATTTGCATGTATGTTGTCGTCATAACTTAACTGACCATAAATCAAAAAGCAACACAATTTTGCAATACCAGTCGAGTCGTGTAATAAGCAGTCGAAGATACAGGGACACAACTTTTTCTAAGCTACATGTACAAGTAGTTGTACAATGAATCAATATTTTCAACATACATATATGGGTGTACTGAAAGAAACAAATTTCCAGCTACGACGTCGTCACCCAGGAAAAAAACAGAGATAAAAACTCTTTTTGGAAAAAAACTCTGGAAACCGTGTCCATGGGATAGCGTTAGCCTATAACGCCATGCGAGCGCCTTTAAGACTGTTTCATTGTAGGATAGCGTAAGCCTATAACGCCATGCGAGCGCCGTTAAGAATGATAGACCCATTCTGTTTCATTGTATAAAAGAAAATCGAGATGAAATCACACTGACGTCTGAGGCCTCATATTAGACGCCAGACGTCAATGCGATATCCTCTTGATAAAACTATTTCATGTATAAAGTACTCGTATTTGATCATAAATCCATTAAATCTTTAAAATTACTTTTTGTAGTTTAATGTTGACAATACGACTGCGACAGGTAGAATGAACCAGTACAACACCTCGCTAATAATCACCTTATCCGACCACGAGAAAATCATGCTCGTGAATACTTTTAACAAATCTTTTACACCCTCAATTAGGTGATACGTCAAGACAATACTTTCATGCTATTCCTTCGGAAACGCATGAAAGTTGAAAGCAGAAGCAGACCTGGCCCCAAGGTTATAAAACTTTGTTCATGCTCAACTCCACTGAGCTTGAATTTTCAACTGCTCATTAAAACTAAAATACCGGCAAATAAAGAAGTTTCTTGCTTTAAGTCTCTTAGGTGTCGTATTTATCATGCTAATAAATGTTAGAATGCCAACAATTGTTGCCATTTTAACATTTATGAGCAGGATAAATTTCGTGCTCAGCTGAGTTGAGTATGAAAACAGTTTTACAACCTCGGGGCCTGTTTTCTTACGACGAGGTTCAAATGTTGTTGACCTGGGCCCAGAACTACAATGCCTCCTTAAAGTTAAGGAAGACATAATTTAAGTATTGATATTTCAACATGTAACTTTAAATGCTTAATAAATTGCCAGGACCGATGCAGTACTTGTGGTCAAATATATCATTGTGATCTATAGAAAAAAGTAACTATTTTGCTTTAAATCAATAACAATATTCTATACTTAGCAGTGAAATCAATGCATATCAAAAACAAATAAAAGTGATATCAATCACTAGTGAAATGATATGATATCACTTTCATGCATTTCCCTTCAGAACTTCAAATGCCCATAATTTTCTCATTTGTGAACGAAAACATCAAGTGCGGGTATGCATTTTCTAAGCTAGAACGTGACAAATATTTTGGTGCCAAAATTATTTGGGCTTGCTGAAATATTTCGTGTTTTTTTTTTTTTGCATTGTGTTCGGTGGGCGAGACATTGCATGTAGCCTTTAAATTAAAAAGAATAAAATAAAAAACAAATTTATGTTTTTTATGGTAAATACCAAATATATTTCGTCTCATGGGTTGAAAACATCAGAATTTTCACAAATTCTGATGCTTTCAACAATCTCGAGGAAATATATTTGGTATTCACCTCAAAAAAGTAAATATCTTATATATATATATATATATATATATATATATATATATATATATATATATATCTTATATATATATATATATATATATATATATATATAAGATATATATATATATATATATATATATATATATATATATATATATATATATATATATATATATATATATATATATATATATATATATATATATATATATATACATTTCATAGTATCAGTCAAGTAACAATTTTCACCTTATTTGGCTGTTTTTTTCTGATATTTTGAATTAAATCAGACAAAACGAAGGGTTAAGAATAGTCATTAACGCCAAAATTCTACGTTTAACGTCTTGGCGATACATGTTCAACGTCATGCAAATGTCAGTAAATAACCAACGCTATTTGGTGGCGTTGACGTTGGTTTTCCAAATGGTGCATATGTGTGGGTGGCTTAAATTGATCCGTTCATGCAGGTATGAAGGGCATCTCAAATTTAAAGACTGGCAGTGGAAATGTAAATATGATGTATGTTGAAAGTTCTGTTGTGTTCATTTACTTTGGAGTTGAAAAACAGCACCAAGACCATAAGAAGCAGTTGACTTAAGAAATATTCCAATTTAGAAATGACCCCCAAAATACCCACAAAAATAGTAAGTGAGTATGATCAGGAAATACCACAATCACAAACCGCAGATAACCCTGTGGCACCGCGAGGAAGAGCCCCTCAACCATCACCAGACACCAGGTAGACGAATTAAGCAAAGCAACCAGCTCTCTCTTCCCCATCAAGATGATTGAAATACTAGAACGGACATAAAAAAAACACGCCAAAAATATTCAAGTTTCTGAACGTCACCCACCCCCCCCCCCCTCATATATCAAATTCTAAATTTTGAACCCAGAAAATAGGCCAAGCCAATGCATATATAACGATGGGAGCTTTAAAATGTTCTACCGGCAAATCAAGCAGCTCGCCAATGGACTGATTTCAACTTTTATGATGTCAATTGGTTGTGTTAGCTTCGCTTCATTTCACATTTCTCTGGCTTGTATTTTCGACTACCAACCTCGAAGGAATTAATGTTCCATAAATATCTATGTACAATGGTTTTTGAAGCAATTGTCAAATAAACGAAAAATGTTTTTCAAACAATGAGATTCACGCACAGCTTGAACATTTATTTTAACTTGAAATCTTTAAAAATGAATTGTTTGCATGCTGTTCAGACAGATCATTTTCCTGATGCTTTTGTTCGTGAAAAACATTAAATTTTATTGTTGCTATATATGACTTAGTGATGATGTTATGAGCGACAAAGGTTAACAAGTCAATGCCACTTTGTATAGAGTGTAAGAACAGATGTATGTTAAATGTTTCATTGACATTTTCAGTGCGATTTCTGTTACAATCAAGCAGAATTTGCAAAAATGACGATCACACGTTTGCTTCATTGCAAATGGTGGGTTCATCATCAGATAGTTTAGCACTCGGCCTGACTGCCTTATGTTCAAACAGCTTCCTTCAAATGTTAGTGCGTGCATAATTCCAACTGCATCAAATTTCTGCCTTCTGATTGGTTGATGGAATACTTTTATACTTCAATAAAATCCTTGCGTAAGAATAGTTGATATATCTGCCCTGATGTTACAGTTTTAAGCTAGCCTAGTGTAAATATTCACAGGCTGTAATTAAAACCCTCACAACTTTAAATAAAATTATGAGCTCAATTGAAACCCCTTACACCGCATGGTGATGACTTGACAAAGCAAGGGGGGCTCTGAGAAAACTAAACTGAATGGCTAATGGAAATGTGACGTCACTTAGCAAACAGCAACGTCATCGAAGAGAAGCGTCATCAAAACAATGTCTACATGAACAACAACAGGTTTCAAGTTCAACACAATAGGATCTTAATAAATTCATGTTAATTACTGTGGAGATTTAGGCAGGACTTGTGGTCACTTGTGAAGGTAAATGTTTTCTAAACATAGTTTTTTTGTTAGTTGATCTATATCTGTATCTGTATCTGTTTAGCGTTAGAATCCAATTCTGGCGTCTACAACCGCGGTGTGTGAGCTATAAAAGTTAGAAGCACTTATGGACAGCTTCTCTGAAGCTGTTAATTGTCTCTGCACGAATTGACTCTCTTCCAGTTGGTTCCACTCACTTACAGTTCTAACAAAGAATGAGTTCCTGTATTGTTCTGTGTGAGAATCCGGTATTTTAAAGCACTCCATATGATTGGTTGAAAACTTTTCCACAATATTTGTTGAATGGAAGTCAGATTGTAAACGTGGTTTTATCTGTCTCTTATTCCTAATGGGAATGAGGAACTCGTCAGTATTGATTGCTGGTACCATACCCCGCACAACTTTGTATAACATAACCAGTCTTATTTCTAGGCGTCGTTGTTGTAAAATTGGTAACTTAAGGTCTTCTAACATTGACGTGACGCATCCTTCAAATCTTGATTTATAATCATTCTTAATAAACCTTGCTGCTTGTCTTTGTACTTTTTCAACGGCTTTAATGTCTCAACTTTGGTACGGGTCCCAAACAACAGCACCTTATTTTAAGTATTGACCTAACTAAGGCTACATATGCAAGTCTCTTACAATCCTCAGAACAGTATTTAAAGTTACATCTTAAAAATCCAAGTGATGAATTTGCCTTTTGAGTAATATTTGTTATATGCGTTTTCCACTGTAAGTCCTCTAATATTGTGAGTTCTAGGTATGGATTAGAGTCCACTTGCTGTAAGATCTCAGCATCATCTTGATAGAAATGAAAAGATTTATGTCTAATACTAAGAATGTAGAACTCTTTGGCATTAAATCTCATGCCCCATTTGACAGCCCAATTTTCAAGTTCTTTAAGATCATTTTGAAGTATCTGGTGGTCTTTTTGAGTTTTAATTTGACGGTAGATAAGACAGTCATCTGCGAATAATCGTACTTGTGATTTGTCACAGTCTGGTAAATCGTTAATGTGACACAAAAACATCAGAGGTCCTAGTACAGTCCCTTGTGGCACCCAGGTTTCCTTATATGCTGAATCTGAATGTTCCCCTTCTACTACTACATTCATCTGTCTGTCTTTGAGGAATGAAGATAACCACTTATGAAGATTTCCTCGTATGCCTTAGGCTTCTAGTTTTTTAAATAACCTGTTATGCGGAACTGTATCGAACGTCTTTAAGAAATCTAAAATTGCAATGCCCATCTGGATATTTCTGTCATTGGCTTGTAATAGGTCTTGCATAGTAACTAGCAATTGAGATTTTGTGGAATAACCTGATCTTAATCCATGATTTAGTAATGTCAAAATGTTATGTTTATCAAAATGTTTAAGCATATGGCTACAAATAATATGTTCCATTATTTTGCATGACACTGAAGTTAAGGATACTGGTCTATAATTTTCTTGACCTCCTTTTTGAAGACTGTAGTAACATTAGCATTTCGCCAGTCGAGCGGTTAGGCCTGTGTTAGGGCCTAAATCTAAATAAGCCCAGCAAGCGGTATTTTCCAAGAGAAAACCATTCCACAAATAGGGTTGCTTTTGAGCTCATACTTACATATTCACTCCCTAGAATACCATTTTAATCAATGTTTAGCATAACAAAGTTTTGAACTGACAGAATTTTCAAAATGGCTGTCCCATCTTCCACGGACAGTGGTTTTTGAACAATTTTCCTTTGGCGAGCTATAAAATTTAAAACATTGTCAACAACCATTTACCTGTTTACAAATGTGCTGTTTTGTTCTAAAGTTGGAATTGTAAGGAATAAATTCTGTTTTTGTGGATCTTATTGATGTGTAAACACTGGTGAGTCGCTCCCACACTTTACATAATGCATGTTTGTGAGTGATTTGTCAATAAATTCAACAACAATAAAATTATTTCCTATAAAGAACATTATGATCCATATTTTCAAAGGATAAAAACTCACATGGGGGCATTAATTATAACTTAATTTTAGACCTGTGGAAACACTTTGACCAATATTGACTTATTCGGAGACAATTTGACTTGGGGACGTTTTGAATGTTATTTCAGCGTACACATATCAAAGATAGTGGAAATTATTTCAAGGGAGATAATTTGATAACAGTACTTGTGAACAAAAAACAGGTGTTGACTTCCCAGAAGTTTTCAACAGTTGTAGCAGTAGCAGGTTTGCGCAATTAGAAACTTCCGAATCCAGAACTTAAATTAAAACAATATTTTTAATGGCAGAGGAAGAAAAGTCTAAAATTGCTTCATATTTCAACAAAGTGTTGAAGAAATACGACTCTATAAGAGGTAATTTTACAAGGATTAGCTTTCTTAAAAACGTAAAAAGTATAACTAAAACGTAGTTAATCACTGCTTGAACCTTATATGCAAAAGAAACCGTGGGCCTGGAAGGGAATTGTTCGAACCCTGTTGTATTTTTCATTTGGATTTCACTTGATCTTGGTATGAAAGCAACTTAAATGATCTGCAGTGAAATTAAATTTCCATTAGGGAGTGGCTACAGGTACGGGACCCTATCCCTAGACTACGATTCTAGAGGTACAGTCCTGTATCTCTAGACTACGAGTCTAGGGATACGGGGTACTTGTAGCCAGTCTACTAACTACTGAGGATTGGCTAGAGGTACGGCTCTAAAATTTCAGCTATATCTGGTTTTATTTTTTTAAAGGGTGATTACAAAAATAATGCATCCATTTCTTTAATCAATGTTTATAGACTATCTAAAGCAGATTTATTGTTAAAATTAATTTTAAGATATGTAATAAATGGTCTTCTTGCATCATGCCAAGTTTCATTGCTTTAGAATGTTCCGTTCAAAAATTACATGGAAAAATGTTATCAAAATTGTCGCAAGGGCAACACTTTTTTGTGACATTTTTTCCCTTACCTTCGATTCAACTGTAAATTGTATTAAACACTATTTATGTATAGTCAAATGGTGAATTGCAGTTGAAATATAGCATAAAAGCTGTAGGAAAATAATCTATTCATCTTTTTTAAACCAGATAAATTGGAAATTTGTAACCTTTTATAAACACACCCTTTCAAGTTTTTATCATACAGAATTCCATATGATTGGAGTGAAGTGAATTGCCTCGTAAAATATACAAAGCTTTATTCATAAGGAATGCTGTTTTAATGACTAGCAGTCTTTTAGCTATCTAAAGGAACCAACTTGCCTATAAAACAACAAGTATGATTTTATGTAGCCAGTACTGAATAAAACCACCCAGATATGTCACAAGTGTAACATTTAAGGTTTCAATCATCAGCATTTCAATTTGTTTTGCATTTCATAGCTTTTTTGCTGTTTTTCGGGTCAAGGGAGCCCCCAAAAACATTATGAGGAATTGTGGTGAAATCCTTTAGCTGCTGACTTCGTGGCATGATTTTAACTGATGTCACAAGTGTAACACATTTTAGGAATATGTGATAAATGCATATACATGGCACATTTTAAATGAAATATTACTTCTTTGGTCTTTTTAATAATTCTGGAATGCATAAATATAATTTAAACACAGCAAGAAGTCAACAACTTCACCAAATGTGTAGTCAATACTAGTTACAGTCCAGCAGGAATGACACTTCCTCAAGCCCATATACTAGTTTCATTATGAAGCTGGCCATCCTTGAGCTACATTCTGGGATAGGAATCATGCTAAATTCAACACTGAAGAAATCAGACAGTCTAAAACTTGACTATAGCTTGATTTAGACAGGTAGACTGTAAAATGTGATTTGTGTCACAAGTGTAACATATATTATGGATTGACTTCATCTCACTTTTTCTTGTGTTTGGTCAAAGAATGATCTATTCAACAATTAATTTGATACTTTTTGGTATTTTAGGGTAGTTATTCACTCTTTCGATACAAAGAAAACACAAAATGGTGTAACCAAACGAATAGAATTATGCACTCACAAGGAGGGAAAGGTATTTTTTCACAATACAAAAAATATTTACCGGAATTTATTGAAGAAAACCAAAAAAGATGCTCAGTTGTACATACTATAATAGATTATATTTAGTATATGTGATAAGAAAAGACAAAAGTGACAAAATTAGTTCCCTTGTTTGCTTGTCACAAGAGTAACACAATTATTTCTTTCTATTTAAGCCTTAAATTTGTTACAGATTCTTTAGAATTTCAAGAAATGGTATCATTCAAATCATTCAATTGATAAATTATCCCACAATGAGTGCTGTCAACTGTTTTCTGATCATTAACATTTTATAACTACTTACTATGCTTAATAAACAAATCTGAATAGTTCATTTTTTAAAGTTTTGTGCTAAAAAAAGGGAATTGATTTATGTTTTGATACATTTTAATCAATTTCCATGAAGCCAATTGACTTCATCCTATATAAAATCTATAAGAGATCAAAAATTCAAAGGAGAAACTCCCTCTTCTGATTTTGTCACAAGTGTAACACATTCCATTACCAACATATGTTATTGTGTTTAATATGTTTTATAGCCTATATATTCAAATGAAATTTGTTCTATATTTTTCATATACCCTGCGTGTTATCTAAAAACAATTTTTATCAAAAAATCATGCTTATTATTTTAATAAGAAAACCTTTTTCCTCTACACAGTGAAAATCCAGGGGTGTATTTTCACATAAAATTTTATTACAAGCGCAAATTTTGAGCGAAAGATTAAATTTTACTTTGAAAATGTGTATACATAAGTACTTCATCAGTTCATGAGAAAATATTTACAATTCTGCATGCCTGTGTTGTTAATAATCTAGCTAAAAGTAGCTTATAGAATTGTAAAAAAATAATTAAAAAAATATTAAAGTATTAGATTTAAAGCATTGTCCTAAATTTTATTCTTAAACCAGTATATGTTTCTGAAATTTTGATGTTCCCTAGTTAGGATGAGGTAAAAAAGATAATGATAGAGCAATTTTGAAATTTGACCCCCAATGTCACACATTAGATGCATTTTTTTTTAAATCACCCGTAACAGTTATTTTACCGTTTGAGATAATCTAATCCAACAAAATATTGTGAAGCAAATTCACATCTGTTTGGTCGCCATCTTTGACATTGGAAAGGGAGCCAGCAATCAATTGTAAGGGTAAATACAATCATTGTCGGATGACATTAGTGAACAAATGTGGAAACTGGGAAACCCAATTAAATATTTTCTTTTCGCACCCCTAATTCCTCGTCTGCAGTGAATACACAACTATTGTCTTCTTTTATAATCCAAAGAAACATGGATAACGACGAATGACATTCTTTACATGCTTTAGGAAATATTACTGTGTTTATAGTCCATCCATGTATGATGTCGTTGATGCCAGCAAACAAGACGATTATAGTATGATTCACGAAAAGTGGCAGTAATTTACCATTAAACAAGACGAGTGCATTGATGTAAACAGGAGATACGGGTATACTTAGAAATCACACCAATATCATTCATTCTAATCATTAAAGAAGCACAATAGTACTCACTATATACATATAGCAGAGCGGATAAGACAGGTAGCTATAGTACCCGAATCCTAGCAAGGCACCTTTATTTGTAGCTTTTTCCTTTTCGTTTTATCTCATATTTTCCTTTTGCTCATATTTCTGACAAGAAAGTTTTTACTACTGCTAAATACCCAAAATACTTAACATATAATATATACATTGAAGGAAGAAACTGGCAGATCATTATTTTGGTAACTTTAATATGCAACATGTGCTTGTGGTAGCATGTAGTTGGGTCGTGAGGTCGCTTTTATCAGATTACCAGTCAGTAACATGTATTCTATCACACTGTTCCTGGATAGGCTTCTTATGAAAGGTTTCTTATACTTAGTGTATTTATAGTTTCACCATTAGGTAGCGAGATACTATGTGGCCCGACTAGAGTTTGAACTCACTTCCCCATTTAAGAAGTGTAGTGGACCGACTCGCTAGTAACTTGTTCGAATGCTGAAATATGTGGTGCTTTCAGTGGTCTTAATGGAATTGGGCAATGTTTAAATAAAATTGTTAAAGCTAAAATTATAGTGCATGTGTTCAGATTTATCTATCTATCTATCTACTGATATTTACTTGCACCATTTAGAACATAATGCTAGGGATTCATAATTTAAAAAAATAATAAAAAAAAAATTAGACTGGTACATTCGTTACAAAAGCTAAGAACCTTTGCTAATCCGCGCTGCTCCCGACTGCGCTATCGTAGATTGATACCTGAAATCATTTTTAAAGGTACAGTTACAAACAAAACAATCTCCAATTTACAGTTACTTTTCAGGTCCTGTTTTGAACAATGAACTCTTCTTTGCTAACGGTAAATTACTGCCAACTTTCGTGAACCAGACTATACCTGCACAAATACAGGATTTTTTATTATTTAACTGCACTCTATTTTTTCTGAGTCCTATGTGCGCTTCATGTCTTGCCAGAAACCATGTTATATTGTATTCAAACAATATACTGTAAATGCTCTGGCGAGACTTCGCATATGTGCAAGCTCGTCTGAGCCTGCACTGTGAACTGACTTATGATGTACACGTATGGCCATTGAACAGAACTGAGTTTTATTCGAACTCCGGTAGCCTAATACAATCTACATCTTTCGGAGAAGGTGTGCTTAATTTTCTAACTTGTTTATCCACTACCTTCAGTAAACAAGCAGTAAAGGCTCTGGCGAACCTGTGCGTATGCGCATGGGCGGATCCAGAGGGGACGGGGTCCAGACCCCCCCTGAAAAATCATAACACTATAGGGTTTCCTAGCAATACTGGTCCGGATCTCCAGAAAAATCACAAGGTTACCAAGCCAGTATTCAATGTTTGGCCATCATATGTACGACAGGCGTTTCGTTGGCGGGCCGATGTTGGCCCGCTTATGGTGGTATTTGGACCGTCTCTCCCCTCATCAACTAAGAAAAAAAACATTGTCAAAGTCGGACTCCCTCTGGCAAAACTTTCTGGATCTGTGCAAGAAGTGCAAACTCGTCCGAGCCTTCACCATTAACAAATTTATGATGTACGAACGTTATCTATCTTGTAATTAGCAATTCTAGTCTGGCTAGTTTCATTAGATGAGTATAAGTCTATTAGATGAGCGACATGGTTCATATTTTATCATCTTGTATAAATAAACCAGCAGTAGAGGCTATGACGTCACTGTGCATATATGTTTTATATGATTCTGAGTAACACAAATGTCGCGCTTATTGAAGTTCACAAACTTCCTTCTAGAAAATGATTAAAGGTGTTAGAATCTGTTAGTCGCACTAATTGATAAGATTAAAGGCATGCACATACATCCTTTCTAGTGACCTGAAAGCACACGGTTATAGTTTTGTTTGTGCTCAGAAATTTGACACTTTTTTCTGGATATTTTGTGCTGAAAGGACAATTCACAGTTAAAATGGCATACGGAGGTTATATGAGAGGACGTGGGGTACGAGGGCGTGGCAGAATGGGGTCCGGAGTGCTCGCCAGGACAGTAATAAGATCTGACAGTAATATGTTCGCCATGCTAGCCAACCAAGATGGCGACCACGATAGTGTTTTATCGGATAGTGATTCTGAGAATTTAAGGCCAATAAGTGAAGCGCAGAGAAAGGGTAAACGTCAACGTTTGAGCTCAGGAGGAAGGAGTAACGGAGCTGAACAGGTCGGTGATTTAAATTTTGATTTTGACTCCTTGAGTTCTGAAGAAAAAATGTCAGCAGTACTCCATAAACTTCTGCAAGTTGAGAGTAAAATTGAATCAAATGGGTCGATGTCGAAACGTTTGTCTAATTCACCATATCTACATTAATTGCTGGTTCCCTGTCTACAGGTGGTCAGTAATGTTAAAACAGGTAACCAGAACCCCCCCATTTCCAGGTATTGGGGGGTACTGGTTACCTGTTTTTCCATTACTGACCACTTGTAAAGCGGGAACCAGCAATTAATGTAGATATGGTGAATGCAGAGACCGTTATTCAGTCACACCAGCACAGACTCAAACTGCTAGAATATAATTCCATTGACATTGAGTGCCGAAGTCGAAGGAGAAATTTGATTTTTTTGGGAGTTCCAGAGAGGCAAATAGAGTCGAAAGAAGGGACTATCCCGTTAGTTATGCACTTTATTGGTATTGACCTTGGCATCGAACGGGACATGTACATTGAACGTGCCCATAGGATGGGGAGATTTAAGCCCGGTGTGTGTAGACCTGTGATCGCTGCGTTTCGGGACTATCAGGATACTGAGGATATCATGAGCAATGCTCGAAAGCTGAAAGGGACTAATTTAAGGGTAAACAGGGACTATTCAGTTGAGATCGTCGAGGCTAGAAAGGCTCTTTTTCCCCTGTACAAGGAGTACCGTGACCAAAATAAGTACAATAAGGTATCGATACAATATCCAGCAAAACTGTTAGTGAATGGTGTAATCAAGCATGACCTGTTCCCTGATTGGTCAGAAACCATGTTGGGACTGCGCGTCGATAGTCGTCAGCTGTACGTAAATAGTGAACTACGTCAGAGGGATTCCTTCAATACAGGGACTACTTCTCAAACCAATACACAATCCAGTGGCGTGCAAATTCCTACGCAAGTTGTTGCAGTTGACCAATCACACGGACTGGCGGGGAAATCAGCTTTGGAAAATCGCTCAACCGCGGAGCGGTCCCACGAGGAAGATCAAGCGGTAACATACCGACCTTGGAGCAATAGACCAGTCAATGAATCTGACACGCGTAGTATTTAGCAGGACAAATACTACGAACGCTGCGTGTGGTGTGTCGCATGGTAGTAGCGAAGGCGGTAACGGGCATCAGAGTCGTTCTTTTCGTCCGGACACAATGGATACTGGTCAGAACCCTGACCAGAGCACTGGGCCACCAGGAAGCGTACAAACTACCTAGGGGGCGGGGAGAAGGCGAATACGTCTCTCCGTATTCGACTGATTAACATTCAGGGTTTACAAAGCGAATGAACTAATAAAATTAATTCTCCAGAATTTATTAAGATATGTGAAAATCACAACATTTTACTTTTAATGGAGACTTGGACATCCGATTTATGCGATGTTTTATATCGATGGATTCGATCATATTGTTTTGAATAGGACTGAAAAGAAGCCTGGTACTAGGCGAAATTCAGGGGGCCTAATTGTGTATATCAAATCCTATTTTTTTGATAATAATACTTGTGTTAAGTGTGATGGGGATGACATAATCTGGTTTAAACTTAAGGACAAATTTATCATTGATAAACCACTGTATTTTTGTCTATGTTACGTACTTCCCTCAGGTACCACTAGAAATTCTATGGTTGAGACTTGCGTGTTTGATCGTCTATTAGACTCTATTGCCGATTTTGAAAATATGCACAATGATTGCTCATTTGTTGTTTGTGGGGATATGAATGCTCGTACACGTGAATCTCCCGATTATTTAATTGATGATAACTTGCAACATGTGCCGCTGCCAGAGGAATATGTTTTAGATGATGATCTTTTACCCAGATACTCATTGGATAAAAATGGTTCAAATTCGAATGGGCAAATGCTACTTGACTTCTGTAAGCAAACTTCCTTACGCATTGTAAATGGCAGATTTGGTTCAGATAAAATGATGGGGAGTTTCACGTGTACAACCAGTAGAGGTCAAAGTCTGGTGGACTCTGTTTTAGCCAGTAAATCCGTACTTACCAAGATTGAATCTTTTGATGTGGGTGAGCCGAATATTTTATCTGATCACCATCTCACGGCCTCCAATCTCTGCCTCCTTCTCCAAAAAGAGCAGAACGTAAAGTGAGGCGAAGGCCCTTCAGGGAAGCAGGCAGTGGGCATAAACAATGGAACACGGTAAGTTGTGTTGACACATTTTCAATCATAAGTAAATTTTCAGCGCAAAACTCGAAAATCCAAGAATGCTATGCTTCGGGCAATTGTTCAAGCTATCCGTAGAGCATGCTGTTTGCACATTTGAACTTAGTTTGTAAGCGTGAGAGATTTTCTCCCGTTGCACAGTTGTCCAAGAAACGGTGGTTCCCGCATGGTTTTGCCTTCTAACCAAACGTATAGTAGCGTTTGGACCCTTATTCATACTACCGAGGCCCCTCCACACCCATGTTCTCCCAAATGCAAATTTTCGAGATATTTCAATGATAATTGAGTGATTTAGAGCCAAATTTCTTTAGGAGCAGGAGGCGAAGGGCAGGAGAAGGAGGCTGGGAGAGGAGGAGCAGGCGGTGATGATATCAAAATTTGCATTGATTTTGCTTATTTTTAATAATATACTTATCCAATCTACATGTATATCAAACTTCCTAAATAGCCACAAATTAACCGGTAAATGTAAAATAATTGACAGCTTCGGCCGGATGCAGGAAGGAGCGAATGTAAATTTTGTCAGGTGACAGTAACACGTGTTTATTTGCGCCTGTGCCATACTACAAGCAAAATAAAGGATTCTTCCTTGGCTTTCTGTTTAAACCGCTCGGTGGGCTACGCCCACCTTGCGGTTTAAACGAGAAAGCCTCGAAAAAACATCCTTTATCTATTACTTGTAATGTAATGTCACAGTGTTGTGTATACTATGCACATGCGGTTGCCCCGTGTCTACTATCCTGGGCATAAGTCTTGCACGCAAGAACAATCCTCTAAAGCAAGGAGGGGAGTGAAACTAAGACAAGATAACCCTTTTGTACAATCAAATTTTGTATGTTTGTTTTCTAATGGGACTACAAAACAAATGAGAAAATTGGAGCAACAAGAGTCATAACAAGAATCAAATTTTGCGACCATTTTTTGTTTCTAAGTAACACGCTCGTTTACCTTTAAAGAATGACTAACCACTGTATCAATAACAGATTTTCACTAGTCACTGTCGTCCGGGTAATTTGAGTTACACATACACACACATCTATTTTAAGCCGCATCTTAATCATGCGATCGATAAAGCAGCCAACAGAGGCAAACATTTAACGCAACTTTGTAGGGACGTAATAGTTGGTAAACATTATTGAGAATAACTCATTTATAAATGAATATTCGGAAGACATTTTGTATATCTTATAAACATTTATTTGCGGAAATAAAACATACAGCTGTCAACTTTTTTTGATAGCGAAAATCTCAAAGAAGACCGAATGCGTCACCAGGACAAAATGGGTTTATAAAAATGAGATAAGTAAGTGACAAACCAAATGCCGTTTTTATATAAACGTCAAGAGTTGGCAAGAATGGGTTTGTAGGCCCCCATCGGTAAAAAGATGTGTTTAAATATTTAATAATTATGTTGATTTAAGTAAGAGTCTGTCAATTTGGACTGACTATCTATTTATGATTTATAGGCGTAGGAGTCTCGTAGAACGGTCAGTGGGGCGCCCCGATGTTCAAATTTCAAGGAACACTTGGTTTGAATTCCTCTTTTTTCTGCGTCTAAGTCTTTAGCACCATCAGTAATTGTTGCTCTTAATCAAAGCTTTAGAGGGGGTGGGTATAAAACAGAGGTTCGACCCAGTCTGAGATTTTTGATAATCCTTTTCCCAAGAACTTAGGGAGAAATACACAAGTATCACTAATCTGTGAGCATTACATGATTCCGATGAGAAAAAAAGTGAACCACACATTACGTTGGTGGTGGCATTAAAAGCGAAGTAATTTCGATTTATTTAAATGGTTTGAAATAATCATACATGCAAGTTTGATATAGATTGGATAAGTATATTATTAAAATAAGCAAAATCAATGCAAATTTTGATATCATCGCCACCTGCTCCTCCTCTCCCAGCCTCCTTCTCCTGCCCTTCGCCTCCTGCTCCTAAAGGAATTTGGCTCTAAATCACTCAATTATCATTGAAATATCTCGAAAATTTGCATTTGGGACAACATGGGTGTGGAGGGGCCTCGGTAGTATGAATAAGGGTCCAAACGCTACTATACCTTTGGTTAGAAGGCAAAACCATGCGGGAACCACCGTTTCTTGGACAACTGTGCAACGGGAGAAAAGCTCTCACGCTTACAAACTAAGTTCAAATGTGCAAACAGCATGCTCTACGGATAGCTTGAACAATTGCCTGAAGCATAGCATTCTTAGATTTTCGAGTTTTGCGCTGAAAATTTACTTATGATTGAAAATGTGTCAACACAACTTACCGTGTTCCATTGTTCATGCCCACTGCCTGCTTCCCGGAAGGGCCTTCGCCTCACTTTACGTTCTGCTCTTTTTGGAGAAGGAGGCAGAGATTGGAGGCCGTGCATCTCATATCATTTTCGCTTTCTATTTGCGCTGACACTGATACACAAGCACAGGAAGCCCATATGTATGATCAGTGTGATTATAGATATTGTTGGAATCCCGAAAAGGCCGAGAGCTTTGTAAAGAAACTTAACTCATACAAATCATTGCAGGTATTTGAAGGTATAAAATCAAAGTTGGAAGAATCTGTTATTTTGTCAAACGATATTGATGAAAACCTTAAAACTTTCGTTTCTACTATTGAAAAATATGCTTCACCATTATTTTTGCAAAAATTAAAGAAAAGAAATAGCTATCAAGAAGGTAAATCCAACACAGTTAATAATATGAGTAATGCCCCTTGGTTTAATGAAGACTGTGCTGAACGTCGTCGAATCTTTTATACATGTCTTAATTTGTATAGGGGGGATAAATTTAACGAAAATAGGATAAATATGGTAAACTCAAGGTCCCAATATAAAACTTGTTTAAGAAAATCAAGATTGGCATATGATAAATCTGAAACAGATAAATTATATAGATTACGCTGTCAAAATGCACGTGATTACTGGAAATTACTTAAGAGTGCATTTCAGAACCCCAGATCAAATATACCTTTATCAACATTTGAGCGATATTTTAAGGCCATCAATACACCGGACAGTGCATTTTATGTACCGGATGATGATATTGTTGCATCAAATGACATGTATATTCGAGGTGAGTTGGATGTTATGTTTGAGGAGTTAAATTTACCTCTCTCAAGAAATGAAATATTAAAAGCAATTAAGCAACTTAAGAACAACAAGGGAGCGGGTCCAGATAAAATGATTAATGAATTTTTTATCCATGGAGCAAATATTTTATTACCATATTTTGATGTTTTATTTAATACTATATTCAGTAATGGATATTTCCCACAAGACTGGTCTCTAGGCAAAATCATTCCACTTCATAAAAAAGGGAGCATTAATAATGTTGACAATTATAGGGGGATCACTCTATTAAGCACACTAGGTAAATTGTTTACGAGAATTTTGAATAACAGGCTAACGGGTTGGGCTGAAGAGTATGGCATATATGTTGAAGCGCAGGCTGGCTTTAGGGAAGCAATGGGAACCACTGATCACATTTTTTCCTTACATGGACTAATTTCACATTACTTAAATAATAATAAGAAACTATTTTGTGCATTCATTGATTTTTCTAAGGCATTTGATTACATTGTAAGGGATAACTTATGGTATAAATTAATAAAACTTGGTATAAGGGGGAATATCTTAAATATTGTTATGTCAATGTATCAAAATGTGAAGTCTAAAGTTAAATTTGATGGAGAAAAAATTGATACGTTTGCTTGTTATACAGGGGTACGTCAAGGTGAATGCTTGTTCCCATTCCTTTTCTCAATGTTCATTAATGATTTGGAAGATGAATTAATCCTTAATAATGTTCAGGGTTTAGATTTGGAGCATTTTAAAATATTTCTATTGATGTATGCTGACGATATCGTAGTATTTTCAGAAACTGCTGAGGGGCTTCAAAATGGGTTAAATCGTATGTATCAATATTGTCAAAAGTGGAAATTGTCAGTAAATACCCAGAAGTCAAAAGTTATGGTTTTTAGGAAGGGTGGGGTGCTTAGAAGAAATACACATTTCTATTATGGAGAACATGAACTTGAAATAGTTAGTAAATTTACTTATCTAGGAATTGTTTTTTCGACTGGAGGTGCCTTTACTGAAGCACAACAGGCCTTGTCAGGACAGTCTCTTAACGCTATCTTTATGTTAAATAAGTATATTCGTAAATTCGTCAATTTGAAGCCCCAACACATTCTGGATTTATTTGATAAGCTAATTCGGCCTATTTTGACTTACAGTGCGGAAGTCTGGGGGTTTACAAAATCTATGATAATTGAAAGGGTACACCTTCAATTCTCTAAGAAACAGTTAGGGATTAAGCAATGCACCCAAAATGATTTTGTATATGGTGAATTGGGTTGCACATCATTGTTAGTAGATCGCCATCTCCGAATTATAAAGCATGTTTATAATGTATTATTGTCAGATATCAACCAGCATCCAAATTGGGTTAATTGGGTTTCATTGGCAAGGGATTTGTTGTCACGTCTAGGATTTTATTATGTATGGATACAACAAGGTGTAGGTAACACTAACGCTTTTATGAGTGAGGTTCGACAAAGGTTAACTGACAATTTTGTACAAAACTGGAATTCATGCTTACTTGATTCAAGCCGAGCTTCGTGTTATAGAAATATATCACTATTTGGTCATAAATTATATTTGGAATGTGTGACTGTTAAAAAATTTAGAATTGCTTTGTCCCGTTTGAGAACATCTTCTCACCGTTTGGAGATTGAGGCAGGCCGCTGGTCGAGACCTGTACGGAAACCAATTGCAGAAAGGCTATGTTTTCTATGTAATACACTAGAAGACGAGATTCACTTTATTTTAGAATGTCCAGTTAATAGTGATTTTAGATCTCAGTATATTAAAAAGAAATTTTGGAAACGACCAAATATGCTAAAGTTTATAGAATTAATGACCTCTGAAAATCAAGCAGTCTTGCAAAAATTGGCATGTTATGTCCATAAATCGTTTGAATTAAGAAACAAAATGCTGTATAAACGGTGATTTTATTAATTTCTTATATGATAACTCTCAAATTGTGCCTTCTCCCAACACAAGATCATCTTTTTTGTATGAAAATTGTATGATATCCTGGTTGTCGAACATTTTATTATGAAATAATAGCAAAACAAGTCTAAGAACTCTGTAAAACCTACAATTACATCAATTTTATCAAGTACAATACTGTATGTACGCGTAGCTCTGGAACTATTATATGTAGATAGCACATGGGTGAGTGCTATGGGATTATTACTGAATTCAGGATTCTGAGACTGTCATTCCCTAGAAAGTCAGCCTCAGAATTCTGAAATTGGCAAAAAGTTAAAGCGTCTATGATTAGCTTTCTGTATCTCTGATTAATTTTCATTCTATCTGAAGACATTTCATCATTCAAAAATTTAAATTATTGGTATAAGTGTTTTGGTATAATTAATCAATACATGGATGAGAGATGTATGGTTATCCCCAAATTCAGAATTTTGAGACTGATCGTCTGTAGAAAGTCAGCCTCAAAATACTGAAATTGGCAGATGATTATAGCTTCTCTGAATAATTTGCAGTCTGTCAGAAGACAATGTACCATTCACACACTTACAATGGTTTGTTTTTTGAGTAATTTGAGGTTTTAGTGCCAATAGTTCATGATGTCTGTAGTTTTAACTTTTACCCATGACATTACGATAATTTGAGCCATGGGTTAAGAAGTGCGCCTACCATGAGCGAACATCAAAGGCGCAGATCTCAGAATATATAATGCCTAGTCTAGGTATGCAGCTTTGATGTTCAATAGTGTCGACATTCAGTGTATGTGTTGATTTGAAGATACCGTTCTCAAAAAGTGGCCGAACAACGGTACATGCATGAGGTTTGAGTGATGCTCATTGGTGGGATGCACATTGTCTTCAAACAGGTTATATTGTCCTACATATATATGTACATGCTCGCCAAATGTTCTTGAATTTGTACGTGTTTGCTTTCATGTCAACGTACTCAAATATTCTCTGTTTGTGTATTGTATGTAGCTCATAGGCCAGTAGGCATTTTGCGAATAAAATTATCTATCTATCTATCTACATCTGTAATGAGCTTGTTTGGGTCTATTTCAGAGTCAGTAATATTTAGGTTTCTTGATAATTAATTTAATGATGGGCCCTTGATTATATTATGATGCAAGCGGACTGTGAACACAATTTTAATTGACCAGTTAATTGTCCAGCTGTAACTACGCATGAAAAGGGCCTATTGAGTGTGTGCGTATTTATTATTATTCCATTGCAGGCCAAAAACACCCACTAGGAATCATCCTTGCCCACATTTCTACTAAAAATACACCAGGACAAACGTTTCAGTAATCAACTGTTAAAAAAATACGGTAAAACTGCCACACACGCAAGTGGCACGGCGCGACAGGGGCTTTCATACCCCTGACACATGTCAAATCGCCATTAAAACCATTATTTCGGAAAAAATAATGTATTTTATTTTTGCAATTGTTGATAATACTATTTGCAGATGATAGAGCGAAAAAATTATGGACTTACAACTCTTTGTGAATCAGGAAAGGGAATTTTATATCTGGCGCGGCAGATTTTAGATTTTAGAGCCGTACCCTTAGCCAACAGAGATTTTATTTAGCCTACTTTACAGCCGAATACAGGCTGCTTCCCAATTTTTAAAAAAGGCCTGTATTTTCCCAATTTTGAGATTTTTTTCCCAAACCTGAGGTTTTATTGGGATGTATAATCAAATTCAAAAGGCACAGGCTGTATCCCAAAAAAGGCAATAAAATCACTGGCCAATCCTCAGTGGACTGGCTACAGGTACGGGCCCGTATCCCTAGACTCGTAGTCTAGAGATACGGGACCGTACCTCTAGAATCGTAGTCTAGAGATACCTGTAGCCACTTCCTTTACATTAATGAAAAGATGCCATTAGAACTGGACAGGTTTGCTTCTGTGGTAAAAGTGTTTGGAGTGCATTTGAATATATGCAGCAGACGTAATAAGCAGATGACATTTTCAGGACATGAAGGGATAAGGATTAAATTGTGCCTTGATTGAGATTAATTATTTTTGGTATGATATGGAGCTGGAAAAAAATGAGTAACATGTATATTTCAATTGTCTTTTCAACCTTATACATGTACAGTATCTTACATTTTTTTATTAACTCTTTCGCTGCCAATGTCGCCGTTTGGCAACCAACGGCAGAGTGCCAATGTCGCCATATGGCGACTTGGACATGTGGTTTGTTTCAGTGATGTGTATAAGCATATATTGCGAATGGCTGCTGCCAGCTTCACCCTAGATGAGGTATGATAATACAAAATAATCATTCCAGTGATATAAGTGATATGAAATATGCTATTTGAAGGATTTAAATTGCATAAGGATAACAACTACTTACAAAAAAGTGTTTTGGGGTATTTTCTCCAATATGTTGATCAACATATGGCAAATTAATTAAAAGTAGGTCATATAAGGTCAGTGTCATTCAAGGTCAAGGTCACCTGATCCGTCTGCCCATTGAAAATTATGCTATTATGCTAAACAGTGTTTGTGCAATATTTGGTCAAAGTTTCACCATGGTATTCAACCAAACAATGATTTTAAACTATTTAAACAGCTAGACCCTCTGTTGCGACATTACCCATTATATATTTGGCACTGAGAAGTACGTTTCCCAGGATATTTGGCAGCGAAAGAGTTAATAGAATGAGAGAGTATACTGCTTGGTTGGATTTTTTTTGACAAAAATATAGTTTACAAAGAACTACTCTGTAAGGAAGATTCTAGTGCTCAAAAAAAGGTTCCTGTTTCTTGAAAAGCTATACATTAGGCCAAGAAAAAAAATACATTAGATTCTCAAGCACCGCCGCATTGTCCTCAAAGTCCCCGCATCACCGATTTTTTTAAACCAAAAAAAGAAGAAAAAGAAAAAATCCGCATTAAAAAAATTCGTTATTTCGTTTCGTCCGTGTTCGTCCAATATTTAATATTCCTCATACATTTACCCGATCTTCTGAAAATCGAGTAGGTGCTTGGTATTGATTTTTTAAGTGGTTTAGTGCAGGTATACAAGCGTCGCATCTTTCTTTAAAATGGCGTCTTCCATCGTGAAGTTGTGAAGGGCCGTTTTTCAAGAAAATCGTCTGATTTCATGTCCAACATGGCTCTTGTATCGGTCCAAATATCATCAGGGGCCGTACATGTAATACACCTCCCATGGAACATATCCGGTTGAACTACAAGAAAGAGCAAGGCTCCATTTTCCTTATACATCTTCTACTTATTATCATGTGGAATCTGTGCTCCAGAAGAGACTGAAGCGGCAGGATCATCCACTGTTGATAGTAAGTATCTCTTTTTACAACAGATCCTGTCGCTTCAGTCTCTTCTGGAGCACAGATTCCACATGATAATAAGTAGAAGATGTATAAGGAAAATGGAGCCTTGCTCTTTCTTGTAGTTCAACCGGATATATCTTCCACACCCCAGCAACTCCCCACTTCCGCTACGAACTACCCAGCAACTCAAATGGGTGCACTCGCACCACATTCCTCCCTGTTCTGATATTTTGGAGTAGATAATGGGTTCTCATCCAAACTAAAGGTCCGGGCCGTAGCCCCATAACAAATCCGGGTTTCAATGTCCTTAGCTTAACTGTGGTGCAGATGATATCTGCATTTTAAAAGGACAATCTTGGCTTTAAATCTCATTACAAACCTTGATGACCATGAAAAGAGTTAGGGGGTAATCTCCAAAATACTATCTGGTAAGGGTTACTGGTCAAGATGCTGGCCACTGTGAGGGCAAACAAGTCCTCCATTGATAGACGTCTGTGGTGAGCATCTATACGGGCTGTATCGCCCAGATATGCTGGTGTTAGTTCTGTGATGCAGGCTCACTGGCATATTTGAAGAGTCTGTTTCTAGCAAGATTCTGTAATGAGGGATGGTTCTATGGGCTTCTAATGCTGGATCGTTGTGGGGCAACACTTTGGCTGTAAACCCAATATGGCAGTTCGGAAATTAATCCAACCAATTTTCCACACCAATGTGTCTCCCAGTGAAACAATGTAAATGTATCCTCTGGTCCTTGGAGCATGCTTTACGGATATATTGTAGGGACGTATGATTAATGTACCTTTGAAAACCCTCTCAGGTGAAGAACTAAGACTTTCTCTGGGTGGCAAAAGGCTACTAATCGTTGGAAATGTCTTCTCTTGTTCGTCCCACACATAGTCCAGAACAGTGCGGTCGAACGGGATCCCCCATAAGGCTGTAACAAGTCGGTTTTACTGGACTATCGTCCTAACTGGGTCGAGATACGCTTCATCATGGCAACTTTTAGGGTAAAGACCCACAGCTACCTTTGAATCCCGTCCATCAAAGGGATGCTACGAGTAGTTCCCGGGTCACAGAAAACAATGACCCCTCCTATTAGAGTAACAGGATTATTTGGAGCAGGCACCAATGGTTCTCTAAGTATATCATTCAACGTCACTGTAGAAACCTCATTCACGCCCCAAAGTTCTTGGGCTGTTCGGTCAAGGTGAAAATGGCTGTCGAAAGCAGCTGGTGGACCTTGTTGAAGAACTAGTGGTTGATTTCTTGGTGGACTCTGTCGTTTGGGTCTGCTTGTAGCTTGAACCAGTTCAGCATGTTCGGGAACTCGTAGTTCACTCCGTGGGGGACTCTGTTGTCGGGTGGTTTGAAATGATGTAGCCGATGGAGCCTGGGTTATCTGAACTCTCTCAATGGTGTTTACACCTGGTGAACCTTGTTGAGCACGATCAATAACTATGCAGATATTTTCCGGCTGTCTGGGATGCAGAGTGGTGCAGCTCGGGCTTTGCCCCTGATGATAGGTTTGGAAGAATTGTTCTCGAGTACTGTCGGGTAGCTGACCCAGCAAATAAACAAATATTCTCCAATATACTAAACACGCTGGAGAGTTGACTTGAGGGAAGATCTCAAATTTATCGGGAATCTGCCATCTAGCAAACTTGCACAAAGCCTTCATATCAAGTTGAAGGCGAACCCAAATGTTAGCCCAAGCGTGAATAATATCTTGTAGTCTAGAGTTAACATGATTCATGAGGGTATAAGGGGTTGCATTTGGACCCAACAGGCTCCGGGCCAACTGTGTTAATCCATTTAATCTTTGTCTATGGGTATTACCCAGTGCTCTATCTTCAGGTTCTAACTGAACAAATAGACTCGGCATGTGAGTTGACTGGACATGGTCCTTCATATAGTTGGTCACGGCACCACATCTTGGCACAGGACAATCTTGGTAACGGCTTGACTGTCGACCCTTCTTTGCAGTGGGTTCCACCACAATCTTATCGGTGATTGGCCGCTTCCTAACCATATTTTCGACCGGTGGTGCTCTTACTGGTGAAGGACGACTACGTCTTAACACTGTTGAACGGGATTCTTCCCTGTTGGAATGACTTGTTCCAGCTCTAGACGTGGATTGACGTGATGCATCTTTATGTGCGCGGCTAGTCACTGGGCCTTTGCCCTTATCTTGATGAGGAGCACGTACTGGAGAGTAAGGACGACTCTTCCGCGATGACTTTCCGGGCTGTTGCCCATACTGACTTCTTGAAGATCTTATAGGAGATCTCGAAGGCCTATGGGTTTCCTCCCTTCTCTCATCGGACCTGGAGATCGACCTTATGTCTTTTTCTTTAGCTTCTCCAATCCTCCTATTGACACTAGTCGGGCGATCGGCCCTAATAAGTTCCCAAGGGTCTGGGACAGGCACAACTTGCACATCCATTTGGCTTGTTGAAGCAGCATCTGTCCGTAGGCACGGCAAATCCTGCCCCTCCACCACGACACGCCTATCCTTCGCCATTCCTGATGTGGACTGTACGGTTGAAGTTGGTGGCTTGGTTTTTCTGCGTCCAGAGATGAGGGGTTTTCCCGGGTTCCATCTACAGAGGTGGGTATCAACCCAATTTTCCGGGAGACATAGGACGGCCATCCTTCTGGCTTCGTACAGCCAAGAGCAGCTGTTGTTTTTCTTTGCCAGGTCATACTGGCCCATGACGAGTTCCGCCAATATGTCCCTGTCCTGGACAATTCCGATCTGGTTGAAAAGCTCTCTTGGGTCCATCAACACATCATCAAAGTTTCGGAGACGGACCTCCTGGACAACCGTTTCCGCTCTTATTCTTTGACGTCTGGCCACTTCAGTCTCTGGCGATGAAGGTCTATTGGTGACCCGTGTACGATTGAAGAAATTATCAGCATGTCTTCTCATGGTTTCCAGTTTTCTATCGGTCTCCAGCTCTTTCTTACTATTTCGTACTGGAGACTGATGAAGGGTAGTCCCAGAGTGGCGGGAAGATGGGGAGTCTTCAAGGTATTGGCTGTAGATTTCCGGCCAGTTTTCGGGAGTCCTTGGCTCCCCCTCCAAAGTAAAGGGGTGATTCCGTATCCGGTCCTCGGGCTGTTGCCCAGTTTCCATGCTTCCGGCAGATTGGGAAGGATCTTGATCGGGCTGCTGCCCTATATCCCGGCTCCCTGTAGATAGCGAGGGATCTTGATCGGGCTGCTGCCCATTGTTCTGGTCTGTGTGATCTGACCAATGGCTGTCTCTTTCCATTCCTGAAAATAGAAAGAGTATTTTAGTACCAAGTTAGCAGCCATAAGCACCGTTACCCTTTTTGGTAACTGAGGCGCAACCTGGGCACTTGTACTTTTTAATTTGCATGACATCGTTGGTCGTCACTCCCACACAAGTGCCATGAAACCATTCAGTGCAGAAATCGCACTGTATCATCAAATCGCCCCTGTCTGGATTCCTGCAAATACAATAAACGGGCTGATGAGTGCCCACACTGAAATGGTTTTGATCTCTTTTTAGATTTTCTTTGAAATTGTACTGGAACCTCTCTAACCAATCTGGCAACTTTCTATCCCTACAAGGTTTGAGACGATCATGATTAGCTGTAAAAACCACATTGATTAGTTTCACCCTGTAAAGGTAAGATGTAAATCGGTTTATAACAATTCCCGGGCCTTTCCAGGGATGACCCAACTTCTTGCATTGGCCCTTAATTGTTGCTGTGTCTAAAACATAAATTAAATCCCCGACATCATACACCCTGCTGAAAATCTTAAGATCATAATCCCGTTTCATTCTTGCTTGTGTGGTTTTGAGACATTTCCTGGCCGTATCATGCGCTTTTTTCAGAGACTTTTGCAAATGGGCAACATGCTGATCAGTCGACCACTCAGTAATTTTCATTGGGAACAGGAGGTCCACGGGCTGATTTACCTCCCTGCCCAGCATCATCATGTTAGGTGTGTATCCGGTACTTCTATTCACGGACGACCTCAATGCCCCAGCTATCTGTGCTATATGGAGATCCCAGTTTTTCTGTTTCCCATCAACGAAACATCGGACCGCATCCATTAGGGTACGGTTAAAACGCTCCACTTGGCCATTGGCCGATGGTCTGTATGGGGTTGTCCTGGTCTTATGTATCTGCATCGCTTTACACAAGGCAGCAAACAGCTTACTCTCAAAGTTTCTACCCTGGTCACTCATGATCTGGAACGGGTAGCCAAATCTGGAAAAGAAGTCATTCACTACTGCATAAGCTGTAACTTCCGCAGATTGGTTAGGTAGAGGGATACATTCCACCCATTTTGTAAACTGGTCTACGACCATAAGAACATGTTCGTTCCCTCTCTCAGTTTTGGGTAATGGACCCAGAAAATCAAGGTGTACCCTCTCTAGTGGCGCCCCAGCATGGTATAATGTAAGCGGACACTTTGCATTTCGGGCAGGTTTCTTGTTCCGGTTGCATATATCACAGGTAGCCACAAAGTTTGTTACCTGCTGAGCCATTCCATACCAGAAATATCTGTATTTAACTCTAGCCATGGTACGTTCTGCGGACTGGTGACCTGATGAAGGGATTTCATGGCACATTTCCATAACTAACTCTCGAAGACTATCTGGTATTACTAAACGTTTAGGCTGGTCCTCGAACTTGGGTCGTTTCCACAAAAGATCATCTTCCAAATAGAATAGCTCTTTGTTTATCCAGTAAAACTTCGCAGCTGGACTTGCGGACACCAAAATGTGCTTCTCGGGTTCAACCCCTTCCTTGTCCACTAACCACTTGCATAGAGTTTCTAAATCTTTGTCTGTCTTAAGTCCCTCTCTTACTTGATTGATGAGATCAGGAGGACAATTAGTTGAGACCTGTGATATTCGACCTGGTTCGGAGTTTACTCCAGCATCAACTTCTTCATCCTGGAGGCATACATCTTCCATATGAGGACAACAGAGAATAGTTATATCTCCATCTTCTTGCTTAATAAGGTCAAGGTGACACTCACCAAAATCTTCTGGTTGGTCGCAGTGATCTTCGATCTCCCAAGGCCACACTCTTTCAACATCCTTCAGCTCTTGTACTGCCGCCTGATCTTGTTCTTCACTGTTAATAGGTCCCTCGACTACGGACTCGACCGCCATCTGACGACATGTAAGTGCCACAACATCGTCTACATCTTCTGTAAAACGGGACCATTTTTCATGTGCTCTGGTACACTTTGTGCATCCCTCACAGGGTAAATCTTCAGGTTTTACCCCTAGACGGTAATTATTGCAGCTACCCAAATCCTCAGACTGGATTCTTGACAGCGCATCTGCATTTTCATGTTTTCTACCTGGACGATGCTTTACAATGAGGTCATACTGACTGAGCTCTTCCAGCCACCGGGCTAGTTGCCCATCAATTTCTCTGAAATTTAACAGCCAACGTAGGCTATTATGATCAGTCCGGACCAGGAATTGTCTCCCTAAAAGATAATGGCGAAACTGCCTGGTGAAGCGGACCAGAGCCAGAAGCTCCTTTCTAGTGGTGCAATAGTTTAACTGTTCAGGGGTCAAAGAAAAACTACCATAAGCTATGACCCTCTCCTCGCCCTGCTGCAGTTGAATCAGCTCGGCACCAATGGCGTAATTTGATGCATCTGTATCTAAAATAAAGAAATCATTATTATTGGGTAGACCCAGCACTGGTGCGGTTGTAAGTGCCTTCTTCAGTTCCTGGAACGCCTCTTGGTGTTCTGATTGCCACTGGAAAGCTTGTTTTCCAGTTAACCTGTAAAGAGGAACAGCAATTTCAGCAAAACCCTTAATAAAGTTTCTATGGTAATTTACCAAACCTAGGAACTGTTCAACCTCCCTGGTATTCTGTGGCGCTTGCCAATCTAGAACTGTCTTAATATCGGTTTCCGTCAGCTCGATGCCATCTTCACTGACTAGTCTACCTAAAAAATCGACTTTCCTCTGAAACAGAATGCATTTCTTTGGTTTAAGCTTGAGCTGATGCTTTCTGAAACGCAACAACACTTCACGTATATGGAACAGGTGTTCCTTAAATTTGGATCCCAAGACCAGTATGTCATCTAAGAATGCCAAAACTATACTCCACATTAAACCGCGTAAAACTAAGCTCATTACTCGGGCATAAGTCGCAGGTGCATTGCAAAGTCCGAAGCCCATGCGGAGGTGCTCAAACAGGCCATACTTAGTGATGAAGGCTGTCTTCTTGCGATCAGGTTCGCTGATTGGTATCTGCCAATAAGCAGAGTTGGCGTCCAACTTTGAAAACCACTTATTTCCGGCCAAAGTATCAAGACAATCGTCTACCAGAGGTAGAGGAAAAACATCTTTAGTAGTTACAGAGTTTAAAGCCCTATAATCTACACACCACCTTACGGTGCCGTCTCTTTTTCGGACCAGAACCGGGGCTGAGGACCATTCTGAAACAGAAGGCTGGATAACTCCAGCTTTAAGCATTTTTTCTAGATGGACTTCCTCCTCATTTGCAAACCGAGCAGGTGTCCTTCTCATTCTTTGCTTTACGGGTTTAGCCGACCCAGTCTCAATGTCATGTGTTATATCAGAGAAACTACCCAGATCAAACTCGGACTTTGCAAATACATCCTCAAACTCGATTAATAAATCTGCAAGCTCATCTTGTTCTTCTGGGTTTAAGTGTTCTATTGATCTCTGAAAAAGATCTCTTAAATGTTCGGGCATTGCCCTTGAATGATCTGACCCGGGGGATTCTCCATCTCCGTCTGGCAGAACGGCATCACGGGCTAATGCCCCAGGTGAACTTGATTCATCCTCATCTCTCTCCCCCTTCATCGGTACAATTTTGGACACATTCACACTGCTTCCCTTATTGGGTTCTAACTCAACATTGCAGTTTATGTCTGATGATTGTGTTAGGGTGTCATTAGTGTCTGAAGAATTCTGAACCTCACTAATCTCTTCAGGTTCGTCTCGTGGAACAGTCAAAATACTACATACAGGTGAAGCCTTTGCGATCTGACTGTTATTTTTCAAGTTAATGTAATGATCCGTTAAGTTTAACATACATACGTGAGGGGTAGACCCCGCCGCATGCAGTGTCCTAGGTATGACTACCTCCAAGTCCTCAACGGGCTCAATCATATATTCTGTCAATTTTTCAGCAATTTCACATTGAAGGCGTACTGCTGAATTAGGAGGAATTCTAGTGGTTTTTCGAATGGTGACCTTTGCCACTTTGTTATCTGACTTAACCACTTCTATAGAGACCCTCTCTCCCTTCTCTCCAAAAACCATGCATCGGTCATTCAATTCCAGGTCTACTTTTTGTCTGAGTAGAAAATCCAAACCTAATAACATATCATCCTGAATAGGAGCTACATACACTGTTTCAGGAAATATGTTTTTCCCTAACTTTAACTGCACTGGTCCTACTACGAAGCCTTGCATAGACAAGTCACGTCCTGCTGTGTACAGAGTTACTCTTCTCAGACATGGCGGTTTTGGATCCATTTCATTAAAAATCCTGTCAGAAATAATAGTTACTTCTGCTGCTGTATCCACTACTGCTTTTACTGGCACATTCTGCAAGATAATGGATACTCTTAGCATGGAAGATGACATTAGCTGACAAATCACTACATCTTTCCACATGCTGGTATCTACTTCCGTCTGGTCCAATGACCTCTCATTAATATCACCTAGAATGAAGCTGTTAAGATCATTGGCCTTGTTGTTACCACCGGGGTCAAACCCCTGCATTCCGGAGTCATCCTCCTCTTTCATCCATATAATACCCTTGGGTTCTCTTCCGGACCCCTCCCTATTTTGCTCACCAGATGCTTCATCCTCTGAGCTAACTGTTTGTTTATATTTAGGGACACTCCCCTCATGGTGGTTTTTTGCGGTGTCCAGCACCAAGTCTTTGGGAGTTGATGTGCCAAATTTTTGCATATCCACCCCCTCTACCCAAACTTCATAGCCCCCCAACTGTGAAGGCTGAGAAATTTTATTCACCTGTCCAGTCTCGTCTAAGTCTAATGGTAGGCCTTCTAATTGACGGGTCGCACTTAGGCCTCCTGGTCCGACCCACTGGTGTTTAAATCATCAGGGGTTACTTGTTTTGCATTAAAAGAAACCTTCTTTTTGTTGGGACAATCACGCTTAAAATGGCCTTCTTCGTTGCAATTGAAACAGCGTACAGGTGACAATGACTTTCCCCATTGGGCTCCCACTGTGGAAGGTGAAGGAGACCTACTCCTGTAATTTCTCTCTGTAGCGGATTTAATATCCATAGCATCCACCAATAATTTAAGGGTTTTCTCTATATCTGCCAATCGTTCATTAGTGCCTGTATTTTTACTCTCTTTTGGGCTGCCTGCTGATGGAAAGCTAGCCCTCGAACCTGTATATGTGTACCTTTCTCGTTGTGGTGGGCGTGATCCCCTGATTGCCTGGTAATTTTGGGGTTGACTGGCAACTAAATTTTGGGGTTGGCTGGCAACTAAAGTTTGTGGGTAATTTTGGGGTTGACTGGCAACTAAAGTTTTTGGGTCCGTTAATGCTGTTGCATAAACGTTGTAATCGGGAACTTCCCATGATTCAACTTCTCCCATCTGTCTCGCATATCTGGGCTTGGCTTGAAAAATTTGGTGGTTAAATTGATACCACTTAACTGCATCGATCGCATCTTCCATGCGGTTAAACATTTTGTTTACCACATACATTCCCGCATTTTTATCAAAGCACCCATGACAGAAACGCATAACTGCCTGTTTTTGTATGTGCTCGTCGGGTAAGTTCTTATAAGCCTTAGTGGCCAAAGTAAGTACCCTGTCCGCCCATTCCTCCATTTTCTCATCCTTATTTTGGAATGAATTCATGAATGCCAATTGGGAGGTTTCCGCTAATTCACGAAATGCAAATCGGGCTTTCATTTTCGCGATTACGTCATAGTATTCCATCTTGGGTGACCGTTCATGCAATGTAGCATAGAACTCTGATGCTTTACCCTCTAACACATACATCAATTTAGTTTTGCATTGGTCAGCCGACCAGTGTTTCTCGTCTGCGTAATTGTTAAACTTGAGATAGAAAGCCTCCCAAGTTGTCTTAGCTGGGTCAAACGTAAGAGATTTAGGTAGCCAATCCGAACTAGACTGTTTGATGTTTGGTTGTGTTTGGCGCTGCGTTGTGTTCGACCCGGAAGTTTGGTTGAGTGCAGTGGGTTGATTTAGCAGAGTTGCTTGATTAAGCATTGTTGGTTGATTAACCGGTGCAGATTGGTTGAGTACTGTGGGTTGTGTTAGCATTGAGGGTTGATTAAGCATTTGTGGTTGATTAATCATTGGTGGTTGATTAAGCATTGTTGGTTGATTCAGCATTGGTGGTTGATTAAGCATTGTTGGTTGATTCAGCATTGGTGGTTGATTCAGCATTGTTGGTTGATTCAGCATTGGTGGTTGATTAAGCATTGGTGGTTGATTCAACATTGTCGGTTGGTTAAGCAGTGTTGGTTGATTCAGCGGTGCAGACTGATTTAACACCGTAGGTTGGTGTGATAATGTTGGTGGGACAAAAACACTTGGTTGAATAAATGAGAATGGCTGAGTTGATGCAACGGGTAAAAACCCAGGTTCAGTCTTAACATTTGAAGGAACACTCTGGTTAGTGCCTTGATAGAACTGAATAGGGGGCCCATTATTAAACTGTGGTTGATATTTACTGGGATCAAACCGGGCATCCCTATTGGGCTTTTGAAATATAGGGTTCTGTAGACCCTGCTGAGATGCTAATGAATAACCGGGATGTGTCCCACTCAAATTATCTGGCGTTGGGCTGCTGTACTGACCCCATGACTGATTTATACTTAACTCACTGGTTTGACTACTGCTAGTTGCTGTAATTGGTGGATTGAGATATTTTGGTGGGGGTCCCGCCAAACTGGATTTGGCTATAACTTGGTCAACAGTAGAGGCCATTGGGTTCATAGTAACAGTTGACGAAATAGGGTTAATAGTACCCGGTGGTGCATATGGTTCAAAGTCAATTTGGTCCAATAAGGTTTGTGTTACACTCAAATATTGAATTTGTTCAAGATCTTCTGGCTTGATGTTGCCTAGTCTGTCTCGCAAATTTAATATTGCATCAGTAAGGGCTCTTCCAATGCCCGGGAGATTCATAAGCTCTCTTGGCGAGCAATAATTTATCTTAACCTTGTCAGACGACATGTTTCTTCAAAACTGCCGAGTAAGTTTGTAACACAATAAACAACACCGATCAGCCTGATCTTTCCCCCCTTTTTTTTTTTTTTTTCTTGGTGGCGTGTGTGTAGCCCCAATTTAATAAGCAATAGTATTGCTTAAAGCACCGAAATCGGATTAAATATTCCACGCGATATAATGCAATAAATTCAGTGGCAGAACTTTTTAGAAAAGTTTTTGTCACGAAATCGCATGAAATACAATGGGTAATAACCCAACGACAGGTTCGTCTAAACCGCGAAAAAAGGATGAATTTCCGAAATTACAAAAAGCAGAAAAAATTGCAAATAATCTTCAGTGTAGCAGTCCTGGACATCTGAAATTATATCAGCAAAAAATTCCACATGGTTAGGTCATCAACAAATGGGCCTTAAAAAATTGAAAATTTTAAACCAAGTCACAAAAAAGCACAGAATTACATAAAATTAATTGTGCTATGTAATTATTAAAGGTGCCTTGGTAATATGAGTATTGTGAATAGGGCCCAACGTGAAGAAAAAATAGAGTCAAAATTTGCGGGAAGACGGACAAGTCAGAATTTCAAAAATTGCAATATTTGAAAGAAAAAATTTAGATACAACAAATAAAAGGACCTCGAAGATTCAATTCAACCCTTAGATATCACAATTACAGCCGCACACTACCTCGTGCTTTTGCAAATGGTCTTTATCTCTTTGAATGTCTACGCAACAAGGGGCCGATATATTTGGTGAAAAATTACAAAAAGGAAAGAAATCCGTAGTTTTCCATCGTCGCCACTGTTGTAAAAAGAGATACTTACTATCAACAGTGGATGATCCTGCCGCTTCAGTCTCTTCTGGAGCACAGATTCCACATGATAATAAGTAGAAGATGTATAAGGAAAATGGAGCCTTGCTCTTTCTTGTAGTTCAACCGGATATATCTTCCACACCCCAGCAACTCCCCACTTCCGCTACGAACTACCCAGCAACTCAAATGGGTGCACTCGCACCACAAAATAAACAACAAACCAGCGTCCCGCATCTATTTTTGAGGAAATAAAAAATAAAATAAAAACCTGCCTCCCGCATCAGTTTTTTTCAAAAAGTGCTTGAGAATCTAATGATTAATTTTTTTTGGCCTTATTAAAATTAATTATTACGGTAAATGTTCTAAAATTTTGGACACTTTTTCTCTTTCTGTTCTCAATTAAAATGATCTAAAATGATGGTTATCAGGGCTAGAATTCACAAATTGCATGTCAGCATAGCAAACAGGGAAGACCCTAATCAGACTGCTTCTCCAGAGAAGCAGTCTGATCTGGGTCTGCCCTGTTTGTTAAGGCCTTTCTGGCAGGCAACTAGTGTTCAAAATTTTAGAACATTTACTGTAGTATTTTTTCATTTTAGGGAAGGAGAAAAGTAAGCTGAATGCTGCATTTTGGGACATTATCATTCTCACAACAGCTGATGAGGACCAGAAGCTTGTTTTTGAAGAACAAGTACGCCAGAAACTGGAACGGAAAGAGCTACCTCTTGGTGTCCCCATTCATGTTGTGGCAGACCCTCCTGGACCTAAACTAGGTAGTATTATACTGTAAAAATTCCATGCTGTAATAAATGCCCCCCCCCCTCCTCAATTTGGATGCCAAAATTGCTGATTTATAAGCATGAAAAAAAAAGCCTCTAATAAACACCCACTAGCGAATATTGAAAAAATTGGTCCTCTGTAAACTTAAATGCAGAAAGTTTAAGAATTTGTTGTTTAATAACTGCATGGACAAATCTTCTCTCTTGGTCCAAATAAATGGTAAGGACTGGGAATTTCTGGTCCTGCACAGGGAAAGAAAGCTCCCGCCGCAGGAAAGAAGGTGTTAGTGTTACTAAGTCCCTTTCCCTGTCAATAGTCATCCAAGGACTTAACTACACTAGTGCTTTTTTCAAGATGGTGACCCTTTGCGAGAAATTGCAGTTACAACCTACAAGATGTTTTACGACTTTTCTGGCCCTTGTAGCCTCTGATACAATTAAATGTCCACCCCCATCTCTGTAAAAAGAAATAATTCAAATAAATGCCTGCATGGACATCTAATATAATTTTTATGATATATTTAAAGATTAACTCCATATTTATAAAATCTTGTGAACTATAGTTCACAAGATTTTATAAATATGGAGTTAAACTTAAAATTATAAATATGGAATCATGAAAAAGTGAGGTTTGCACGATATACATAATTTTCTTCGTCTTTAATTCATGGTAATTTTACAAAAGTATTCATTTATAGTTAAACTTCAATTTAAGGGGTTTTGAGAAGTTGTGCATCACACAGGTTTAATACATTTTTGCAACAGACCTGTGCAATGCATACCTTTTCCAAATGCCAATTTCTTTTTTTATTAATTTACAATGTGATAATAAACATGCTGTGTTATAATGCAATCACTTTATGTAAATAAGATATTGTCATTCAATATCAATTTTGTAGCCAAAAATTAATTGATGAAATTTACGATATATGTAACCATGTTTTAAAATTCTACAATTCTAAAAATTATTTATGCCTATATGGAGACCAATCCTTTGCTGTAAAACTGCAAAATGATATTGAAGAATAAAACTGGCGTCCATGTTTCCCTACAAAATTACAATTTTCTCCAATAAAAATACAACATACAAAATTGCCTAGTCTTTTATACCTGTTACATGTATGTGGGTTGCTTTGTATATATATGAGGGTCTGGATGGGGGGTCTGGTATTCACTATTCATTAAAAATTTAGCCCTTTATTCATCTCATTAAAATTTTGGCTTGTTCATTAAAATAAGACCAATTATTCATTATAAGTAAGAAAAGTGGCATAGAAATCTGATTATTCACTATTTTTTTCGTCAATTCATTGAAAAAATTGGATTATTCATTAATTTTTAGGCCCTCATTATTCACTATTAATTATTATTTTGGCTCATTATTCACTATTCATTATAAAAAGGGCCATTATTTACTAATCATTATACCCCATCCAGACCCTCATATATACCGATTGCCTAAGAAAACGTTTTGGACCCAGATTAGGCCTTACAAAATGTGCAGCCTCTTCTGTCTTGAAACTGTTTCCACTAATGATACTTCTGAAGATATTGTTGAGAAAAAAAAAAGCCTGAGACTTCATTGCTTGTAAATGTGATACATTGTACAATAAAACCTGTGTAAAACCGCCACTCTTAAAATGAGAAAAATTGGTTTTCAAGACAATGCAATTATCGCTTAATGCGCAGGTCAAAAGTATTGCAGAATGCTCCAAGTGGAGCATTCTGCAATATTTTCGACCTTCATTAAGCTACCAATTGTTATTAAGATCTTTGTTTTGTCTATTTTTGAGTGGCTGTTTTAGACAGGTTTTACTGCACCAAAATCTTATGAACTGTCTCATTTCTTTTGCAGGGAATGGTGGATCTACTTTAACAACAGTCTCTTTCCTGCATGACAAATATGGAGATGACCTGTTTAATCAGAAAGTGCTGCTCATACATGCTGGGGGCCAGAGCCAAAGAATGCCAAGTGCTAGTGTCCTAGGAAAAGTATTTGCACCAGTTCCCATGGGAAATCCTATCTATCAGATGCTTGATATTAAATTAGCCATGTACTGTCCCCTGATTCCCAAAATGGGTCCGGGAATATTTATAACCTGTGCTGATGACTTCCTGGTTTACAATTTGGGAGATGATTGGGAACTGAATGATGACTTGCAGTTTTCTCAGACTGGTTTCACAGCTTTAGCCCATCCTTCAACTGTGAAAGTAGGCACTGTCCATGGTGTCTTTGTAATCAAAGATGTTGAAAAAGTTGATCCAAGTGTACCAGTCCAGATATGTGAGTGTTTGGAAGTCCTTCAGAAGCCTAGTGAAGTTGTTATGTATGAGAAAGGAGCCGTTCTTAAGTCAGAAAATCTTCATTTCTCTGACGGCATTAAGATCTTTGGAAGAGCTGCATATACAGATAGCTCATTTTTCTTCAGTCACAATGTGACAAGAAAACTGGCAGCATTTGTTGACAAAAATGGAGGAATAGATTGTGAAATTGATGCATATGGTGACTTCCTACAAGCTCTTGGGCCAAGAGCAACATCCCAGTATATCCATAACACATCAAATGTTAGCACTGTAACGCCAAATTTGATAGAAACCAGAAAAAATATCTTTGATTTGCTCAAAGGGTCTGAGTTGTCCCTTCTTGTGATGAATTCTTCCAAATTCATTCATGTCGGGACAACAAAAGAATACATCCATCACTTTTGTTGTGATCATACATTCCAGGAAGAAATGGGCCTGTCCTTAGATGTGTTTAATGCATGGACTGTGGAACGTAATTATACACCAGAAAATGGCATTGGTGATGTGAAATCTATCGGTGAACCAGTCCAGAAAAAAGCCAAGACAGAGAACCAGTCTGATATATGTGATGGTTGTGTGATGCATAGTGTTCTACCTTCATCATCAACAGTATCTAGGTTGTCTGTTGTAGAGTATTCCCATTTCAGCATTCCTGTCAGTGTGGGTCCAAACACGATTGTCAGCAACTGTGAATATAACAGCTCAGCCAGAGGAGAAGAAATGAGCAAAAGAATTTTTGAAATGGAGCATGATGATTCCCGTGGAATCATCATGCCCCATTCCAAATATTCTTCTACTCATTCCACTATCTTGAAAATTCCAAATGATACATTCCTTCATTCTGTTCCAATCAAAGTTGATGGAAAAACCAAATATGTAACAGTTTTCTTTGATGTTAACGATAGTTTAAAGAAAGTCGCTGCATCAGATGATGTCAGAAAGTTACATTTTCTTGGAAAAACTGTTGGAGACTTTTCTGACTGTTTTGATGTAGATCTGAAATCGATGAAGGAAGAAAACAGCAAGCCAGGGTCAAAGGTTAACTTGTGGTTTATTGATCTATTCCCTGTAACTGACTCCATGAGTCGTTCTCTGACCTTGACATTACAGTTGATTGATGCATTTAGAAGGAGGGCAGTGAAGGACATCAGCTTGAGGTCATATAAGCTTGTTTCCATGGCAACTATCTTGAAGAATAAAGATGTTTTTGCGATGTTGTCGCATCGAAATATGCTTTTCAAGAAGATAAAAGGGGAGTAAAAGAGAAGAACAGTCAAGTACTGTAAATTTGAAAATTTTCGCGAGTGTATCTATTTTCGGGACACTTCGCATAGGCGAAGTTTCGTGAAAATAAAACTTCGCAAAATGGCGAAATTTTATTTGTAGTTTTATTGATATAGGTAAATCATGCTGTAGTGGTGAAATTTTAATGCGACATAACTGTTTTAAGGCTAGTCACTAAAATAAAATCCTAGCAAAAATTTCCAAGTTTACAGTACCATTCCCAGTAGAAACAGAAGATTAACATAGTGCAGATACACCATCGTTTCCAAGTTAGGCCCAGCTTAAAAATATTTCTGTGTCCCATTACTCCACCAGGTATTGGGGGTACTGGTTACTGTTTTTTCCATTACTCACCACCTATAACCAGCAGCTAATGTAGATACAATCAACTCCTTCCAAGACATTGGTCAGTTGGCTAATTTTTATTTACTAAATGGCAGAAAGCTTTATCAAATGTGAAAACAATGTTATAACACACATACATTTCTATAACAATGTTCTGAAATTTAAAAGATTATTACTGTAACTGAAAAAATAAGGGCCAAGTCAAGCAGTGCAGCCCAGAATAGACTGCTCCTGAAAGACTGTTTATCACACAGTTCTGGTGTTGCATTTGGTTGGCATATTCACATGCTAAAATAGCAAGTGGTAGTAATTTTACTTGCTTTTGAGAGAAAACTTCTAGCAGTTAGCTACATGCATTTACCAAGTGCTAAATTTGACCCCTGAAAACTGTATTTGTTTTTACAAATCTTGAATCATATGGGTTGGTTTTTGGAAACAAAAACATCTCGTAGGAAAATTATGTATTTATTTTACATGTATAGGAAGACTTTATTTTTTAGCCTTGTAGGTAAATTTATTATTTTAAACTGTATAGGGAAATTTAATTTTTGCCTTATAGAATTTTATTTATAGTCTTATAGCTACATGCAAGTTTTATTTTTACACAAGAACCTAGATGGCAAATTTTATTTTTTATTTGTACACAAGTACCTATGGCAAGTTTTATTTTAGATATAGACAAACTTTATTTGAGCCTTACAGGAAAATATTATTTTAGCCTTTAATATAATATTGGGAGTCAAGACATGGTCATGTTGTATCCAAAAGGATAATGCAGTTACTTGTATCATAACATTGGTCCTGATACAAGAACATGTATGACCCACATGGGAGCATTCCTGTTTGTGTAATGTACAGATACAGATGTATGTCTCAGGCTTCTATATAAGAGTGTGTAATTAAATAATAATTTCATTATTTCTTAGCCAAAATATAGTTTGTGGGTACTCAAAAGAACCATCTCAATGAGATGGTTCTTTTAAGCACCAAAAACAAATGTTTAACAGATGGAAATGAATATATTCACATAATTTATGATATATATTTTTTTGTTTATCTCGACCTATGCGTCTGACTGGGTAAATGTGATAATATTTATTATATTTTTAGTTCAACTGGATTTTGGAGCACAGTGGCTCAGTGGTAGAAAGCTTGACTTGAGATCAAGAGGTCACAGGTTCAAACCTTGCCCAAGACACCATGTGTTGTGTCCTTGAGTGAGGCACTTTATCAACATTGATTTAGTACAGTAAAACCTGTCTTAAGCAGTCACTCAAAAATAGACAAAACAAAGATCTTTATGATAAATGGTAGCTTAATGAAGGTGAAAGTATTGCAGAATGCTCCTTTGGACCTGCATTAATGCATGAATGACCTGCATTAAGCGATAATCAGTCTTGAAAAACAATTTTTGGTCTTTTTGGAGTGGCCGCTTTAGACCGGTTTTACTTTATTGGTTATCAACTTATAACAGAGTATACCATCCAACAATGATTGTAACTGCGTCATCAGACTTGAACACAAAGCAATAACTCAACTTCGTCTTGTTTAAATTTCATAATTGTTTAGTTTATTTGATTGGAGTTGCAGTATATGGCAATTTCAGTCCTTTACATGTAGATAAGAATGTGTAAACAAATATCTTATTTCTCAGTAGAAACATATATGTTGTGGTTACTCAAAAGAACTTCATTGGCCCCCTAGCGAAATGCCATTTAAATGGTGTTTTGTCGGCAAGCCAATGGTGGCCCCCACCCCCAAGAAATTTTCTGTATTCATGTATGCTGAACTCATGTATCTGTCTGAATTAAGCGAAATCTCCACAAAATACTTTTGGGTACACATGTTGGATCTCATTCTATATCTAAAATCTCATAACATTTGCTCATATACAATGTCTTTCATACATACATGTGCATGTAATAGTTTTTTTGTTATACATCCATTTTTTATTTGAATGTATCCCCTGTTAATCATTAAGCTTCCTTTATGTATGTAGTTTTATTTTGAGTCAATTCATGAGATTTTGTTCATCGGTAGTCACTGCTTGTATACACACAGTAAGGACATAGAGGAAAGTTCAGGCTAAAATGAAGGCCTCTAGCCCCACTAGATTGGTAAGCAAGCATGTCTAAAGTATGACTACGGAAATAGAATCCATAATTTGTGTGAGGATAGGATAGAAAAATCTGTCCCTCATGATCACATTTGTCATCACTCTGCACAGTCGGTAACTTGTCTGGCTACAGATGTGAGTCTGACTGCAGATCCAGGGGTTGCGAGTTTGATCCCGACCCGATCTCACTTTTGTGGAGATTAATCATGAAATAATTTCTACGGTCATTCTCCTCCCTTCCGCTGAATCATTCAAGAAGGGTTGTTGTCAGTTACAAGCAAAAGTATGTTCTCAAAGTACTGGTTAACCACTTGTTCAAGCTTGCCCAGGAAAAAGTGTGGTTATGAGAACTGACCGTCCCACCATGGCCTTAGCTGTTGACTTGGGACGTAAGGCAACAAAATCATCACTCTGCAAGCCTCATGATGCGAAACAGTGATCCTCAGGACGGATTTGTCTATCCAACCTTCATGATAGATTCTTATAGTCTTTGCTTTGTGTCTAAGGTAAAAGAGTACAAAAATCTTGTGTAATCTCAAAATGAGCTTGTTTTGGTCATAATTTCTATATAGAGGATCTAACATGAGTGCTCTTGTTTTATTATATTTATTAAACAAGTTGAGGAAATAAAATGCAAGGCTTGCTGAGCATTTGATCTCTTTTTCGCAACAAGTTCAATAATACAGGAGCACAAATGTTGTTGTCATTGTCATCATATCATCAGCGTCAATATCATCATCAGTGTGCCATATGCACTTAAATGCTGCTAATGTATTCATTAGTACATAGTTTACCAAATACAGCTATATATATTATTTCTAGTGCTACTTATTTTATCCCTAAATTATATGGGCCTGCACACCAAATTTTGGTACTCATCCCTTATGCGCAACAAAGCCACCTTCAACTATTTGCCAACTGGGTAATTTTTCAAGCGTTTTTGTCAAAAACTGATTTTGTTTTCGAAATCAACATTTTCGAAAAATTCTTTCAGGAATGCCAACAGTGTCAAAGAGCTTGGATCCAGATCAGGCCCGACTTTTTGTCCGGCCTGATCTGGATCCAAACTGTTTGCAAAGGTTATCAGTAGACAACAATAGTAGGCAAAGACTTAAATGCCCATGCAGAAGTGTCCAGCAGGGCTGGAGCTCCTAAGTTTGGTCTGAGCCTTCTTCTACTTCTGTACTTTGTGTATGTGAGAGGTGAAGGCTAGGGGGAGACTACCCATATGCGGAGGCACATCTTTGCTGCTTGATAATGGATAGCTACCAAAATATTCTCTGTTGGCCCTTGCACATCCTCGTTAACCCAGGCGTAACCCATTCCGTTACACTGCATGAAAGGAGTGAAACGGAATGCTTTACCTCCTGGTAAACAAGGATGTACCTTGCACAGCAGATTTATAGAAGATTGTCTTATTTACCCAAAATATTGGGACATCCTAACTGCTCGCATGATACTGTAAACCCTGATCAGACTTTGCAAATAGTATAAACCCTGATTAGTGATCAGACTGCAAATAATGTAGAACCCTGATCAGACTGCTCCTTGGGAGCAGTCTGATCCTCAGTGGTAGAGTGCTTGACTCGAGACCAAGGGGCAGTGGGTTCGAGCCTCACTGTGTTGTGGTCCTTGAGCAAGACACTTTTATCCTAGCTTAGTACTGGTTCAACCCAGTAAGACCCATCCCTGTTTAGCTTTAAGATTGTTGATGGGACGTAAAGATTCAAATCAAACAAAATTTCCACATAAATACGTCCAAATATTTAGGGTAAATTAGTTGTTTATTATTTGATCATCCCTGATATGATTTTTTCTGACAGTACAAAAATGGTGATACTTTTTTTGATCATATTCAGGCCTCCAGAGAAAAGTGCGTAATTAAAAATTATTTTTCTAATTTCTCAACCAATACATATGTTGTGGGTACTCTAAATAACCACCTCATTGAGACAGTTCTTTTTAACACCCAAAACATATATTTAAATTAACAGGCAAGAAAACATTGATAAAATTACGCTCAAAATATTTGCTTAACTGGAAACTATTGTTCGAGAAATAAGAAAAATGGCAATTAGGATACCACACTGACTTGGGGTATATGCATGTTGGGTAAATTTTCAAGCCTTTGTTGTCGTCTTCTGATTTTTTCAAAATTCTAAAAAATCTTTCATGGTCAAGGCAGACATTCTGTCAGTCCTGATCTGGGTCCAAACTGTTTGCAAGGCTATCAGCAGACGACAAATGTCACCATTAGCAAGGAATGAGTTAGGGGGGGGGACCCTTGTAATTTTTGATGACAAACATATGCCATTAGCTCTTTCCTTGCAAGTAGCAACTTTTGTTGTCTGCTCACCTTTTAAATAGTTCTCTTATGCATAAATTTTTATTTTGTTGTATTTTATTTTTATCTTGTTATATTCAATCAAAATGACAGGCATTTGTACAGATGGACAGATAAATTATTGTTTTGTTGGGAGCCTGGCTATATTTTAAAATAAAATTTTAACCGATTGAAATCTTTTGTTTGTTTTGTATTTGGTCTAAGTGATCATGATAATTGCTGTTATAGATAAACAAAGTTAAACTGGCACTCATGAATATGCCGTATAAACTCGTATAACTCCGTAAAACTAATTTTAGATTTGCAAACATTATGAAAAGTATTGATTTCGGAGTGATGCATTTTCAAATCATGTATCCATCACTGTCCCGCTTAGCGCTTTGGATAGAGCGTATTACTGTCAAGGTTGAGATCGTGGGTTCGAGTCACACAACATACAGTATATTTTAAAAAAAAATATTTTCATTTTTTATCATAAATCATGTCTATGACTTGCACGATTTTTACAAGACTTACGTATAAAAGTAAATGTAATAGAATCCATTTTAAAGCATTATAATTGAGTTGCGACATGCGATTTCCAACATGTGGCATGTTCAATCAACAAAGGCTCAGACCAGCCTGCGCATACGCGCAGTCTGATCAGAGCCTTTGCCAGCCGCTTGAGTATTCCATGACTTTTAAGCTTCTGACTGAATATCATTTGGAGTTTTCTAGGCTTAAAATGAGGCCACACAGGCTTGTATGTGTCTACACTTGTCAAAATGCCACATTGTTGGAAATCACATGTCACGGCTCACATTAGTTTGGAACTGTGATGTCAACTGATAAATCTTTAAAACATTTAAAATCTAAAGACAAATTTCTCATAGCTGATGCTTCAAACTATTTCGAGAAATACTCAGGGCGGGACAGCTCATCATATATTCAACAGTCTGCTCGGGTAACTGGGGTCAGCAGAAGAACCGTTTTCTGAGTACGAAAAGAACTACACGAAACGGGTACACTTTCGTTGCCGCAACGTTACAAACCTGTGGACGACTTTGATGAGGTTGTTATCAGAAACAATGTGCAGGAGTTTTACACCCACCCCCATCAGCTTCGGACCATAAATAATCTCTTATCAGTCTTGAAAACTGACATCATGTCAACTATCCAGCACCATTAAAATAAACAAGAAACAATATCATAACTAAAAAAAATATTTAATTTAAAAATGATGCCTAAATAACTATATCCAGTGGGAATCGAACCCTCGCAATCCGGAATACGAGTTAATCGTCTTACCACTACGCTAATGCCTCAGCATTGTTAGACCACCTTGCTGAAAGATAATCGTTCCATACATTAATCAATTAAAATAGCTACTACACACCGGACGTGACCGAATGATGTTGGAGATTAATGAGTGCCCGTTTAACTTTGTTTAGCTATACATGTACCATTTATTTATAACAAAATGAGCATTTTTACTCGAACACAATCAATCAATTCACCTTTCCGAAATCTACACCTACTTTAACTCTTTGAATACTAATGTCATCTGCTGATAAACTTTGCAAACAGTTTGGACTCCGATAAGGCCTGATATAATGTCGGGCCTGATCTGGATACAAACTGTTTGACACTGATGGTACTACTGAAAGAATTTTTCGAAAAAGATGATTTTGAAAAAAATCAGCAGATGACAACCCAGAAATTCCTGGATTAATTTAATGTCATGGTCAACAATAAGATTATGTGAGGGACTTTTCAGGGGCAATACTAAGGTGTTGCAAATTTTGTCCACATGGTGGTAGTCTTTGTGGGCTGCAACCCATACTGAAGTGTCCATGTCAGACTGTTGGACATATGGGCCACGACGCAACAAAACCTGTCTTTGGGGTTTCCCACAAACCGAGATTCAAACCAGCCTGCTCAGCTACAGAGACTAGCTAGAAAATTGAAATTTGGCATGTAGCAAGTTAAGATGATACTTTCCCAAAAGTGAGTAACAAAGATGCTGATCAGTCTGCAGATGCACAGGCTGGTCTGCACCTTTGTTGTTCGCAAACCCTGCAGGTTTTCTCGAGTCGAGGCCCAATTATCGAAGTTTGGGAGAACTTGTCCAAGACCCTCCCTCTTTTATCAAATATCCATTTTAGCTTATTTCCACTCATTTAAACGTGTTATGTTGAGAGGTGCAGCCCCACTATGCAAAATCACTTTGTGATGTACCATATTCTATATGGCCTACCCCACAATGTGTGGGTGAAACGTTTCAGGATTTTTCCTGAATTCAGGATTTTGAGGCTGACTTTCCATAGAAAGTCAGCCTCAAAAGCTGAATTAGGCAGATTCTATAAGCTTCTCTGATTTATTTCCAATTCATTTTTGGGTAGTTGACCATATAAAGTTGAAATTGTTACCAGTTTGTAAGCATACACTGAGTTTTAAGATTTGAATTTCAAAAATTCAAGATTTTTTCAGGATTTTTGAAATTTTCAACTTTCACCCATGACAATGTTGCTCTGGTAAGAGTGGATGGACAGAAGCAAAGAGCTTTTTACTTGCATTTTGTTCTGTGCTTCATTCCCATTTACTTGCGATGCAACATGACCAAATTCAGAAACAAATTGTTTTGACCTGTTGACATTCACCACAGAGGTCAATGCTGACTGTTAAATACTGTAGGAAAAACAATTTTGATACAAATAATAACAAAACAAGTATTTGAATGAGTATATTTATTTCCATAATCTCATAATAATTATGCTCACCAAAGATTCATAAACAATATAACATATTAAGCAAATATTTTACACAGCTTTTTAGTTAAAGAAAAGTCCCTGGAATATTTTTTTGAAACATCCCCATTAAATGCAGACACAAATTTCAATGGCTCTGTCAGATGCTTTACTGTTAATTCTGAAATTTTCACGAGAATTTTATTTTCGCAAATAACGTCAAAAGGCACGTTTGCGATTCTAAAAATTCACGACTGAGCTTGATTTACTTACACCAGTGAACAACAAAGTGATTTTGCCATTTCGCAAAGGTTATATTTTGTTTTGCGAAAATAAAACCCTTGGGAAAATTTCTGAATTAACAACAGTATCTAGTGCTCTACTAGTTTTGTTTGTGTTGATGCTTTACATCCTTGTCAACAATTTTTCAGTCATATAGGATGATTTCCTGTCTTCCTGGGTTGAAACAGTACTAAGCAGAGGATAAAGTGTCTTGCTCAAAGATACAACACAGTGCCTTGATGAGTTTCGAAGCAGAGACTCTTCGACCTCGAGTCCAACACTCATCCACTAAGCCACCACTCTAGTAACTTTTATGCCCCCAACTTTGCTTGTCTGTCCCCTTTCCCTCATGCACGCCTTGTTAGCAGGATATCTCAAAAACTATGATAGCTACTGCTGAGGTGTAAATTACAGAACAAGCTGTTGAAAGAATTCCAATAACATTAACAGATTTACCCATAGGCACAGATAAGGAAATGTTTTGAGAGTAAAATTGCAATTATTGTCTTACTCATCAATTTAAACATATGTTTTGGGTGCTCAAAAGAACCATCTCATTGAGATGGTTCTTTTGAGTACCCAAAACATATATTTAGATTGATAAATAAGAAAGATAATATGCAATTCACACTCTTATCTGGAGGCCTGGTTACCCTTGTTTCAGAAAGAATACCACCCTAAAAGACAAGCTTATGGTTGGGGTTACAGTGTTTCATCAACACAATTTCTATCTAGTTTTTGGATATCTTGCTAACAAGAAAAATATGAAAGATGTATAGGGACATAATTTAACTAATAATCCAAAATATAATGATGCTCTATTTAAAGCTGGGATACAGTTGTGATCTGGCCCCAAGATTATAAAACTTTTTTCATGCTCAACTCAAATGAACATGAAATTTCAACTACTCATACCAACTAAAATGCTGTTAAAGATTTTTCTTGCTTTTAATCTCACAAATGTTGTATTTATTCTGCTAATAAATGTTAAAATGCCAACAATTGTTGGCATTTTAACATTCATGAGCGTGATAAATTTCAAGCTCAGTTGAGTTGAGCATGAAAAAAGTTTGATAACCTAGGAGCCTGATAAAGCTTAATATTAATTTCAGAATAAAACACTTCTCGCAGTGCACTATTGTTTCTGTTGCGAGTCTGGTAAAATTAGGAGGTATATTACCCTGACAACATTTGTCATTTTTAAGCATGAACGATAAATGATCTAAGATTACAAATGCTTTTTAAGTGACAAAAAAGTAAAAGACAAACAGTCGAGACCCAGACAACCAGACTGATGATGTTAAATCAGAGACTCCATTGTTTATCCTTTGCACAATTTTGTAAATTAAAATGCTAGATGAAAATGCAAGAAAAATAGTCAACATTTGGAACATGAACAAAAAATACAGCAAATTACAGCCAAGTCTCTTATGCAAAAGCATGGATAGTTTCAACTTGGGATATGCCAAATGCACTACCCCATGAGTTTGCATGTACAGAGCAGTCCCTTTATAACACATCTCATTAAAACATGGATACACAATCATGATGTGGCCCTAAAATTTTCTGACCATGGAATTTTACAAAGGATTTTTGGAAAGTGACCATAAAATGATCATTATTCTTTAATTCCTTTGTAAAACTACCCCTTTATGACATGAACACTTAAGATACAGTCTAATTTCATATAGACACTAAAAATAGCGTTATAAGGGGATTGCACTGTATTTTTCAGGCTTTGAAAAAGAAAAGAAAAAAGTTTCATTTTCAAATGAAAATTGTATCCACGGAAAGGCATAATATAAGCTTCAAACTTGATTATTTTTCTGGTAAATAATAAAAGCATTTAATAAATAATAAACGTATTTTGCATTGGTTTCAGTTCTTACCCCATTGACACCAATCTGGTTGTCACCTTATAAGCCAGTTCTAGGATTTTGGTACTAATCATATATGTGAGCAGTGAAGATGCAGACAAGCCTGCATGTCCATGCAGTCTCCATGCAGTCTCACAGCCTTCACTGCTCCATACCTAAGAAGGGAATTAGATGAAGGTTCAGACCACACATATATACCAATTTTTAATGCTAATTATAATAAAACCTTTTGTTGTTTTCTCATTTTTTTTTAAATTGACTCTTTAAAGAAATTCTTTCAGGAACCCTACCGAGGAGTGTGGTGGCTAAGTGGTAGAGTGTTTGACTCGAGATTGAGGGGTTGTGGGTTTGAGCCTCACTGGAGGCACTGTGTTGTGTCCTTGAGCAATTCACTGTATCCTCTGCTTAGTACTGGTTCAACTCAGGAAGAACCGTCCCTACATGGCTGAAAAATTATTGAAGGGACACAAAGAATCAAAGCAAACAAATCAGGAACACTATCAAAGTGTCAAAGGGTTTGGGTCCAGATCAGGGCCGACACTCTAGAGGGTCGGCCCTGAACTGGGTCCAAACTGTTTGCAAAGGTCATCAGCAGACGACAAAGTCCACCGCTAGCAAGGAAAGAGGTTAAGAATAACCTGACACATTCCAAAATCTCATGAACTGACTAAGTTATAGCTGTCTTATTCTAATCAATATGAATTCCTATACATATGTAGATATATATTTTTGATTTTGAACCAATGAAATAACAGGAAAAACAGGTGAATGTTATTTAGTTTAAATGTGTTTGTGAATAACTAACAAAAACACGACAACAGTAAACATACACATGCAGATGTTTTAAAAATTATGACACTTGTAAAAGTTCTAACGTTTCATTCCTTTTAATTTCCAAATTCTTTTTCTCAAAAGGGTTTCTTTAGAATAAACTCATCAGACTGCCTCTTAAATCAGACTACTTCATGAGCAGCCTGGCCGGAGTCTGCATTGTTTCCATAACCCTTTGTTTACAGGAAACCCCTAAACAGGTACTTTTACAAACAGTGAAAACCCAGATGAAATGCTGCATAATGCGGCATTTCATCAGGGTCTACACTGTTTGTTAAGGTAAAAAAGATCTTGTGACAAAAAATACAAAATTTTAAAAAATTATCTGACACCCCTAGATATAAACAATGGACAATCCCATGTTTATTGTATCAAACCAGTAGAAAGAGCCCATAAGTATACAAAGGGTTACACCTTTTGTCAAAATGTTAGAACAAGCATTGTACTTTTGGCATATTACTGTAGATGAAAAGAGTGACTAGCTTTATATGCATTGTTTGATTTTTCCATTAAATACCTGATTTTTAAAAAAAAAACGACAACAAAAGTTCAGTTACCAACTCTTTGCAAGAGCAAATTTTTAAGTCCCATACTGTATGATTTCACCCTGACTGTTTTATTGATCGATCATATTAACCCTTTACCTTATAGAGACACCTTTTGACGCCTTTGAAAACAGAGCAGAGCCAGATCAGGCAGCTCTTATAAGAGCTGCCTGATCAGGGCCTTCTCTGTTTGCTTATGGAAATATGATTAGATAAGACCTTTCACTAGTGGAACTAACAAGTAATTTATTTGTTCTATGTACAAATGTGAAAGTTTCTTTAATGATTATTCATAGTGGGTGGAGCTTAGCATGAATATTCATAAAGGAAAGGGTTAATAGCAATTCTTTCAATTTGCACTTATTAGTAAACAAACAGTAATTTGTAAAACAATGATTTTGTTTTTTTTGTTGCTTTACGTCCCATGTCAACAGCTATGGTCATTGCGGGACGGTCAGTTCACTTAACCACACTTTTTCCTGGGCAGGCTTGAGCAAGCGGTTAACCAGTAATTTGTGCACATACTTTCGCTTGTAACTGACAACAACCCTTCTTGAATAAATCAGCGGAAGGGAGGAGAATGACCGTAGAAATTATTTCATGATCAATCTCCACGAAAGTATGGTACCGGGCCGGGATCGAACTCGCGACCCCTGGATCTGCAGTCAGACACGCAACTGTAGCCAGACACGTTACCGACTGCGCTACGCGGCCCGGTATAATTAATCCATTTTTGAGTAGAAACAATAGTGGCAATATTGCAATTATAGCACCAAAGACTTAAAGATAAAAAGTAGTAGTTAAAACAAAAGAATTAAAACAAGATTATGGCAAGAAGATGAACACGGAGTCTTTCAGTGTTTTACATGGCGTGTAGGAGTGACTCTTTTAACCGTTAAAGCGCCACCTATAATTTGCAGCAGACGACGATTTCAAATTTTGCCGCCTTTTCGAAAATAATAAATAAGGCATGATATTTCATGAGATCGTCTGCTGGCAGACGATTCTCATGTGATATCATACCTTATTTTTGTCAAAAACTTGGAAAGATGTCGCAAAATTTGTTGTCTGCTGCAGTCGTGATTGGCGCTTTAAGGGTTAAACCCTAGTGCACTCAGAGTGGCCAACACAATATTTTGGGGATAACTGTATTCAAAATATTCATATGGGGAGGTATATCGTCGGAAATATGGTTTGAAATTTAGTTTTACTGCTACGTGTAAGGGGAGCTGTAAAACATAATATCCGACTGTTACATCCGAAGAAATTTACCCCTCCAAATGAAAGTTTTGAATAATTGTTATTCCCATTCTAATGCACTTCTGCAGTTTTGTCTCAAATTGGTGTGTTGCAAGCTGCATTAAGCCACATCCAACGAAATGATACAGAAGAATTTCTAGGGATAAGGCGTGCAATCTCCCTAAACGAGACGTTCGTTTTATTTTGTTGAAATAACGACTGGAGAAACTAGGCACATTCAACAAATATATATAGACCAGCCGTCAATGCACCATTGCCCCCGATTTGTATATTTAAAACGGGTTTCCTTCATGCATTAAATAACTCACTTCTTATTGAATGAGCATTTATTTCGGTCATCAACTGTGCTTGTTATTCAGTAACATATATGGGAACTAGACCGTTAAACAGGGAACCACGCTATGTACAGTAAAACTATTTATACAGTTGATGTACAATAAAAACGACGATCTTGCAAAGTGGTATATTTTTGTCAGATATTTAATGTCTTCTTTTGCTTATACAACCCCTTCCCCCCCCTAGACCCAAGATGCCATTTACATATGTTATATATTTGTATAGCGACATTTAATTGTCCAAAGGACATCTTGGGTCTAGGGGGGGAAAGCATCTTAAAGCAAACTGAAAGACGCCAGTTTCATCTTTTCGATGACAAACGTCACAATTTTAAGTATATTTCGTACGCATGCGCAGAAGGAATACCGCAAAGTTTTGGAAATGAAGGGCACTTATATCCTTAATATTTAAGCACTTTTACTTTTTGAAAACCTGCAAAGGATTTACTAAAACTATCGTCTAAACGGCACCCAGTCTAAAGACGTAAAATGAGGGGTGGGAGTAGAAGGCGCAAGTTTTCAAGGCTTTGTAAATGATGGATCGCTTTGAAACCTATTTTGATGCTTTCTATGCATATTTTACTACCGAAACAGTCCAGTTTTAAAAATATTAGGGCAATTTGAAAATTTAGGCTTTGTAATCATGTCAACTAGGGAAAATATACGCCTTATCGCTAGAGCTCCTTAATGACCTCAAACTATTTCCAACAGTGTATCGCAGGATATACTGTCTCAAATTTTTAGCATTGTCCAATCAGACGTCACATCACAAAATTAAGTGCATTAGAATGGTGTTTAGACCAGCAAAAAATGCAAAAGGGTAAAAGGAAAATGACTACTGTCGTGCCAACCAAGAATGACAGTGACATAATACTTTGTTTACAATTGCTAAGTAAAACACTCACGTGTACACTTCACTTGAGCTGACCCGAATCGATTAACAGGATAGGATTAATACACAAGTGATCTATCCATTCTTAGTCCTTGATATCTTTGTAAACAAAACATGACATCACTGTCACTCTTGGCTGGCAGGACAGTACATACACTGTGACTCACAAAGTGATATTGAAGCACTTAAAATTTCAGAGTATTTGCAATAAAACAACGACAAACAATCATATATATATATACACACATTTGAACTACATCACATGCTGAACATGTCACAAAAGCACACAAACAATATATTAGACACAAGAAAGTAACAATCCAGAGATACAATGTACACAATATCAAGAAAGAAGTTGGAGTCATCTCCTTTACACATTATTTTTTATATAAAGTTTATATGAAGTTAAGGACTTAACACTGATCATCCCTGAAAACATGGTACTTTTATAGTTATATCCCTTTGTGTATGTCATATTAATAATGCCAAGTCAGAGACAATGAACAGATTTTTAATGAAAAACTATTTAACCCTTTACTCCATAATAACGCCTTTTGACGCCTTTGAAATATAATGAGTTTAAAAATATAATGGAAAAATGGAGCATTTGCTCTTTTGGAGCAAATGCTCCATTTTCCATAATATTTTCAAAAATATTCAAAACTTAACTAAAAATTTTCTTGAATTGTTCCAATGTTGTCTAAAAATAGAAAATGATGTCATAGATTTAAAAATAGCCTATGGAGTAAAGGGTTAAAGTGTAACACTAAATCATTCAGAATGGACTAAATTCCACTGATTTTCTAAAGTCTGAATGCACACCCGGTTAACAGGGTCAATACAGAGCCCGTTTCAATACGATAACACGTTGAGGTGCCCATATGAATTAGTATTGGGGGCCTCACGAAGAGTCTTGGCTACGTTGCGATATGTGTTGGTGGCCATGTGAAAAATCTGTTTTTCTGCACCAGGATTGATATTCGGCATGTAAAAGAGCAAATATTTCACAAAAGAAGGTCAGATATTTGGTTTTAAGATGGATAAAGGCAAAATATTACAAAATGAGACCATCTACGACTTCCCATGTCTCATCACTTATTTTCGTAGAATTAAGGATAAATTTGGACCAATTTCAAAGCCAAACTGTGAATGACAATACTTCATCTGGTACGGAACATATAGAAATCGAAATATGGTGCGTTGAACAATAAAACACCTTTTATTTTAACTCTTTTCTGAAGTGAGGTGTATAGGTTAGTCAGATTGCATTGTGGTGCCTTTACGCCACTCTACTTGTGTGTATTTGATGATTTACGACAATTTGCTATGGTTTTTCTATGATTTTCGCTTGAATTGATAGGTAATATCTGCAGCCAAAAGTGCTTATTTACCTTCATGCCATATCATGGCATCATGACAAAAATTGCTGATCAAACATGAGAACTGAATGGCTACAGGTGTGCTAAGGTTTACAAAATACACTGTGGCAAATGTTCTACTTGCCTGCCAAAAGGTCTAGATAAACAGGGTAGACCCAGATCAGACAGCTTCTAAAGAAGACAAAGTATGTCTGGAGCTCTCATCTGCATCCCTACTTTGTGTGTGTCACAGAGAGCAGTAAATGCTTTATAGAAAAAACAGTTCGGGCTATTGCTAAGAGTCTCACCCCACAGACGGGAGGAGCGGGAATTGAACGCAGAACCTCTGGGTAAAAGACAAGGGGTTTATCAATTACACCTCATGGCTCCTGGGCACTTGTACCTAGGGATAGCCTTGTATCCTTACTTTGATTGTCCTAGTAGAATGTGGTGCTGGGGACCATCATGCTGTGGGTGGATCAAGCAGGGAATATAATGTTGTTACTTTTTTATATAAAAGCAAACAGTGTGAACCCAGATCAAGTTGCTCCTAAAGGAGCAGTCTGATCTGAGTATACGTGGTTTGACCAAAATGTATTTAAACCATTTTAGTAGATGACAAAGCAGACTTAGTTTGTTGTGAATGTCACTTTGGGGGCTAAAGACCTTCCAGCTCAACTCCTCTTCTAGGTAGGATATTTACCTAATAGTGTCTCTGTCTTGCTCGCTCCAATATAAGAAAAGAACCCATACAGTATATCGCACTGTATCTAAAATGAGGTATACAAGAAACCAAAACTCCTATTACACAAATCGTAATACAACCGAGACAAATAGTGTCGAGCATTTTACATTGATATATTGATAAAGCAACACAAAATCATAGTATTTCGTTAGGGCACCATAGCAAAAATCGTATTGAAACGGTCTAATGTAATACCTTGTTAACCGGGTGTGGAATGTAAAACGTTTAAAAAAAAGAATAATAACAAAACATAATACATTTAAGCACCAGTGATTTTGGCAAAACAATTAAAAAATTAACTAGAATGACCTGGTCAGAGAATCTGACTATAGCTATGCCTCAGCACTTTTCGAGCTGTAAAGGCCAAGTGTGTATAAAAATCCAAATCAGCTTGATTCAAGGGTCATAACTCTGTTGCAAATTTGCGAAAACTTACAGGTAGCTATCCAAACTTAGACCTTGTCTAAATCAATGCATACACTGAATTTGGTTAAATTCTGTCTATTCTTTCTAAAGATATTAAGCGGAAATGAAATTCTGACATCAATCGAGGGCCACAGCTCTGTTACAAATTTATAAAAAATGACAGGTAACAATCCCAGCCTAGATCTTGTCAATATCAATGCACATTCAAAGTTTGGTAAAATTTTATCCATTTATTCTCATTGAGCGGAAACAAAAATCTGACATAAATCAGGAGCCATAACTCCATTACAAATGTGCAAAAAATTATGTGCAATAATCCATACCTAGATCTTGCCAGTATCAGTGCATCTACAAAATTTTGTAAAATTCTAGGACTTTGTTGAGCGGGAACGAAATTATGACGGACAGAATGACGGAAAACCCAAATCCAGTATAGTCCCACTTTTTCAAAGGGAGGCTATAACTGAAAGCAAGTTAAGCTATGTAACAGCTGATTCTTTTGATTATATTAAGTTTGATGTTTCCAATATGCATTACAACAAGGTTCATACAGGCAAGATTGTGTAAAATTCAAGGAGTTTTCAAGGACTTCTCAGACTTTCCTACTGTTTTCAAGGACTGAAAACTTAAGAAAAATACTGATTTACATGTTAAAATTCTACTTACGAAATGCTAGAGTCCACTACTAAAGATATTAGTTTAAGACAAATAGTATTAAATTGTGGGGCCTTTATTTGGTGCAGCATATGCTGCACCAAATAAAGACACCACAATTTATACTGATTTAGACCTCAAAAACAGTGTTAATCCTCTTGCAAATGGTAAAATTCAAGGACCTTTCAAGGCTTTTGAGTGATTTTCCAAACTTTTCAAGGCAAATTTAATTTTCAAGGAATTTTCAAGGAAACCCTCTTAATACAAGTACTTTTCAAGGCAGTGCAAACCCTGTACGAGGACTCTAGATTACAGTGAGCAGTAAAAAGAAGTTTTCTGTGAAACCTCACGACAGTAGACTGTAGCCCCAAGAAAGGAACATCTTGAGATGAAGTGCGAGATCTGCTATGAATGCACAGGGGATTTTCTGCCCGTCTCTAGAGGCCGAATTTCGGCCCCATTCCCAATTGAAAATAGTCACCTTTTTTCCCAATGCCATGTCTATTTTCCCAATTAAGACAAGTTTTTTTTTGTTTTTTTTTTACTTTTTTAGAGACCACTACTACTTATGAGAAACAATGACCCATATCAGAATGATACTTAAACACTTGTGCTTAAGTGGTATGCTTGGCATTATACAATCTAAAATAACTTTATTTTGAGGATATAGTTTGCTCCCCTTGTTATGTTTGTTCTATGTCGTTAATTTCTACCAATTTTGATGTTAAGTCGATCATTTTTTCCCAATTTTGGCCAGAGGCCTTTTCCCAAAATTGCTGGAAAAAGCCTTGATGCAGCAAGCAAGCTACCTGGAGGGGGTCCACTGACGTGGATGATGGTCCTGCATGTTAATCAAACACCTTGATGATGATTTTTCAACCAAAACATGTGTTATGTATGAGAATAAAACTCTCTTGATGATAAAAATTGTTCAACCCACAGTTTTCCCACCTCATGATAAATAAAGTTCAACCCAATACATGTACATGATAAAATGGTTCAACCCTCTTGATGATAAAATGGTTCAACCCTCTTGATGATAAAAATGGTTCAACCCTCTTGATGATAGAAATGGTTCAACCATCTTGATGATAAAAATGTTTCAAATGCTTTATAATAAAAATGCTTCGAATTTTGTGTTGATAAAAATGGTTCAACCCTCTTGATGATAAAAATGGTTCAGCCCTCTTGATGATAAAAATGGTTCAACCCACTTGATGATAAAAATGGTTCAACCCTCTTGATGATAAAAATACTTCAACCCTCTTGATGATAAAAATGGTTTTAATGCTTAATAATAAAAATGCTTCAAATTTCGTGTTGATAAAAATGGTTCAACTATCAAGATGATATTTTTTTTTCCCCTGCATTATTGATAAAATGGTTCAATACAACATGATAAAAATGCTTCAACATTCTTGATGATAAAAAAAAGACTTAACTCTTGAATCAGCTGGCTTAATGATTACTACTGTCCTGCTAGCCAAGAGTGACAGTGACATTGTGTTTTGTTTACAATTGTAAAGTAAAACATTAACTTGTACACTTCCCTTGAGATATTGTGAATCGATAGATCACATGTGTATTAATCCTATCCTGTGGATAGGATTAATACACAAGTGATCTATCGACTCTAAGTCCCTGATAACATTGTGAACAAAACATCACGTCACTCTCACACTTGGCTGGCAGGACAGTAGTATTGTTTTCAAAGAAAACATATGCCACCCACCAAAACAACAAACACTTAAATTTGACCTATTTAGCTCTGCTGTCAGTCTGTGTCCTTGAAAATTAGGGTAAGGTCACCAAAACTAATCAAGTCTTCATCATTGCCCATTTTTATATCCATGCAAATTTAAATTCCAATCCACCCTGACCCAATTAGTTCATGAGTTATATTGCACACAAGGGTGAAAGTTCAAAATTTCCTAATTCCTGAACTTTCTAAAATCAAATCTTAAAACTTTCAGTATGTCTACAAATATCAACAATTTCAAGTTTAAATTGTCATTAGATAAATTTGAAATAAATTTAAAATAAATCAAAGAAGTTATAAGAATCTGCTTAATTCAGGAATAATCCTGAAAACGTTCACCCATGTGCACACATCATCACCAATGACATTAAGATCCCCATGAAAACAATAATATGCCACCCTCCCCTTTGCTGTGGAGGGAGGGGGGGGAGGGGGCACATAAAAACTGTTCATTCCTCCTCATAAACTTGTGACAAATCTGTCTAAAATAGAAATAATCTAACAAATCTCATTAATCTCACAAGGCTATAGCTTCTGAGAAAAATTACAGGCTCCTCAGTCTAAACATGTAATGCTTATTTACCCAAAATGCTGACAATCAAATGTACAAGAACAAATAAAACATTAAAACATGATCTGTGTGGCCTCCACTAGAGGTTTGTTCTTTACACATGAACTTAGCCTCAAGATACGACCGACTAAGAGTGCATAATTGAAAAATATTTCTCTTATTTCCCAACCAAAACATATGTTGTGGGTACTCAAAAGAACCGTCTCAATGAGACGGTTCTTTTGAGCATCCAAAACACATGCTTAAATTGATGGGTAAGAAATTAATTACAATTTTGTACTCAAAAAGATGGGCCAGCACATGAGATTATTTTTCTTACTTCTCAACAAAAACATATGTTGTGGGTACTCTAAAGAACCGTCTCATTGAGACGGTTCTTTTGAGCACCCAAAACACATGCTTAATTGATAGGTAAGAAAATAATTACAATTTTGAACTTGAGAGTTTGGCAATTATCACATCTTGCCAATTCTTGCATGCACAAAGTATGGAGGTAGAAGAAGATGGAGACAAAATTTTTGGTCTGGATAAATGTATGTCAGCATGGACGCTTCAAATGAGACTTTTGGGCATTTTGGGTAAGCACCGAAATCTGGTGTGCTGGCCTATATTATTATTTAGATCTGATCTGCAACCTCTTATTCAGGATTTTGGGGCTGACTGAAATCATTTTAAAAGCTCTAAGTGCTGAAATCCTAAAATGGATTCTTCCATCTGATAATTTGGACTAAACCATCTTAGTTATATTTGAAGAAAGCAAACAAATAGTCCCTGATCAGCCTGCTCCTCTAGACTGACCAGGGACTATTTTGTTTGCACATGCTTTTCCTGTCAGTGTCTGAGGAATTTGGCTCTACTGGCAGTCAAAAAATTATCAGTTCCAAATTCCTGAAATAAGGCTTTTTCTGAAACAGTTCAATCCAAAACTCTCTCTAAAAGAAACACTTATTTTCTCCCTGCCAGAAAGCACTAGCCTGACCTCTGATAAACAAACACAATTTTAGACTGTCACCAGTCTAAAACATTGAATATTAGAAAAAAAATCATCATATTCTATTCAAGTAGTCAGTACAAAATGTACTAATAATCTATGAATTTAACTATTTGCAAGTTGGGCAATTTTTCATGCCTTAATTATTGTCTGCTGACAATTTTCAAAATAAATGCTTTCAAAAAACAAGTCAGGAATACCATCAGCATGATCAGGGTGTCAAACAGTTTGGATCCAGATCAGGACAGACGTTCTGTCAGTCCTGATCTGGGTCCAAACTGTTTGCAAAGGCTATCAGCAGACAACAAGTCGCCGCTAGCAAGGAAATAGATGATTTTGCTCCTCGAATAATTTTGTCTTACTATCGCCATAAGTATATGAAACATATGACTATAACTTATAAGGTAATACAATTTTTTGAGGAACAGATCTTATAAAATATGAAGTTTTCTAAAATAACAATGTACCAGGTTGGAGCCAGTCAAATTAAAGGAAACAGAAATAATTAACAGACTTAAAGCTCAAGTGAGCTAAAAAAAAAAAAAAAAAGGCAAAAAAAAAAATCAATAAAAAAATCACAGAGGGCACACATACTGACCTTCATTTTAATTATTTTGATTGAAAAATAAAAATAAGACACTTAAGGCCCCAACATGCCCCAAAGCAGATGAACAGGACAGGGCAGGACCTTCATTGCTGACATACTAACAAGTAAAAGGCTCTACCTCATCTGTAGGCTAGAGTCCAAAAATGTTAACATGCCTCCAGATAAGAGAGTGTAACAGACTAACTAAAGTTTTGTATCAATATTTCTTGACCATAACATATGTTGTGGGTACTCAAAAGAACCTTCTCATTGAGACTGTTCTTTTGAGCACCCAAAACACATGTTTAAACCAAAGAGTAAAGAGACAATCACAGTTTTGTGCTTGAAATTATTGCTTATCTGGACCTATGTGTTCTCCAGATAAGAGGGAGTAATTAGTTCCAAATTACTTTTTATATTTTTCAACCAAAACATATATGATATTTGTACTCAAAAGAACTAATTCATTGAGACGGTTCTTATGAGCACCATTAACACATGTTATGATTGATGAGTAAGAAATAAACACAATATTATGCTCAAAAAATTTGCTTACAAGTACCTAGAACAGTAAATGTTCTAAACTTTTGAAAACTAGTTGCCTGCCAAAAAGGTCTAGATAAACAGTGCAGACCCAGATCAGACTGCTTCTTAAGAAGCAGTCTGATCAGGGTCTTCACTATTTGCTGTTCTGACAACCATTTTGTGAATTCCAGCCCTGATAAGTAACATTTTATTGAGAATGGAAAGAGAAAGTGTTCAAAATTTTAGAGCATTTACTGTATACAAGACATCAGCTGCAATGTGTTTCCCCTATGGCATTATATTACTCTGTTGGATCCATCATTAATAACTGCTTGACATGAAAATATCAATTAAATGTTGACACTATAATATTATCAGTAACATCTTGACAATAAAAATACATCAAAATATCAATTAAGACTAATAACAGAGGCATTTGAAGAAAAGATTAAAAATTTATACTCAAAAGAGTAGAATATGGCTCTGTCTAATGCTGACAAACCCTTCGCTGTTTTTTCACTTTTCTTAATAAAATCATATACATGTATTGTGAGTAAAATGAGCCATCTGGGTCCTAGCAAACAATGTACTGGGAATAAGCTAGGGGCGCCGACTAGGGCAAAATAGTCGCCTTAGGGGCAGAAATTTTGCCCTAATGGGGCCCAGGGAGAAGTGAAGTTTAGGGTGACTCATTTTTATTTTGTCACCATACAAAAGAAGATGCAATCTACTACCATGTATTGGCAATAGTATGTGTTATGGCTAATTTGCTTCTAAACTGACAGAAAGTCAAATGTTGCAATATAACTTCTCCCTATCTAACTGTCACTTCTCCCTAATTATCCTGGAGGGAGAAGTCACTTCTCCCTATTGTCAGGGCCTAGCTTGTACCCTGAGTGTAGACTCTGATGCAATGCTGCATTTTGTGGCATTTCACCTTGGTCATCACTGTTTGCCAAAGTACGGTACCTGATTATGAGGTTCTGGGTTAGTTATTTATGGGTGAAGTGTTATATATATGCTAATAATGCTTTTATGTACACTGTTTAATGCTATTACTGATTAATATATTAGAATTTATATTTTGATTGAAACATTTAAATTTTTAACACTTAAAAATGTTTTTGAGACAGTGTTAAATTGTACACAAGCTTTTTTGAAACATGGAATTTATCTTTGACCCTCATCATGCCACAATTTCTTTACTCTGAAAATATTGTCTGTTTTTTACATCTCCTGCATACATTAAAGTGCACTTCAGACTAAGTTTTCAATGGATGCAAACAATATGAAGCCTGATCAGACAGCTCCCAAGGGAGCAGTCTGATCGGGGCCCATATTGTTTGCAACATATGCTATGTAATAATATAAGCAGAGAAGAGCAGATGACAAAAGTTGTGTATGGCTGGCCAAGGGTTATATGAAATTGACAAGGATATGAGTAACTGTCTGCACATCCGCTTTTGGATGATAATGACTAACGTTGCATGAAACACAATTCAACATATGACATTGAGTCTGGGAGTGAAATAACGCCATGCATTTATATCTATAAACCTAGTGGTTTATAGATTTTCAGGATTATGACGTCCATAACAACCTTGCATACATAATGACAAAATTATAACGTTTTACGACAGAAATGAGATTTCAAAATAATCTTAATGCCGTATAATAAATAGAACTAACATTCCTGCTCTTGTATTATTGAATTTATTAAACTTGCTGCGAAAAAGAGATTAAATGCTAGGCAAGCCTCGCATTTTATCTCTTCCTCAGCTCATTTAATAAATTCAATAAAACATTGAGCACTCATGTAAGATCCTCTATGTATAAATTACATGTAATTAAACTGGCACAATGCAAAAGCATAAAAACAATAAAAATCTGAAACAATTTAAAGTTGTATGATTATGAAATGATCTTTTGGAAGGCATTGGAATGTTGTCTTTCATATGCACAGGAGTCAAAAGTTGATGTCAAACATGTTACATTGCAGTTCCTTTACATGTATAATTCTATGTTTGGGTCCATAGGTATGGACTGTGTTATAGTGTACCGTGTTATCAAGGAACAATTTTACAAAGGAATTCTAGGAAAATTACCATTTAATAGTCAATTTTTCCTTTATCATAAAATAAATTTGGGAGCCACAGTATAACTGTTAGATTGGCAATTGTTCAAACAGTAGAAATAATAGTTATTTTTTCTAAATCAACACCTCATAATAAGAAGAAACTATCCTCTTTAATTGCACTTTAAAGCCTTTAAAATTCTCTCCAGAGTCTTTGAAAATATTTGAGAGTTACTTGATTCCATGAAGATATAAAATTCTAATTGAATGGACATGACTGTATGCATCGTATCTAAATCCTTGTTATAACGTGGTGTGTTATAAAGGGACTGCACTGTACTCATATCCTTGTTACTTTTATGTTCCAAACTTTTTAAGGTAAATTCCATATTTAGAAAAGCTCGTTTTAGTATAATAATGGATTGCATTGCAGAAGATAATGATTTGATATATGCAAAAGCGATGAATGTACCCGAAATTAAAATTGTTTGAAAACCCCATGTGCACCCTTAAATTTCATAACTTGAACATGATTGTTTACAACAACCAATAAAAACATGAACTGAGTATTGCACAGACAATGTACATGTACCAACAAAAATAAAACAGAAATGGCACAAAATTGCAAAAAAATGTACTGTCCTGCCAACCAAGAGTGACAGAGACGTAATATTGTGCTTACAATTGCTAAGTTAAACACTAACGTACACGTATCACTTCACTTGAGCTAACGCCAATCGATATATCACTTGTGTATTAATCCTATCCTGCGGATAGGATTAATATACAAGTGATCTATCGATTCTAAGTCCGTGATAACTTTGTAAACAAAGCATGGCGTCACTATCACTCTTGGCTGACAGGGCAGTACATACCGTAACTATAACTACGATGAACATCATCATCTTTGCAAGCCTAGGGTACTAAGTCCATTTCATTCCTTACACGTAAGGAATGAAGTGGACTTAGAACCATTGGCTTGCAAAAATGATACATAATCAGAAAAGTGAAGTGCCGCAAAATCTGACGTTTGATATAAGAACACAATACAGGAAACATATATGGCCCACATTATACAGATACCTGCTACAGGTTTGTTAAAGACATAGATTTTGAGTCAATAATAGTGATACCACTGCCAGAGGGCAACTCCAGGAAGATCAAAGGACAATCTTTATTAGGTGATTATGACCTCCTTCCAGCTGGTAATAAAGTGGTCCCATATAGGGTTCAGGTATCTTCTGTTACAAATTGATATTTACCTTAGTGAAAGAAATTTGTTTTATACAGGTAAGTCCCCTCTATTGGCCCCTTTATTCCAGTGAGGTACTGACATTGTCCCTAACAGTAAAATCTGCTCATGATCTCTATGGGACAGGTAACTCTTTGTGTGCTGGGTAAATGTTCATGCTTTTGTGTTAAACAGTTTGGATCTAGATCAGGCCCAATGTTTTGTTGGGCCTGGTCTTGGTCCAAACTGTTTGCAAAGGTTATCCGCTTTGCAAATGGTTTGGACCCAGATCAGGACCGACAGTCCCGATCTGCATCCAAGCCGTTTGACACTCAGTGTTCCTGAAATAAATTTTTGAAAAGGTCAATTTTGAAAAAAAGCTAGCAGGTGACAATAAAACATGAAAAATTACCCACCATGCAAAGACCACAACAGGTAGAAAGTTTTTCAGTCAGAGTAGCCAAACATAGCTTAATTGACAGATGAGAAAATTAACAAAGGTTTACTTAAACCTGTTGCACCCTGACTAGTCAAAACTCATTTGAGATTTGGCCATTCTGAATGCAACAGATATAAAGAATTTTTTTCCAGTAGCAGCAGATTTGAGGATCAGTAATAAAGTATTTAATGTCCAGAATTATGGCCCCTTATTCAAAACTCTTAAATATGTGATGAAAGTACTGTCGTGCCAACCAAGAGTGACAGTGATGTAATAGTTTGTTTACAATTGTTAAGTAAAGCATTAACTTGTACACTCCACTTTTGCTAAAGCGAATCGATAGATCACTTGTGTATTAATCCTATCCTGCAGATAGGATTAATACAGAAGTGATATATTGATTCTAAGTCCTTGATAACTTTGTAAACAAAAACATGACCTCACTGTCACTCTTGGCTGGCAGGACAGTAGCTCAAACTTGCTGCACTTCACTAATGTGTACTGGATTTACTGTTATCACTGTAGAGTTGCTCGCTTGTTTGTTGACAATGTGGAAAGAATGGCTCTTCCGATCTCTGAAGGCAAGAATAACGCCCGTTGTTTCCATAACCATACATATTGGCAGCACCGCAAATGGCAGAAAACACAGACATATATATCTCAGCCATCCAAGTCTTCTAGGAGAAAATGATTTGATGGCTCCAAAGATGAACAAGAACATCATAACTGCTCCCATGAATGCACAAAGGATATTGACGCTCTGCCACAGCGGTAGAGGATACAGGGGTACTAACACAATGTTAGGAATGGTGAACGGCATCAGAAACCAGCCGGCCAACATAAACCCAATGCCAAATTTGTACCTGAATGGCACCTGTGAACTGAAATACACATTATAAATTCCCTGTACCCATCTTTTACGCTGGTAAACATAATCAATCGGAGAGAATGTACTTTTCTCCCACATTTCCCCTTCAACAAAACCAAACTTGTGGCCTTCCTTCCAGGCTGTCAAAGCAAAGAAACAATCTTCAGCTATACTTCCCTCTAAACCAAAGTCGTATGTTATCTGTCTCTCTATACCTGCATTGGAGACAATAAAGCTTCCCTTCCAGCTGAAGATTGGGCGATGAAAATATTTCAGACTGAACCGTATCATTCCATAATCCATCCCCACTCTCACTAAATCCGCAATTGTTGTTATCCAGCTTATGATCTCCTCATTAGCATAGGTGATCACCCCTTGACCAAAGCTATACTTTCCCTCATTAATAAAGTTGACAATACCAATAACTGACGCTTCAGTAACAAGTGTCTCTTCATCAAGATGAACTATCCAATCATTATCTGCTAGCATGTTTATCCCAGGTTCTAGACAGTAATTGAGAGCTCTTGCCTTATACAGTGTATGATTCTTCGACTGGTACCTAGTTGGAACTATAATCTCTCGTAATCTTGGTGACTTTGGTAAATTGACAGCCATGTCTGTAACAACCTCTATGATGTAATTATCAAGTCCGATTCTAGAGCACACATCAATATTTCTTTGTGCATTCTTTCTAACAAGTTCAGGAAAAGTTCCCTTTGTGACGATTCTAAAGCAGATAAATGGTCCAAATAAGGTTGTGGTCTTTAGTTTTGGTTTTGGAGGATGAGTATTATAACAGACTAATCCAAGGAAATTGAACACAGCCTGAGGGATTGGTACAAATGTTAGGAATCTCAACACATATAGTAGCACAGTGACCCATTTTCCATACTCTAGAAATGGGTCAAACCCAAGCTGCTTCTGTGGGCCAATTCCTCCAGCTAAGATCATAAACAGTATGATTATAGACAAAAGCAGTCCAACAGTGAGGATATGTAAAACATGAGGGAACGACTCCATTCTGGTATGAGTTGGATGACAATGTTCAAATAACTTCTATATCACACAAACTCACCTCAACTAGTGATGCCTAAACCAAAGACGACAATGAGGTGAATGAACTGCAGTTATAAAAACACCAGTACAGCTTGTCTACAACCACCAAAAATGATCTTGGGGAACATGAAATCCAGTCTCAAAACTGATCACCACAACACTGTTACAACCAAAGATTATCTTGAAGGTGACGCCATGGAGTTCAAAAATAAATCTGTAAATGAGAGCTTAATCACAGCTACACCATCTAATTGGAGCTACAACCTGATGTAATCACGTGGAAATAAGTTAGACTGGCTTCTGATGTATAATAAATCTGTGTGATCTTTATGAACATCAATTTCAGCTGCAACATCTAGGCATAGAAAATCTTATCACAGAATCACAGGTTCAATTAATGCAGATCTAATCTCAGCGAATTACCATAGTGTGGAGAATCTGCCATAGGATCTAACCTGTAAGAAAAAAATAGAGTCTCAGTAGGATAAATGTATTAATTTCGAACACACTCTTTCTGCTCTTAAATAAAATGTAGGTTATCACGTCTTGTCAATATGGCAAACAGGAAAGACCTTGCTCAGCAGACACAGTGACAGACGTCTTGTTGTTATAAAATTGGTTAAGTTTTTATCAATGTGCTAGGAGCAATACACTATCAGCATGTCTTAATATTATATATGTTATATATGAAAGCACAAGGCTTCAAACTGTGTTGTTGTTTTTTTACTTCCTGTCCGCAGGGGTAATGATATTAATTTCATTCTGGCCTACGTGACGATTGGCAGTTATGTCTTGCGAATGTCAACTCGTAACACATTTGCAACTGTTTACAACGGAAGACACTGTCACTTAGGAAATGTCGGTAATCGATGAGCATGCACATGTTGCAGCCAGGTTGCAATTATTGAAAATGAGTCTTATCACAAAACTAAACCAAACAATTTGGAATGTTAGCACTTGTAAGGTGTTCTTTTTTAGGAAAAAATGGTGATTTCACCGATCTGCAATTACGGAAAACAATCAGTACAGTAAATGTGTGTTAAGGAACTCATTTAGATTTCTGGAATTCATGAAAACATTTACAAAATTGTGTAAACGTGGAAGCCCTACTGTCTGGTCTGTTTCTTGCAGCCTTGTGGTCAGCTGTTGGGAAAGGGCTGACCTCTTGGCTCTCTTTGTATGTGATGTTTTATTGTGTGTTTTTTGTCACTTTCCTATACAGTGTCCTGGGTCATGTGTGGTGCTTGATTGTATTGATTCCTGATCTTTGCTTTCTTCCTTACTTTGTTCAAAATAACAATTTTATCAGGGCTGTGGAAATACCATGCCCGACTTGTCCGACCTGGTCCCATTTCATCCAGGACAAGTTGAAAATTTCTATTTACTTGTCATTGGACAAGTACAAATGCATTAAGTTAATACAATTCTGTATTTCATATTTTGATTGATTATAACGAGTTCACATCTTGCTTTGAAAACAGTGTGGATCCTTATCAGCTGGCTTCTTCAGCTGATCTGGATCTACACTGTTTACAAAAAAAGCCAGCTGATCAGGAAAAATAAATTGTTTAATAAGGCTTAAATGAAATGTATGTGTGGTTCCTGTTGCCTACCTACCCTAATTTTTTTAACCCTACCCTAAACATTAAAATGGTCTTTGGAGAAAAAATACCTAAAATGGGCACCTTTTCAGATTTTGTCACTATTTTCTTTGTTAAATGTTATAACAAAATTTAATAATTTCCCTACCTACCTACCCTAAATTTTGTTGGCATGCAATAGGAACCACACATAAATTTCATTTAGGCCTAAGCTAATTTGTTCTTTCGGACAAGTAAAATTTTGTATGGACAAGTGCATTTTGGCTTTTTACTTGTTCCTGGACAAGTAGAAAATTTTACTATTTCCACACCCCTGTTTATATTTGCTTAGTGTACTAGACCAAGCTTTTCTATAGGTACAGACCTGTACCTCTAGAATGTGAGGCAATAGCCTATGACGATTTCATAATACTATAGTACTGCCGTATTGATAAGAAACGCGAAAAATCGACTTTAAGTGCATCTATTCACGTTATTTTCTCTTGAACTTTTCTATATGCGGGTAGAAAAAGCTGCAGTATTTTTTGACAAATTTTTCAACCTGGTGTTTTTGCTGTATTTTTCTGTAATAAGATGGAATTTTGGCATATATTTGGATCTTTTCACTGGGGGGAGTATTACTGTTGGTAGAATGGACATAAACTGACCCAATAATATGCAACGGTTGACTAAACCATTCGATGTAGTTTCAGGTCAGTAGTCGCTGTATATGTTATATGCTGAACAAAAGTGAAAACGCTACACCTGAATTGTTTGCCATCCATATGCAAAATGATGCACGCCAGTAAAGCATATAAAAGTGTATCTGAATGTTCAAAGACTGGGTTATGCATAAAAGTAAAAGCTACATGAAAGCCATTTAAATGTGACAGGGGTCCAATTTTTCAGGTTACAAATTTGAACGGAAATCTCACATAGTTTATGCCTTCAGAAATCCACTGGCAACCAGATCCGCCTAAACGAAATAGTAGTGTAGACATGTGACAACCAGAAATGCGAATGACTTATCAAAATTTGTTTATCCTTAGAAAGTGGGGCTTTCATCCAATTGGCCAAGCAAATTGGAAAATCAATGTGTTGTTGCATCTTAGTCTGAGAACATTAATGGTCGAGAAATAATAGGAACAATGTGCTGATAGGTATACCTGATTTGGCAAAATAAATTTATTGAAAATCGTGATAAATCAAAGATAAACAAACATTTAATATTCCCTATTTGTATCCGCCAAAGGGAGACAATTTACATTTTTATTTACAAAACTGATTAATTCGAAATAATTTCTGCGCTTGTTTCAAGGGATAAGTAAGTTCTTATGTGTTTTAATGCAACACATGTATGACAAATTCTGATAGGCGCAGCAGTTTATATTATAAGCTTTAAACACAAACCGGAACGTAACTCAGAGATCAAATTGGTGGAGTTTCGAAGAATCTTTGCTGGATGTCTGGAAAACATTATTAAGCTTTAGTAAATACTTTTCGCACAATACTTTCTGGCAAAATATAGAATATTGTAGTGTAGCGTTTTCACTTCTGTTCATTATAGCATAAAGAGAATCGTACATATAAAGTACTGCTGCAAAAATTTGAACCGCAAATAAATGACCTAAGATGTACCTTTTCAGCTTACCTGTATATCACATTGAGCATTCAATAATCCTGAATAATTTCAGACAGAATTTTGACAAATGCCTGGTATGACCGCTAATTTTTGCTCTCATAATTCTGATGGTAGAATTTGTCATTTTATCCCACTTATTTGAAACTTGAAAGAATGTAATATGTATGTAAACAGTTCAAATTAACTACTTACTGAAAACGAATGGTTGACTATAAAAATTACATATGTGGTTGATAATGTTCAGGCCATTTACCACTGTAAAGTTGTTTATAATAGCCACATCACACTGTTTTATTACAAATATAGCAAACAGTATTTATCCGCATCAAACTGATCGTTTTGGATCAGTTGGCTCTGGGTCTAAGCTGATTGAATCGCTACTATCAACTGAATGACAGTGCTTAAAAATAAAACTAACTTGTACAAAGCAATCACGCTTTTAAAATGTGTGATGCTTTTGACACTTACCTGTAGAAATTTAAGTACAGATATAGGCCGTCACATGGCTGTTCATATCATATATATCATAATCGGATTTTTGATTAACGTGCAGGTGCAGGGGCATCATCCACATCAGTGGGCCCCTTTCCAGGTAACTGGCTAGCTGCATGCATAGCAGATCTCACACCTGATCTCCAGGTGCTCCTTTCTTGAGGGTCAACTGTGGTGAGCTTCCACTCACGGCAGTCTTTCTCTGTCAGTTTCTTCCATGTTTGCTTGGGCCTCCCTGCCCCCCGCTTGCCGTCAATCTGCATATCATATGCTGTTCTGATTGCACCACTGGAACGCGCCACATGCCAAAAACCAGCGAAGCCTTCTCTCTCTCAAAATGAGGTCGAGGTCCTCAAGCTGAAGCTTTGCCAGTAGCTCGCTTGACCTTACCCTGGCCACATCCTCTGGCTTGATGCTGCAGATCTGTCTGATCATGGCCCTATCATTGCGTTGCAAGCGCTGCAGGTTCGTCTTGGTAAGTGGCCAAGTTTCACTGGCATGGAGCATGGCGCTCCGCACACAAGAGCTGTACACATGGCCACGGGTCTTGTAAGAGAGGTGGCGGGATGTGAGAACTGGTAGTAGCTCCCTGAACTTCTTCCAGGCAGTTTTCACACGAGTAGTGACCGCCATTTCACAGCCTCCACCAGCAGAAAGCATGTCACCTTGGTAGCAGAAGGAAGCTACCACCTCAAGCTTATCAGGTCCAACCTGGACTTCACTCTGTGGTCTGCCGTCAATAGGGCGAGCATTTCCCATGCACCGTGCACACCTATAATCAGGATTTGGTGTCAGTCTTTGTAGCCCACTGCATTTCTTATGCACCCAAAGTTTGCAGCCATTGCAGTAGATGCTGTTGTTTCCTACTCCTGTACGACAGACAGCGCATGGGTATTCGCCTGAACTCTGCAACAGGTCCAGGCCTGTACCACAGATCATGACTTTTGTCTTTCCTGCATTCACCCTCAATCCCTTCTTCTCCATGGCTTCTTTCCATATCAAGAGCCTCCTGATACATTCCTCTAGGGAGTCAGCAATGATGACAAGATCATCTGCATATAGGTCCTCCCAGGGAACACCAGCCCGAAACTCACGTGACAAGGCCTCCAGCACAATGATGAAGAGCAAGGGACTGAGTACGGATCCCTGATGGACCCCGACCTTCACCTCAAACTCTTTGCTGAAACCCTCGCCAACACGAACCCGGCTTCGTGCATTAGCGTACATTCCCTGGACTAACCGAACAATCCATTCCTCAACGCCTAGCTTTCTCAGGGCCCACCAGATAACCTTCCGAGGGACACCGTCAAATGCTTTCTCTAGGTCCACGAAGGCCATATAAAGCCTCTTGTTCACTGCTAAGTATTTCTCCTGCAGCTGCCGGACCACAAAGATTGCATCTGTAGTGCCTCTTCCTGGGACAAAGCCAAACTGGGAGTCGTCAATAGACACCACCTGTCTTATGAGACCATCGACAATCCTCTCTAGGATCTTCATGGCCTGCTCAGTCAGCTTGAGGCCTCGATAGTTGCCTCTTTCCAAAGCATCACCCTTGCCCTTGTAAAGGCAGACAATGAAACTTTCCTCCCAGTCAGTTGGGACCTTGCCATCACGGATAATCGCAGTAGCAAGATCTCGGATCATGGTGGCCCCTGTATCACCTGCTGCCTTGATCATCTCCACCACTATGCCTGATGGACCTGCAGCTTTGCCCGACTTCATCTTTGAGATGGCCTTCTTCACCATGTCAATAGTGATTGGGATAGGCGGGCCTTCTAACGGAGGTTCATTGGACAGGTGATCAGGGTCCCAATCAAATTCAACGTTGAGAAGCCTTTCATAATGTTCAGCCCATGCATTCTGCTTTGCCTCCTCACTCATTGACATTTCCCCAGTGTCATTCTTCACTGGCTTGTCGCCTACAACATCAACATTCTCTTTCCTCATCTGGTTGGCGAGGCGGAAGATATCAGACGACTTGTGGTCAATGCCCTCATAGACCACCTTGTCTGCTTCGTGGCGTGCATGGTGCACCACACGTCTGGAGATGCGCTTGGCAGTGTTATATGATGCTCGTGTGCATTTGCCAGCCTTCCATGCTTTGAAAGCTTGGCGCTTGGCTGTGATGGCATCATCTACTTCCTTATTCCACCACCAAGTTTCCCATCGCCATCGGTGGGGCTTTGTTGTGCCGCACACCTCCTCTGTTGTCTTCAGCAAACCTGTCTTGAGTTTTGCCCAGATTTCCTCAGTAGTAGTAGCCGCTTCAGTTTCCACAGCGGGCACATGTGCCTTGAAGACTTCCTGGAATCGGCTACACGTTTGAGGATCTCTGAGCTTCCACACTTTTGGACGTGGGGTGAATTTGCGCTTAATTTGGGGCGGCATATCAATCATCATGTCGCACACAAGGAGCTGATGCTGCAGAGCAACCTCCTCTCCAGGAATCACCTTCACATCCATAACAAGTTTGCGCAGGCTCTTTCGAAATAACATGAAGTCTATCTGGGTTGCTGTATTACCGGACCTGTATGTGATGAGGTGACTGTCACGTTTCTTGAAACATGTGTTACTGAGGAACAGGTCATATGCTAGTGCATATTCCAGGATCCTCTCACCCTCACTATCAGGGTCTGGCTTGCCATACCCATAGCCTCCATGAACTTCTTTGTAACCGGAGCCTGTACTGCCTACATGGCCATTCCAATCACCACATGGGATGAGGAATTCCGATGCTGGGATCATTGCAGTCACGGCCCTAAGTTGGTCGTAGAATAGATCCTTTACAGAATCACTGAGACCACACTGTGGGGCATAGACAGACAGAAGACAAAGCACCCGCTGACCGACTATGATAGTGTTACACCGTTTAAATTCCCCCCGCTTTTCAGAAAGCCTAAAAATGTCGAAATTCCCAAGAGATTAAGGGCCAGGACAGTGGTAGTAGATTCTTCAAACAATTTTCTCCTGACACTGCAGGATATTCTAAATCCAGATTTGAGCTTTATTTTTGGAAAAATGCAAGTAATAAAATAATATTCCAGAATTTCGTGTTTCTTATTATTGCGGCAGGACTATAGCAGGGATTTTCCTACGCCTGATTTGGGGCCAAATATCGGCCACTCCCCAATTCAAAAATGAGCAAAAACTTCCCAAAATGGTGTATATCATTCCCAATTTCTTAGTTCTACATTTTGGTGAAAATTTCATGAAAATCCCCCCAAAAAACAACAAAAGTTATAGATGCATGAAAATTTGTATAAAAATGTGAATGAAAACAGGTTTTCATTCACATTTTTATGGTGGGTAATTAAAGCAACAAATATGTTACAGCTTTACACTGCTAAATTCTTATGGTTTTAATCCATTTTAAATGGCGGTCCAATTCATTTAGACTGCATCAAATTTTTCCAGTTTTGATGGTCCAAATGCTTTTTCCCAAATTCAACAGGGCCCTGGTCCCCTACTTCAGAAAGGTAGGAAAATCCATATATGATAACAATAAGATATTTCTCTCATTCGTATTTTTTTTTAAAAATACCAAGATCAGTGTTTTCAACAAGAATTTTAAAAAGAAGACAGTTTAGCTGTCAAAGTAACCAGTTTGTTTGTTTGATTTGATTCTTTACGTCTCATCAACAATCTTCCAGTTAAACAGGGACGGGTCTTCCTTGGTTGAACCAGTACTAAGCTTGGATAAATGTGTCTTGCTCAAGGACCACAACGCAGTGACGCCGGTGATGCTTGAATCCACGGTCTCTTAGTCTCGAGTCAAGCACTCTACCACTGAGCCACTGCGCTCCCAAAAAAGTAACCAGTAGTTAAGCCGTTATTGTGGGAATTTCATTAACGAAAAAAAGTGAAATAGCTACATTCTGCACTAAGGTATCTGGAGCCTGATGCTTCAGGGTGTGCCTAGTCAGTCCCACTTGATGCCTGACTCTTCTGCAATGCAGATTCACCAGACTCTTTAAAACAATCTAAGCATCATTGCGGGACGGTCAGTTCACCTAACCACACTTTTTCCTGGGCAAGCTTGAACAAGCAGTTAACCAGTACTTCGTGCACATACTTTCGCTTGTAACTGACAACAACCCTTCTTGAATGATACAGCGGAAGAGAGGAGAATGACCGTAGAAATTATTTCATGATCAATCTCCACGAAAGTATGGGACCAGGCCAGGATCGAACTCGCGACCCCTGGATCTGCAATCAGACTCGCATCTGTTGCCAGACACGTTACCGACTGCGCTACGCGGCCCGGTCATCATCTGTTGTACTATGATTTCAAAATTAGTAGTTGCTGTTCACATGACAAGTTTTCAACATTTACCAGTAAGCGGTTGCATAATTTATTTGATTCTGTAACATTTTAAACAGCACATTATCTGTCAATTGACAGATAACCAGACATGTTAAACGACAGATATTCTATCGTTCAATAAGAATTCTATCCTTTTATGCGTTTCTTGGATCTGATGGTTACTTGTAGGTCTTCATCCTGCAAAAAAGTACACCTGCCGATAATACTCGCGAAGGGAGGGTCAGGCAGATATAGAGAAAGAAAGAACAGTGAGGCAGGCAAGTTTTTTTTTGTGAAAGCTTAAACTTGTCTCTCAAATAACACAGATAATGAACTGTCGAAGAACCTTCAAGAGGGAAAATACCGACTTTTGATCCCATTTTCACCGTGGAAAATCCTAGTAACAAAGGCATAGAGGTATACATACTGTATGTATATGATTTGTCCAGCTCGATGCATCTCATCAGCTTCCGATAAATTTTCACTTCCCGTTGTGAGTCATTCGGTCTGTAGTTACCTCCCCTTCAGTAAAATAAAACTCAAGACTAAGCCGACCAAAACTCCCCAAAAAACAAGAAACTCCCCAACAGTGGCACATTACGGGTCTGGAACAGAAGTTAAGGCTCTTCCACAACAATATACATACAAATCATTTCATAGACAATGTAGAGAACGTATTTTAGCTCTCACATAAAAAAGGCAGAGCTGGTCCAGCAGCGAGCAGACTTGGTACCATTCAATCAGGCTAACTTCCCCCAAAATGTTTCCCAAGATAGATGCCATGAGCAAGGGGCCGTGCAACCCTTCCCTTCTATGTCTGCCTTGTCCAAGGCGGGAACTGCAGGGTGTCCGGGAGTGTGTACACAGAGCTTTAACAGTTGAAGTCTAGAATCCAGAATATAGAATATCAGGTGCTTAGTCAGAGGTTGGCTATGGATGTGTCTGCCCGGGGTGCCCCCACCAATGCTCAATGGGTACATCCCAAGGGTCGCGGTCAGGCATATTTTCCATCATTGTTCCCTTATCATACGAACGTCCCTTACCAGATTCCTGGCATACCACCTTTTTTAAAATCAGCCTTATGTCCCCAGTCATATCTTGACTGGAGCTCAAACCTGGGGGGGGGGGGGTGCAATATGCATTGGGGAGGGCATGGGATACTGCAAATGCCCCCACAGCAGCAACATGTGCTGGTAGCAGGGTTTCATGGGTTCTCAGTGGGTCACCCGAACAACTTGCCACCTAATGTGCCCAACCCATATTGGATGCAACATATACTCCAACAGTTTCCGAGCAACTTTCAGGGCCCACCCCTCATCCTCAATGGATACCGCGGCTACCCAACACAACATCACCCATATCATGCTCCCCCTCACACTAATGGAGGACAGCAAAATGTGCCCATGGTCGCTCCCTCACAGGGTGGGCAGGAAAGGGCTGACTGTAGGGTATCCCCGGTGGGTCCACAACCCCATCCAAGACAAGGTGTGTGGGATAGTACTGGGCCTAGGGAACCCTCAGCTGATTCACAACCCCAATCAGGAGTGCAACCCTCAGTCCGACAGGAAATTAAAGTCCCCCTCCCCGACGGGAATCGGCCTATGTCAAAGATTGCTCAGCTTCTTTGTCCTGATAAGGAAGATCAGACGCCCCAAGCTTCTTCCCCTGTGGTAGAGGAGGGTAGTGACATATCTGGTTGATGGTTGAGCCGCACTTCCTCACGGTGCCTCGAGGTTGTCTGCAGTTTGTGATTGTGGTACATGTATTTCCTGATCATACTCACTATTTTTGTGTGTGGGAGAGGGCTTCTGCTCTTTGGACCCTATTATAATAGAAGGGTCAACTGGGGAGCACCAGTCTGTTTCCCTTTTGGACACCAAGATGGATACCCATACGGATACTACAGTTCCACTTTCAGATCCTAAAATGGACATTCATAGCCCCAATACTACCGTCTCGAGTAGTCCAATGAGGAATATAGCAAATGGTGAGGACCGTCAACAGCAGAAGCCTTTTTTAGAGTGGGACCGAGCCTGGGAGAAAACATGGCGGACACGGAGATATTAAGGATAGGGACACTAAATGTTAAAACATTGAAAGCAACACAGCACATGTCAGTGAGCTATTAAAACATGTGATATTTTAGCCATACAGGAACACTGGCTCTTTAATTTTCAACTTCCAGATCTGGAGAAATCTTTCCCCTCACATTTTGTTTACAGCAAAGCTCTGGATGACCACAACCCCCTACCCCCAACCCATAAACTAAGGGGCTATGGAGGAATGGCGCTATTATACAACAAGAATTTAAAACACACAATGAAGAAACTAGCAATGGGATGCAATAGAATCTCGGCAGTAGAGGTGCTAACAGACCCCCCCCCCCCCCCCCCCCCCGTGTGTATGTTGTATATACATGCCAAGCAGAAACTCCAAAACCAACGCCCCTGACCAAGAGAGTTATCAACTCTGCATTTACCAGCTGGAAGAGATAATAAATACTTTCAGTGGCACTCATGCCCTGGTTATTGTGGGCGATATGAATGCCTCCCTGCCAAGAAGGAATGGTAACAATCAGGATGTCATCCTAGAGAACTTTGTGAAATCTAATGGCTTATTGTGTGAGCAGACAGGGACCGAGACTTTTTTCCATCCAAATAAGACTGATAGAGCAGAGATTGGCTACATCCTATTGAATGATAAAAGTAAGTCCATCATGAAGAACGTAGCAGTGGACAACGGACAGACCCTGAATACCTCAGACCATGTTCCTGTGATTGGCACCTTCAAGATACATACCAAGAAAACGGTAAACCAGACAACTAAAGTTATGTGCAAACCAAATGGGACAGTCAGGGATAACCTGTTGCCCTTTGATGCCTTTGTCCGGACTGGTAGTGAAGAATTTGACATACTGCGCCCTTTTAGCCATCTAACTGCTGTACTGAAACAGGCAACTTTGTCTAGTATACCAAAATTCAAGCCTGAAGTTGCTGTGCGACAGCTACAGTCTAGACCCTGGTCCGACAGAATCCATAGTGCGATCAAAGAAAGCTGGCTTGCATGGTGGGACTGGAGGAAATCTGGGTCACCAACTGACCCAATGCATGACGCAGTCATACATAGAAGAACAGCAAGGAAGACTTTGAGGAAAGAACAATGCCAAGATGCCGCGACAAGGAGAAAAGATGCAGTTGAAGAGATTATGAGGGCAGATAACAAAGAATGTGAAACCCAAGATCAGATTAGAGAGGGATGGGCGGAACACTTCCAGAGGCTTGTATCCCCTTTGGAAAATACCAGATTCGACAAGGAATATAAACAGATTGTGGACCTACACGTGGAGGCAATTGAGGTCTTATGTAGAGAGGAAAGTTCATCTATGGATCCAGTAACGGAAGCAGAGGTAGCCTCAGCACTGAAGGGATTGAATAACAACAAAGCCGCGGACATAATGGGCCTTACAAGCAAGCATCTGAAGCTAGCAGGTATTGAAACCATAGAGTTAATCGACCCACTCCTGAACTATATTATAAGATCAAGATCTATCTCTGCAGTCCTTAAGGAGGGTATTCTGACCCCTATCTACAAGAAAGTAGACCCCAGCGATCCCGGAAACTACAGAGGTATTACTGTGACACCTGTTTATCTGAAAATTCTGGAAAATATCCTAAATGCCTGTCATATTGCAATATATCAGGAAACACAGTCACTGTTACAAAAATGGTTTACACCTGGTTGTTCATCACTAAACGATGCACTCATCCTCACTGAATGTCTGCCCGAAGCTGGGAATAATAAGAGTGATGTCTTTGTTACGACACTCAACACACAGAAGGCATTTGATGTGGTGGACCAGAACTCGCTACTTAGGAGACTATAATCTGGATGACATCCATGGTGATGATTGGATACTGTTGAGGGAACTCTACTCCGACTGCTCCTCCCACATTAAATGGGCTGGTTAATTGTCTCACCTCAGTAATATCAGACAGGGTGTTAGGCAGGGTGGAGGTCACTATAAGCGATATAACAACCCGTTTCAGCTGCAGCTTTATGACAGATTCACTGGGATTAGAATAGGTGCGACCGGCATCCCACATGTGACTGCTGCTGATGTCACGCTATTGGCCGAAGACCACCCTGATACCCAAGTAATGGTTTGGAATGAAGACAACAATGCTAGATGGGAAATATATTGCATACATCTGACTAAGAGTCACACCTTACGGTTTGTCTCCCAAGCAAAAAAGAGGGAGACAGAACCAGATATCTTCACGACCGGAGAGCGTGTAGATACCCCTGACACAACTGTCCATCTGGGAATTGTCAGAAATACTAATGGGAGGGCAGACATAGATGGGAACTATCTCTTGGAAGGAAGACCGCTTATTCCTTGATGGGTGCATGTCTACATGGGGGTGGCGGGCTTAAGGCGACCCAGGGTGGGTGAATCTGGTCTACCTATGTCATCCCACGGCTACTATATGGCCTTGAAGCATTATTTCTCAAACAGAAAGATATTGATAGCTTAGAAAAAATTCCAAAGAAAATGTCTTAAACAAATCCAAGGAATCCCTGATAAAAACCTCAAATTCTGCATCCGTGATTCTCCTGGGTATCCTCCCAATTAAGGACATATTGAACAAGAATTTACATGGGGAAGAGAGAGCTGGTTGCTTTGCTCAATTTGTCTTCCTGGTGTCTCATGATGGTTGAGCGGCTCTTCCTCTTGGTGCCATGGGGTTGTCTGCGGTTTGTGATTGTGGTATTTCCTGATCATACTCACTATTTTTGCTCAATTTCCTTCAATCGTGATGCAGGATTCTTTTGTTATTGTGTTCTGCCAGACTACAAGCCATTGTAACAAACCAGATATACCATATACAAATATCTATGCATTTATTTTCACATATTCTTACACTATGTAAAATTTTATATAAAACGCTAAGTGTCACTTTGTATAAAGTCAATGTCAATTGTTCTATTTTTCCCTTACACCACCACCGTTACAATATGTCCCAAAGTCTTCACCATCGCAGGCCAGACTGGAATAAACCGTAGCAACTTTGCACCAGACCAGGTTATGCCAAACCATAGACCATAACAGACCCTACCAGACCAGTCCACACTAGACCATATACGTAACAGACACCAACAGACCTGTCCGCACCAGACCTTGTAGTGTAATTGATACCACACTAGATCAGTCCACATCAGACCATAATTATAGCGTAAGGGATACTACACCAGACCAGTCCGCACCAGACCATGAAGTTATGTAAATTCACTCATCACGTAGATAATTTACTAACGTATATAACTGGCGCCACACAGGCAAAGTTAGCGCCACACAGACTATATCAACGCCACACAGGCAATGTTAACGCCACACAGGCATAACTGACGCCACACAGGCAAAGTTAGCGCCACACAGGCTATATCAACGCCACACAGGCAATGTTAACGCCACACATGCCATATTAAAGCCACACAGGCAATGCAGTTAAACCACACAGGTAATTAAACTTCGTCACACAGGCTAAGTTACACCACACAGGTAATTAAGTTACGCCACACAGGCTAAGTTACACCACACAGGTAATTTAGTAACGCCATACTGGCTAGCTAGATCTACATAATTGAACGGCTGGTAATCCCCTTTGCAAATGATAGGCTGGTATTTTGCATAACAGTGTAGATTCTAGAGTCGACATATAAAACCACAAAAAGCCACCCACAAGAAAATGTAAGTGCACTGAGTCTCATGCAAATGCAAACGGCATTATGGGACATTGACTTACAGGCCAGGGACCAACTATAAAAGCCAAGGGATCTCAAAATGGCCAGTATGTTCCCTAGTTCACATACAGTAAACATCCAGCTGTAACCACAGAAAAACCAAAAATATAAAGCACTTACCCTATGAAATGTGATGAAACTTGGCACATAACTTCTTTAAGTAAGTAAGGGTGCAAAGATCAGGAATCGATACAATCAAGTACCACACCTGACCCAGGATACCAATGGGAAAGTGACAGACTCACAGTAGACACCACAAACGAGAGCCAAGAGGTCAGCCCTTTCCCAGCAGGTGGCCACAAAGCACATATAAACAGACGCGCACAAAGACATAGCAAACAAAAGCCATAAACATTAATTCCATATAAAAATCGAAACAAAATTCTATTCAGAAGTTTACTTTTCAGAAAATCTTTTTAGCTGTCCGCTACAAAATTCAATCTTGCAGCAAAGTATAATTGACAGCAAGTGGGAGGGCTTATCAGAGTTCATAACCTCTACTGGAGCTTATTACACAAATGATCCAATACATTCTACCTGACACATGGCGGGAGACTTGAGAAGTCTGTAAACACCATAATTTCTTGTTTATTTAAAATTTGCTTGAATTTGAAACACATAGAACCAATAGAACCAGTTTATCTTTAGCATGAACTAGCTATTCCCATAAATGTCCAACAAAGGGCAACCCCCCTGGGTTTGTCATTCCAACTATATGACAAATTTTCATCTGTCTCTGCCCTGTTCGCTTCATTGTAATTCCAACCATAGTGTCAAAACAGATGGTGTATGGTCACTGTATCCAGTTGTTCCACAGATCCATTTCATATATTTTGTAAATCTGACATTAAGTCTGTAAGTAAATGTAGTATTTTTTATTGATTTGTATATGCTGTGTAAGATAAAAAAATAAACAGACCTACTTCTGACTGATAATGTCAAGATATGTAAATTGTATTAATTGCCTGGGAATAATGGAAGAAACCAAACCAGACTTTCCAAAGTGGGGATTAGAGACTAATTAATTATATAATTATCAAAAACATTGAATATCAAAGGAAGTTGCTGTAGAAAAAAACATAAATTGGCATATAAACACATTTGGTTGCCTTTATTAAAGTAAAAATTATCTGTGATTGATCAGGGGAAAGGATTGATTTATACTTATGGAACTCTGAACCCCCTCTAAAATGCTGCATGTGGACCACTCCAGAACCACACTGTTAGAAAGTTCAAGGATAAACCGTGAGTGAGTGAGTTTTGTAGTATAATAAACAAGTTTGAAAGTTTGAGATGTGCTTAAACATGTGCTTTGGTTTGGTGCTAAAAATCGTCTCATTGAGACGGTTCTTTTGAGTACTCACAGCATATATGTTTTGGTAGAGAAATAACAAAAACAAAATTTAATTACGCATTCTTATCTGGAGGCCTGCTCTAGATGGAATAACTACACAGTAACCACATGTTTCTTCTAGCAGACGATATAAATAGCTACCATGTGTTTCTGTTAACAATCTAACGAAAGCCAATAGAATTCAAACTGATAGCTGAGCAGTGAGAGTATAAGCCCATCCCACTAGCCACATTGGCTTAATTGCCATCCGGTAGGAATTTTGCTGTTTGAGGCTCTGGCCTTTAAAGTAAAGCATAATTCATGCAACCGTACAATGTAAAACTATCTACATAAACCATAAAATATCTTGTATCAAAATCAGATTGAATTTCATGCTTATTCATTTAATATTATGCGCATGCGCAAACACTGCTACTCTGGAGCAATGAATGCGCATTGCATAAACATCCCTTATCTGGACTAAAATTGTATGCATAGGTTTTCAGGAATAATGGATTTTCGCTACTACTTATCTGAGGCACTGTATACACTTATTTGGGATAAAACACTTGTCTGGAGCCATCTATGTAAAATTAGACTTGACAAGGGAAAGCAACTTATCTGGCGATATTAGTATTGGAATATGCAATGATCAGGCCGCGTTATTGGGATATATACAAATATAAAGTTTCTTTTTAATAGGAGGGCTTGCCTAGTTGATTGCTACAAAAAGTGCATACCTCCTTAGTCTTATCTATCTATCATATCATATATATTATCTTAGCATACATGTATTCAGAAGTAGTGACTATGATTAGGAAATACCGCAATCACAAACTGCAGACAAACCCATGACACCGCAAGGAAAAGCCACACAACAATCACGAGACACCAGGAAGACAAACTAAACAATGCGATCAGCTCTCTCTTCCCCATCAAGATGTTTGCAAAACTATAATGGACATGGGGGGCCCGGATAGCTCAGTCAGTAGCATGTTTAGGACTAGCTGGATACCTCTTCCACGCAGGTTCGAGCCTCTAGCAAGTAAACTTCTCTTTTTTTTGTTGCATGAACCCTTAAACTCAGGCTAATGCATGACCAATTACAGTAGGGAGTTGTCAAATAACTTTTCCTTAAATGTCTTGCATTGGTCACGTAACTGTGAAATATCCTGTTTACATTAGGGGAACATTTGATTTTAACGTTTAGGAACCCTATTTTTGCAATCAAATTTTGGGTTCCTAAACGTTTTCGACAATCCTTGTGAAAAAACCTTTCTGAAACCTTCAACCTTCATGTACTTTTTCATTTCCCTAAAATTGTGATTCTGGTGTATGTTGTCTCTCAAACTGCAGTTCATAACTACGGCACCCGATCTGCTAGTAACTGCAAGTATTTATCATGCACTGTTTATGAAGCACCATGAAAATATGTGACAATCGCAAAAAATAAAGTTTTGGGTTATACAGTAAATTTATTGGAAGCAAGCAGTTAAAAGGCATATCAAACGTTCTTCTAACCATTGATATTATGCATTTCGAAGCAAACCCTATCGAAAATACCAAATATAACCTGATGAAGTGCTTACGGAAGTTTCTTTGTTTGGAATTACAATGTTTAAGCACTAAATAAACTAACTGCAGTTTCGCATTAAATATGTTTTGTTCAATTAGATGAGCATTTATTGTAAAAATAACTTAAAATGAAACCAAAGCAGTGATATAAAAGCGAGGCCTTTGTTTGCAATCACTGCTTGGTTGTGATAAAGCTTTATAAAACGTTTACGAAACTGCATCAAGTGTTTGTTTCTAAATTGGGCTTTACTTTGAAAATGGTAAATTTTTTTACTGATAATTATCTACATATATTAGAATTTGAATGTTTTTCAATAAAAAAAACTTTTTGTGACTGTTCCTTTGCAGAAACCAGCACCTATGTGAAAGGTTTATATAACGTTTCTGAAAGGTTACGTTTAAACAAACCTTAATACAACCAGACACAATCATTTCAGAAACGTTTCTTAGTACCTGGGTTTTCCTCGATTTTCTTAAACCAAGGCCAAAGGTCAGGGTCTGTGAGACCCAGAAGCAGTATGCAACACCCCCCAACCCCAAAATGTAGCCACACACCAAATTTTGGATACCTACCTCACATAATATACAGATATTGTCCGGGCTCTACCTATCCAGAACTGTAGCTAGAGGTCAAGGTCACAGACCTCAAAATAGTAGGTAGCACTCCGTGGCCAATAGATGTATCCTGTTACCAAATTTGAGATTCTATGTCCTGCTCAGTACACGATTTTTATACAACTGAGGCCAGAGGTCAAAGTCACAGTTGCCAAAGTAGTATGCTAAATCTCCAACATCCTGATGCATCCACACAATAAATGAAATTGTTGCCTAAAAAAATGTGGGATATATGTTGGGGATATGATTTTTTCAGTTTTGAGGCCAGCGGTCAACGTCACAGTGACATAAAAAAACTATGCAACATTCCACTACCCCAACAAGTATCCCCAATATGGGATTTCTATGCCATGTAGTATAGGAAATATGCTCCACACACGATTTTAAAAGACCAAAGTCAGAGGTCAAGGTCACAGTGAGCCCCAAAATAGTAGGCTACAATCAACAACACCATAATGCATCCAAACACGAAATTTACTGAGATATACTAAGGACGCGATTATTCTAGGATGACTGAGGGAAGAGGTCAAGGTCAAAGTGACCCCAAAAATAAAACACAACACTTTGCACCCTAAGATGCATCCACATATCGAATTTGGAATTCCTACCTTTAACGGTAAAGGAGGTATGCTCCAGAGACGATGTGAAGACTCAGGCAGTCAGATTACTCCTTTGGTTGCATAAAAACTGACTGCCATGTCCGTCATAAGGCAGTCCCTTAATTCATGTTAATTCTTTCACGAGGTAGATAATAGTCAGATAATGTGAGGCTCGTTCAGACGGCTTTGTTTTCAATTGAATGTGTGTTTACTTGGGGACGTTTTTTTTTCTAACTCTTAAAAGTCTACGCCCAACGTTATGCTAACAGTACTTGCGTTTTCGATAGTTATCTTTACTTGCGGTTTTAATATAGACTGGTTCTCTCCCTTTAATAGCTTGTCAGCATATTTAGACAGGTAGCTACTAGCCGCCATTGCGTATACGTATAGCATACACACTGACGTCATGAGTGACGTGGTATTGGAAAATACTCTTGACATAAAGTGCATTTTAAACAAGCCGTTTTTTTAAAGTTTATTTTGTTCTGGGAGTTTATGTTTTTTTTCTTTTACTTATTTATCGAATTATAGCAACTGATAAAATCTGAATTTTGTGTTGAAAAATCTTTTCTGGAGCATGCGCAGTCGCATGAGTAGGATTCTCTTGTAAATAAATAGACGTTACCAGTCGTTATATGCGTAACGGAAGTAGAGTTTTATCCACGAGGGGAACCAATCTAGTTTTAATATTGGTTCTTTAAACGTCTAAACTGGTGCCCTGTTACCGTCTCAAATCGACAACAGGTATCCCCTATTCTATCATTGGCTGTGATTAGTTTATTGATAGACCAATGAAATGACCTGTTACATTTCAAGTTTAGCGTGGGTTGCAAACTGTTGGACAGTTACGATATTTTGTTAATTTTAATCACTAAGGCAAATATAGTTTAGCGAAAAAAACAAATACACACTGAGATACTGTATTCCTTTCTCATTTGGTTGATTTTATGGTATCTAAAGCTCTCATTAATCATTCGCTCGATCGCCCGCGCCATTTTTACACAGTTCAGAGTTACTTCCCTTCGATCACGCCTATCCCGTGATTCTCGTTGACGGTCAGGATTTTGACCGTCTAGATTAGCCTTTACCTGACCCTAGATAGGTAGATCAAGGGGAGGGAACCAGACTATTAAACGTCTTCATGAGTTTACAAGGTTAGCTTTAAAAAAAACTTAGAACCATCGCATGGCGTTTTACAGTTATTAATAAAGAAGAACTTTTATAGTGTTTTAATATTTCATTTGCTGAAGCCACTTTTTTAGTGTTTCACGTGCTTCAAGCTCTGAGTATTTTTTGTTTTAGTTAACGATTTGTACATAGGTGATCAATTGGAAGCAAATAAAACACAGGAAATATGCATATTCCAGTAAGACCCCGCTCATGAACACACTGAATAATCGTAGAGTTAACCCCCTCCCAAGCAGTATGTATTAGGTCATTCAACGGTATTCCTCAATCGAAGTCAATGCACATAATGCCTAGGGGCATATTGAAACTGATCCATCTATATCTAGTTATTTCGTCACACTAAGTCTAGTCGATGTTTGATAGGAATTCTAGCTCAGTGGTAAGGTCTCTAACAGGCCTTTTCGCTTTTAGAAGCAATCCAGAATCCAAAGTATATCAACATCACTCACGGAATGGTGGAATTTTAGAAGTTGCTCGGTCGACGGGGAGTTTGAGAAAGAACAGTAAAAGACACTGCTGCTAGGAAGTTAACACCCGATCCATTTCCACAACTTGCTAATGGAACAGGCCCGAATCGAACACGCGCCCAATGGAAGTTTACTAACGTATATCACCATCGCTGACGCGCGCGATGGTGAATAAATAGACAACCAGCTAAAGGGTATCACTATTCCAACACAAATGCTTGCGGCGAGAGCGCCGCAAGCAAAAATAATTAACTTACATTTGTGTTGAATCGCTTCGTCTGTCTCTCTCCAAAGCCGAGCAATGAATGAACCAGCACTTCCCTCTGAAGTTGTCCTTCTGGAAGATCTTGACTCATTCAGGGAAGGCGTCTGCAAGATCAACAATCGGTCACCTTAATTAAATACACTGTTTTAAACCTCTTTTATCTGCACCTCTTCTGCACTAAAACTATATCTTTTTATCAAGTCTCACTATCGCACTTCTTATCTCATACAATCTTTCCTTCAACTCTTGCACTGACAGCGCAACTGCACGTAATTCTCATAATGAGGGTGCTGCAGAATGGATAGATAGATAGCACTTCCACCACAAAATCACTATTTTAAAAACAACTCACTCACCAATAACTTCATGCATCGCCAAAGCTCCAGCTAAATACACTCAGCCACCAAAACTCAGTGTCCCAGATATGAGTGGTTTCAAAACTGTCGGGATGAAAGTTCAATAGAATATGAAATAGTCCAAAGGCAGGTGGTAACGAAGGACTCGCCAAGTGAGAGCATTTTCACATATATTCAAAGTATCCTGAGTCACTATGAGTTGCCAGCTGTCTTTGAGTTATTGTCTAATCCCCCATCTAGGGAGGCTTGGAAACGTTTACTTAACTGCAAGGTTCATGATATGGTAGAGGCAGCTTGGAAAGCTGATGTTGAAAGCAAGTCATTCACAAAATACTTAAACCCCTTAGTACTAAATGTTGGTAGTATATATGGTCCACTATAAGAGATAATTTACATGATAGTAGAAGGGCACAAATTAAATGTAAGATTTTGACGGGCACATATATATTACAGGCAAATAGAGCTACATCTAAAGGCAGGGATCCTGTACCCCCCGGCTTGCTTAGGATGATAAACAGCATGACCACTGAGCTGATAAGACCTGTCAACTATAATCCAGGTATTAGCCAGAAACTAATCAAATTAAAGATAAGCTCATGTAGATGTTCACAGCTGGAGTGCGGGAGCGCAGTGGCTCAGTGGTAGAGTGCTTGACTCGAGACCGAAGGGCCGCGGTTTCGAGCCTCACTGGCGTCACTGCGTTGTGGTCCTTCTATTGAGCAAGACACATTTATCGTAGCTTAGTTCTGGTTCAACCCAGGAAGACCCGTCCCTATATAACTGAAAGATTGTTGATGGGACGTAAAGAATCAAATCAAAAACAGCTGGAGTGCAATGAAGAAAGTGATGAAACTGAATGTTATTCTGCCTTATATACCCCACTCCTGCCTTTAACCAATATTCTGTAAATCCAATCTGTAAACTGTATTGCAGAGATCCAAAGACACGTCAGCATTTTGTGGGTGAGTGTACTTTCTTTGAGGCAGAGAGACAGTGTCTACATAAAGAAACTATCAACAAGCCCGATTTTGTCGGACGACCATATTTCTCGGCTTAAGAATCCTGACTTTCTTACACAGTTAACACTTGATGTGTCACGGTTTATCGACATAGAGAATTTTGATTGTGGGGAGTTGGGGTCATTCGAACTTTACACTAGGGAATACTTGCACAGGCTACATCATGTGAAAAAAGTGATGGCATTGAGAAAGCTCCAGTGAACCAACGATGACAGTAATCAGAGTAACTGTTTATATTTGCTACACCAAGTGTATAATCATCACCGGCACTGAACTTTTTATTATACACCAGCCAGTCTACGGACTTATGCCCTGCATAAATAAGAGGGGGAGCTCTTAGATACAACAACAACAACAACAACTACAACAACAACAACAACAACAACATGCCTCCTGGTCCACTGAAAGTCAAAGTGAAAAGCTACTTGACCGATGCCCCTCCATCGGACATGCCAACTAACATCGTGAAACTTTATCAGGAAAAACTATTGCTACATTGCCAGTGCAACATACATGTCTGCTGTCCGAGGGCCACTCTGTGTATAGAGTTGCTAAGCTGTAGCAGCTGCAACATATATGCCTGCTATATAGCCTAGTGTATTTACTGCCACAAACACCGCTGCTGTCCAAATATACCTACTGGTTGGGTGCTGCTGCAAGATGTATGCTTGCTGGACCGTTGCCACTCAATCAGCTAGCCTGCGGATCTATTACCACTCAAATAATAAGTGATACTGTATGTCTGCTGATGTTGTACTTCTCTATCTGCCATACATACCTATTTGTGTGGTGCCTCACAATAAGGCATGCCTTCTGGCGTGGTGCCTCACTATAGGCCATTCCTTCTTGTGTGGTGCATCGCTATCAGCCATACATGTCGATGTGGTGCCTCATTATCAGCAATGCCTGTTTGTGTGGTTCCTCGATATAGACCATGCCTGTTGACGTGGTACCTCACTATAGGCCATGCCTAATGGTCAATAGCCACTGCTGCTGACATTTTACTAGTCGAGTGCAGATGGAAAAAAGACAGCTACAAAGTAAGAAAAAGGGCAAAGATCAGGAATCGATAAAATCAAGCACCACACCTGACCCAGGATACCAATGGGAAAGTGACAACTTAACAATTAGACATCACAAACGAGCGACAAGAGGTGAGCCTTTTCACAGCAGGTGACCACAAGGCTTCAATAAACAGACGCACACGAAAGCATAACAAAATTAAGACATAAATAACATAAATGGTCCACAAAAGAATCACCACCCGAATTGGTCAGTAAAAATATTCTACTGGAGGGCCCAAACCGGCCTCACGGCGCGCCAACCTCACCCTTAGTGCAGAATGCTGATGTGGATCAAGACACATAGATTGCTGGTTTGCATGAAATACCCCTAACTTATCAATGCATCATCTCCTAGAACATATAAATCAAGATATAAAAGGAGATAAAGCAAAGAAAAGGGCTCAACAGTTAATGAAACTGAATACCGGAGCAAAAGAAATCCAACAGGTAAACGCCGGTGGGCCTGATAACAGCCAAAGCATCAGGCCCCTACCATCTCATCAATATTCTGGTGGTTCCAATATATCGGACATTTCTGCTGATCCGGTGCCACTCTCAGATATGCCTGGTTGTACAGTGCAACTCTATCAGCCATGCATGCTGCGTTTATCTATTCAGATACGCGTGTTTGTAAAGTACTGCTCTATCATGCCTACAGGTAGGGTGCCGCTCCCATTGGTTTGTGAAACTTGTCGGCTACATTCCTGGACGTCATCTTGATTATATAAAAAGCGGTGTGTTGCATGAATACTGGGACGTTACAACGATAATGTTTGGTATTCAAGAAACAGTAAAATAAGCATTTTGCATGCAAATTACTTGAGTTTGCTGGTCTCGGGGAAGATTTCCTTATATTTTTTGAATAATCTTCCATCTTGGCGACCATCTCGTCCACATCCTTTTTTTATTTTTTATTTGGTTATAAGCTACGTGTCTTCTATTATATTCTGACCTCATAGCTAATAATTTAAGAAAGAAAATCGGCTCGAGACATGTTTTCTATATCACAATATATTTTCACCTATAATAGGCCTCTATCTTGGACGTCATCTTGGGTATATCGAAATGCTCAATGGTGCCAGAGTGGCATCACTCGGATTTTCAAGGACAAGGTATGCACTACCAGGATCAACAAAGAAAACAAGTTTAAAATCAAGTTCCAGGTCCTCCTAAAATTCGCCCAAATTCTGCCGGACTCTCAACTCTACATTTTAAACTTTTAACAGTCAGATTACAAAAATCCTGTTTTTATTTATCAAAACACTGATTTTCATAAAAATTAAGGCATTACAATTCCGGTTTCAACATCATAATAAAATCAGAGTAGAATGATATAAGACTCGATAATCATTTTTCATCTGTTGCTGCAAATGGATTTTAGAAATTCGCAATTTCACTTCTAAAACAAAGTTTTTGCCAAACTTAAACACCACTGCGCCTTGATGAAGAAGTAATTCCGGCGATCCAAGAAACTTCAGTATCATACAATCATTTTCCATTTTATTGATAGGAAGGGTTATCGGTCACTTATCGCTATTTTTGCCCTACCAATATAATTCTTTATAGACAGTAACCAACAATCATCGCGGCTGCTGATCAGTCTTCACGGATGCACACACGGGCTGATCTGATCATTTGTTAAAGCTAAATTTTTGAAATTTGACTTGGTACAATTTTCCAGCCAGAAAAGGTTTGACTTCAGAAATAGTTAGAACTACCCTTCCACAACATTTCTAGGCACGTCGTACAGTCAAATTGTGGTAGCAGTTTTTCAGGAGTAGTCGTTTTGTACACCTACCCGTTTTACTATAAAAACAAAATTGCGACATTTGAATAAAAATGGTATCCAGGTGGTATCCAGATGGTGCATACAGTCTTTATGTACTGCCAAAACCTTGATAAGGACCTAAACAATTACGAAAAATTATTGTTGCGTCCAGAAACACAACTTTTATGTTATAAATGTCATTTACGTTATATTTTCAACTACACCTTATAAAATCAATTAATTTTGGTCAAAGTTTAATTTTATAAGCTCTATAATGGGTATATAGGTTTAACATACCATGTTTGGAAACGATAATTACCTGACTGTTTCAAAACTGCAAACATCTTGTTTCTATCATAAATACGTTAATAATTACAAGCTGTTGTATATGATTACCCCCAATAAAATGGTGAATATGGTTAGAATCATTTCACTTTGCAAGTTAGCATGTAATACCATCTGCTGTCGTTTTAACCCATAATTGAACATTCTATCGATACACGATAGTAAAAAGCTATACTTAACTGCGTTTCTGGTGTAAAGTTCCATATTTTGATGCTTGTATGACAATATGTAGCCTACATTTCAAGCTTTAAGACCTCCTATATATATATATATATATATATATATATATATATATATATATATATATATATATATATATATATATATATATATATATATATATATATATATATATATATATATATATATTGCTAAATACCTTATATATTGTAGTATTTGTCATATGGTAGTTTATTTAATTCCAAACCTGTTTTGTTTTAAATTTATAACAAAACAGCAGTTTGTTCTAAAATAATTATCAGTTTAGACATTTGAAGAAAGGAATCCAGGAATTCCATAGGAGGTTTGTTTTGGCCCCCGCAGGTAAGGCTGCTAACAATGTTGTGGTCGTTTGAAAAAGGTACTATTTCAACACCCTAAAGCAAGAACTTAGCACTGCAAAGCATATGAGCATAACAGGCTTGATGAGACGTCTATCGTTAATATGCATCGATGCCATATGGCAGCTAAGTTTTGGCCGTTTGTTGATGAGGACCATGGCCAGCTTTCTACGTTATACTGGTTACCTAAACTTCATAAACGGCCCTTAAAGTCGCGTTTTATTGCTAATTCTAGTGCATGTACAACTACTGAGTTTTCTATTCTTTTGACATCTTGCCTCACTGCGATTAAAAACCATGTCATTAAATATTGCACAACAGTTTATGAAAGAAACGGTAAAAAATTATTTTGGTCTATTAAAAATTCAGGTGAAATTCTTAATAAATTGAAGTCTAGAGGTTTCTTAGCATCTGGTTTGTCTACATATGATTTCTCTACTCTCTATACTACATTGCCTCATAATCTAATCAAAGAAAAACTAACAAAACTAATTTAACAAACATTTAACAGAGAGGGCTCGCTTTATTTGGCTTGTAATGATAAAAATGTCTTTTTTTACTTCTGAACAAACCTAAACGATATAAATTGTGGTCATGTCAGAAATGTGTGATGCGCTCCATTATCTTTTGGACAATATATTTATAAGATTTGGCGTGAAATTATACAGACAAAATGTAGGTATTCCAATGGGTACTAAAGTACTGCCGCATTAATAAGAAACGCGAAAAGTCGTCTTTAAGTGCATATTTTCACGTTATTTTCTCTTGAAATTTTCGATATGCGGGTAGAAAAAGCTGCAGTATTTTTTGACAAAATTTTCAACCTGATGTTTTTGCTGTGTTTTTCTGTAATTAGACGGAATTTTGGCATATGTTCGGTTCTTTTCAACGGGGGAGTATTACTGTTGGCAGAATGGATATGAACTGACCCAGTTTATTAATAATTTATGCAACGGTAGACTTGTTTCAGGCCAATGATCGCCGTGAAGGTTATATACTGAACAAAAGTGAAAACGCTACACCCGAATTATTTGCCATTTATATGCAAAATGATGCAAACCAGTAAAGCAAATGTAAGTGTATCATGTGACAGCCAGAAATGAGTTTTGATCGCTTAGAAAAGCAACCTTAGAAGGCGGGTTGGATCATTTATGTTATTTCTGTCTTGTGTTGTTATGCTTTCGTGCGCGTCCGTTTATTAATGCCTTGTGGTCACCTGCTGGGAAAGGTCTGACCCATTAGCTCTCGCTTGTGATGTCTAATTGTGAAATTGTCACTTTCCCATTGGTACCCTTGGTCAGGTGTGGTGATTGATTGTATCGATTCCTGATCTTTGTCCTCTTTCTTTCTTTTTTTTATTCAATTGACCAAGCTTGAAATTTTATCACTGAAATCTCCATAGGAAAATTAATGTGTTGTTGCAACTTAGTCTGAGAACATTACTGGTCGAGAAATGGTAGGAACAATGTGCTTATAGGTCTACCTGATTTGGCAAAAGAATGAAAGTTATTGAAAATCGTGATAAATCGAAGATTACTAAATATTCAATATTACTTTATCGTTTTTATCACAGGGAGACATTTTACATTTTTTTTAAATTTGATAAATTCGAAATTGATTTCTGAGCTTGTTTCAAGTGATAAGACAGTTTTGTTGTGTATTCATGCAACACAATTATGACGAATTCTGATAAGCATAATATTTTTTGCGCACGCGCAATTGCAAAATTCAGTGAATAAAGCTTTAAACACGAAAGGAAGGTTTCGACGAATCGCTTGCTGGATGTCTTGAAAACATTAAGCTTTAGTAAATACTTTTTGTCCGATACTTTCTCAGAATATATGATATTGCAGTGTAGCGTTTTCACTTTTGTTCAGTATAGCATAAAGTGTATCGTACATATAAAGTACTGCTGCTTAAATAAAAATCGCGAATAAACGACTTTAGCTGTACGTTTCATTGAGCCTTCAATAATCGTGAATCATTTCAGGCAGTATTTTGACAAATGATATTGCCTGGTATTACCACTATTTTTGCTCTAATAATTCTGATGGTAGAATTTGGGCATTTTATTCCACTTATTTGATACTTGTCTTGAGTGTTACCATTAAAGAATATATGTAAACAGCTCCTATTAACTAATTACAGAAAAAGAATGGTAAAACTATGTAGTTTATAATATACTCAACAAAAAATTAAGGAAATTGTGTTTGAGGGGCTATGACAAAAGATCTAAAACATTTAAAGACTTTTGAATTTCACAAAAGTTTAATGTGACCATATTTCTTTAACATGGCGCTTTATCGGGGTCTGTAACGCACATAGCAGCTTAGTAAATCCATGTCAAAGTTGACTGGTCTTCATTCCTTTTTGCAAAAAAAAAAAATCAATTTACAGAGCAAACATAGTTTTTTATACATTAACGTTCGCCAGATCCCTCGGGAGATGGGGATGGTAAAAACCTAAGACGACAGATCTCACGGTTATAGAGGGACACCTGATCAGTTAAGTGTACATGGATGAGGCGTTGAAGTCTGTTGTTCTGCCTTTTTGTGTGAAAACCAGTGACAGTACCAGGCCTAGGATGACTTTGTCAGAACACACCTCACTAGAATCAGAAAACAATGTTTTGCGCATTGACTGGTCAGTTCGCTCATCAGACATGTCTACAATTTTAACAGGTCTATGACATTTTGGACAGAGGGTAATTATGGCATCAAGAAACTCCCAGCCTTTCGATGCAGTGTTGCATGAGATATTAATGCTGATCCCTCAGCACCCAATCACCAGTATTCAGAGTATGCGAAACCGGTGCTAGTCCTAATTTACCGCTGACTCGGGACACACTCGTTACTGATGAAGGTATTCCCATCTTCGGAATGTGATATTTAAGGCTATCAAGTTAATTTCTTGTGGCATTCGAAGGAATTGCATTTCAAGTTTTGAAAACTTACATGTTTTCATGTGTTTATGAGGAAATAATCTGTAGTCATTTTTTGCAAAAAAATAGGGTTTGACCCCTGGGTAATTTGACACTGTGCCACAACAAAGATATTGGTGCTAGCAAACAAAAGTAAACATTTTTCTAAACCGATGACATGAATCTAAACAAATAAATTGAAATTGAATAATTGTTTGCTTTGGTATTCTTATGTTGCATGATTTTCTGAGAATTCCTTAGCTTTTTTGTTGAATATAGTAAGGCCGTTTACCACTGTAAAAGTTGTTTTATAAAATGTTCATGATAGCCACACCACGCTGTTTTAGTAGGAAATGTCCTTACAAAGATAGCAAACAGTATTTACGCGGATCAAACTGATCGCATTCGATCAGTTGGATTTGTGCCTACGCTGATTGAATCGATACTATCAACTGAATGACAGTGCTTAAACATAAAACTGGCATGTTCAAAGCAATCACGATTTTTAAATGTGTGAGGCTTTTGACATTTACCTGTAGAAATTTAAGTACAGTGATATAGGCCGTCACATGGCTGTTGCATCGTTTAAATTCCCCCCGCCTTTCAGAAGGCCTAAAAATGTCAAAATTCCCAAGAGATCAGGGGTCAGGGCAGTGGTAGTAGATTCTTCAAACAATTTTCTTCTGACACTGCAGGATATTCTTAATCCAGATTTGAGCTTAATGTATGGAAAAATGCAAGTACATGTAATAAATAATATTCCAGATTTTCGCGTTTCTTATTATTGCGGCAGGACTATAATTGTGTTCTTCTTGTTGCTGATTTGTTTTTGTTTTGTTATGAGAGAGACTTTATGTTGTCTTTGTCAGACAGTAATCAAACTGATATTATTGAAGCTTTTAACTCAACCTCCAGATATTTAGATGATTTACTTAAAGTGATTATTCGGATCCTATGAAAGTTTATATTCAAAAATAAGTTCCTCAGTAATTACTAATTTGTTTTCATTGCTCTGATTCTTCATTAGCTAAGGTGATTAAAGCCCCGTTTATTGCCCTGAAAACCAATAACTGTCTGCAGACATCTTTTTCATCTTGTACATTTAACAGCTTGAGATCAGGCGTCTGTTAACCTCAGCTGTGACTAAATGGAAGCACCTCCCAGTAGAGGCCTATAATTAGCTTTACTTCCATTCAATCATTTCATTGAGTAATAATGGCTTCAAGTGATAAGAATTAGAATTGTTTTAGACACAGCCCCTGTTACATTTTTGCACTACAGAATAAAGCAGTCTGGTTCAGGACCCCTAAGTAAGTAATAGTTAATAGCATTAATTGAAATTGTAACATTTAGCGACAAAATAAGGGGACCTGATCAGGATCCAAACTGTTTGGTGCTCTGATCGCATTCCTGAAAAGTTTTTTAATAACGTGATTTCTTAAAGAAATAGGCAGACAATTAAAACATTAAAATAATCCTGTATTTGTAAAGAGCATTATTTAATGTCATAATTTTTATCATTCCTATTATCATTTCCATGAATTTGAGCAAATTTTTGAAAATTCAAACCAACAAAATGGCTTGCAAGCCAAACAGACTCAGAGCAGCCTGCGCATTGGTCCATACAGACAGCAAAGAGTGCCAATATCCAGGCTGATCTGAGTCTCGGCTGTTTGTTCATGCATCTGCCAATTCTAGTTAGTCCTCGAAGCTTGGATACTTACCTACCCATTATGTTACTGTGAAAACACTGATCATACCATAATCATACGCAGATGCAGTGCTTGATGCTCATACCATTTAACTTTAAACCTTTTTGTGTCATCTGCTAATAAGCTTTACAATTTTTTTTTGATCAAGAGAATGGTCTGACATTTTACCGGGCCTGATCTGGATCAACACTATTTGATACTCTTTGACAATCTTTCCAAACAGTTTAGAAATAGATCAGACCGAACGCTATACACTGACTGTAATTAAGCTATTTGGCCTGGTGACTGCCCCTTCTGTAGTGCTGCCCGAGGAATTCTTCTTGGAGTATTCAAGTGATTAATGGCGATCCCCTGTGGCATGTGAGTGCAATTCAATTATGGGCTAATTAGAGCAGTTTCAACAAAATTAATGGTCATATGGTACCCAGTATACTGTTAGCTCTATAATAAATGCATATGAAAACAGTCTGAATTATCCCTTTAATATCGATAATCCTTATTTTGAACAAATGGTAGGTCAGATATATCCCACTGAACTTCAGTTATATAAGGCGATTTATTTTGATACTGTAGCTCTGTTTTTGGACTTGAACTTGTCAATAACAAATGGCATAGTTTCTTCTAAAATTTATGATAAACGAGATGATTTTAATTTTTAAAAAGTATATTTCCCATTTCTTGATGGAGATGTTCCTCGCTCTCTTTCCTATGGTGTATTTATTTCTCAGCTTATTCGTTTTGCTAGAGTATGTTCTGATGTTGATGACTTTAACAACAGAAACTTATTTTTAACTGCTAAGTTATTAAAACAAGGTTATAGATATCATAAAATTCGGAAAGCATTTTCTTAATTCTACCACAGACACTCAGAGTTAATTGTTAAATACAACATTGGGTTAAAAACTCTTCTGCAGCAAGGCATATTAGAACCTATATTTTATTGTGATTTAGTTTATAAATTCAACCGAATTGTTGGAAAACCTAATTTTAGTGATCAATTCAAAAAGATTGTAAAACGTTATATAACGGTTGGATATAACTTGGATATCATTGCGACAGTCTGCATGCCTAGTTTTAAACCCAATCACGGTTTATAGCTCTGGTTTCCTCTTTAATTGCACGACGGTGGGTCAGGCCTCAGACTCTATGACGGCTCTGACGTAAAGCTTTAATCGGTGGGTTGGTGCCTGATACCTATCTGTAGCTGGACCCACAGTGGTTCAACTTGAGGTTTTCTTTAGCTCCCACTATCTGTGAGTCAAAAGCCATTTTCTTTGTTTCATAATGGCGTGTTAATTTGATAAGTGTGTTTCTCCATGATGATACATTACATTAGTTAGATGGCCTCTATGCGAGCTGAACATTTCTTGTACTTCAACAACAGCAGAATCTGGGGCGAAGATTTGGTACCAGTAAAATGCATTTAAGCCCCCCCCCCCCCCCCCCCCCCCCCGCCCCCGGTGGCTTAGGCTGCCGTCAGTTCTAATGCGGTGGTTCTGTTGTTGTTGAGTTTTTGTTTATTGTTACTCCCATTGTGGGAGTCTGTAATTGTTCTATGCTTTGTTGTACGTTACTTTATGTCTATTCTAGTATTGCAATCATCTTGATGGGAAAGAGAGAGCTGGTTGCTTTGCTTAATTTGTCTTCTTGTTGTCTCGTGATGGTTGAGAGGCTCTTCCTCGCGGTGCAATGGGATTGTTTGCGGTTTGTGATTGTGGTTTTTCCTGGTCATACTCACTTACTATTATTTAGTTAATATATCTTTAAATATTAACATTTGTGATATAACACATTTTTTAAGTTTTCCTCTCCACAAAATATCATTTTGATTTGCTCAAAGTTAAAGATTCCAAAGCACACAAACAAAGAAACAGATAGCTCTTTAGTAGTAGTAGAAGAATACATTTCATTTCTGTCAAATTTATCAAAGTAACATATATAACCGTATAAAATATCATAAGGTCCTGTGTTTGTCCAAATTGATATCAGAGACGGTATACAACTGGGCCCTGAAAAGCTAAAATATTAAGGATGTAAAATTTTGTAATGTTTAACACAGAATAAAAATACATAACTATGTTTTATTGAATGAAGTATAATCAGTCATTTGAAAATATTTTTGTGTACCCAGTTTAGAATCTACTATTGTGCACATTATACGTCAGTAACATAATATAGGTTAGCTCCTTGTATAATACCTAGGTTAATTTCCAATAGAAAAAATACAAATTACTAAATGTTTAGAGAGATGGTACTATACTATTTTTCTTTGCTTTCATTCCAGACAGAATCACTCACCCAAGAGTTGGTGCGATAAAAATATGTTTTTTATGCATTATTTGTCTGTAATCAGTTATCTTTTTTAAAAAGAATGTCTAAAAATCAAATTGTATACTGACATTTATATGTATTTACATATGCAGATTCGGCATATTACATTATTTTTAACACATACGACATTATCAGTCAAGAGTTATGTCAGGCTAAATTAGACATTGTGACACTCAAGTAGGTAATGTAAAATATATTTTAAAATGTTATTTAAGATATTGACTGGAAAATAAAACGTTTAAAAGTATGCAGTCATGAGATCTTACTCACTTTTAGCAATCAGTGCTTAAATAACTGATGATTCTCACTATGCAGAATGTGACATGACCAAATTATTGCACGAGTCTTGTAAATAGAATTCTTGATAACAAAGCGCTATATGTACATGTATATAAAACATAAAAATGAATAAGTGATATACAATCAAAATCAACACAGCTTTTTAAAAAAATATCTTGCTTCTTCAGACAGAAAATAAATGCATTACATAAGTAGGAAATTATATAAAAGGCACAAAGCATGTTGAGGGTATTGATTAATAGAGACGTTTGAGAGTTGTTCCAGAAAGTCGTAGACTTGTTTTTAACACGAGACTGTGTATCAGGAATTCTATAAAATTTGTATGATATTTTTGATATACATCACATAACTATTGTGCACAAATATGAGTGGAATCACAGTTTAGATAACAAAGTTATGAACCTTTACTTGACTGTAAGTAGGAGTGTGCGGAGCACGTCAAAATGGTTTGTTATTCAATACATCTAGTCCAAATATTAGTGTAAATAAATTTCGCAGGTGTATTTCAATCAATTTATTACCACCATAATAAGGGACTATTCAAGGTATAGTGGTGGAAATATGAAACGTTTCCCACCGTCGGCATGGATTTTATGGAAGATTTATCACACTTTGTGCAGTTTAGTATTTGTCATCTTTGATAGACTTTAATGCAATGCCTAAATGCATGAATGTATATATGCATGTCACATTTGCAATGCTTCCTTCCAAAAGAAATCATACTTACTTGTAAAGGTAAGTATAAATCTCAGAGGTTGATACAGCAGTGCCTCTATTGTTTTATATGTTATGTGATAAAATATACAACCTTTTGAATATCTTATATCCGATTTGTTCTTTGACAGTAGCACAAGTATGAATTTCGTACAATTGCTCAACTCTGTTAATGTTATTTATACCTGCTCAATTGAAGATTTGAACCATCATATGCGATTGTGGTACTTACCTCACAAAGGCAAATGCACCGTTTAATCCCCTATGCTGATGCAGTGGAGCTTGCGTTTGTCTTCATATACATAGACAAGCAGCAAAATGCTCTGATGTGTCTTATATAAATGACATATTTTACACGCTCGCATGAGCCTTCATTGCTGAACCAAAATCAAATGTGCTAACTAGTTTGATTTTTTTCATTAAGTTACTATATGTCATCAATTTAGTTTGATTTGAAACTTACAAAGGATTAATGGGATGCAATTCTTGCACTAATGATTATGTCCTCATTGACCATGCTGAATATCGTAATGCTTTTGTATGAACATATTTCACGTTTAGACTAAGTCTAATGCGTAGATATAATGCATAACAAAGTTTCCAATACTTTGTTTGAGTCCATTCATTTTGCAACAGCTACATTATTTTCTTTACCATGTTAGAGAGTTTTTCTAACTGATAAGCCTTGACCTCTCAAATGTATGACCATAAATAACGTTTGAAAAACTGTCCTGTTCCAATGCTCTATAACATTGCAGAGCCAGACAAAGCGTATGGTAAATGTCATCATCTCCCTAACCCTTTTAAGTAGAATAAGACGTCCCACTTTTATCAAATGGACCGTTCTATTTTCGTTTTCAGGGTTGTTGGTGTTGTTTTACATTCTTATTCAAATTTTAACAGAACACCCTGTAAGCAAACAGTAGAGAGCCTGATTGGACACTGCAGTCTGTGGCGTCTGATCTTGGTCTGTATTATTTGTCTATGGCCAACAAAAAGAACGCTATGCTAAATGGGTTAAACACTTGAGTTGTATATGTTACGCACATCAATTGTATTGTTTCTCCATCAAACTGGATAATATTTGGATATAAAGCGATTTTAACCATGTGGAAAGGCATGGCAGGGACAGAAAGCGTTACGATCAAAACATCTGTTTTGCTATGGCAAGGATTAACGTCTGCTCTAATGTTTCATTTCTCGATTTCAACCCATATTCGAAATAAATAAGTAATTTAAGAATTAAGTGTAAGTTTTTGTCCCTGAATCAAAGTTATCAATATAGTTATTGTATTTGTCAGCTCAATTTGCATGCATTTTGGTGGCTTACACAATGGGCGATATAGTGCTGTCATTGTATTAAATATTGTATTTAGCAGAAAGTAACATATATAACTGTAATAACAGGTGCCAAAAGGAGTTTTAAATCATATTGCTAGCCATTTTCTATCAATTAAAAGATAATATTGATACTTAAAAATGAGAAATCACTGGATATTAACACTATACTGCAGTTTTACAATAAAGTGCACACAAGTGTAACAAATATTGCAAAAATTCAAAGTGGTTATTGTTCAATATCATTATTATTTTAGGAAACTACTGTACCTGACACATTAAATCCTAGAAAATCTCCCACTATTGTCTCTCCTTTTTGAAAATAATGGCTTCAATCATAAGATGCATGTTAATAATTTCAAATTTAATAAAACTGTGTTATGTTTCAAAATGTGAGCAAAAGTACTCCTCCATAGAGAAAATATTTCCTTATTGTATAGCTGATGTACCAATATTAATTTTCAAAAAAGATTTTCTGGTATACATTTAGAAAAAAATGTGAATTTCAGTTTTTGCTTCTATTTTAAAAATGCTTCAACTATTCACATACTTTGCCATTGCTTTAAAATTGAGTACTGTACATGGAGACAGTTATTTTTATCACATATTGAAACTATAGAAACACTATACGATCTGAAACTCATTTCTTGTAGGCACATTACGTCAAAATCCTCATATTGGAGCTTTTAAATGTGCACCATTTTCGTTGCGGACACTACAATACAGTTAAATCTATTATATATATTTATCAAATTATAATTTAGCAATGAAATGTGTTTTTGTACATATCTTCCTTAAAACTGAATAGAATACTGCATTGAATTTCAATAGAAATCTGATTTAAAGTACGCATATAATAAATATGTGCTGAAATTTGTCAAACTAGCATAAACAGCTGGTAATAAAAAAGGCTTTACGAATGAACGATTAAACATTTAGTTAAATGAAAAACCTCAGTTTATAATTGATATCAGATAAAAGTATGAGTGATGAAGTAAATTATGTTGGTGGGATCTCGAAAACTGTTCTGTTTTCTGCTAAAGCTCGTTTGTCAGTTACGTTGCGGACACTACAGTAAGATTCATATTTGAGAATTTGTTAGAATTGTTTTGCTGGTTTACAAAGACCAAGGACATCATCCCTAAATGCTTTTAAAATGTTTACACCAAAGGGTTGATCAATGGTGGCATCGTCACAATGCATGGCAAAGTAATAGGCACTATAAAGGAGACCTTACTGAGGATGTTTAGTTTTAGTCTTTTTTTTATTTTACACACATATTGCCTTTCTAAAGTCTTGCGCTGAAGTACAGAGATAATTCCAATTCATGCTTGTCACCATAAAGTTGTGCTCTTTCTATATTATTAATCTGTTGATAGTTTGCATTTTTTGAAGAGTAACATATTGAAAATCATATTGAAACCTTTTATATACCTAGGGCTGTATTACAAATCAAAGATAGTAAAAAAATGTATATATCTCTATCAAGGGATTGGAATTAAAGTTGCTAATTAACGGATGATTATGAATTACTGACACAGTAGAAACAACACACTACTCACCACAAACCCTTTTCTGTATTTGTTTTGGACCAGTTACCTGTCCACTGAAGCTCAATGATAATTGGCTTCTGGACATATTTAGAACATAAAATTGCTATATCTACTTCTATTTTTTTAAGCAAGTAAGTAAGGGTGCAAACACCTTTCACAATTGGCTTAAACAATGAGATCAATGGTGTGTGTGAGGGATTTAATTGTGCTTTATTTTGCTAAATATGCTACTCTTCATTCCACTGACTATGATGTCCAACACTACTGCTTACTGAAAAAGTTTGCTTTTGAGCCCTCTTCCACATCACATAATGTGGTCATATTGCATACCAGATTGAATCAACTAAAACACAGAAACCCCATAAAAGGTTCATTATTTCCTTCAATGGAGCCAGGATTAAAGTTCATCTTTTACAGAAAGAGGTCACAATGTTCAAATTGGAAGGATAGAAAAGAAGATTAAAATGTAAGCAAATAAGAGGCAAATACACTTAGGGTAGACTCCTGAGGTGGGGACAGGGGATGTATTTTTTCAGGAAGAAATCATGGTGTATATCAAATTCAAGGGAATGAGTTTATATCATTTTGCAAGCAATACTAAGCTCTTGGATACCCTGCCTCATTGGAACCTTGGTTTTACCATTGTAACGTTACCTCAGCTCTAGAATATGTTTGTCAAACGAGATATTGTTCTTCAACTATTCCGAAATTTGTTGTGTCCGCAACGTTTTTTTGCATCAATAATAACCTACCAATGAATAAACAAAACACAAAAATGCATCTTTACATTTCTTTGTTTTGCTATGGTCAGTTTATTGCAAAATAAGGAACATAAATACAGCTTAACTGTAAAAGCACCTCATCACCCACACATATTTCATCTGTGCACTAAGTTAAATCTTTATAAAAGGTATTTAAAGCTCTATACTAAGATACTTGGATAAATAATCATCCTACAAGAAAGCAGCTAGAATAAAGAACTGCTGAATACATGCTTATTCCTAATTTAGCCCTTTTAAATAGATTTTTTTTATTAATCTCAAAGGAGTATTGTTGCGGACACTACAGAATGTTGCGGACACTACATCAGACATTTTCTGCTCTTGTTTTCTAAGTGAAACGCAGAAGTGCTCAATATTTTCGCCAGTTATAAAGGGAAATGATCAGTCCCCACAGGAAACGTGAAAACATCACTTGCTAAGAAATAGTAGTACCAGACAAGTATTTGTATGCGTTGCGGACACTACACAAAATTTCGTAGAAATATTAGCCTTCAATATAAACTGTTTAAGAAACCATAACAGATATAATACTTGTCTAAACTGTTGTTATTTTCTTCAATATCACATGCAGGTGCATACCAATGTAAATTAAGTAATATTTAATGCTATTTTCGAACATCTAGGAGGTATTCTAAAAGGCAAATTGAACAGAACGTAAAACCTATAACAGAGCATGTCATTCATAAAATTTGGGGTTAAACTCTTATTATCTTTCCGAATTGCAAGGGGTAAAAAGCATCTAAAAGATACTGAAACATGCTATTGCTATGATATTTAACATTTATTAAATTATGCTTAAAATATTTACAATAACCCTGTGAAAATTGTTTTTTTTTTCAATGTTACAGCATAACGTGGAAAATATGTAATTTTTGGCATCAATTTGGCTTCTTGTGACAGTTGAACATACATAAACATGTCATATACCATTTTGAAGGGTCAAGTAATGACATGTTGGTGAAAATAAAGTATTTTGGCTGTAAATTATGCACAGACAACATAGAACAACCACTAAAACAAAGACAGCTTCTTAATGTGCACTTTATTGTGAAACTGCCGATAGCAATCCTATTATTTTAGGATAAGGTAGTTAATTTGACTATTGCAGGGTAACGCATTATCCGCTGAAAAGCGAACGGATTTCATTATGTGGCTAATATAATTTGGTCTAAGAAAATTACAGTCTACAAACGGCGATGATGATGATACTTTTATTTCCTCCTCTAGGGAGAGCATTCGTGGAGTTCTTTTGGTAGCTCATAGTCTAATGATATTACTGTATTAAATAGTAATATATTTGAAAGTTAGTAACGTTTATAACTGTAATATCATATGGTATAATGGTTAAACGCATACTGGCTGTTTGCTGCATTTAATTTAATGATTTAGAGGATACCGTCATGTCCAAATAATAAGAATTTAGTATAGGTCACAGATACAATATATTGCAGCAGAGAATGTACACTGAAAATTGTGTAATACATGCATCGCATTCCTGAATTGTCAATTCAGGTTTGTTCTTTCTTTGATTTGTAACAAATGTAAAACATGATAAACATACTATAAGAAATATGTTTACATACGATTCTTAATATGCTATTTTACTTGATAAATTAAGAAATGGGGAGGATTTCATTTCTTTTTGAATTTGGATACATTATATTCAGGGGGGGGGGGGGGGGGGGTAAATCGCGTCTGATATACCATATATACACATTTTTATACTGCTGTACCGTCGTATGCCATTGCATACATGTAATGTATACATTTAAAGGGAAATACGCTGAATAGGAAGCTATGGTGAACGTGAAGCGTGTTTTCCTCTCAATTTACTTAAGCCTCATTTAGCGTAGGGTACGTTCAAAGATGACATCCTACAGCAAAACTGCTACCACAATTTGACTGTAAGACGTACCTTAGAGTGTTGCAGAAGACTTCAGGATTGCATTTTTGTAGTCAAACCTTTTCTAGCAGGTAAGTTGTGCCAAGTCAAAAACTAAGGCCCGTACAGAAATCAGCGCCTGGACTACGTGGTCGATTAGGCATATAAACGATTTGCATGCTGTGTAAATGATCATGTTTTTGTTGTCGTTTGCTGACTTTTTACAAGATCAACTGTTCAGAAACACCCTTTCCGGAACACTTTCAGAGAGTCAAACGGTTTGATTCCAGATTAGTCCTGGTTTGAATCCAAACTGTTAGCAACTTTAGATTATCAGCAGATGACCGAAGTCGCGGCTGGCAAGGAAAGAATAATTTATTTAGTATAATACGAATACACTGAATAAAATCAATTGATAGGGTATTTCAAAACGGTTGATTTAGGAAAAAAATACAGCAGATGAAAAAAAAAACCGCATTAAATATTCCCTGTATGCAAAGAGTTAAACTCGTGTTAACCGCCAGTGGCGTAGCTCCCATTACGCAGCTAAGCACGTGCGAAAAATAGTAGCATTCAAGGGAGGTCACCTCATGTGGTAAAAGCGATTTTCCATACCATACTGAACTGCTCTTAAAGGAAAAAAATCGCTCCCAGAGCTCTTAAAGGAAAGAATTCGCTCCCTCTGGGAGCAAATTCTTTCCTTTAAAAGAAGTTCCCATATGAAAAGGGACGCAAGTGAAGAGAATCGCTGCCTGTTCTAGTAGGCTCCCTTTGATGTTCGTAACTTTTTCAGCGTTTTGGCTACGCCATTGGCCGTTCACTGCCAAAGTCGCATGCAGTGTCGTCTGCTGTTATATTTGGAATCGGCATCAGCAAACCTATTTTTCTGGCGACGTCTACTTTTCTCGTCTGCTGAAATGTTTAAGAAGCCATTTTACTTTCAACAAAGAAACGCAACGTTTAAAGGCTTTGAAAATTGTTTTTTAACATGAAACCGGTTAGCCATATAAAATAAAAATTTGTGCATTCTATTGGACTTTTTTAATACTATATATATATATATATATATATATATATATATATATATATATATATATATATATATATATATATATATATATATATATATATATATATATATACATATATATATACATATATATATATGCAAATTAAGGGTTTTGACCCCGAAATTGAAATATTTGTACACACATACCCTATAGTTATGTAAAACCATACATAACTACAAATATATCCTTGTACAACACCTGACCACAAGATTAAACTACCTTTTCAATAAGCATAACACACCTCAGACTCTCGGAAGATAATTTTTATATTGATTAATAATCAATGTTTCTCAACCGTTGACATTCCATATTGAATGGTTTGATAACTTCGTGGTATCTTTGTTTTTGTCATGTGCGATAAGAATAATACAGTGTTGATAATTTAGAGCATAAATTAGAGCAGTGTTTAACCTATAAAATACAAAAAAGTGCAAAAGCCACGTTTGGTACACCGTACTTTTAACCCCAGCACTGGGCAGAATTCATTACACACGCACCCATCACTGGGGTGAACAAACTGTCTTTTCTTAAGCCACCACACCATGTTGGCTCGCAAGCGGTTTAAAAGTCACCTTTAACCCCATTGGCGCTACCTACTTTCTCTCTTCGAAAAGTTGTAGGTAGGGTCGATGTAAGATACGTCAGATGCGATTGATTACGGACCCACAGGGAGAATTCTATTAGTGTCTTACACCAATCTCACCATGCAACCAGATACTACCATTAAACAATTGCGATGGAGTCGTACTCAGACAGAAAGAGCAAACAATGTACCAGTCCTTTTTTTCGGTTATTGTGAAACTTTTTGTGGCTTTCCCTGGGTAGAAACCAGTACCGCCGGGAGGGTTTATGATTTGTGTGTTTATTGTATGACGGGAGCACCCGAAGGCTCACCGAAAGTGGTTTTATGTGGTTTTATGGTTTTATGGAGAAGCCGGGAATCGAACCTGCGACCCCTGGTTTACAAGGCATAGCACTTATCCACTACACCACGGGGGCTTCTCTTTTCGGTTATTGTGTCGGTGTGCCGCGATCCCTGTGCATGGGTATGTCCATGCGCAATGTACCAGTCCATGATCCTCATTTAGTTATATACCCATACTATATATATTTCACAAATAAATGGCGTTTTAAAAGTTGAAAAAATATATGTGATAGCTCAAATTGTTTTCGTGATTAGATGTATTTCTTATCTGTAAATGAAACGTATTTTCATATCAGACACAACGATAGCAACCCTGTCAAACAACTGTGAAATACAATATTAAAAGATAACTAACTGATTTGCCTCCCTTGAAGGTTGTTAATAGAAAACAAGTGTAGGCTTTCAGAAAAAATGTTCAAACTGGGGTACACCAAAATAACTTATAGTAACCACTTTGGGTCTTAACTAAATACTGAAATACACTTGTGGGTACACCTAAATGCTGACAAGAACCCACGAGTACCCACTTTGGGTTTAACTATATACCAAAGGGTATATTTTCTCGTAGTTAAATAGTTATGTTTTTTTTCAGAGAATTCTCAATATTTTGGTGGTGGATCATTAACAAAAAACAAACTTATTGAACAACATTATACATCTTTCATTTTTTTAATAGCACCTAACGCCTGTGCTTTTCCTTCATCTATCAATTTCTTTTTTCCGGTCTCACTCAAACCAGACTGCTTTGAATGTGTTTTAACTTTCAAATCATTATATCTGTCTAATTCATCAAGAACTACTTTAAATTCTTGTTCTGATATTTGCCAGTCATTTAAGGCTTTGGAAATTATTTTTTTTATAGAATTTAACTTACTTTCTCCAATAGTTTTAATTTCATAATGCCTTTGACATACACTTTCGTCTTATTATCTTAATGGACACGCCAACAGTTCCAAAAACTATGGCGGCTATTTCAAATGGAAGCAAAATAGGGGCAGCCAGCCCCACACCAGCTATAACGAGACCAGCTGATATCAATGTTGCATCAACTCTATCAGTGATATTGATACCCCGTTTATACTTCTTGTATAAGGCCTTCCTTGCATCTCTCTCTTTATTAATTGTTTTTCTATTTCAGAAATCTTTTGTAAACGATAAATTTGCCCGTCTTCAATAGGCAACTCAGGATAAATTGGTGGAGCTGTTGGTGGTTTCATTTTTTAAAATATGGTTTTAAAATCTATTAAAAAAAATGATATCTCACATTTTAACAAATGTTCAGTTTGGAAAGCCTTATCAGTTACAGAGTAATATTGATAACAGATATAATGATAAAACGGTAAGTTTAAAATCTATTAATTACTGGGTAGGTTGGCACAATGTCATAGGTAAACAATATATTGCCATCAAAAACAAAAAGATTGACCTCAAAAATGGTTTGTGCAACTTAAAATATTTAAAAGACATTTTCTCAAATGTCTGTCAATAAAAACAATGGATTAGCAACATTGGAAATTCCAGTGGGCACCGAAATAGAGTTAACTAGTGTAATTCTGTCTTTACTCAGAATAGTATCAAAACATTGTCGTAAAACTGCTGGTCAACATGTGGGAACTAAACTGGTTGATTTTGCCAAACCTAAAGAACTTCGTGTTTACTTAGATCAAATCAATACAACAAGCAACTATGTTAATGGTGTACCAAGTTCATTATTAACTATTATTCCGGTGTCTGATAAGTCATTTGGTAAAGCTGTTCACTTATCATTTGCACTCCCGGCTTTTAAACAACTTATTAATGGTTGTATAGCTGAGTTTTCGTTCTAATTGCAGATGAAAACCTATAGACAACCATGGTTTACCAATTTTAATTGAACTTGTTATTCAATAAAAAGGGGGAAAATAAAAAAATATAAAAATAAAAATGAGTATTTTTGGTCAAAGTTACGATTATGAGGATGATCTATTTGTTATAACAGACGATCTTGATACAGAGGAAAACAGAACTAAAGAACTCAGAAGTCCACAGGATAGAAATAATGCTATCAATAAAAGATACATGAACAAACGGATCGAATACAAAACAAAAGATCTAGAAAATAAAATCAACAAATTACAACAGTTACTTGATGACACCAAGCCAATGACATCAAAACTAGATATGGGTAAAATGGAATAATAAATGTTGCTCACCCAGGAAACCCAGAACATGATGTTAAGTATGAAAATGATGCCGTAACAGCAAAATATCTATATGAATATGTTAAAATTGCTGACGAAAGGTTTTTGAAAGCAAATGAAGAAGATGTATTAGATGGAAAACTAGACATGCATCAACACAAAATAGTTCGTCTTTCTGACTAAGTAGACAGTGACGATGCCGTCACTAAACGATATGTATCATCAAGGTTTCAAGCACTTAAAGATGAAAATATTCAAATCAGAAGTCGTATTAATAGATTAGAAAGATTTCTATACAACAGTGAGCAATTTTAAAAATGTAATTTTTATAACTTAAAATACACAATAAAAATGATTCCAATAGAATTCAAGTATAGCGACAATGCTAATTACCCATACTCAAATGCTTTCAATGTAAAATCAATTGAAATTATTAACCAAAACATAGCTATTATATCAGACAACAAAGGCTTTTCTGTTTTATTTTTCAAAATGTCTTGGAAATACACGCTCCCATATATTGAGTCAGATGCTATTGTCCAAAGATGGCGTTTAAATTGGATGCAGTTTTGGCAAAATCAATTAAACTTTGCTATATGGTGTGCCACAACGAGATGCGGTGTAGATTTCAACCATCATCTGAAAGACAGTGGAATGATTGGTTCACTCTTTAGGTTCCATGTTTACTATCAAACAAGAAGAATACTCAAAGAAATAAGTGCTGCATTACCGCAAGACACAAGTTGGAATGCTTTCAGCAACAGCTGTGATCTAAGTGCTTATGAACGAATCTGCAAAGAGTTTAACGTTGACGTTAACGCTGATTGGAGACAAAAACAAAGCAAATACCAAGGGCTTGGGACAATATATAACTACTGGACAAATGATGGATACCATCCTTTTGGCAAAGGAGTTCAATATGACAACAAGAGTTATTCTTTTACTCAATCTACTATATAAAAAGATACACATCGACTACATCAGTCAAGGTTCAGAGGTCTCTAAAGCTTGGAGCACATTTGTGGCAGACAATGCAAAAGGTTTCACAAGAGCAGGCGTTGAACGCATCAATGACAGCATTCGCACATATTGCTGGGCTATCCTTGGATCACAGTCACAAACAAGAACAGACATCTTAGGATCTGACACTGCGTTTGATGCTCAAAAACAGTTTTTAGCAAATGTCGAAGATGCCATAAACAGCCCTGTAGATTTTCCCAGTCAAATTGCAAGATATCAAAACACCCTAAAATATGCAAGAAGTAAAGTTGATTTTGTCTTTGAAATATGTTTATATATGTCACCCAGCAATATGGAATTGAGAATCGACACTATACAAGATTATAACAATGAAATTATCGTAGCAACTGATGCACAAGGCCTTGGATTAAACAACAATCTAAACACAAAACCAGTACCACCAAAACAGACCCAGACTGTTAATGGAACCAAAACAAAGCAATCTCATCCAGAACAACCTGATTATCATGCAATAGCAGAAAAGTATGCAAAAGCACATAATCTCCCAAACAGCTGGGTTGATCAAGTTGGTGTATCTGGTGTAAAATTAGCATATCAACTCGAAAACCATAAAAAAGACCTAACATCTAGTGTGTCAGATACACCTAGTCAGCACAATGAAAAAACACAAAAAAAACAACACTAATCGTTGGCAGCATAGTTGTTGGTACTGCTGCAATAATACTCTACAAAGTTACTTAGTTATCCACACTTAGCTGCCACATACAATATATCAGCCACTGCAACAACAAGAGCCCACAAATTAATTCCAAACCAATTCACTACTTTCCCAGTGGCTGAAAGAAGCCATGACACTGTAGACCCAATCGTACCAGGCAATGCAGCAGCGGCTTTTCCAGCTAGGTTTGCAAGTAACATACCAAGGTTATGCAGTTGTTTTTTCACCCATTCTTTGACCCCATCCTTTGATGATGGTGGCTTAGGTGGCGTAGCTGCTCCACCACTAGTCGGTATAACAGCTTCAACTATAACACCAATAATCATACCAATGGTGGTTAAAACTCTGACTATGGTCATACCTTGCTCTCGAAATAAGATTTTCAGTCTTTCACCAAGTGTAGTTTCTTCTTTCAAAACTTTATTTATAGTCTCTTTTATCCTGTTTATCTGACCTCGCAAAGCTTCTTTGTTTGCACTCGCTGCCTCAAGTCTTGCAGCTTTTTCATCTTCTAAGTATTTTAAACGTGCTTTTATATCTCTTTTGCTGATTTCATCTTCTGCTTCTCCTAGTTTACGTTTTTCTTTAGCAATGTCTTTGTCAATATCTGTCAGCTTTGCTAAATTATTAACAAGTTCTCCTTAAATGCTCTGAAGCGCTTTGCCAAGACCTTGAAGCTCTCTACGGTTAAGCCCTTCTGTTTGTGTTTGAGGGTGTTTGACATCAGGCAGGTCCATCAATTTCTGTAGTGATGTTTCAACACTAAGGGACAGCATCAACGGTTTCTTGAACAGCTGTTTTTGTTGAAAAATCTTGTAATGGTATTTGTTCTGTTGCTGTGTTAACTTGATTGTTCGCAGTGATTAAAGCTTGAAAGTCTTGTCTACCAGCTCTAAGTCTGGCAGTAGATGGCTGATAACTAAAAACACCTAAAGCGTCTCTTATGAAATTAAAACCATATTTTCTTTGAGTTGTGTCAAATGAACTGAACTGTAAGATAGCATCAGGTTTGTTAGATTTGTAATATGAAAGGGGGTAATCTTTTTCTTCCCATTTTATACCAAATAGTGGTCTTTTTAATTTATCATTTCTAAGAATCCAATCAACCTCATCTTCATCGTATCTCATAGGTTCTTGATTTCTTTCATAAAATCGTTTAACTGTCATCCTCATCAAATTGTTTCTTTCTGTCTCTCTAGTTTCACCTGTCAGGTTATTTAATGATTCATATTGGTTGGTCATTATTCTATGAAATTCTGTATAATCCACGAAACCAGTGTCTACTTCATCTCTATCAATATCATATCTATCAAATTCTGGATTTTCAAATTCCACTCCACCTTCAACCATGTTTATTTATTTATTTATTTCAGAGTTATAAAAATCTTTTTATAAAATAAAAAATGTCTTCATACGGAAATAAACTCAACCCCTATAGAAAACTAAGAGAGTCTCACGGTACAAAAGGAGTCCGTCAAAGCGTGGTAATCACAAACAATCCAAGCACTATAGATCAAAACCAACAGTTACTTGTGCGATTTCCCAATCTGAGTGACAATGATGTTATTGTACCACGAAGTGCACGTCTCGCTTTTACTATTGAACTACAGGGCAAAGATTCCAATGCAACAGTCTATCAAAATCTTGGTAGAGCTATCATCAAGAAAACCACCGTAAGAATAAGTGGCAATGAAGTTATGTCTATTGACGACAGTGACATTTACCACTATTAAGTTGATCTGTGGACATCTCCCACAGAACGAATAAACATGGTATATCAAGGAATTGCCAAAGCAAACAAGTTAAAACACAGAATCGGTGCAGGTGATGCCACTTCTGACACAGAAGAAGAAGCTATTGCAAAAGCATATGGCAACAGGTTTTGTATACCACTAGATTTTGAACTACTTGAAACTCACATGCCTTTTTATCAAGCAGGACTTGGCAACAGACTAGAATATGAGCTGACATTCAATGACTATGATAAAGTGATTAAATCATTAAATGCTGATAGCAGTTATGAGATCAAAAATATCTGCCTGGAATTTGGCAAAGTATCTGACACAGAACTTGCATGGCAGATAAGACAACAGTTCAATGGTAGAATAGCTGTATTGTATGACCGTGTTTTACGCCACAGAAAAATCACAAAAAACAAGTCTGACACTCTATGGAATATTAATCTGAATATACCAGCACGAAGCATGAAGAGTATTCTAATGCTGTTCGAAGATCCAAACAGGACAAGCACTGAGGATTATTACAATCCCCGAATCGCAAAAGTAGAAGTGACTATAGAGGGCGTACCCAATCAGTTATATAGCAAAGGTATGCTTGCATACCAACAGTGGGATGAAATCACGAAATACTTTGCACTGACATCAAAAGGAGACAAAGAAACAGACAAAGTGGCGAAAGATTTGTAATTAAGCGATACTAACATAGAAAAGTATCTCACTAAACGATTTGCTTTATGGTTAGACTTGCGTTCTACAGATGACAACACACTACATGGCAGTGGCAGAAGAATTGAGAATGCCAGTGAAGGGGTAACTATACAAATTGAAAAGCAACAAGAATCCAATGAAAATTTAAATATTTAACTTTATATGATACAAGATGCCCATATCAATTTTGAAGGTGGGAGGTTCAGAGAAGTTGTGATTTATCAAAAATAGATTTTCCAAAATATGCTCACTCTGCAATTATCTGTGGTCAGACTGGACGTGGTAAAACAGAATTTGTGTTGGATTTACTTGAATCTGAATATGCTGGTGTGTTTGATAAAATAGTGATACTTTGCCCCACCATAAAATGGAACAAAGCATACAAAAACAGGAAATGGATTGGTGATGTGCAGCAGCCAAAAGACACAATTTAACAATTGTCAACCCTGTAAGTAAAGACGGACATGAAATGCTGCAAGAATTGCTAAGATTTTTTACAACAAAAAAGAAGGTTCACCAACTTTATTTATCATTGACGACTGCTCTGCTACAAAATAATTAACAAAGAAAAAAGACATGTTGTCAGAGTTGGCATTCTCTGGTAGACATGCTGAACAATCAGTTTTGGTTATTTCACAGAGATACATTTCTGTCTTAAAAGATCTTCGCGAGCAAACAAAATGGGTTTGTAATTATGTTTTACACCAAAGACAGAGATAGTTTTGAACATTGTTTGAGACAGAATGATGTTATTCCAACGTTGGAAGAAAGACAGAGGATACAAAAAGTTTTAGCCAAAGTTAAGCATCGTAAACTAATATTAAAAACCGACCAGCCTATTGATTATTGGATTATTGATTAAGTTTTTTTTATCATTGCTGATAGCAAACATGGCAATGCTTTTTAGCAAAAATAGCAATGCTTATAACAAAAATAGCAATGCTTATAGCAAAATAGTATTTTTATGGCAAAAATAGTGAAAATATATAGAGAACTTAACAATGCTTGTAGCAATGCTTGTAACAATGTTTATAGAAATTTACAATTATTATATTAATGATATATAAAAATGCTACTTGAACTAATAACAATTGTTTCTGCTGGTGTGAATATTTCAGTTTGAGTCTTGATTTTCTATATTCATTTTAAGTTTAAAAATACATCTCACAAATTAAAAATGAACGCTGAAGATCTATTACAAGGTTTGCCACAAGACACCACGCAAGATGTTGCCCCAGAGCAACAACAAGACTCAAAAAGAGAAAGACTATCAGCAATTGTGGCTGGTGGTGGCAGTAAACAATATTTAGGACGAGAGTTGCAACTCTCAGACATTGATAACATGGCACCTCAAGAAGTTGATAAACTATATTGCTGATATGAAGCCCGCCTTGGTGCAAGTATGACTAGGACATTGGGTAATTCATTTATTAATTTGTATGTTATGAGTGTGTCGAAGTATTTCAATGTGATTATCCCACCTAAGTTAATAGATGATCTAGAAGAAGATCCTTTTATTAATCATGCGTTGACAAGTGTTTGCTGTGAGCTTTATTATAAGTATGGGATGTACCTGGCACCATTTACAGCAGTGTTAACAACTGCAAGGCATATTGATATTAATAAAAATAAAAATATTGATACTAAAAAAATGAAGATGCAGATGGAAAACAATGAAGTTAAATCTGAAACAGAAGTTAAAACTGAAACAGAAGTTAAAACTGAACCAAGACAAAGAAATCACAAACGGGTAGCTGCTGGTATAAAAGCGGCCAAAGCAAGATGGACAAAGCATTCGACTGAAAAAAAAAAGAAAGTGAGAAACAGAATATTGAGGGACAAGACCAGCCTTATAAGATAACAAGAGAAACAGAATATCGTAGAGATACACAACCACATATTAATGTTTATGAAAAATATATTCCACTCTGTTTTGTAGGCCTTGCTGGGTTGGGGGTATATATTTATTTTCATTGGAAATCTAGTTCTGCTGAAGCTTCTGCTAAAACACATGCTGTTAATATAACACCTGTCAAACACACACACAACAAAATGAACGTGATCCATTTGATTTTTAATTTATTTAAATTTTTATATTCTCATGATAAAAAATGGCGACTATTGACGGAAAACAAATTTCAAATATGCTATATCATGCTGGTGTTGAAACAGAGTTAACTATTGGATATGCAGAGCTTGGTAAAAACTATTAAGGAGGCCACCACCAAGGGTTGATTTTAACATGGGTGATGTTGGAATGTTGTCTATAGATATACTGCTTGCGATGGCCACCAGAGATATGTTGATTAAACAGGGTATTATTCCCGCTGATATAATGAAATAAATTATTTTAATTATTTTTTTCTTAATACATAATAATACGTAAAAATGGCAAGTGCTGTAGCGATGATAATAGGTGGTGCAGTTATGAATGCCTTGGCATTTACGGGGGGGGGTAACTCTTTATTCTCAGAACTAGGTAAAAGCAATGATGCTGAAAAAGAGAGAGAGAAGCATGACAAAGCAGTTGAACAATTAGAAGCTGCGCAGACAGCATGGAATAAACAAAGGATGCAAAGATTAGACTTTATCAATGAAGAGAAACAGAAGGAGCATCATGTGGTGCAGACATTTGATGATGTTGACCAGGCTATGAAGCAATATTATTATATAACTGGTAAGTCTCTTGATCCGCTACCACCTTAACCAAAGTTGAATGATTTCTATACACCTTCATCCAACCAGCAAGACAGAGAAATTGCGTTTATTGTGTTAGGGGTGGCAACCACAGGGTTTGTTGTTTGGAAGTTTTTGTAAGTCTGTCAGTAGACAAAAAAATATCAAAAAAATATATGTTAATACCTATACTTGCATGCTTTCAACTAAATCGCCATGATCAATAACCATATCATATGCATGATATTTGTTCCTGGGATTGTTTTAACATGGTTTCAAACCAAGCGGTTTAACATAGAATGGTGGGTTGTGATAGTAATCACTGTTAAGGATTTTATTTTTTAGGTGTCCTGGTGCCCAAACATCACCTTTATTGAGTAAAGATAAAATTATAGACTTTCCAATTTGAATGTCTACCATTTTTGTGTTTGTGACTGTGTAGATTTTGTTAATCTCAAGGTCAGTCCATTTTTGTGTGTCATATTCAGGTGTTTGTTCTTTAAGTAATTTTTCAAATTGTGCAGTTGTGATTTCTTGTATCTCGTTTGCTGGATTTGTCATTTTTTCTTTTCTATAACTATGTATTTTTATCTCTTAAATATATACAAAAAAATCATGCAAAAGATATACTACAGCCCTAAAGGATTTTGGAAAGGTCATACAGCAATAAAGAATTTATCCAATGAAGCAAACGTCAGTGAAAAACAAGCATTTGAGTTCTTAAGAAAACAAGCAATTTGGCAGATATGTTTACCCACACCTAAGAAAATAATAGGACCAAGATTTGATGTATCTGCAAAGGATGAAGTGCATAAAGCTGATTTGTTGTTTCTGCCATATAATACTATTAAGGTTGGGAGAACAAACAAGACATTCAAGTATGCTTTGTCACTGGTTGCTGTGGGACCAAGGTATAAAGAAGCAGAAACACTGACTTCTAAAGACAGCAAAGAAGTGGCTAAAGCCTTTCAAAAGATATACAGTAGACATTTAAAATATCCCAAGTTATTACAAGTCAACCCTGGCAGAGAGTTTATGGGTGTTGTGACACAGCTGATGGACAAACACAGTGTTAGAATTAGAAGAGGTAGAACAGAAATACACAGAGATCAAGGTGTGGTAGAGAGATTTAACAGAACCTTGGCTGAGAGGTTGTTTGGTTATCAGTATGCTAAAGAAATAGAAAATCCACACAAACGCAACAGAGAATGGGTTAAGAGATTACCTGCAGTTATTAAGGCATTAAATGCAGAGACGAAAAAAGCCCCTCCAATTGTAACAAAGAAAGCTGATGCTCCTATTTGCCCATTTGCAAATGTTAGGTATTTGTAACAAACGGGTGAATTAGAAGGTGGTGGTAAAAGACATACAACAGATCCAATATGGTATATTGATGTACATAAGATTGATTATCACATTATAACACAGGGCATACGAGTGCATTATTTGAAAGTACCAGCACCAAAGAGAGGTTTCGTCAAAGAAGATCTATTTATTGTCCCAGCTGATACTGTGAGTAGCCATATGCATATGTCATAATACCATCTGGTGCTATGTATCTTTTTGTGTCAATCTGTGAGAGTGTAGTTTTGTTTACCGTTAGTCCATAGATGTTATGGTGTTTGGATCACAGTATGTTCATTTTGTGTGTGTGCTTATGCTTGTTGAATAATATATCTTTGTAGTTTTCAAAGTTTATCTGTTTCTTGAATACATATTTTTTTTACTCCTTTTGCTTTTTTGATGAGCTGCTCATCAGCTCGCAGGACTGAATATAACTTTGGACGCAGACCAATGTATTCTGCAATTGCAATCTGTCATTTTGCCTATGACTTTTTTGTTTGTTTCGTCATAAGGTGGATGGTCTTTGGGATAATCAGAGAAGTCATATTCATCTTTTGTTTCTGACATGTCTTTGTCATATCTTTGGTTTTGATGTCTACTAGCAATGAATCTGTGTCTGTGTATGGCAAGGTGCAGTTTTCACCACCATATTTCATTTTTAGTTTATAATAGTACCAGTCATACATCAAGTGTTTTGACAGATCCAAGACAGAGAATCCTACATGTACATAGATTGGTTTGTTTAAAGTTAATTTTATTTTGTTAACATGGATGGCAGATAGTTCAATAGAGAATTTGACACGTCTGTTGAGGTTTGGTTTGGCTATGATTTTTCTTAGTTTTTCATTTTCACTACCATCAGTTCTGACTAATTTTATGTCTACTCTTTTGCGGAGATTCTCCATTGTTTTGCCAAAACACAGAATTATTCATCAGATTGTAAAATCTTTTTCAAATGCAGACTTTGCATTCTTTCTCATTTCTGTATTCAACTGAATTTATGATTCCATCCAAGGTTTTTCGTTGAATTCTGAGCTGCGGTGCACTTTTGTAACTTTCATTCTCAGTTTAATATACAAGTTAAGGTTAAGGTTATGCACTACATATTTTTTCTTGTCCATCATATTAGGGACAAGCTTTATGTTTATCATACTTTTGTTTTCAAGCAATTCTGGTATTCAGAGAGCCATTCTTATTTCACTGACATTTTTTCTGGGGCAAGTGGATGATCATTGTGTAGTTCATGAAATTCTTTTGAATATTCTAGATCTACCTCAAGTATCCAACCTTTTCCATTTTTCCTTTTGAACCTACCATTTTTTCGGTCATTTTGGGTAAGCCATTTGAAACCAGAATGTGGAAATGGTTGAATCATTGCCCTTCCATAGAGGTTATTTGCATCATAATACATGGTGTAGTTATTTTCTTTGTCTGGATTAAAATCTGCAGTATGAGGAATGTTAGCTTTGGCATGTCTTTTTGAGACCATACTTATACCACCACGCATACCTTTTTCTATAAAAAGGTGCATATCTATGTCTGTTAATAGTTCTAGATTTATTTGTGTATGTTTAAGCAAAGCATCCCAAGATAATCCAGGTGCAGTGTAATAGTGAAGTGGGTCAAATTATATGCATCCATGCATGTTTTTCTAAAAGTTTGAAAAACATCAGCTAGTAACACCACATCTGTCTTTAGATACAAATCATGATAATCACCAATGGTGTTGCAGTTGAATTCTTTCCAGACTTGATGGGCATGATTGTAATCTTTTTGACTGATAGTTTCATCTGACAGCTTACTATAGAATGCTTCTATGGGTGGTAGTTCTGTTTTTTTTAAAAAAAAATCTTTCTTGGCTATCGAAGTTTTCATGTGTGTAAACACCTTTGCGTAAAATTGTATCTTTTTTGACATCAAATTCACTTTTTGTTATTTTGAAATCAGCCTTGTAAGTTGCTTCTACTAATTTTTCTAGTGAAGATGCCTTAAAAAGAAAACTATCTAAGAATTTAAGTTGTCCAATGCTGAATGAGATGTATTTTTCTGCATTATTTGCAATGCATGTTATGTTACCCTTGGCAGTGTGTATTTTCTGCATGATAAGATGGCTGTCATATCCTTTGAGATTGTGAAATACTACAGAGATTTTAGTTTTGTCTGGTTTTATTTTGAGTTTTAAGTTGCAAGATTTGTGCGCTGCACCTCTGTATTTATCTGTTAAATGACAGTGGTCCCTTACTTTTGGATTGTTTTTGCTATTGCCTATTTCCTGTTCACATATCCAACATTGTGTGGTGTTTTCATGGTCTTTGTTGTTATGTTCTGTTATAATTAATTGTTTGAGGTGAGCAAAGGTGTTGTTGATTTTGCTAACCTCACATTCTAAGTGGTTGAGAAATACTCCAACAGCATCTTCACCTTTGTAGATTACTGGGAGATCTGCTTTGCCATCATATCGGACAGTCTGATATCCAAATCAACAGGCTTCTTGTTCACTTGTTATTTCTGATTTGTCTCCTGCTTGGGCTGTCTTTGGTTTGATTATGCTTTCAAAGTCTGCATATATGACATAAGGCACAGGCATTTGATTTTGGTGGTTTTTGAATGTGATGTGACTTTTGCCTTCTGTTGGCATTTCCATTCTTGTTGAGTTTTAGTTGATGCCATAACAGTCTTCCTTGTGTTTGATGAGTATGTCTTCTCGTGTGAAGCCATATAAGCAACGGTCACAAAAGTAAGTTTTATTTTTACATTTGTTTTGGTCAAAGAGTAATCTGTTTAGATTCTTGATGCCACAGTAGTGAAATTTTGTTTGTTTCTTTTTTCTGTAGCTAGATAATCTGCATCATAATCGTCATCTATAATACCTTCTTCATCTTCAGAATCTTCAACTTCTACATCTTCTGATATCAAGAGTAAGTTAATTCTTTGCATTCCTTTAGGTTGTTCTGATATGTGATATGGAAAGATGTTTACTTTTTCTATCTTCTTTGATACTGTGTAGCCATAGACGTTTATTGCTAAATTGAGATGTTTTTCTGCTTTTGGTATTTGTGAAACCGGGGTTGGAAAATCTACAATTCCTTCTAGATTGAGGTTATCTACATGTTTTCTGTAGCGTGATACTTCGTTTTTATGATGACAATAATCTGGGTATAACATAGACAGCAAAACCCACATCAGGCATTTATTGTCTACGTTTTTTACGCTGATTATTGCTTTTTTGTTTGCCAGAGTTTTGGGTAAAGGTATGTATGATGAACCTTTGAGTGGTTTATACTTTGCTATGTTGAAGTATAACTTAAGGCAGTGATTAACAGCTGCTCCAGTACCTTCTCGGCTTGTAAAATTGTCAATCCAAGCAATTATATGTCCACTTGTTGATCATAATACTTGTCTGCATTTACTTCATCAAGAATTGTAGTTTGTTTACCATGTCTTTGACCTTGGAAGTACTTTCTTGTTCCATCTTTCTCATCTTTAAAAAATTCCAAAGATAAGCAAACTGAGAATATGATGCCTTTGTATTCTCCAAGGTCTTTTTTGAGTTGGTCTATATGGTAGGCTTTTTATCTTCAAACAGAATCGAAGGATCTTTGTATTTTTCTGCGTTTATTTCATATGTTTTGAAATAATTGCATAATGATTTGTCTACAAGTTTTAGATTTTGAGAGGCTTCTGCATGTTCCTCTGACTGAGTCTCTTCAAGCGCCCTTGCAGTTTCTTCTGCTCGTGTCTTTGTATGTCTTTGTTTTTGATGCTTTTCTTTTCTCTACGTTTTTGGCGTATATTATCTAGCACTTTAGATGATTCGGTCGGTTTTGATTTAACTGGTGGTTCATCTTGACTAACAAACCTATTTTGAGTAGATGGTTGTAGTGCATTCAATGCTTTGTTTAAAGCACTGTCATCAATTTCCCCCTCCTTATAGAGGTTTAGTAGATACACAATTTCAGAACTCATATTTCTTTCTTTTTTTATTATAATTTTTTTATCTTAAAAAATAACTACAATAAAAACATAAAAATAAAACAAAATGGAATGCGCATTCTTACGAGTTGGTGATAATGAGCCTTGTCAATTAATAACCACAAAAATCAAAATATTGCGTAATGCATAACTTTTTGATGAAGACTAGTCAGGTAAAACCTTGCTTACGATGTGGTAAAGGGACATGTTCTAAATTACAGATTTGTAATAAGTGTGGCGCTAATAAAATAAGACAGAATCAAAGATATCATAATGTGATTAAACCATTTTACACTGAATGTCAACGATTGAGAAACATTGATTATTAACCGATATAAAACGTATCTCCTGAGAGTCTGAGGTGTGCAATCCTTATTTAAAAGGAGTTCAATCCTGTGGTCAGGTGTTGTACAAGAATATATATGTAGTTATGTATTTTTTTTTGCATAACTATTGGGTATGTGTGTACAAATATTTCAATTTTGGAGTCAAAACCCTTATTTCGCATATATATAATGTGGACCCAGATCTGGGTCCACGCTGTTTGTTTCTATACTTTATTCATCAGTGATGTTAGGCAATTATTTGCAGCAGACGACTTCAGCAGACGACATTTTCAGATGCATATTTTTTTTCTAGAATATGCAGCTGAATTCCATTCGAAGAGCTGCAAGGCCAGACGAGGAATCGGATTGAAACGTATGTAGACTGTTCAAGCACCTCAACGTGTAGTCCGGGCATTTTATGGAGAGTGGTTGCAAATGACATGCATGTATTACACGTGTTGGAAGGTTCTTTTTCCGACCTAAGAGATCATCTTCAGTTTGAAATATATGCTGAAACGTGCTCGTATTTTTAATGTATTTTAACTTTAACCCTTAAAGCGCCAAGAAAAAAATGCATCTGAAAATGTCGTCTGCTGGAGTCGTCTGATGCAAATAATTGTCTAACATTACTGACGAATAAAGTATAGAAGCAAACAGCTGGGACCCAGAACAGACTGCTACTCTAGGAGCAGTCTGATCTGGCTCCACACTGTTTTGACATAGAGGCTTCTTAAATATTTCAGCAGACGAGAATAGCAGACAACTTTTGTTGTGATTGGCGCATTAAAGGTTAACTTTAATAACCTTTTCACCGCCAATTATCATCGGTACAGCAAGCTTCAACAGGTCCAGTGATGTGCGCATCGAACAAAACATGCTCAGGCAACCGAAACTAAGCTATCAAAAACTCTGCGTCCACCACCGTAATATATGAAACACACTGAGGCAGACCAGTGCGGAAAGCAAGTAAGGGCTAACAAAGGTAAAGCGTTATTCGTTATTCACTTACTCTTATACAACTAAACCTGTCTAAAACGTCCACTCTCTAAAAGACTAACAATTGGTTTTCAAGACCAATTCTCTCTTAATGCAGGTCAAAAGCATTGCAGATTGCTCCAAGGGGAGCATTCTGCAATACTTTCGACCTGCATTAAGCTACCATTCGTCATTAGGAACTTTGTTTTGTCTATTTTTGAGTGGCCGCTTAAGGCAGGTTTTACTGTATATATATATGTTTTGTAGTCTTTGCAGAAACATTTTTATGCTAAAAATAACAACTCCCAGTAAGCACATATGAAAGCGGGCCATTATTGTCCCGCCAGCGAAACGCCATTGAAATGGCGTTTCGCTGGTGGGCAGATAGTGGCCCGAGATATCACGCGGCTGAAATCAAGGCAAATGCGATTTTGGTACTTATCATATCGGCAAGCAGCGAAGGCTCAGAAGAGCCTGCACATCCGCGCAGTCTCGTCTCGTATACACAAAGCTGGCTCAGACAAAATAATATATAAATACGATAAAGAATAGTCAGTGTTCTAGCAATGCTGGATATGCCACCAGGGCCGTTAAAGGAGTCTTTTGCACATATGCGTTAAAGTGAACATTCACACTTTTTTTCAAATGCATTTATTATAGAGCTTACAGTATGGCAGGAAAAAATCCCTCATTTAAAGTTTGTGGATGCTCTTCAAGTAGCCTGTAATTAAGTACTTTTGTTTGTCCAAATGTTTGCCCTATATTGCTGTTGTTAAACATACCAATAAAATCATCTCATTTATCATAAATATTAGATATTTTGAAGTAAAGTTGACGCTTCAATATCATCCGCATGATTGTGTCAGTAATTTTAAGACAATACAGAGTCTCTCTCATAACAAATAAAATATGCAACAAGAGTACCATTGGAACCCATTAAAATATCTATAATATTTCCGTATAATTTAGAACCACATCTAATGTGCCTCGACGCGAGAAAACCAAGCGCCCACACTATTAAAAGTTTGTTCGATTGTTTCAGTGTTTTTTCTTTGAATGTAGTATTCCTATGTAGACACAGTATAGTCCGGTAGAAATCAAGAATGACCTGGAACTTGATTTTAAAGTTTTTTTCCTCATGGATTATTGTTGTTCAGACATTGAACATGATGAATCCAACTGATGCCACTCTGGCATCATTGAGCGTTTTGAAAAATTAAAGATGGCGTCCAAGATGGCCGTCAGTTATGCTTCTAACACCTATCTGACCAACAGGTTCGATAAAAAGTGCTTTAATTTTGACTTTTTATGGATGGTTAGAGGCTAAATGATACAGACAATTAAAATGGAACATTGTTTTGATTCAGAGGGTTGAAATATTAAAGATGGCGCACAAGATGGCCGTCAGTTAGTGTCTTAAGACCTATCTGACCAGAAAACGAAATAAAAAAGCATTTTAATGTTGACTTTTATGGCTTTTTAGAGTCTACTTGATACAAATTATCAAAATGGAACATTGGTTTGATACAGAAGATTGAAATATTTACGATGGTGTCCAAGATGGCCGCCATTTTAAAGCAAAATTCAACTTGAAATCAGAATCACAGTCAATAACCTTTTTTCTGGTTGTTTTCAACAGTAGTTGCATTCTGAGAGTTTGACTGGCTTGATGGTATTGTGTTGTTGTTGTTGTGTTTCAGCGTTGTAAACTATTCAAGATGACGTCCAAAATGGCAGAAATAGCAAAATGTGGGTTGTGGAGTCTCATGGGTTTTGGGGTTTTGTAATGATACACTGCACTGAAAAAAATTACGGACTTTTTTTTCGTAATGGTTATGTTTTTTTTTTGTGTGTGTCTGTGTTCTGGTAATCGTAACCATCAATCCATGCACCACTTTCTAGACCACTTTTGGCTGGATCTGATAATATGAACCTTAATATCATATTATTATCATAAAAGTTCCTACTTTGGGCAAACATTCTGTCAAAAAATAATGAAGTGATAAATGCCAGGGCATGCTGAACGAACGATATCACCAAAAACTCTGTGACAGAGTGCTTGCCCAAAGTACACACCTTTTTTGAATCAATATGCAGGAAAAATCAGCTTGAAAGTGGTTAATGGATGGATTGCTAAAAATTAAAATCAAAAAAGAGGGAAAAAACTATTTACTTATGGAGTGCAGTGTATCTACAAAAACGAGTAACAGCATGCTGCAGATGTTCCTTTCTATCATGACTGCTGGTTGGGTGTAACCATTAAAGATATTGCTGCTGCTTGAGAGAAACTGTCAAATGCAGGCATGTTGGTCAGGTGCAGTTGTAACAACCATTACTACTATACTGGTCTGGTGCAAGTGCAACAGACAGACAGCACAGATGGTTGGATATTGCTATAACAAATATGAATACTAGTACCGGTCCATTGCAAGTGTATCACACATGCATGCGTGTAGGTGCATGTTTAACACACATGACTGCTGGTTAGGTGCAACTGTTAAAGACATGACAAATGGTTGGATGCAATGGTTACAGACATGGCTGATGGTTTGGTACAAATATAACATACATAGTTGCTGATAAGATGAAACTGCAAGAGACATGCATGGTGATAGTATGCAACATATAAAGACATGACTGCTGGTCAGGTGCTACAGTAACATACATGCGTGATGGTCTGGTGTAAGTGTGCTCACCAACCCGTTGGTCGGGTACAAGCATAGGAGAAATGACTGCGGGTCTGAAGCAAGTGTAACAGATATACCTGCTGGCTCATTCCCACAACTACAAATGTGTTTGCAACTCTTACAGAAATGCATGCTTGCATTCGATGTGCCAAGTTGTCGGGTGCAACTGTCACAAACATGCCTGCTGTTTCAGAGCAAAGTGTAAAGACATGGGTACTGCAACAGATCTGATAGTCTCGTGTAGCTGTTACAGACATAACTGTTGGCCTGGAGTCTTGGTTTCAAACATGTGTGCTTGTTCTATAACCAAACATGCTAAATGGTAAAGATGGCTACTGACCCTGCGGCAATAATAGCTGAGATGCTGGTCTGGTAAAAGTATAACAGAGATGCACACAGATCCAACGCATGAGTACCCGGCATTCCTGTTAGTCTGGTGCAATTGTAACATACATTATTGCTGGTGCGATGTAACAAACACACATGCCTGCAGGTCATGTGTCTCGGTAACAGGCATACATGTTGGTTGTTTCAGTACCACATAATTAGCATGGGTGATGGTAAGGATGTTTGCTGTGATGGCCTGGTGGCAATACATGGATGCCGTTTAGTGGAACTTCAACAGATATGCCTGCAGACATGGTACCCTTCAATTAGACATACCTCCTTTGTTTGTTTGATTTGATTCTTTACTTCCCATAAACAATCTTTCAGTTATGTAGGGACGGGTCTACCTGTGTTGAACCAGTACTAAGCTGGGATAAATGTGTCTTGCTCAAGGACACAACGCAGTGACGCCGGTAAGACTCAAACCCGCGGTCCTTCTGTCTCGAGTCAAGCACTCTAGATCTACCACTGAGCCACTGCGCTCCCTCAGACATACCTCCTGGTCCATTGAAAATCAATTGTAAGCTACTTGATCGATGCTTCTCCATCAGACATGCCAATTTAATCTGTGAAACTCTAGTAGACAAGACTATTGCTACGTTGTCAATGCAACATACATGCCTGCTGGTCCAGTGAGTCTTCATGGCTATGTCGCTGCAGCTGCAGCAAATATGTCTTCTGGCCTAGTGTAACTTCCACAAACACCGCTGTAATTCAAACATGCCTACTAGTTAAGTGCTTGCTGGGTGCTTGCTGGACCGTTGCTACTCAATCAGTATGCCTGTCGATCTTTTACCCCTCAGTTCTGCATGCTTGCTGGTGTTGTGCTTCTCTATCTGCCATACCTGCTTGTATGGTGTTTTACTATCAGCCGTGTCTGGTGGTGTGGTGCCTCACTATAGGCCATGCCTTCAGTTGTGATGCCTCATTATCAGACATGCCTTCTGGTGTGTTGCCTCACCATAGACCTCGCCTTCTGGAGTGGTCCATCATTATCAACCATGCCCATGGGTGTGGTGCCTCACTATAGGCCATGTTTGCCGGTCCGTTGCCAATGCAACTAACCTTTTAATAGTTGAGTTCAGATAGAAGGATGGATACAAATCTGGTGCTACTTGTACGGAGGTGTCATCACATCAGACATGTTTGCTGACCTGGGCCCAAAATGGCAATGCTTCCTTAAAGTAAAGGACGACTTAAGTTAAGTATTGGTATTTCAACATATTAGATTAAATGTTTAATAAATTGCCAGGATCGATGCAGTATGTATGATCAAAGATATAATTGTGATCTACAGAAAAAAAAGAAACTATTTTGATTTTAATAAGTTCGAAACGTTATTTTCGCATCCTAAAAATCAATACTTAACTTAAGTCTTCCTTAACTTTAAGGAGGCATTGTAATTTTGGGCTCTAATGCCATTCTCAGATATGACTGCATGTACAATGCAACTCTATCATACATGCATGCCGGGTTCGTTTATTCAGATATGTGTGCTTGTTAAGGCATATGGTCAGTTACAAATCCATAATGATGCCTACAGGTGGGATGGCGCTCCCACGGGTTTGTACAATTTGTCGGCTACGATCTTGGACGCCATCTTGAATAAATCAAATGCCGCGTGAGGCATAAATAGCATCACTGGGATAACAAGGATGATGTCTAATCAAAGAATCAGTTAAATAAGCATTGTGTATGCAAATCCTTAGACTTTGTCGGTCTCGGAGAAGATTTTCGTATAATTTATGTGATAAACTTCCATCTTGGCGGCCATCTTGTCCGCATTCTTATTTTAGTTGGTTACAAGCTAAGTGTGTTCAGTTAGATTCCAACTTCATAGCACCAATTTAAGAAGGAAAATGGGTTTGAGACATTTTTTCCGTATTGTACAATATTTCTCTTATAATTGGCCTCCATCTTGAACGCCATCTTGGATTTATCGAAATGCTCAATGATGCCAGAGTGGCATCACTCGGATTTTTCAAAGATAATGTATGCACTACCAGAATCAACAAAGAAAAAAAAGTTTAAAATCAAGTTCCAGGTCCTCCTAAAATTCGCTCGAATACTGCCGGACTTAGTAGGTGCTGGAAACATTTAAATATTAATTAAATGACTTTGACGCAAGAAAACCTGTCTTTAGGGGTTGCGAACAACAAATGCACATACCAGCCTGCGCATCTGTTTAGACCGATTAGCGCCTTCGTTACTTGATTTTGGACAGTGTCAGATCTAAACTTGTTACAAGCGAAATTTCAATTTTCTTGCTAGTCTCTGTATCTGAGGAGACTGGTTTGACTCCAGCTTTGTCAGAAAGCCGAAAGACAATCTATTTATTAAGAGCCTCATGACTAAGTAGCGTCAAGTCGGGTAACTACGGACATGAGGTAAATTTGGACATACCTTTTCAAACAGTGGAAATCCAGATGAGACGGCTCCTTATGAGCCGTCTCATCAGGATTTTCACTGTTTGCGTAGTTTATTTATTTTTCTATTCCAATAATTAAAATATATTAAACAAACAAGTTCGCTGCCCGAATTGACCTGATGTACGAAACTACCTGACTAGATTTTTATTGTCATATCAGGTCTGATTACATGTGGTTATTACATACTGAATCTGCTCTTTTATCATTGATTTAATTAAACTCGTTTGAAAAAAATGACAAGATGCTTGGTACAGCCACGCATCTTATACAGAGGACCTTACATGAATGCTCATGTTTTGAATTTATTAAATGGGTTGAAGAAAAGAGATGAAATGCGAGGCTTGCCGAGCATTTGATCTCTTTTTCACAACAAGTTTAATAAATTTAATAATACTGGTGCACGAATGCTAGATTCTATTTATTATATGACATTAACATTACTTATAAACCGTATTTTGCTATCTTTTACGCAACGTTATAATATATAAATATTACATTCCCTGCGCGGGTGATAGTCGAAAATATCATCCCGAGGAATGTGATTATCAACCGAGGCGCAGCCTCGGTTGATAATCACATTCCTCGGGATGATATTTTCGACTATCACGCAGGGAATGTAATATCTATTTTATTATACCGAACATAACATTAGATCCCTTATTTTCTACTCAATAGACCTATCATGTAGGCCAGTCATTTTAGCCAATATTTGGGTCAAACCTACCACTAATTGCTACAGAAACGAAAAGTGCATTTTTGAAATATATAATCCTATATGCATCTCAGAAAAAAAGTCCTCAAATGTTGCATGATGGGAAATATAAAAAATTTTAATATGAGTCAGGCACCTAAAATCCGCAAAAAATGTGTGTTACTATTGGTAAATAAACATAGTTGGTATATACAAGACACTACAGTACCTATCAATATGCAGTTCATAAACAACATAATACAAGAACTTTAAGAAGGCTTATTTTATGTGGTGTATCATATCTTCTATAAAAGTGGCTAACCAAATATCGGCGGGTGGGTAGGATTACCCCACCCACTCATTTCAATGGTACTGTAATCAACCAACTTCAGATTTGTATGATTGGAAACTCTAGCTATTTACAATTAAGAATACATTTATACATAACATTACTGCTATGGATATGAAGCCATAATCATTTTGAAAAAAGAAACTTCATCAATCTAAATGAGCCAGACAAACATTACGCAAACATGTCCGTGCGATATACTGCAATATTTTACGGCTGTAAAAATGATAATTTTCAGATAGCTTTCTTATTTTTGCTCAAAACATAGATTGTGGGTACACTCTGAGGCGGTTCTAATAAGTACCCACAATCTATGTTTTAGAGCATAAATAAGAGAGACTGTATATCCGTGTAAACCCCAGTTATACTATATGAGCCGTTACATGAGAAAAACCGGATTTTCGCATATGCGAAATCAAAGCCACAGATCAGTTGTGCAGTAACTGGGTCAGTTTATGTCCATTCTACCAACAGTAATACTCCCCCGTTGAAAAGAACCAAAACTATTCCAAAATTCCATCTATATACAGAAAAATACAGCAAAAACACCAGGTGTAAAATTTTGTCAAAAAATGCTGTCCGCATAACGAAAAGTTCAAGAGAAAATAACGTGAACAGGTGTACTTAAAGTCGATTTTTCGTGTTTCTTATTTATGTGGCAGTCCTTTAACAAGAACCGTCGATATTATTAAAAGAAAACAATTTTGACGAACTACTACCGTGGTCGTTGGCCAAGCCAATTCCAAATTGTAGGGCTTACGTTGATTTTGTCTTATTTCTATCCTTTATCATTCCAGTGAGCAAACACTGAAACCCTGATCAGGCGCCGAGCGATGGAGAGCTCTCCAGCGTCTGATCAAACTCTGCACTATTTGGTTATGTCCTTAAATATGACGTTATAGGTTATGTGCGGAGCTATAGAGATGGGGACAGGATCTTCCAAAATAGCCTAGTATTTATTATTTTCTGTTATTTACTTGATAATAGATTTATTCTTTCATTTTTAGCAAATCATTATTCTCTGACATTTCAATTTTGGCTCTTTATTAATGGTAATCAACTTCAAACCCCAATATGTCGTTCGCAAAATTTATTGTGATCCGTTTTCCCATGTAATGGATCGATGTCAGTATACACGACAGTTGCAGCAACAGCGAAATAGTTTTAATACATGAAGCATGCACAATAGTCTTTACTAAGCTGGGCAGAGCGAATATGATTGCGCATGTGCAGTGGCCGCTATGTCTACCTTTTCCACACGTCCACCTTTTCTACGTTTCACCAGCCCTCATTCGTGGGCACCTCCGATCCCAGTTCTCAATTTCCTCCGCCATGGGAATGTAGTAACATCCGGTGCGGTTTGGTATGGTAGCGTAATCTGTATATATGTTTAACAAGTCATTGCTTTACAAAAATGGCTAGCTGAAGTATAGGCCTATACTATCGTATGTTTTCTTGAACACTGTATTTTTTTTGTTGTTTTTTATTGTATTTCTTTGTCCTCTCAGTGTTGTCCAGGTTCATTTGTCATAATTTCTGGTTATTAACATCTGAAGTGTGATTACATCATAATCTTTTCTCAAATTTTCGCATGACAACCAAGTGCCAGTAGGTACAGTGGTAGCAAACTATAAAGACTTCCCCCTGTCTTGGGCAAACCCGTTGTCTTAGCCATGGGGCTGTACTTTTGACAGGTTCCTTTTAGAAAGATCATATGTTGCTCTGTTCAAGAAATATAATAATGAACACCTTAAGATGTTAATAAAGTTAATAAAGGTATCTCGATGGTATACATCATTAGTGTTGCATTCAGCAGACTTAAAAATGGGATTGTATGATAGATCGGACAGGCCAGATAAGCATTTCCCTCTACCAATTGGCATAGTGGTCACCAACATTAGATAAGGCAAAATGCACAACAGTTCATCAGACGAAGAAAATTGAATACAGGGCACTAGTGTCCAACATTCCCGATATTCAAAACTTTGGTACTAATTGTGCTCCTCTTGTTGCAGATTTGATTTTGTTTTGTTATGAGAGAGACTTTATGTTGTCTCTGTCAGACAATAATCAAACTGATATTATTGAAGCTTTTAACTCCACCTCCAGATATTTAGATGACTTACTTAATATTGATAAGCCTTACTTTGAACAAATGGTAGGTCAGATATACTCTACTGAACTTCAGTTAAATAAGGCTAATTCTTCTGATACTGAATCTCCGTTTTTGGACTTGAACTTGTCAATAACAAATGGCATAGCTTCTTCTAAAATTTATGATAAACGGGATGATTTTAATTTTGAAATAGTAAATTTCCCATTTCTTGATGGAGATGTTCCTCGCTCCACTTCCTATGGTGTATATATTTCTCGGCTTATTCGTTTTGCTAGAGTGTGTTCTAATGTTGATGACTTCAACAACAGAACTTATTTTTAACTGCTTAGTTATTAAAACAAGGTTATAGATATCATGAAATTCGAAAAGCATTTTCTAAATTCTAACACAGACACTCAGAGTTAATTGGTAAATACAACATTGGGTTAAAACTCTTCTGCAACAAGGCAAATCAGAACCTATATTTATGGTGATTTAGTTTATAAATTCAAACGAATTGTTCGATAATCTAATTTAAGTTATCAATCCAAAAAGATTGTAAAACGTTATATAAGGGTTGGATATAACTTGATTATTATGCGACAGTCTGCATGCCTGGTTTTAAACCCGATCACAGTTTATAGCTATGGTTTCCTCTTTAATTGCACGACGGTGGGTCTGACGTAAAGCTTTAATCGGTGGGTTGCTGCCTGATGCTTATCTGTAGCTGGACCCACAGTGGCTCAACTTGAAGATTTCTTTAGCTCTGACTATCTGTGAGTCATGAGCCTTTTTCATTGTTTCATCACGGTGTGTTAATTTGTGTTTTTCCATGATGATACATTGCATGGGTTAGAAAGCCTCCATGCGAGCTGAACCTTTCTTGTACTTCAACAACAGCAGAATCTAGGGCGAAGATTTGATACCAGTAAAATGCATTTAAGCCCCCCGTTGGCTTAGGCTGCTGTCTGTTCGAAGGCGGTGGTTCTGTTGTTGTTGACTTTTTGTTTATTGTTACTCCCGTTGTGGGAGTCTGTAATTGTTCTATGTTTTGTTGTACATTACTTTATGTCCATTCTAGTATTGCAATCATCTTGCTGGGGAAGAGAGAGAGCTGGTTGCTTTGCTTAATTTGTGTTCCTGGTGTCTCGTGATGATTGAGTGGCTCTTCCTTGCGGTGCCATGGGGTTGTCTGTGGTTTGTGATTGTGGTATTTCCTGATCATACTTACTATTTTTGTATAGGAAAGTATTGACCACTGTTCCCAGGACGGAGGTAGCTTTATACAGAGCAGTAATGTCCACTGTTCCCACCACAGAGGCAGTTTTATACAAAGCAGTAATGGACACTGTTCCCACCATGGAGGTAGCTTTATACAGGGCAGTAATGCCCACTGTTCCCTACAGTGAGGTAGTTTTATACACGGCAGTACTGACCACTGTTCCCCATAGGGAGGTAGCTTTATACAAAGCAGTAATGGCCACTGTTCCCACCACGGAGGTAGTTTTATTTAGAGCAGTAATGCCGTCTAATTACTTATTAGAGACATCTAACAACTGATTCTTTCTATTTTCAAGATGAAAAACGAACCTTTTTTTAATTAAAAACCTTCTTCAGAAGTGAGATCAAGCTGTAAACTTGATCTTTGCCATGTGTTTCGTAGAAATGCTTCGAAAATCGCCCAAAAACGCTTTGTACAAGTTTATTCAATTTCATGATGACACTAATGTGCTTCCGTACTTTTAAAATTCGAGCGTAACATATACCAAAAAAAAAAAAATATTCCTGCAATTTAATATATATTTCATATTTTCTTTCTGATTGCTATGATTCGTGACGATTTCTATGTGATATGAAATAAAATAACAATAAAAGTGGTGCGAGAATTATAGCCACGAAAATATGTGACACCAGGGAATATTGAGCTTAGTTTTCTCTTACAAACGTATTGGAGCGTCAGTTGCCTTGGGGCGATGATCAAAAATACATGGATCGGCAAAAAAACTACTCAAAGATAATTACCTGTGTGTAATGGTCAGAGGAAAACTTCGACAAAGATTTTATTCGCGTCGTCTATACAACCGGAAGCGTTTCCTAGGGAGAGAAAGTACAATCTACGGTGGACTTACAGGGCCGCCACAGAAAGTGTTATATGAGGAGTAGATTAAGGTATTATAATATCGTTTCCTTTCAGATATTTTGTGAGGACTTTTAGTATGTTGTAGATGACATAAGAAACTTTCGCTCAGGCACAAAAAAGTTTCTGTAGCAATTAGTGGTACCCCAAAAGCTATAATGACTGGCCTAATGGTGAGGGGAGCCAAAAGGAAAATAATGAACAGCCTCTTATCTATATATATGCTTGAATGAAATTAAATATTTCACAAAAATGGTATTTCTTTAACAATCTGAATGCTCGACCTGATCACTGACGTTCCGTTTAACAAATTACGTCATAAAAGCTGATGACGTCAAACTTCATACCGAGCAGCGTCGGAGATGGTACACGAGGCTGTTTTGATGCAAAATAGAAAATTTCGCCTAATCTGCTCAAAATTGATCTCAACGTGTTCCTCTCGTCCTAACTAAGAAAACGAGTACCCACACTTTATGTTTCTGACCATAAAAAACGAAGTTATTTGGAATTTAAAGTCGCCAAATCATGCGTCATGTCCGCCATTGCTGTTGAACGTCTCCTGGCGTGAACGAAACGTGCGCGCATCGGCATTGCGCATCATGTGACCACCCTGATATTTTATAATATCTCCCGCTGCTATGGCATACACGTGGTAGTATTCGCCGTCGCTGTAGCAGCGGGTGATATTATATATAAATATTACATTCCCTGCGCGGGTGATAGTCGAAAATATCATCCCAAGGAATGTGATTATCAACCGAGGCGCAGCCGAGGTTGATAATCATATTTCGAGGGATGATATTTTCGACTTTCACCCTAGCAGGAAATGTAATATTTATTTTATTATACCGAACAGAACATTAGATCCCTTATTTTCGGAAGTCCTTCTCTTACTCAATAGACTTATCATGTTGAGGGGAGATCCAAAGGGAAATTATTGAGCCGCCTCTTATCTATGTGCTTGAATGAAATTAAATCTTTCACAAAAATGGTTGTTCTGCTCGACCTGATCACTGACGTTCCGTTTAACAAATAACGTCATAAAAGCTGATGACGTCAAACTTAATACAAAGCAGCGTCTTTTTTAAAGGAGATGCTGTTGTACATGAGGCTGTTTGATGCAAAATAGAAAATTTCGCCTAATCTGCTCAAATTTGGTCTCAACGTGTTCCTTTCGTCCTAACTAAGTAAACGAGTACCCACACTTTATGTTTCTGAGCATAAACAACAAAGTTATTTGGAGTTTAAAGTCACCAAATCATGCGTCATGTCCGCCATTGCTGTTGAACGTCTCCTGACGTGAACGAACCGTACGCGCATCGGCGTTGCGCATCATGTGACCGCCCCGATATTTTATAATATCACCCGCTGCTATGGCAAACATGTGGCAGTATTCGCCGTCGCTGTAGCAGCGGATGATATTATAAAATATCAGTCGTTCGTCTATGGAAGTTGTGTATGGGGAATTCACGTGAGGTATAATAATATAAAATATCAGTCGTACGTCTATGGAAGTTTTGTATGGAGAATTCACGTGAGGTATAATAATGGAAGTTATTACTTTACGTTGCGAAATATGTAACCACTAGTGGTTTATCGTTTTTATTGCATGACGTTATATCACTCACAGGCGCTACGCCATGTAATAAAATTTTGTCCCACCTCGTAAATGATAAACTCAGGAGTAATTAGCACTCATGTTAGATGCTTTATTTTTTAAATTATCTTTTCTTGCAGGTTAGATCTTGTGCCAGATACTTCACACTGTTGTAATTCTCTGAGATTAGATCTGCATAAACCAATACTGTGATTCTGTGATAAGATTTACTGCGCCTAGATACTGCAGCTGAGATTGAAGTTCCCGAAGATCACAGCAGATTTATTTCATACCAGAAGCCCTCTGCTTTATCTCCACACGATCACATCAGATTGAATCGGAACTGCCTCGGCCAATTCCGCGAAATTCCGTGGAATCAGACCACGGATGTACATCGAGGATCTACTTTGATAACGCGGGTGATAACGTGACGCTGACGTCACAGAAACCATGTTAACACAATAACAAGTGTGATTGCAGCAAAACAAACTGCTTAAATGAAGTTTATATTTTTTCAATAAAATATCGCTTTAGCGATATTTTATTGAAAAAAATAAAGCGATATTTTATTGAAAAAATATAAACTTCATTTATTCTGCTGATAAAACTTTTCGGATAATCAGAATAATCAATTTTAATAGAGCTGAGCCCACATGCTACAGAACTAATTCTTCATACGCCAGTTCAGGCTAACAAAATGAAGCTTTTTGGTACATAGTACTACGCATAATGCTACTTACATACACCTGAGCCATGATTCGATTCTCCAATTGTGGCGGACTTTCCCAAATGCAACAGAATATGGATCCCATTAGATGGTATAGTTGTGATTAAGCTCTTATTTATTATTACAAACTCCATCGCATATCACCTTCAACATAATCTTTGGTTGTAACCGTTTTTTGTGGTGTTCAGTTTTTCGCTGCAGTTTATATGCTGTGTACATCATCATCTTTGGTTGTAGCCCAACTGTACTGGTGAATTTATGACTGGTTTTCTTCCATCTCATTATCATACAGTAAAACCTGTGTATGACGGCCACTCTCTAAAAGACCAAAAAATGTTATCGCTTAATGCATGTTCAATTTGTTTTTTCAGAATGCTCCAAGGGGAGCATTCTGCAATACGTTCGACCTGCATTATGCTACCATTTGTTATTAAGATTTTCGTTTTGTCTATTTTTGAGTGGCCTTTTAACACAGGTTTTACTGTATTTTTAGGCGACACTAGTTGATGGTGTGACTATTTTATGGTGTGTTTGTGATTTAGAACATTCTCATTCATCTCATTTCAGAATGGAGTCATTTCCTAATGTTTTACATATCCTCAGCATTGGATTTCTTTTGTCTCTTATCATATTGTTTATGATCTTACCTGGAGGAATGGCGTCACAGAAGCAGCTTGAGTTTGACCATTTCTAGAATATGGAACATTGGTCACTGTTCTACTGTTTGTGTTCAGAGTCCTAACATTTGTACCAATCCCTCAGGTTGTGTTGAACTTCCTTGGAATACTCAATACTCATCCTCCGAAACCAGCACCGTAGCGTTATTTGGACCATTATCTGCTTTAGAATTGTCACTATGGGAACTTTTCCTGAACTTGTTAGAAAAAAAATGTCAAAGAGTTCTCTAGAATCGGACTTGATAATTACATTATAGAGGTTGAACCACCTTGGATAAACATGCAAGCAGATAATGATTGGATAGTTCATCTTGATGAAGAGACACTTGTTACTGAAGCATCAGTTATTGGTATTGTCAACTTTATTAACGATGGAAAGTACAGCTTTGGTCAAGGGGTGATCACCTATGCCAATGAGGAGATCATAAGCTGGATAACAACTATTGCTGATTTAGTGAGAGTGCGGATGGATTATGGAATGATACGGTTCAGTCTAAAATAGTTTCACCGACCTATCTTCAGCTGGAAAAGAAGTTGTATGTCTCAAATGCAGGCATAGAGAGACAGATAACATATGACTATGGTTTAGAGGGAGGTACAGCTGAAGATTGATTATTTGTTTTGACAGCCTGGAGGAAGGTCACAAGTTTGGTTTTGTCGTAGTTGAAATGTGGGAGAAAAGTACATTCTCCTCAATTGATTATGTTTACGAGCGAAAAAAGATGGGCACAGGGAATTTATAATGTTCATTTCAGTTCACAGGTGCCATTCAGGTACAAATTTGACTTTGACTTTTTGTTGACCAGATGGTTTCTGATGCCATTCACCATTCTTAACATTGTGTTAGTATCTCTGTATCCTTTTTACTAAAACCAAGTCCTAATTGGTCACCTTACATTTGACGCTAGTTCAGAAAGTCAAATGTAGGGTATACAAAATTCATGCTTTTTTAAATGAAGCAATACATTGTCGAGACTCTGCAAGTTGTTTCATTTAAAAATGACGTGTACTTCTTGCACGGACGAAGTAAGAGAAAAGGTACCCCCATTTCAAAAGTCACACCTTTTCTACGATATAAGCCATAACACAGAGCCCTTACCAATTAACGTCTTTATTTGTTTGAAGTTGTTACTGGCTACCATGATATAAGAAGAATAAACATCAAGACAAACACTTTTAGCAGATTAATCATTGAAATTCGGCTTTAAGCTTGCAATTTACATAGAGAATTTGCACTGCTCTGTACGCTTTATTATCATTGTCACCGTTCTTATTTGAGAATTGAAAAAAACAAACAAAAAACATAAGGCTACCAAATCGATTTTTTAAACTCTCACATTGAACCGGAAGTGTACAGTGTTATTTATACATATGAAAAATTAAATACACATTCTATTAAGTTTCAAATAATCATATTCGCTTAAACTTAAATACTTTAGCTCTGTAAGTGACATATCTACAAGTTAAGTAATTGATCAAGTGATTACCCATAAGACTATAAATAATTTTGATGCTAAAGTTAAATTTAGATGATAAAATAATAAATGATGTTTTTGTTCCACGAAAGGGTTCTTAAAAGTTAGTTAAAGCGTTAAGCAGGTATTCCATGTATTTATTGCATATGGAATGAAATACAGGAAAATATAGATTAAATATAATGTATATTTTAATAAGTTATTTTTCACGCTGGTGAAAATATAAAAAAATGTATTTAAAGGCTGTAAAAATATAAGTTGTATATCATGGATGAAATAGGATGTCCTCAGCTTTCTCCATCGACTTCCTTAAGCCCACTTCAGATTTTTAAATGCAAATATCTTTCATTTTAGTAGATAAAACACAAAGTGTGTGTATTCATTTTCTTAATAAGACCTCAATTAAAATTTGGTTATAAAATTGTTGGGATTTGCTGAAACTTTAACTTTCTCTTCTCCTGCTCCTGTGGTTTCTGTTTTGGCTGATATGGCACATTACTCAACGTCATCATTTATATGACGTGGCATATTCATTCCAAAAAATTGAACATCCTCTATGCATAAGTGTATGTATAATACATCTGGCATGGTAAATGCATAATACAGATTATGTATAATACATCTGGCATGTTAAATGCAACTGTTATTGTGCTTTATTTGATATGCGCGTGTGAAGTTTGATCATTGTATGTTTTACTTTCGAAACACTGCACACGTTTTGAAATGCGCTAAGCATATAATGCAAGTGAGACACTGGCCATTTCCTTTGCCAAATATTAAAAACAATTTCAAGACCTGAGCTATTCTCAAATTCTATGATAATTCTACAATGGTTGGCTGACTGTTATATAAAACATTATAAAAATACATGTCTCAAAGTGTCAATAAATAAAAAAAAAATCACTTGATACCTTTCCTTCCAATTACTCTCTGTTTGTTCTTCTACTCACCAACTATTTCTGTTATTTTCAGTTCTTCATTGCTCTCAATATGTCCACAAGAAGCAAGATTAAAGTAGAATATATACACACTGAATTATACATCTCTGCACGAGTACAGTAGTGTTTAAGTGCTTCCCAGACTTTTTGTGCCAAAATTATGCCTTTGGTGTAATGCTGTTCCCCAGCAATATGTTGGAAATCCCCTAAAACACTCGAAAGACACCCCCATTCGTAAGACTTTGACCAATAAATGTCTTTAAATTTCAAGTAATTCAAAACCTGGCAGAAAATGGAATAGCCCCCATTTGCTGCAATACTTGTAGAAAGTGTGTCTTTGCATCATATCGTTTTCTATATCAGTGTGATATAAATCCTGTTTATGACTATACTAAGCACAGAGTGATCACATTTTTGGAACTCGTGATAGAAGTGTTCTTTTATCTGACATCTAGGATGTAATGTATAAAATATCAAATGATCGAACACAATACAGCCAAAAAATATGCATGAGACCCATTGCTTTATAAGGTAGCCTTGAACGACACTGCAATTAATATTCCTTTGAATTCACTTCTGTATAAACATGGCGGCTCTTGAAGAAATTTGAAAGTTTGTTTCTTTGGTCATGCTGCTATGTTATTGTCACCTTCTCCTGCCATTACACATTGTTGCTTCATCTTCACAAAAAGCCAAGTAAGGTGATTTCCCAAGCTAATTGATCGATCCGTCTGCATATCAATAATTAGAGATATACTACGATTTTCTTTTAGCATAAACAGTGCGTTCAACGTAGTTAAATGTAAGACATATTTGTCATAATATCGCTCTTTCTCTGCATTTTTGTATCTATGACATATAATATTTTTTGTTTGTGTTATATCAAAAGAAATGAAATGACGTCTCAAAATGTCCAGAAATTCATTCAATAATAGTTATATTTTCTTTCAATTACAAGCTGTCTGTTCTAAGAATTATCAACTGTTTCTGATCTTTTTAGTTCTTTATTATTCTCACTATGGCAACAAAAAGTAAGTTTGAATTAGAACTAAAATAGAATAATTCACACACTGAAACATTTATCTCTGCATGCTCAGTAGTGTGTCAAGTGCTCCTAGCATTTTTGCGCCAATGTAATGCCTTTCGTGTAATGCTGTGACCAGCAATATGTTGGAAATCCCCCCAAAACAAAGCAAAAAAAACAACACCGCAATTTGTATGTCTTTTGCCGATGAATGTCTTTCAGCTGAAAGTCATTAAAATCTGGCAGAAAATGGAATTGCTCCCCTTTGCTACAATACTTTAAGAAAGTGTGTCTTTTCATCATATTTTTTTTCTATATCAGTGTGATATGCAGCCTGTTTAGTACTATACGAAGCACAGAGTGATCATATCTTTGGCACTCGGTATAGAAGTTTCTTTTATCTGACATCTAAGAAGTAATGTAGGAATTATCAAATGACTGAATAAATACAGCCAAATAGAGATATGCATGAAACGTTTAATAAAGCCTTATTAAATACTCCTGAACAAACTGACTTTGATACACTGCAATAAATGTTGCTTTGATTTCACTTCTTCTGTATAAACAAGGTGGTTCTTGAAGGAGTGTAAAAGTCTGTTCCTCTCTCCTTGCTGCGATGCTATTTCTACCTTCTCCTGTCACCATACCTTGTTGCTTGATCTTCTCAAAAAGCCTGATGAGATTGTTATTTCTCAAGCGATTCGATGCAATCATCTGCAATATAACAATTAAAGATATATCACATTTTTTTTATCTAGCATAAGCATCACATTCAACGTGGTTAAATGCACGATGTCTTTGTCATTAGATTATTCTTTCTCTGTACTTTTTTTTATCTATGATATGTCATTTTTTGTATTTGTGTTGAACATGGTCATGAAATATTTTGTAAATGTCTTATATGAAATGAGATGAAGCAATAGATTTATTGTCTTGTATTTTAATATATCTACATGGCAAATAAATATTCGTTTTGAGGCCAGCTGAAAAAGAAATATTAACTTGCATATATGCCATAAACAAGTAGACCAAAGGACAAATATCGCCCTCTTGAGTCCAATATACAATCAATTGTTTCAGTTCTTTTCAGTTCCTTATTGTTCTCACTACGTTCACAAAAAGAAAGTTTGAATTAGAACTAAAATATAATGAATACACACTGAAACATATATCTCTGCATTTTCAGTAGTGAGTCAAGCGCTCCTAGCACTTTTGCGCCAATATTCTGGCTTTGGGCGTTGGTGTATTGCTGTGACCAGCAATATGTTGGAAATCCCCCGAAACAAAGAAAAAAATAACAAAACCACAATTTGTAAGTCTTTGACCAATGAATGTCTCTCATCTGAAAGTCATTGAAATCTGGCGGAAAATGGAATTGCTCCCCTTTGCTACAATACTTGAAGAATGTGTGTCTTTTCATCATTTGGTTTTCTATATATCAGTATGATATGCAGCCTGTTTAGTACTATTCTAAGCACAGACTGATCATATCTCTGGCACTTGGGATAGAAGTGTTCTTTTATCTGACATCTAAGATGTAATGTAGGAATTATTAAATGATTGAACAAAATACAAACAATTAATAATATGTATGAAACCCATGGCTTTATTAGGTACTCCTGAACAAACTGGGTTTGATACACTGCAATAAATGTTGCTTTGAAGTCACATCTTCGGTATAAACAAGGTGGTTCTTGAAGGAGTTTAAAAGTATGTTCCTTTCTCCTTGCTGCGATGCTATTTCTACCTTCTCCTGTCACCATACCTTGTTGCTTGATCTTCACAAAAAGCCTGATGAGATTGTTATTTCTCAAGCGATTCGATGCATCCATCTGCAATATAACAATTAAAGATATATCACTTTTTTTTATTCAGCTTAGCATCACATTCAACGTGGTTAAATGCACGATATCTTTGTCATTAGATTATTCTTGCTCTGTATTGGTTGTATCTGTGATATGTCATTTTTTGTATTTGTGTTGAACATGGTCATGAAATTTTTTGAAAATGTCTTATATGAAATGTGCTGAATCAATATATTTATTGTCTTGTATTTTAATATATCCACATGGCAACTAAATATTCGTTTTGAGGCCAGCTGTAAAAAAATATAAACTTACATACATGCAAAAGACAAGTAGACCAACGGACAAATATTGCCCACTTGAGTCCAATATACTGGAAGACCTTCATAATATTTTACACTATTAATCTTTGAATCTGACCGATACATTTTATATATTTATGTTCTCAGTTTATCATTGTTCTTCTCACTATGTCCACAAAAATAAAGTTCAAGATGCTGGTCTAGTTTGCACCAAAAAGATATTAAATGTCACGTAGTTGACCGTCAGGCTAAGATGCATTTTTCTTTCTTTAAGTTTGTGTCGTTTATTTCAATTCTGTTTTAGAATTTCTAACTTATAATTGTAGCAATGTTATCTTTTATTTCCCACCTTATTGAAATATTTTTAGTAATAAACCAAACATGATTCTAAGTTCAATATAAATATCCACAGGTGAAATTACACTCATTGTGAATATTCTCAGGTTAAATCTTCTAGTTTATGAGTATGACAACATATTTCTGATATAAAGATTAGATTTAGATACTATTAACGATGGTTGCATTTTTAAATTGATGTCTATTTTTCGTTCTCCAGGCGTTAAAACACTCTTTTTATTAGATGACACTTGCATTGACATTGGAAAGGTGGATATAAGGATATATTAACCTGAAAAAGTGATATTCACCAAATCAAAAAGCCGAAATCCCCAGGTCACATGAAACAAATATAGGAGACTGAGTCCGTGGCAAATTTCATGCTATGCACAGATCTATTTTGTTGATGAAAGTGATTGCCATGATATGATGTTATTTTCATTCCTGACCATACCTAATTACTATTTTTGATACACAGCAATAAATGTTCCTTTTGAATTTACTTCTGTATTAACCTGGCAGCTCTTGAAGAAATTCGAAAGTTTGTTTCTTTGTTCATGCTGCTATGTTAATGTCACTTTCTCCTGCCATTACGCCTTGTTGCTCGATCTTTACAAAAAACAAGTAAGGTGATTTGTTCCCAAGCTAATTGATGGATTCATCTGCATATCAATAATTACAGATGTGTCACGATTTGCTTTAAGCATAAACATCGCTTTCAACGTAGTTAAGTGTAAGACATCTTTGTCATAATATCGTTCTTTATCTGTATTTTATATCTATGATATGTAATATTTTTTTGTTTTAGTTATATTAAAGGGAAAAAAAGGACGTCTTAAATGTCCAGAAATCCATACAACACTAGTTATATTTTCTTTTAATTACAATCTGTCTGTTTTTATAATCATCAACTGTTTCCGTTCTTTTTAGTTCCTTACTGTTCTCACTCAGTCCACAAAAAGTAAGCTTGAATTAGAACTAAAATAGAATGAATACACACTGAAACATAAATCTCTGCACGTTCTGTAGTAAATCAAGTGCTCCTAGCACTTTTGCGCCAATATTCTGGCTTTGGGCTTTGATGTAATGCTGTGAACAGCGATATGTTGGAAATCCCCCCCCCAAAAAAAGGAAAAATAACACCACAATTTGTATGTCTTTGACCAATGAATGTCTGTCAGCTGAAAGTCATTAAAATCTGGCAGAAAATGGAATTGCTCCCCTTTGCTACAATACTTACAGAAAGTGTGTCTTTTCATCATATGTTTTTTCTATATATGAGTACGATATGCAGCCTGTTTAGTTCTATACTAAACATGGAGTGATCTTATCTTTGGCACTCGGGATAGAGGTGTTCTTTAATCTGACATCTAAGATGTAATGTAGGAATTATCAAATGACTGAACACAATACAGCCAATTAGTTATATGCATGAAACGTATGGCTTTATTAGGTACTCCTGGACAAACTGGGTTTGATACACTGCAATATATGTTCCTTCGAATTCACTTTTTCTGTATAAACAAGGTGTTTCTTGAAGGTATTTAAAAGTATGTACCTTTCTCCTTGCTGCGATGTTATTTTCACCTTCTCCTGCCACCATTGCTTGATCCTCTCAAAAAGCCAGATGAAATTGTTATTTCTCAAGTGAACCAATGCATTCATCTGCAATATAACAATTAAAGATATATCACTTTTTTATATCACATTTTTTATTTAGCATATGCATCACATTCAACGTAGTTAAATGCTCGATATCTTTGTCATTATATTACTCTTTCTCTGTATTAGTTGTATCTATGATATGTCATTTTTTGTATGTATTTGTGTTGAACATGGTCATGAAATATTTTGTAAATGTCTCATATGAAATGAGATAAAGCAATAGATTCATTGTATTGTAATTTAATATATCGGCATGGCAACTAAATATTAGTTTTGAGGCCAGTTGAAGAAATATCAACTTGCATACATGCCATAAACAAGAAGACCAAAGGGCAAATATAACCCACTTGCGTCCAATATGCTGGAAGACTATCATAATATTTTACACTATTAATCTTTGAATCTGACTGATACATTTGATATATTTATATTCTCAGTTCTTCATTGTTCTTCTTCCTACTATGCCCACAAAAAGCAAGTTGAAGTTGCTGGTTTAGTTGGCACCAAAATGTATTAAATGTTACGTAGTTGACTGTTAGGCTAAGATGCATTTTTCTTTCCCTAAGTTTGTGTTGTGTTTTTCAATTCTCAGTTTTAGAATTTCTAACATATAATTTTAGAATTGATTCTTTTAATTTCCTACCTTATCAAAATCTTTTTAATAATAAACCAAACACTATTCTTAGCTCAATATAAATCTCCACTGGTGAGTTTACCTTAATTGTGAATATTCTCAGGTCAAATCTACTAGTTTATGCGTATGACGACATATTTCTGATATAAAGATTAGATTTAGATACTATTAAAGATGGTTGCATTTTAAAGTAGATATGAGCCGTGACATGTGATTTACAACAATGTGGCATTATGACATGTGTAGACTCAGACGAGTCTGTGCAGCCTCCTGTTAAGCTTAGAACCTCCAAATTATGTTCGGCCAGTAGCTTAATATTCATAGAATATTCAAGCGACTAGCAAAGGCTCTGATCAGGTCACTTTTTTTATTAACATTATGAATAGTAATATGGAATAATCTGTTAGTAATATATGTAGGACATTTTTAATCAATGATCAGTGTGATAAATATACGTTGGACAGTAAAAATCAAATACTTAGTGTGATAACTGTTTTATTATCATGCTATATAAATGCTGAATTATCAGCTGGTCATTTTTGATAAGTTTGATAACCATTTCATTATCCAATATAGAAATTGCATGACACTATCAGTTTTTAATACACATATAACATTATATTATCGATAATAAGTGTTGGAAAAGTATCATTTATGCTGCCATTCGTTTGTGTGTATGGGTTTGGTGTTAGGTCCTGAGTCTAAGATATAGTTCTTTATGTTATCTCCAGTTATGCAAACATCCACTAAGATTACTTGAGCCGCAACATGAGATTTCCATCAATGTGGTATGTGCGACCAGTTAAGTCTCAGATCAGCTAGCGCATACGCGCAGTCTGGTCAGAGCCTTTGCTTGTCACTTGAATATTATATGAGTGCTAAGCTAGTTGGCTGAACATCATTTGTAGTTTCTAAGCTTAAAAGGAAGCTGGTCAGGCCCGTTTGAGGTTACACTTGTCAAAATGCCACATTGTTGGAAATCACATGCCACGGCTCACTTGTTTAATTCTTCTTTTTTTTCTGTGTCATATGAATAAAAGTACTACCAATAATCTGTCGTTTTTGTTCCATGGCTACTTTATAGAGGATCTAACATGAGTGCTCATGTTTTAATGAATTTATTTAACGAGTTGAGAAAAACGATAAAATCAGAGGCTTGCCGAGCATTTTTGTTTTTTTAAACAAGTTTAATGAATTCAATAATACAGGAGCTCGAATGTTCTATAAATATTTTTTATCATATGTTATTGAATTATTTTGAAATCACATTTTTTGCGTAAAACGTTAGGGTTTTGCCTTATGTTTGACGTTAAAAATGTCATTTCATAACGTTTTCCCCAAAATCTGTAACTGCTAATGGATTATTGATTTTAAGGCATGGCGTTATACACTCCCAAACGTGACGTAATTTTTCTTAATTGACATTCCTTCTTATCCATTATCAAATTGCTTAGTACATTGAGTTCCTAAACACATAGAGCCTGCTTGCAAAACTTGCTAAAATGGTGCAGATTGGGTCAGGTGTGGTACGTACTTGATTGTATCGATTCCTGATCTTTGCACCCTTACTTATTTTGTAGATAGAAACTAATTTGTTATCCATTACAGAGCCGTAGGTGGCCAAAATTGCCATGTACGCACTTAACTGGGTTAATGCATTATGCAAACGATCCTTATATGGGATCCTTTATAAATAGTGTAGATCAAGCTCTGGCGTCTCATCCAGATCTGTGCTGTTTTAAACAATGAACATATTAAGTAATAGTGTGTCATATAATATGACCAGAATAAAATCAAAAAGATTCAGGGCGTCATTCATTTTGTGTTAATAGGTGCTTAACTCTCAAAGGGGGTCCAGGAAGAGATGGTGGCAACACAACCCATGTAAAAATTGGATTTAGAGATATTAACATTTATTCTCTTCACACCTTTGTTACACGTATCACCAAGAAACCACCAAATCAAAGAAAAAGACATCACATAATTTCGGTTTAAATGTGTATGGACATGTGTTTTTGCATATTCGGTAGCTTATGTCCCTGGTTTGATCACATTGAATAATTAGAATACAGTTATTTAAATGACTTTCCTTCTGGTACTCTTGTTTGGCCCACAATACAATGCTAACAATTGAAAGGGAGCTTTTCTTAGTATTAACCAATCCATTTTTAAAATAGGGTCTTTAGAACAAATGCTGCCCTGATTCACAAAATTGTAGAACCAGGCAAAACAAGATGATAAGCAAAATAATTTTCTCATTAAATAATCTTGTTATGCATTATACCAATATAAGCTATATTCTTTCCTCACTTAAATAGACATGGTTTGGGTATAAATAGATTATTACCATAGGGAAGGGTGATAGAGTGCTTGACTCGAACTGAGGGGCCGCGGGTTTGAGCCCCACTGGCGTCACTGCATTGTGTCCTTGAGCAAGATACATTAATCCTAGCTTAGTACTGGTTCAACCCAGGAAGACCCGTCCCTATATAACTGAAAGATTGCTGATGGGACGTAAAGAATCAAATCAAACAAACAAAAACCATAGGTGGCATGGTGGGTGCCATATGTGGGGCAGAAATCGTTATGATCAAAAAATCATTTTTGTCCAATGAACAAGGATATTTTTTGCCTAAAGTGAGCTGCAGACAGTGAGAAAACATATCTTGCATGTATCATTTAATGTATAAAAATAAGTAAACACATATGAATGTCAGAGAGATAAATGATATAGAAACATAATTTGATCATTAAAATAAGCAGTTTCCATATATTATGTTTACATATTTGATGAACACTCTTAATGGAAATGTAATTTTAGGTGTTTTGTGTTCAAGTTTCTTCCTTTTCATCACCAACGCTTTTGACAAAGTTTCATCTCACTTATAGCAGGTATTATTTTTTCTCACAATTGAGCCCTTCAATGGCGGTAATATACACCCACCAGCAGAAAACTCATATAATTCTATTACTGAACTAAAGTAATGTGTTACATGCCAAACACTCTCACCTTACAAATCTACACAAAGTAGACCTATATACTTGGTTATCATGGACTACTGGTATGGGCCACCCATTGAGAATCAAATTAAAGCTGTCCTCTTTCCAACGATGCTTTCAAGACGAGCGCATGAAGGCACTCTGATGTTTATGTGGTGAACTGATGTAAACATTCTCCTCCTGTATGACCATTTGTTTATTTGTAAATATATTTTGAATAACACCATGGGGACAAGGGCCTCTGATGGCATAATTACATTAACATTGTAAAGTTCAAAGATATATATGTATTATATTTTTGTAAATCTAGTAAAATATGCAGGGATTATTGGAACTAGGGCCTCTGGTGTCAAACTGTATTACATTGTTTATTTCAAAACGTGTACTGTTATATGTTTGTAAATCTAGTCATCAAGGAAACATCAAGGAGACAAGGACATCAGATGTCAAACTTTTGTTACATTGTCAAAATCAAACAATTATATATCAATATCTTTTTGCAAATCTAGTCACCTTTTCAAGCCTAATGGATAATATACAATTATTGACTTCAATGAGGTAGACATAAGGATTTATCTACCCGAAAAAGTGATAATTCACCGAGGCCGCTAGGCCGAGGTGAATATCACTTTTAAGGGTAGATAAATCCTCATGTCTACCGAAATTGAAGTCAATAACTGTTTTGTTATGTGACTTTTTCAATTAAGAATGAAAATTTTCTACTTTCATTTTTGTTGTAGAAGTCGTGTTCAACATTCAATCTAAGGACTTTCTTATAAATTTTATCAACTGTTATTAAAATATTTTAATGTATTATTTTGCATTTTGAAATGTATATCAATTTCTCTGAATGTGGAATGTAAACTTTAAGCATAAAGCTTTTTTTTTTACATTTTGTTTATTCAAACAAAGATGAATGAACAAACAAAACAAAACAGTTGTTAAAATTCATGAATGTCTTTAGTTTACCTGTTGGGATGTGAAACAGCAAATCATGTCAATTTCATGCAGCACATGCTAGTTTTATTCTCGTCATGCTATTTTTAGCTCTCTAGAGGGTGATATTGCAGTAGTGTCAAAAATATTAACTTCTGGAAACTAGTTGGAGCTGGTTTTCATCCTATATCACCTTCTGGGCCAGTTCAGACCAGTTTTCAGGTAGACATAGAGATTTATAAAGACAAATTGGGCCAATCAGGAGACAGGATTCTTTCCAGTCATATAACAAAGGCATTTAGTTGTTAACAGTTAACTTTGTAAAGTAAAAACTCAGAAATTTAAACGCCAATATTTCGAAATACTCGCTTATTTGAGGCTCACTGCGTTCAGATAAGAGAACCTATTTAGAACTATTTGAATAACTCTCTATAAAAAACATATGTTTTTGGGTGAATAAATGAAACGCCTCTTTGAGATGTTTCTTTTATACACTCAACACGTAAGTTTGATAGGGGAAAATGAATGAGTATTATACTTTATGGGTATTTTATATTTTTATGTCTACCTCCCTATGATTCAAATTTTTGACATTTTTGATATAAAACCTCTAGTCCATAGGACTTCGAATCTACGAGATTCGACTGTACATCAATTGTGGGATTCCAGGGACTCAGACACCGCGTGCCGTAATTTTTGGTGAAAATCAAATTCACATTCAAGTATGTACATCTTCCTCATCTCTGTATTGAGGTGTGTCATTAACAGCACGAGCATATGGGTTCCATATCATGGAGTCAAGGGTTCCTGATACTGAGGTTTTTTCCATGTTGCATGTACTTGGTCATTTATATGATTTCTTAATTGCATGTAAAAAGATCCTGGTTATCTACCAACTCATTGCTCATTGTCACAGTTTGAGAACCTTGTAGGATTTCTAAACTTGTATGTATGTATGTATGTATGTATGTATGTATGTATGTATGTATGTATGTATGTATGTATGTATGTATGTATGTATGTATGTATGTATGCATGCATGCATGCATGTATGTATGTATGTATGTATGTATGTATGTATGTATGTATGTATGTATGCCTCAAACAGCTTTCATGCAGGATTGCCAATAAAATTAGCCAGGTTAAAGTTTGAAAGATAATAATATTTTTCGATGGAAAAGGTAGTTGGTCCAACTCTCGAATTATCCACAATAAGGCTTTTCACATTAGACTAGTATTGGTTGAAATTTGTTTCTGCTTTTCAAACTATAGGAAAAAGAAAAATAGTTTTTTTGAGGTGCTTTTCCTCCATTGATCAAACTAATCATTTTTGCATAAAATTGTAATTTATTTGCACACATCACATAAAATTGACATGCTTGATCAGAGGGGGATGCTCAAAACCAAATAATTATAAAAGCGTATTAGTCACTACTTTTGTAAAAACCTGTGGCTTGATATCGATTTGCAATGACCTGTTTACAGTATGCAATTATGATACACCTGAGTGAACAGGTCAGACAATTGAACTGTTAGTAGAACAGGTACAATCTGTGTGTAAAACATTTACAGGTAACAGTCAAAAGTTATGGACAACATACAATGAATCATACAAGCCCCGAATGATATTCAAACACACAACTTTGTCGTCTCAAGTCTTATGATGTAGGTATGTATACTAGGCCAAAAAAGAAACGCCGCATATAAAGGTTAAAATTATTGCGCGTTAAATGAGAATTGCAAAATTTCATTTGCTATATATGTTCCGCTACTATTCCTGCCACACATTATCCCCACTGTTTCATTGAGCTCAGTCAACCCAAACCAGTGTGCTGACTGTCTTCTTATTTTCAAGTTTTTCACGTGCACATTCATTTTATTTGGATTTACACATGTAATAACTACTGAAATCACTAGTCTAACATCCAATTTGCTTGAAAACATTTTAAAACTTTAAAATTAAAAGTTACACATTGCTTATTTACGATGCTAAAACGGACACCTGTTGAACGCGAAAGGGCGATGAGAATGTTACAAGCTAACGTGACGCGATAGGTGATAGCCCAACAATTTCGATGCCATGCAAGGATGATTGAACGTCTTAGGAAACGTTTCTGACAAATTGGAACAATGTCAGACCGTGCGCATTCATGACGTCATCGCCTAATGACGCGATGTCAAGATCGATTAAAACGTAGGTTTACACTGCTGAATCAATTTCTTCCGGTGACAATGATAGCTAGCACAACCCCAGGAACTCATAATCCAAGAATCAGCGCTCAAACTGTGATAAATCGTTTGCGAGAGATTGGTGAAAGACCCCCCATACAATGTATGTTTTATATGCGGCGTTTCTTTTTTGGCCTAGTATATATGCAATGTGTTCCAAATATATTCATTTTGTTAGGTGTATTGAATGTCAGGTTTGAATTTAAGCACAAAATTACAGTTGCCAATTCTACATTATCTTAGCCATATGCTCTTACGTTTTGGTTTGATTGAATTGGAGACTGTTTGCGGTCTTTCCAGTTCCAACTTTTCATAATTCACGATGTACATATGTATACATAGAGGATATTACATGAGTCACGGACCCTATATTTGAGATCCGCCTAGAGCGCTCCTCTTTTTGCAGATATGGTGGGCCTTACATGAGTACTCATGTATTATTGAGTATTTTAAAAGAATTGGGAAAAATAACAAATGCGAGGCTTGAACAAGCATTTTTTTCTCTTTTTCGCAATGAGTTTTATAAAATCAATAATATAGGAGCATGAAGTTAGATTCTGATTATCATATTACACTATAACTAAATCGCGGTTTTGGGCGTGAAAATGCTGAAATTGTGTCATTATAAGCAACATCAATAGATAATGTCACCAAAAACTGCAGACCACTAGTGGTTTATGGTAGCATTCCACTAAATATTCATGAGGTGTGGCCACGCCCTTTTTGGAGAGGAAGTAGTCTTCAAAATAAAACTCCTATGGATCATTCCATTGGTCATATTCCTTTTGCTTCATTAGAAGGTGATAAGAGGCCAGATAAAATAAATCAAAATCCAGAGAGTTTGAACAATTTATGCCCTAAGCAGGAGAATAATGTTTTGATTTTTAGAGTACCCCCTCTGATAAAAATCATCTATTTATTTGCTGCCAGACTAGGGGTTTTCCCAACTTATTGACACATGACTAATTTTTGAGATGGGGAACATCCATGTTTGTCAACATAAATGAAATAAGTAATGGTAGGTCTTTCAAATAAAACACTTTGGTGAAAATTGTATGTGTGAATTGATTTTGAGAATGGATTATTTTACTGCTATTTTCCACTGTCGGCAATGGAGAAATATTTAGTGGAAAGCCTCCTTATCGACTTAAATGCATGTCGTTATATCACTCCCAGACGTGACGTCATACAATAACTTTGATTCTGTGTAGATTGATATTTTAAGTTGCATTGTTAAATAACAGGTACAATTACTGTTCAGTTGTGATTCAGGTTTTGTCATTTACAATATGAATAAATGGACTTATCAATTTCTCTTTTATGTTATTACTGCTCAAACGACCAAGCCAATGATGCTCGCCAGGTGGTCAGGTTCGTACAAATTGGGTGGTCAGAGGAAACGAGCTAAGTTCGGGCGATTGTTAGCCCTTTTATTTGTACTCTGATGGATTTTCCCATCCAGATAAAAGCAATCAGTATGCGAGTACCCATTATATAATTTAGGGGTCTCAGGTCGGCATTTCCTTGTAGTGATGTATTTCTGTCCCCAAGGATTGCTGTTATCTTCACAAACTTTGTAAACCCTGATGTAATACTGCTTCGTACTGCATTTTATCTGAGTCTTTACTGTTTGTCAAAATACTCGTTTATGGGTTTCCAGTATACAAAAGATTATTCGCTGTTTAGGGTATTTATAAATGGTCTGGAGTCTTGATTGCGTTGCGGTTGTGAAAATCGTGTTCGAGTCGCCCAAACCATGTAGTTGTTTGATGACTTTGGATTAACTGATCATCTAATCGACAAAGGGAGCCCGCCCTTAAATTATGCTTTGGTTTGCATTTGACACTGCGATCTTTGTAGACGTGTCAGCCATACTAAAGAACTTAAAATCGAGACTCTAAAAGTATATGTTCTCCATTTGAGCCCGGAATAATGAACTCTCACAAAAACATGTGTGGTTTCAACATTCCGCTAAAACAAACAAGTAATTAAGTATGATCAGGAAATACCACAATCACCCACTGCAGGCTAACCCACGGCACCGCGAGGAAGAACCACAGAAAACTAATAGTCACAAGGCATCAGGTAAACAATTAGAGTAAAGCAACCAGCTCTATTTTCTCCATCAAGATGACTGCAAAACTAGAAAGGACCCTAAGTACTGCATAATAAAACAAGCACCCACAAACAATGGCAGCAATTAACAACACCAGAATCGCCGCCTTAGAACGGACAGCAGCTTAACCCTTAATGCGCCAATTACAACAAAGTCGTCTGCTTGTCTCGTCAGCTGAAATGTTTAAGAAGCCTCTATGACAAACAGTGTGGACCCAGCTCAGACTGCTCTGTTTTGGGTCCACACTTTTTACTTCTATACTTAGTTCGTCAGTAATGTTAGGCAATTATTTGCAGCAGACGCCTTCAGCAGACGACATTTTCAAATGCATTTTTTTCTTGGCACTTTAAGGGTTATGCCATTGACGAGGGGTGGTTGGATGCGAATGGGTGTGATGGTAGTTCTAAATTCATTTTACTATAGTAGCTAATTTTCGCCCTAGATTATGTTGTTGTGAAATAATAATAAAAAAGTTAAGCTCGCATGGAGGCTTCCTAACATATACAATCTATCACCACAGAGAACTTGATGGCATATTCTTGATACATTAACTTACGTGCTCCCTTCTTGTTTTTCCGTTATTTAAGCAACAAACCTTATATTTTGTCTTAAATATGACGTCCTAATTCTATAAAATTATTGCTCGCAGGCAAGACTGTTTGAAAAATTGATCCAAAACTTGAACATGGTTAGCAAAACATACACGCAAAATCAAAATGAACTCATAGGCGATTGATGAATCATGTCATTGTGTGTTCGTTAGACCTGTTTGACGTCATCAGAATCACGGCAAAATATTATCATATTAAAGCTAAATGTATTTTCCAACCTCGACCAGCCTCTATATTAATACGCCGTACGAGGCTGACCAATAGTTAATTTTTTTGCTATGAAAACAGTGATTATGTCATAGACGTTTTAGTTGACGTCAATATTTTATTACTTACAAAGTAAGAAAAGGACAAAGATCAGGAATCGATACAATCAAGTACCACACCTGACTCAGTATACCAATGAGAAAGTAACAAACTCATAATTAGACATCACAAACGAGAGCCAAGAGGTCAGTCCTTTCCAAGCAGGTGACCACAAGGCATCAATAAACAGATGCGCACGAAAGCATAACAAACACAAGACAGAAATAACACGAATGATCCACAAAAGAAGTACGGCCTATGAACGGTCAGTAAAAATATTTACTGGACTGCTTAAACTGGTTTCATGGCGCCAACCTCGCCCTTAATTCAGATGTGGATCAAGACACATAGATGTTTGGTTTGCATGAAATTTCCCTAACGTAACAATGCATCATCTCCTAGATTATATAAATCAAGATATAAAAAGGAGATAAAGCATAGCGGAAAACAGTTTGTATCCTGATCAGTTGGCTTCGAAGCTTGATGATCTACTAGGTTTACTCTGTTCTTTTTTTTAAAAAATGGGCGAATCTGAGCTAAAATAGTAAGTGACTATGATCAGGAAATACCACAATCACAAACTGCAGATGAACCCGTGGCACCACAAGGAAGAGCCACGCAACAATTACAAGACACCAGGAAGACAAACAAAGCAAAGCAATCAGCTCTCTCTTCCCCATCAAGATGATTGCAAAACTAGAATGGACAAAAAGTAACGAGCAACAAAACACAGAAAAAATTACAGAATCCCACAATGGGGGCAACCATCAACGACGAAACAACAACAACAGAATCACCGCCTTAGAACGGACAGCAGCATAAGCCACTGGGGGTGCAAATGCATTGTACTAGTACCAAATCTTCGACCTAGACGCAGCTGTTGTTGAAGGATAAAATGTTAAGCTCGCATGGAGTCTTCCTAACTAATGCCATGTATCATCACAGAGACACAATCTAACCAATTAACACGCTATGATGAAACAAAGAAAATGGCTTACGACTCGCAGATAGTCAGAGCTAAAGAAAACCCCAAGTTGAGCATGTTAAGGTTTAATAGCAAAGCATTTAAATTATACTTTTTTTTTCAAGAAGATGGTTCACTTTATATAGATGATCTAACATGAGCGCTCATGTTTTTTTAACTTATTAAACGAGTTGGGGAAAAGAGATGAATTGCGAGGCTCGCCTCGCATTTGATCTCTTGTTCGCTACGAATTTAATTAATTCAATAAGACAAGAGCACGAATGTTAGATTCTATTTATCTTATGACATTAAGATTACTTCGAAATCTTTTTTCTGCCGTTAAAACGTGATAATTTTGTCATTATGTACGCAACGTTGTTATGAACGTAAAACCCTTCCCCGAAAATCTGTAAACCGATTTTATTGCATGGTGTTATTTCACTCTCAGACGCGACGTCATATGATGCTATAAAATAATATATGCATGAATGAACATTCTCGCGAGACCAGACGATACCTCATCTAGGTCTCTCGCATTTCGCGCATTGAATTATGGGTAGGTAGTGATATCACGCTAGTCCCGTTCAATTCTCGCGCTCCTGAAGTGACAGAATTTGTAGTTGAAATCACAAAAAGTCAAATTTTCGAAAGTTTACCATTTCTCTATTAGTCAATATTTTCTGGATGTAAAGCCCTGAGTCATGCAAGCAGTGATTGCATAAAATATTTTAATAAAAATGGCGGTGCAATCCCAGTGTGCACCGAGCGAAAGGCTGCTAGAGTGCTTCCTGTCTGCGACAATTATGAATTAATAGTATACTCTTCCTTTATTTGCTTTAATTTCAGAATAAAATAAATGAAGAAAATTAATGAATAATTAAACTCAATATAGAGTATTTTAATTAATTATTAAGTAAACTGTTTTAGTCCAATCACCCATCTTTAGGCCACGTTCATAGAAACTTTTAATCTGTTTTAGCACTTCATAATGACCTTAATAGGAGTTGTCTTTGGTGTTAGCTTTGTCCGCGAAAGCTGCATGTTATATGTCATAATTTATGGGTTTGGGATGCAAATTAGAGAAAAAATGTGTCTTAAAAGGAACATTCGTAATAAAAGCAATGCAGGCAATGCGACTCGTTTGAAAAGGCCTTTCAAAGTGAAAATATATTTTTTAGAATATTCAGATTTCTCTTTCATACACAAAATTAGTCACGTCATAGAATTCTAGTATTAACCCATAAAGCGCCACCTATAATTTGCAGCAGACAAGAATTTTAAATTTTGAGGCTTCTTCAAAAATAACAAATAGGGAATGGTATTTCATGAGAATCGTCTGCTGTCAGACGATTCTCATAACATAACATATGATTCTCATAACATAACATGCCTTATTTGTTTTGAAAATTAGAAAAGATGTCGTAATGTGTGTCGTCTGCTGCAGTCATGATTGGTGTTTTAAGGGTTAATGCGACCAGATATAAGGCCTGTTGAACAACAACCGAGAATAACTTGAATCTTAGTAATTGACACGGCATTGAAATTGGTAATTGAAAGGCAGCAAGTGCTCCTTAAAGTATTTCTAGATAGAGACCAACAATGCTGCTGATAACACACAGGCTGATCTGTGCATTTATTGATCACAATTGGCATTCACAGATTTTCTCACCGTATGACGCAGGCGTGGTAGATTATGCATATAATCTATTTGCATGCTGGGAAAGTTTTCACGAATTTGTCGTCTGGTGACACTTTTCAAAATTAACTTTTTAAAAAGTTCCAGGAACACTTTCAGAGAGTCAAACGGTTTGGATCGAGATCAGCACCGTCGTTTTAACGTCGGTCCTGATATGGGTCCAAACTGTTTGCAAAGGCTATCGGCAGACGACAAAAGTCGCCGCCAGCAAGGAAAGAGTTGAAATAATTTATTCATATTAATAAATGCAATATCGATAAAAATTAATATCATTCTCAATTCATCTTGTGTGCAGCTTGACTTTAGCCTGACAGTGTCGTCTGCTGATAATCTTTGTAAACAATTTGGTCACATATCGGGCCCAGGCCCGACGAAACGGTTGATCTGGATCCAAATTCTTTGACACGCTGATGGTATTACTGACTGTTTTTTTTTGAAGTTGATTTTGAAAAAAAAAAACACACACGAAAAAACAGCAAACCACAAAAACATAAAGCATCTCCTTGCATGCAAAGATTTAAATTATGTTTCGCTTTCAAGTTAATCATTTGTAGTGCCGTCTGCTGTTATATTATATAGGAATTTGAAAACGCATCACCATATTTTTGCACTTTTCTTGTAAGTCGTATATATGCGATTGAAAAGTTACTTTTTAATGTGCAACCCAGATTTGGTATGAATAAGGCGTTGATTTGACTGCACTTTAACGTAACGCTGCTGATGACGTGGCATGGGTACAAACAGCATCCAGCACCATTTTGCAAAGTCAGTTGAAGCTTTTTGATTACGTTTGTGTTTTAACAGTGGCGTGTATGATGCCATTACCAGCAACACAGTTTATTAGACTTTTTTCTAATCAAAAGTAATTCATACCTTCAATATTTCGAAAATAAACGTCAAATTTGAACATCGGTTTACAGCTATTTTTCAGAAATATCTCCATAAGTTACCTGTTTGCACACTTTTATTACTGATATTGAGTACTTACACTGACAATCGTATATATAGTATGGAGAATGCCTTTTGATGTAAATCGTGGGAGGAGATACGCTGTCATGTGATCGAGAACGTCTTAAAGTTTACGTTAACGTCACATGCAAAATGCAAAATAAACGTGATACAAGGGTGATTTAGGCATAATCTGTCATTTGCATATGCCCTTAGCCTCTTCTAACAAAACCGGATGACAATAAATCGAAACTTTGAAAGGCCCAAGATGTTGAATTTTATTGCTAGATTATAGTAATCAGAGTGGGTGGGGTTTGTCGGTATCTTTAAAGGGATGTTAATTTCAGCATACCGAACTGTCAATCTATTTCGAATCGTTCAATGATGAATGTGCAATCGTGGAATAAGCCCAGGACGCATATCTGTTGAGTCAGGAATCAAAAATAACGCGGGTTGACTTGCAGCTGAATTGGTGTTCTTTAAAATCGACCACCCCTGTTTGAGAACGGACACTTTTTCAATAGCTTAGACTAAATTTATAACCATGAATTTTCTAGGCCACACTAAATGCTGGTCAACCTATGATATGCCAAAACAATTATCCCGCTGACATTCTCAGGTTAAGTGAAATAAAGGATTTAATCTGGATGATGCGTTTTCAAAGTCCTTAAGTATATTTTTCGGCCAAATTTGCATATCTAACGGACAAAACTGATCATGGCCCTAACTTGAAAAGTAACAAAGCAAAATAGTGCAGCAGACGACACCAGCAAACGAGTTTTTCGGATTTTCTTTATTTTTATGAATATTACTAAAATTAAATAAATATTCGCGAGAATTTTAATCTCGTGAAAAGCGTTAAAAGGTATTTTGCGACGTCAAAAATTCGGGACTGAAGCATGATTTACCTACATGTAAATCAGTAAATGGCAGTGATTTCGCTATTTCGCAAAGGTTTTATTTTATTTTTTGCGAGGGTTTATTTTCGCGAAAATTTGCTCCCAATAAATAAAACCCTCGCGAAAATTTCATAATTTTTGTATGCAACATATGAATATTCGATGAGCTGCGAACCCAGAGCATGCTAAAAGCAAGAAATACGTTTAAAGTATGTATACCGACTGTTAGAGCTGGTGCTTACGTGCATCTCAACGAGCAGCGAATGTGTCCTATTTCGGGCTTCATAAAGCCCTGCTAACGGTGTCATGGTTGCAAATGACAAACATACTGATGAAAATTATTGCACATTTGTAAGGTTTCTTTTCCCGCAATGTCACTCAGTTATTAACTGCCATCTTCCATACAACTGGTCTCGAGAATTTCTATACTAAGACATGCTTGTATTTTTAATAAAATTTTAATTCAATAACCCATTTTACCGTCAAAGTCGAGATGTTTGTCTGCAGCGTAACTTAAGAAACTGAAATTGCCAATACGTGTAGAGCCTGATCAGACTACTCCATGTTGAGCAGTCTGTCCAGGTTCCCGACTGTCTGCATCTATCAAGTAAACCGTTTGTTATGCCGCAAAAATATACATCAGACTGTTTCATACTCACTATTTTTAAAAGGCAGACGAAATTTTTGGCTCTTTCATTCTGTCGGTGAAAAGGATTAATCCTTAATGCGCCAGCAAAAATGTGCGTCTGAAAAGTCGTCTGCTGTATATATTTACTAACATATTCGACGAATGTAAGTAGAGTCAAACATCGTGGACTCAGATCAGACTGCTCTTACAGGAGCAGTCTGATCTGGGTCTACGCAGTTTTTTCCAAGAAGATGCTTAAATATTTCAACAGACGATAAAAGCAGACGACTTCTGTTGTGATTGACCCTTTAAGGGTTAAATACATTTTTCAATTCGTTTAATGTCATCAATATTTTGATCAATGTTTATCGTTGGTATAGCAACACAACAAACGATGTGCACAGTGCATAAAACTTGAATCACTTGCTCGGACGAAGCAGTCGGCAACCGAAACTGCAACCAAGAAAGTCAGCGTCCGTAAAATAAAGATCCACCAAGATGAGAGAAATTGTACACATTCAGGCAGGACAGTGCGGAAACCAAATTGGTGCCAAGGTTAGTCATTTACTATAACCGTTATGACAATAGAAAATACAACCATATAGTGCATAAAAATAATACATCAATGCTAAATAGAAATAAGAGGGTTAGCCAAAAAAAAGAAAGAAAGCTGATACACATCTATTACGTAAGCTAACGCATACGCGTACACTATTCAAATTTAGCATGTGCATGCATTGAACTGTCCTTCATCAGAAATGCAATATACAATATCATGTTTAGTATAGATTGCTGTTGCTAAGCAACCAAACAATGTGACCTAATGGCATGCGTTCATGCTAAAATTAAACGTTACCATGGAAGCCAGATGTAAAGTTTACTAAATTCGACTTCAAGGCGCGGTACTTCTTTTGTGGATACTTTATGTTTTTCTGTCTTGTGTTTGCTATGCCTTTGTGAGCGTCTGTTTATATGTGCCTTGTAGTCACCTGCTGGGAAAGGACTGACCTCTTGGCTCTCGTTTGTTGTGTCCTACTGTGAGTTTGTCACTTTCCCATTGGTATCCCGGGTCAGGTATGGTACTTGATTGTATCGATTCCTGATCTTTGCACCCTTTCTTACTTTGTGCATTTGGTGCAAACAACGAGTTTGAACACATATTTGCTAAATACAACAGCTTTATAGAAGCATTGGAATTTTGTTTCACAAAAAGAAAAATTAAATCAATTTAGGAGAATTTCACCCCAAACTATGCCCCACCCTCCTTTAACGGTTCATTAGGGCTATTATCTCTCCTTGGGCAATATCATTTTGGCAATTTCTTTCTGTGCTATATCTTTTTGGCTATTATCTTCTTGCGCTACATCATTTTTGGCAATTATCTCCTTTGCTATATATCTTTTTGGCTGTTATATCCTAGTGCCATATCCTTGTATGACTATTATCTCCAGAGGCGATATCTTGTTTGCTATTATCTACTAGGGCTATGACAATTTTGGCTTTAATCTCATGTCTTTTTTGACTATTCTATCCCTCGGCCATATACTTTTAGGGCTATTATCTTTACCGGTTATATATTTTTTTGCTATTATCCCTTTTGCTATTATCTCCATTTGGCTATTATCTACATGGATTATAACTTCTTGATTATTAACTCCTTTGACCGTATCATTTTTGGCTATTATTTCCTGTGTTATGTATTTTGACTATTATACCCTTGGACCATGATCTTTTAGGGCTTTTATATCCATAAATTATATCATTTTTGGCTATTATCTCCCTAAGCAAATTTAATTTCTGACTGTTATCTCCTCGGCCTACATGTACATCTTTTTGGCTATTATCTCCGTGGGCTATCTCTGTTTTGCTTTTCTTTCCTAGGCTATATCTTTTTGGCTATATCTCCTTTGTTAATATTTTCGACTTTTTCTTTTACTTTTCTTTTTGAGTTTCTATGGCTATATATTTTGGCTATTTTACTTTCTGAACAGCTGGATATTTGATAAACATATTGCGTTTGTTTGAGCTGATGCGTTATTATTGTTCGATTTTATTAACCTGACACAGGTGCATAATTTCACGGTTAGTGCACAAGATATTTTCCTTCCGTCGACTTTCAGGTTAATAAAATCGAACAATACCACGTTGACAAGTTCACAAGTTTACAGTAATGTCAAGAAATTTCCTTGGCTGAACAAGTATAACGCAATGCGGATTAAGTGTTTTGTTCAAGGACAAAAGGGGATTGTGGACTGCCTATGTGCATTACTCAGTACTAACTTAAAACAGTAAACATTCCGATATGACCCAAATATTACTGCATCAACTCAAACAAATTCTAAGTATGCTGGCGGGCGTTAAACTATTGGGACAGCTCGTGAAATTGTAGCATGTGCGTAAACCATTCTTTAATATACATTCACAGTTATCACTTGGGACTTCGACACGCCTTCATTTTTCTCCATTCTTTGACTGTTAAAGCACCGAAGGCGCTGGTGAAGGCGCTGGTGATTCAGCATGTTTGCACTGGCTGGCATAAAATCACGCTGTCGCCATGCAATGCATACCTAAATTTCATAAGCTGGCTCATACACTGCTAAAATATTTAAAGAAATACCTGGTCTCGAGGTTATAAACATTGAAGACAGTCTCAGACTCAAAATAAAGCACAATGATTCGCTGCTTGCGGACACGTGTCCGCAAGCAGCCAATTATTGCACTTTAATTTGAGTTTGAGAACGAACTCAAGTTTTATAACCTCGAGGCCTGGACCCAAGGTTATCGACTCAGCTGAGCAAGAAATTTAAACTACTAATAAAAACTAAAATGCTGAAAATAAAGACTTTTCTTGCTTTCAAACTCTCAAATATTGTATTTATATTGCTAATAAATATTATAATGCCAACAATTGTTGGTATTTTTACATTAATGAGTACGTCAAATTCCATGCTCAGTTCATCTGAGTGTGAAAAATGCTTCATAACCTCGGAACCTGATAGTTTTCCATAGGCGATAATGTTAACCACTGCCCAATAGACAGGCCGCAGACGTCAGAAAGTCGCATTTCTTTTGCTAGGTTTGTCAAAAGGACTGAAGTTTCGAATCGTTAAAACAATAGCTGCCCAAGTCCATGGCTCACATTATGCAATTATTGATTATATTGATTATAAATGATGTTTTTTTCTTGAAGTCTGTAGAATATTTGTTATTTTATCACAGCGTAACATAGCGATATCTGCTACATGAAGTTGCAACAACGAACGCACGCAAGCAGTGCTCCTACAGTGTTTTATTAAATTGAGCACGTGCATTAGATTTCCAACAATGTGGCATTTTGACAAGTGTAGACTCAGACGAGCCTCTGCAGCCTTCTTTTTAGCTTAGAAACCCCGAATGCTGTTCGGTCAGTAGCTTAACAGTCATAGAATATTCAAGCGACTAGCGAAGACTGATCTGACTGCGCGTATGCGCAGGCTTGTCTGAGGCTTTGCTAATCGCATATACATGTACCACATTGTTGGAAATCCCATGTCGTGGCTCAATTATGTTGATTCCAGACGCTAAACGATTGTGATATTGATTTCCATTCTTATTTTTTTTCAGTTCTGGGAAGTGATCTCAGATGAACACGGTGTTGATCCCACTGGAACCTACCACGGCGACTCAGATCTCCAGCTAGAGAGAATCAATGTTTACTACAATGAGGCTACAGGTGTGTATATAGGGGGTTGGTGGTAATGTGGCATGTTTGAGGTCATAAGATTTGAATGTTTTCAAGTGATTTAATTTACTTTCTTCTAAAGCTTATTTAACTTTTGCGGCTTTTTAGACGACTTAAGTCGCCCGCAATGTCGTCTGCTGTTATCTTTTGGAAGTCAACATTGCATGAAGAGTGGTCCCTTACCATACAGTACTATACCATGCAAGACAGAGATCAGCAGATGGGATAATACTTTGGACAGCAGTGAATTTCGCTACAAAAGACAAATCTATTAGACTGACAATCAAACTGTCCAAACATGTATCTAGTCTATAAATATAATATGTACATGTACTAACATATTCCATCACATTTTGTTTATTTGAATCAACCGTAACTTTTCCCATTTTTTTATCCAGGTGGTAAATATGTACCACGTGCTTGCCTCATTGATCTCGAGCCAGGAACCATGGACTCCGTTAGATCCGGTCCATTCGGACAGATCTTCAGACCAGACAACTTCGTGTTCGGACAAAGTGGAGCTGGAAACAACTGGGCCAAAGGTCACTACACAGAGGGCGCTGAGCTGGTCGACTCTGTTCTAGATGTTGTCAGGAAAGAGTCTGAAAGCTGTGACTGTCTTCAGGGATTCCAGCTGACTCACTCCCTGGGAGGTGGAACCGGATCTGGTATGGGGACACTCTTGATTAGCAAGATCCGTGAAGAATATCCAGACAGAATCATGAATACTTTCTCTGTGGTGCCTTCACCCAAGGTAATCATATGTCTATGGGCTTCTTTGATCTATAAGACTTATATAACTTAAAATTAATATTACAAGTATAGTGATTTGACATATATAACATTATCGCTGGTATTAAAAAATTGACGTCAATTTTATAATTGGTCGTTCAGGAATATGGGTATTGCGTTCTGACATAAATTCTAGCACACGCAACTTATGGAAGTAGATGAACGTTGTTAAAGAATGGTTCACTGCAGATGTGATAAACACCATTACCAAATGGTTTTGTCTAAATGAAAGCGCGGGTTTTTTAATAATGCAATACAAATATTACCAAGAAATTCCACAATCATAGACCCTTTCTTACAAAAGGCCATTGAGTGGGAACGATTAAACAATGGGTTTGTCTGCAGTTTGTGATTGAGGTATTTCCTGATCATACTCACTATTTTCTATTAAAACCATATACCATTTGCTATTTCATTACATTTAGAACATGTAAATAAATGTCAAGCAAATCAGGCCATGAGACAATCCTCCAGATAAGAGAGCGTATTTGAAAATCATTTTTCTAATTTCTTAACCAAAACATCTTTTGTGGGTACTCAAATAGAGGGTTCTTTAGGACACCCAAACGCCTGTTTAAATTGATGGATACTTTTTTTTTGCTTTGTTTTTTTACGTCCCATCAGCAATCTTTCAGTTATAAAGGGACGAGTCTTCCTGGGTTGAACCAGTACTAAGCTAGGATAAATGTGTCTTGCTCCAGGACCACAGCACAGTGACGCCGGTGAGGCTCGAACCCAAGGCCATTTGGTCTCGAGTCAAGCACACTACCGCTTAGCCACTGTAAATTGATGGATAAGAAAATAATCGCAATCTCGCTCTCAAACATTTAGCTTATCTGGACCCATGCTGAGATTTTTTACTTTGTGCTCTGCTCGATGCAAGAGATTGACACATGCCTTGTATACATTTCTACATATTGAATCATTTGGTGTATCGTTTCAGGTGTCCGACACAGTTGTGGAACCTTACAACGCAACATTGTCAGTCCACCAGCTTGTTGAGAACACAGACGAGACATACTGTATCGACAACGAGGCTCTGTATGACATCTGCTTCAGAACTCTGAAACTGACAACACCAACATACGGGGACTTGAACCATCTGGTCTCTGCCACCATGTCTGGTGTCACTACATGTCTCCGATTCCCTGGTCAGTTGAACGCTGATCTTCGTAAACTGGCTGTCAATATGGTGCCTTTCCCACGTCTGCACTTCTTCATGCCAGGGTTCGCACCCTTGACATCCAGAGGGAGCCAGCAGTACCGAGGCCTTACTGTACCTGAACTTACCCAACAAATGTTTGATGCCAAGAACATGATGGCTGCCTGTGATCCACGTCACGGCAGATATCTCACCGTTGCCGCCATGTTCCGTGGACGTATGTCCATGAAAGAAGTTGACGAACAAATGTTGAACGTACAGAACAAGAACAGCAGCTACTTCGTTGAATGGATTCCCAACAACGTCAAAACAGCGGTTTGCGATATCCCACCACGTGGTCTCAAAATGTCTGCCACTTTCATTGGGAACAGCACAGCCATCCAGGAACTGTTCAAGCGTATTTCTGAGCAGTTTACCGCCATGTTCCGTCGTAAGGCTTTCCTCCATTGGTACACAGGTGAAGGTATGGATGAGATGGAGTTTACTGAGGCCGAGTCCAACATGAATGATCTGGTCAGTGAATACCAACAATACCAAGACGCCACTGCCGAGGAAGAGGGTGAATTTGATGAAGAGGAGGAACAAGACGAAGAGGCATAATCAAGCATTGCGAACAATAGTTATTTTCTCTGTGATACAACAAAACAATCTAATCAATTGTAAGATATAATGTTTTGTTTCAGTTTTAGGACTACTTTTTATTTCGAACATATTCAAAACACAAGCTGTGGTTAGGAAATACCTGTGACTCTATGATTTGAATTAGTAACATGATTTGAAACTTTCCCAAACACAATCCTTTTTCTATTAGGCACATATCAATTATATTCATAAACTTATTTTGATATGAATTTGTTGTAGAATGTTGAAAATATAACAGTTTGAAAATAATGCCTTACTATTCTTTTTAGAATTTAGCTTACTGGAGCAGGAGGTAATCAGTATGGCATCTATCGTCATGCATTTCATCCATCGTCAACAATACCACTGGACAATAATTTTAGATAATCTACTCTAATATAAATACACAAATAGGTTAGTGAAGTATACCATTGATTCTAACACACATCGTCTATATACTCGTATAGTCTGATTTATATTCAGACTGTCTAATGACAATTGACCATTTAAACTTCGAATTGTGAATATTTAGTGGGCACACTGCAAGTTTTAAGATCAGAGTTTTGAAAGTTCAGGATTTTGGAAATTTTGAACTTTCACCCATGTAATACACAAATAGATTAGTGAAATTTACCATTGATTCTAACACACATCATCTATATACTCGTATAGTCAATGCTAAAAACGTGTTATATCAAACAAGAATGTCAAAGTTTTGAAAGCGCGAGGAAAGCGCGTGCATTGCCACTGCAAAAAGACTTGAGGCATGGCGTACAACATCATTCTGACGTCTGAAAGACGTTAAAAATACATATAATCATATACTATTGCAGGAGTTCTTCAGTGCAATGGCGGAAAGTTGGAAGAAGCTGAATATTTCAAATGTGTTTTCGGCGTTTATTGTGTGTTAGAATCGAAATAGATCAGCTCTAGTGCGTGAAATGTTGAGTAATAATTCACTGTTTGTTGGTTAGTTGTACGAAGATAAATCACTTGTGCTGTTCGCTGGTGATTTGATCTTCTTCACAACTGACCTCCAAACAATTATTTGTTACTAAACAATTCACTGCTAGAGTTGATCTATTTCTTAATTAGAGAACTTTGCTCTAGGCTAGATGAGGGTCAGTATGAAACAGTATTCAAAAGGTAATTATTTTGGTGTTTTGAAAATACTTGGTCACATGACATGGTGCGAGCAATGAAGCGAATAATGATTTTTAGATTAAGAAAAGAATGAGAATGACCAGGAATGCAAAATCACAAATCACAGCACCATGAGGATAAGATGTTAGAACACAAACACATACATTTGTAGAAGCAAGAATACAATTAACCCATATAAGCCTAGCGTCCTTTTTAATGGACAAATTAAAACAGTACAGGCCCAGATCAAACGCCACAAAACGTGATGTCTGATCAGGGTCTCTACTGTTTGCATTCGAATTGATCAATTAAAAGTTAAATAAAAATGAAAAATATCATTTAACAACACTTAAATTTGAAATGACAAGTCGTGCTGATAAGGGTAGGCAAGTATACATTCGGCTTACCTGGGTTAAAGTCAATCAACTAGCTCTCCCTTCCTCGCGAGGTGATGGCTAAACAAGAACAAATAAAGAAACCAAAACCAAACATATTCCTTTCTACAGTTTAAGGATCAGCAGCAGATAATGTGAACTAACAGCAACAGAATATTTACCTTAGAAAACTTCAAGCAGGACTTTAGTTAAGAGTGCGTATCGAAAAACTAATTTTCTTATTTCTCAACCAAAACATTTGTTGTGAGTACTCAAAAGAACCGTCTCAATGAGACGGTTCTTTTGAGCACCCAAAACATATGCTAAGAATGATGGATAAGAAAATATTTACAATTTTACGCTATTTTTTTTGTTGTTTATCTAACCCTATTGAAAACACAGCATCCGCAGCCAATAGTGGCTTAACCCATTTAAGCCTGGGGTCCTTTTATAGAACATTGGCAATCAGTGCAGAACCAGATCAGACGCCGCAGAACGCGGCGTCTGACCAGGTTCTTCACTGTTTGCTTATAGAATTGAATGAAATTGAAACTTAATATCCAACAAACATTAAATTCGAAAGGATTTCGTCCAATTGAAAAGGGTGGGCAATTAACTATTGTATTCTAATAAGTTTTCTCATACAGATAAATAAAATATAATGGTTGAGATTGTCTATCATACATCTTAAGGGGTCACATTTAGAAATTTTCATATCATGTACTTCAGTCCACAATTAGCGTTTTATCTTAGAAATCAATGCAGACCCTGATGAAATGCCGCATTCTGTGGCATTTCATCTGGGTCTTCATTATATTTTCCAATATACCCGTTTAGGGGTCCCAAGTATACAAAGGGTTAAGCATATTTTGCTGGCCAAATATTCGTCCTTAATTCTGATGTTGTTCAGGCACATATATAGTTTAGCTTGCATGGGGCTTACTAAATTATTCAATTTATCACCACATAGAATCAAACTACATGTAACTAGCCGTAGTGAAACAAGAAAAAGGCCCGTAACTTACAGATGGTAGAAGGCATTAGATGAGCCACAGTGGGCCAGCCAAAAACAAACACCAGGCACCAGCCCCCCGGGTACCAAACCACCGTTGGGGTCGTAATTGAATCTGAATTCTGACCCACTATCGTGCAATTAAAAAGGAAACAAAAGCTATAAAGTGGTTGGGTTTACACCCTTTTTAGTTGACCAGGATAAGAAGGATTTCCAATCATTCTTTTGAAATTGTATAAAATCTTCATTTAAAATTCTGGCTCTTGATCGGAGAAGAGTTTATAAACCAACAACGTGTTAAGCAGTTAATGCTGAGTTTCTGTGATAAAATTAAGTTAACTGAGTTTGCGTGGTAAAATTAAGAAAGCAGCAGGAGTAAGTGCATGATTTGAGAGCCATGTTTAACAAACCTAGAAGTCAAATATTTATTTCTAGTGTTGAAGTCACTAACATTAAAACATATATACTTTCGCAAAACGAAAAAGTTAAGAGAAATATGCACCGTTAGAGGGAAATTACCAATTTCAGAATTTAACACTTCTTGTGCTGAACCTAAGTCAGCATGACAAGGGTTAAAACAGATTACTTGTCAGGCAATGTATACACCAGTCCAAATCCCCAAAATATGGCTTCAGCAGTTACAGAGTTTGCTTTATTTAACTGAAGTTCAGCAGAAGATATCTATCCTACTTTTTGTTCAAATTCGGATTGTCAATATTGTGTAATAGTAAGAAAAAAGGCAAAGATCAGGATTCGATACAATCAAGCACCACTACTGACCCAGGATACCAATGGGAAAGTGACAACTACACAAATAGACATCACATACTAGAGCCAAGAGGTCAGCCGACATCAAGGCATCAATAAACAGAGGCGCACGAAAGTATAACAAAAACATGACAGAAAATAATACTTATGATCCACAAAAAAGCACCGCCTTGGAACGGTCAGTAAAATATTTTAATGGAGGACTAAAACCGGTTTCACGGCGCATCAACCATATTGTAAGTCATCTAGATATCTGGATGTGGAGTTGGAAAAAGCTAGTGAGTATTACCAAGTACTGCTATAGTCGCAGATAACTGTAAAGTCGGAAAATTTCGCGAGGGTTTTTATTTTCATGACACTTCGTATATGCGAAGTATCGTGAAAATAAAAACCTCGCGGAATGCCGAAATCACTCTGTCGTTTACTAATATACGTAAATCATGGCCTAGTCGCGAATTTTTAGCGTCACAAATATGTCTTTTAACGCTAATCGCGAAAATAAAATTCTCGCGGATTTACAGCATTGACCAACCCATGGCAACATGACTAAGAGATATAAGCGTAGAGACAAATAAAGACATACACTGAAACGCAATGCAAGAAAAACAATACAGTAGCATGCTGAGATGATTGTATTACTAGAAAGGACAAAAAGAACGATATAAAAAAAAACTTACGACGATAAGCTTCTCCCCAAAAAGGGCGTGGCCCACCTTATGAATAATAGTGAAATGCTACCTGCGAGCGCCGTGGAAGTGCAGTGAAGTGCAGTGAAAGCGTTGTGATAGCGCAGAGAATCGCCAACAATGCGCGATAGAACGCCATACGTGCTCTGTAGCAACGCCATGGTTACCGTAAGGACGCCGTGATAGGCCCCTTTCCGCGAAAAATATCAAGATTTGCTTGCGATCTCACGGGGGTCTGGAAATTTGAACAACTCCTTGCCAACGCAGTTGAAACGTGGCTGGGTCTGACAGGGGCTTAACCAGGCATGCAGACTGTCGCATCATATACATGTTATATCGTTTTATCTTAAAAAAAAGGAAATTCAGAAAAGTTATGTCCCCTGCCACTTGATGTTTGTCTTTTAATATATGGGATATCTTGTAATGAGTAAGTTAAAATGACTACGTACACAACAACAACAACAAAAACAACAACAACAACAACAACAACAGAAAAAGCTTATCTGAGAACTTTATCCTAAGCACATCCATATTTTCAGGCCATGAAATAAGCAATGATATCAAAAAGAATGGTATAAAACTGAACACAAGGTACCGCAGATAACATTGGATGTCTTAGTTCACATCCAGGAAAAAGTGACAAATATTTATCCAATGATTATGCGCCAGTCATTTGTATTCACCGCCCCCTTTGTGCCGGGAATACCGGGGACATCGCGGGGCTTAAGTGCCGGGGTTGACCTACGATGTGTCCCCCCAGTGCCATGGATGTACGGGACTTCAAATTTCCCGCTAAAATAGCCGGGAAAACAGTGGGACTTTAGAGTACTTTTGTTTGCTCCTATTTACCTGCATTTTACGCATTTGCATGTTAAAATAAGGTCCATGTTTAATTTGCAAATGTATACATGCATGTAGAAAGTCACATAAGCCACCCCCAAATACTTTTTCATTTGGAACAACTCTCAAATGTTGTGTTCTGGGTGTTCAAGAATATAGGGACATAGATGCTAACAAGAGTGTCTCGATGTTCGCTCCAGGTGTGAACCCTTCCGTCATGTGCACCCTATCGTGTTTCAATTTCAACTAGTAGCTCGATTGTAGATGGCTTATCTTGCAAAAATTTGACTGAAAGGCAAGAAAGTACGGAAGCCCTGGAGGGACATTTTTACTTATTAGTTATCACTTATTACTTACTACTTATTACTTACTACTTATTACTTACTACTTATTACTTATCATATCATTTCTCACCCCAATAACGGCGGGAAACTCCATTGTACATTCCCTGTAATAGCCGTAGAGTATGGAAGCCCTTACTTACTTGTTAGTAGCAGTAGTAGTAGTAGTAGTAGTAGTAGAAAAAGTGGTGGTTGTAGTAGTAGTAGAAAAGGAGTAGTAGAATAGTCGTAGCAGTTGTTATTTCTGTAGTAATAGTAGTTGTAGTAGTAGTAGTAGTAGTTGTGGTAGTAGTAGTAGTAGTAGTAGTAGTAGTAGTAGTAGTAGTAGTAGCAGTAGTAGTAGTAGCAGTAGTAGTAGTAGTGGTATTAGTAGTAGTAGTGGTAGTAGTTTTTGTTGTTGTTGTTGTAGTAGTAGAAGTAGTAGTGGTAGTAGTAGTTGTAGAAGTAATAGTAGAAGTAGTAGTTGTAGAGTAAAAGCTGTGGCTGTAGCAGTAGAAATGGTTGTTGTTAAATGTTAAAGTAGTAGTTGTAATATTAAAATAGCTATAGTAAAAGTCGTAGCTGTGGTAGTAGTAGTAGTATTATTATTAGTAGTAGTAATAGTAGTAGTAGCAGCAGCAGTAGTAGCAGTAGTAGTGTAGTAGTAAGAGTAAAAGAAGTAGTAGTAAGAGCAGTAGCAGTTGTAATAGTAGTGTTAGTGTAGTAGTAGTAGTTACTGTAGTAGTAGTAGTAGTAGTAGTAGTAGTAGTAGTAGTAGCAGTAGCAGTAGCAGTAGCAGTAGCAGTAGCAGTTGTAGCAGTAGTATCAGTAGTAGCAGTAGTAGTATATGTGTTGTTGTTGCTGTTTTTGCTGTAATAGTAGTAGTTATAGTAGTTAAACTAGTAGTAGTAAAAGTGGTGCTTTAAGTAGTAGGAAAACTGGTTGGTATTTATGTTGTAGAAGTGTATCAGTAGAATAGTAATAGTTTGTAGATGTTGTTTGGTGCAGTAGTAGTGTTGTTGTAATAGTGGTGGTGGTGGTGGTGGCGGTGGTGGTTAGTAACAGTAGTAGTGGTGGTTATAGTAATGACTTTTTTGCTATACCTTATTAGTTATTACTTAATACTTAATACTTATTAGTTATTACTTAATACTTATTACTTATTAGTTATTACTTAATACTTATTACTTATTACTTATTACTTAATACTTATTACTTAATACTTATAACTTATTACTTACTACTTAATACTTATTACTTATTACTTAATACTTATTACTTAATACGTACTTGTAAGCAGCAGCAGTAGTAGTAGTAGTAGTAGTAGTAGTAGTAGTAGTAGTAGTAGTAGTAGTGTATCAGTAGAATAGAGTAATAGTTTGTTGATGTTGTTTAATGCTGTAGTAGTGTTGCTGTAATAGTGGTGGTATTATTACTACTACTATTACAACAACACTACTACAGCATCAAACAACATCTACAAACTATAACTATAACTATTTTACTTATACACTACCTCAACATCAATAACAACCAGTATTCCTACTACTTAAACCACCACTTTTACTACTACTAGCTTTACTACTACTACTACTACTACTGTTGCTGCTGCTGCTACTACTGCTTCTACTATAACAACAACAACTACTACAGCAAAATCATCAACACCAACTACACATATACTACTACTACTACTACTACTACTACTACTACTACTACTACTACTACTACTACTACTACTGCTACTGTTGCTGCTGCTGCTACTACTGCTTCTACTATAACAACAACTACTACTACAGCAAAATCATCAACACCAACTACACATATACTACTATAACTACTACTACTACTACTACTACTACTACTACTTTTACTTCTACTACTACTACTACTAACTCGATTTTTTATGTTTTTCACATTGATTTTCAGCGATAACTTTTTTCTTATTAATTTTATCAAACCGTGTTCGCGATGAAAGTTGTAGAGAAAAATAAGCGCCAATTTCTCAAAACTACGGAAGCCCTGGAGGGACATTTTTACTTATTACTTATCACTTATTACTTACTACTTATTACTTATCACTTATTACTTATTACTTATTACTTATTACTTATTACTTACTACTTATCACTTATTACTTACTACTTATTACTTATCATATCATTTCTCACCCCTATAACGGCGGGAAACTCCATTGTACATTCCCTGTAATAGCCGTAGAGTATGGAAGCCCTTGCATACTTGTTAGTAGCAGTATTAGTAGTAGTAGTAGTAGTAGTAGTAGTAGTAGTAGTAGTAGTAGTAGTAGTAGTAGTAGTAGTAGTAGTAGTAGTAGTAGTAGTAGTAGTAGAAAAAGTGGCGGTTGTAGTAGTAGTAGAAAAGGAGTAGTAGAATAGTCGTAGCAGTTGTTATTTCTGTAGTAATAGTAGTAGTAGTAGTAGTTGTAGTAGTAGTAGTAGTAGTTGTGGTAGAAGTAGTAGTAGTAGAAGTAGTTGTTGTAGTAGTAGTAGTAGTAGTAGTAGTAGTAGTAGTAGTAGTAGTAGTAGTAGTAGTAGTGGTATTAGTAGTAGTAGTGGTAGTAGTTTTTGTTGTTGTTTTAGTAGTAGTAGTAGTGGTAGTAGTAGTCGTAGCAGTAATAGTAGAAGTAGTAGTTGTAGAGTAAAAGCTATGGCTGTAGCAGTAGAAATGGTTGTTGTTAAAGGTTAAAGTAGTAGTTGTAATATTAAAATAGCTATAGCAAAAGTCGTAGCTGTGGTAGTATTGTTGTTATTATTATTATTATTAGTTGTAGTAGTAGTAGCAGTAGTAGTGTAGTAGTTAGAGAAGAAGAAGTAGTAGTAGTAGCAGTAGCAGTTGTAATAGTAGTGGTAGTGTAGTAGTAGTAGTAGTAGTAGTAGTAGCAGTAGTAGTAGTAGTAGTAGTAGTAGTAGTAGTAGTAGTAGTAGTAGTAGTAGTAGTGTTGTTGTTGCTGTTTTTGCTGTAATAGTAGTAGTTATAGTAGTTAAACTAGTAGTAGTAAAAGTGGTGCTTTAAGTAGAAGAAAAACTGGTTGGTATTTATGTTGTAGAAGTGTATCAGTAGAATAGTTATAGTAATAGTTTGTAGATGTTGTTTGGTGCTGTAGTAGTTTTGTTGTAATAGTGGTGGTGGTGGTGGTGGTGGCGGTGGTGGTTAGTGACAGTAGTAGTGGTGGTTATAGTAATGACTTTTTTGCTATACCTTATTAGTTATTACTTAATACTTATTACTTATTACTTAATACTTATTAGTTATTACTTAATACTTATTAGTTATTACTTATTACTTAATACTTATTACTTATAACTTAATACTTATTACTTATTACTTAATACTTATTACTTAATACGTACTTGTAAGCAGCAGTAGTAGTAGTAGTAGTAGTAGTAGTAGTAGTAGTAGTAGTAGTAGTAGTAGTAGTTAAGTGGTAGTAGTAGTAGTAGTAGTAGTAGTAGTAGTAGTAGTAGTAGTAGTAGTAGTAGTAGTAGTGTATCAGTAGAATAGATAGAATAATAGTTTGTTGATGTTGTTTGATGCTGTAGAAGTGTTGTTGTAATAGTGGTGGTATTACTACTACTACTATTACAACAACACTACTACAGCATCAAACAACATCTACAAACTATAACTATAACTATTTTACTAATACACTACCACAACATCAATAACAACCAGTATTACTACTACTTAAACCACCACTTTTACTACTACTAGCTTTACTACTACTACTACTACTAGTACTACTACTGCTACTACTACTACTACTATTGCTGCTGCTGCTTCTACTGCTTCTACTATAACAACAACTACTACTACAGCAAAAGCATCAACACCAACTACACATATACTACTACAACTACTAATACTACTACTACTACTGCTACTACAACAGCAAAAACAGCAACACCAACTACTTATATATTACTACTACAACTACTACTACTACTACACTGCTACTAATACAGCAAACACAGCAACAACAACTACATATATACTACTACTACTACTTCTACTACTACTACTACTACTACTACTACTACTACTACTACTACTTCTACTACAACTACTACTACTACTACTACTACTACTACTACTACAACAACTACTACTGCTGCTGCTGCTGCTACTACGGCTATGACAGGGAATGTACAATGGAGCTTCCCGTCGTTATAGGGGTTTATAAATGATATGATAAGTAATAAGTATAAGTAATAAGTGATAAGTAGTAAGTAATAAGTAATAAGTGATAAGTAATAAGTAGTAAGTAATAAGTAATAAGTAGTAAGTAATAAGTCAAAATGTCCCTCCAGGGCTTCCGTACAAAACGGTTCTAACGTCCAAAATGCTGAAGTTAACTCTGTGCATAGATGCACTCTTTGAGCATTTTATGCAAAACGCAAATAAACTAAGTCAAACATGTCAGTCAAAAAGTTGCATTGCACCGCCCCGATTCACTTACTAAGGCGATGGATGGCTTGTTCAAATATATTGGTAATCGCGCCTGATTCGCTCGAGCGTTAAGTTTTTGGGGTCATCTCGAAGCTGTCCGTTTAGGAGCACGTGCATAAGAGAAAAATCGCACGTCATGCGAAATCCCAGCTTCTGTACTTACAGATGATCATGCTCATATGCACGGCAATTCTTAGTGTGCATACAGCAAGATTTAACTATTCACAGCCATTGAATAACAGCATATATACCCCTTGTGAATATTCTTTTGAGATGAACCCTTTTTATCACGCCTCTACGAAATTTATCTGTCAATAAACGACTTTGAAATTTTGGCTGAATTCAATGTTTTGCAAAATCTTCATCTATGGGCACACAAATCTGTTTGCACCACAAACTTGGGACCTTTTGGAGAAATTGGCGCCAATTTTTCTTTACAACTTTCATCGCGAACACGGTTTGATAAAATTAATAAGAAAAAAGTTATCGCTGAAAATCAATGTGAAAAACATAAAAAATCTAGTTTACTACCACCACCACTACTACTTATACTACTACTACTACTTCTACTGCTACTACAACAGCGAAAACAGCAACACCAACTTCTCATATATTATTACTACAACTACTACTACTACCACACTGCTACTAATACAGCAAACACAGCAACAACAACTACATATATACTACTACTACTACTACTACTACTACTACTACTACTACTACAACAACAACTACTACTGCTGCTGCTGCTGCTATGGCTATGACAGGGAATGTACAATGGAGCTTCCCGTCGTTATAGGGGTGATAAATGATATGATAAGTAATAAGTATAAGTAATAAGTGATAAGTAGTAAGTAATAAGTAATAAGTGATAAGTAATAAGTAGTAAGTAATAAGTAATAAGTAATAAGTAGTAAGTAATAAGTGATAAGTAATAAGTCAAAATGTCCCTCCAGGGCTTCCGTAATAAAGCATGACCACATTGAAAAACGTTCACTGTATTCACAAAACGTGTTTTGCTACTTTTCATGACTTTGGTGTGTACCCAATCGCGAAGAGTTTTCCGTTTTTTCTTCAGTTGTTCGAGGTAATCTGGAAAACTGCAGCGAACCCAGGAGAAACTTTTACACAGTCTTGTGCAGAAAAAATATGAGGGGGCTTTAGCACTTTACCGCATGAAATAGCAAAAGTTATGAACCATTTTCCTTACCTGTGATGTCTGATTACTGGTTTGTAAATTCTGTGAACCCAATCAGACAGACCACGTGATAGGCCACCTTGCTTACGATCTGAGATACAGACTTTAAACATATTTGACTTTGACCTTTGATTCCAAGGTCATAGCAATAACCTGGACTACAACTTTTCGTTGTAATTGAGACATCATAGGCAATCATTGTGCCAAATATAAACTCCCTCGGTCAAATAATGAAAGAGGAGTTCGCGTTAGGAGCTGTTAGACTGAATAAGTGTAAAACTATGTGACCTTGACCTGTGATCCAAGGTCTTATCGGGGATCTAAATAGTACTTTGTAATCTGTGTTTATTTGATTTTATCCTTTACGTCCCAGTCAACAATTTTTCAGTCATGTCGGGGCGTTTCTTCCTCGGTTGAACCAGTACTATAAGCAAAGTTAATGTGTCTTTTTCAAGGATACAGCACAGTGAAGTTCGAACTCGCGGCCTCTCTAATGATCCACTGAGATCCCTTCTTTGTAATCTACACGCCATATGCAATGAATTTGCCAAATATGAACACACTCGGTCAAACAAATGAAAGAGGAGTTTGCATTACAAACAATTCCGACTGACTGGCGACCGGGCGGTCGGTCAGTCAGGAAAGCGACTTTTTTTTCTTAAAGGATATAATTAGCACCAAAACTAGTAGTATTATTGAACTTTTTGGTTACTGTAAAGGCGGCACCTCAGGAATGCGTAAATAGGACTGGTCTTCTTTAGACATGGGTAAAAGCTGAAAAGGAGGTGTAATTTTATTCGAAGGTAACTGTTTCATTGTACCATAATACCTTAGTAAAGACAGTAATTATTTAAACTTTAAAACGCCAGCAAAATATCTACATTCGAAAGTGGCTGTTTATTGTTTAACATAAGTATAGACGCAAACAGTGTGTACCCAGGACAGATAGAAGCAGTCTGATCTGGATCTACACTGTTTGTTGAAGAGGCTTCAAAATGTTTCAGCAGGCAACAAAAACAGTGTACGACTTTTGTGATATGCGATTTAAGGGTTAATACACATGAGGTCAGTGTAAATACGGTCAGAACTTTCAAGATGATTTAAAAAATCTATCAACATTACAAACCTTTAAAAAACATATTACTTCAAGTTTCAATCACTCATGTGTTCCTTCTCACTTTACTATAGGAAATAGATATATTTCTATATTGCATGCACGACTTCGAAATAATTGCAGCAACCTTAATAATGACCTTTTTGCGGCGGCTTCGCCGACGCTCTATTATCGCTTTGAACCTAAATTTTATGTAAATTTTCGCCAATCAGAAGTATTCTTTAATTGTAATATTCATCACACCAGCTAGAAAACAATGCCCTCATTGGTTAATGTTCAGACTGACCACACAATCTTATTATATATGCAATTTAACTTGAAAATTTCCATGTAAATGGCCGAGAACCAGTCTGTGCACCAGTCCTAACAATGGACATTGATCTGGAATATAGGTCAACTCCCGTTGTACAGCATTTCTAATTTGCTTTATTACCATTCTTTGCATGCCTTGCTTAATTGCACATAGTAAATAAGTGCAATATAAACTAACTCACTAAATACTAAAGGACTTTAACAGCATTATATACAGCAAATCTTTGTATTTTTTATTCGAGCCTATCAAAATGCGTTACACGATTATAGTCTGTTTCATAAATTTCGAAATGGTCAAGTCTATTTCTAAAACAAATATAACAAGTGTATTTAATGCGTTACATTACAAGGGCGTAAAATTCATCGCGAATTAGAGAGTAACCTCGTGGTTCAGGCGAGTAAATACGTGCAAAGCTTGCTCTGACCGGCAAATGCATGTTCTTACAAGAACAGTGTAGCTATCGGCAGAGTCTTTAATCAGACAACATGGTGCGTTATAAATAGACAGCCAAAAAACCCACGTTGTAACGTCTATTAATAGCGCTGAACAAGATACCTCTTTTTTAAAAAAAAGATGTATCTTAAATAGGGATGGATATTTAATTAAAATAATGGCACATAATTTCCTACAATTTGAATGTGCCCGCAACCCACAATCCTACACTTAGACTCAGATCAACCTGCGCAGCTGTACATATATCAGCATATTTTGCTATTTCCTTTAGGAAGATGACAAGCACAAGCTCTATTTCTTTAACTACATGTATGTCAGACGAACATGTATCATATAAGGCTTACTTGCAAACAGCCAGCACCAAATTTCGAGCCACTATGGGCTTGCCAGCGAAACGCTTTTCGGATGGTGTTTTTCTGGCGGGCCGAGAGTGGCCCGATTTTATGTGCTTACTGCGAGCTAGTCGATCAGTTTTTTTAGTCTACATGCATTTATTCCCTGACTCCGGCTATGGCGAGGTGCCACGGGAAATAGAAAGGTTATAGGAGTTAGTCCCACACAAAAGCCATTTGGTACATCAGCATTTTTCTGTAAATAGAGACATTCATAATTATGTAAATAGAGTGGTGGAAGTGTAAACCATTTAAGACTTGAAAACTACTCCAAGTTGAGATCCGAGACGGGCGGAATCTAGCCTATGTGACAACAACAACAATATGGCATGTTTTTCCGGGTTTTCAGTTTGTTTCAGTACATACATTTATCGTCAAAATCTCCTGTTTTCTTAAAAACTTTACTTTACTTTGCTGGTGAAGTGCCTAAAATTTGGAACGATTCAGATGCATATCGCTCAGAGAAAAGAGCACCAAGCAAAAGAGAGACCAGAAACATAACCACAACTTCCGAATTCGCTGGTTTTAGATGGAACATCCTTTTTCAGCATGCAAAGACAGGGGGTATAAGGGGATTTTGTCATTTAGTTGTGTTAAAATTTTAAGTATTTAAGAGCTGCCAAATATCTTTTTTGAAGATATTTCTTGTTAGAAATCATCTCCGTGATAATCCTTTATGTGATTTGTGTGGCATGATAGAGGACGCCATCCACTACTTCTTTCATTGTAGAAAGTTTACAATAGAACGGCAGGTTTTTAATGACACAGTTAGAGTTTTCCAACCATTAAGTATTGATATGATTCTATGTGGTAATTTTAATTTGAATATGGAAAACAATATAGTCTTGTTCAGAGCTGTCCACAGATATATACATGCTACTAAGCGTTTTAAAACCAGTTGACTCTTTGCTTGAAGTTTTCCTTGAAACATATCTTGTATATTAATAAGTATACTTATGACCAATTTGTTCTAATCCCACGTTGAAGGGGTTCCAGGCAGTCAAACTATTTTTTGTTTTGTTTTGTTTTTGTTTTCTTTTAATTATTCAATATTAATTACTTACTTATTTACTTGTCTAATATTCTGATGTTCGATTTTTTCTTCTTTCATATATCTTTATCTTCATTTATTTTTTTTATTTCCTTATTTACTTATTTATTTATTTTATTTATTTTTATTGTTTTCATTTATTTATTTATTCATTTATTTATTAATTTATTTATTTATTTATTATCTCTTTTATATTCATTTGCTTATTTATTTACTTATTTATTCATTCTGATATAGTCTTGTTATGTTACTATCTGTTTTGCTTAGATTACATCTTTTTAAGTTAACATATGCGTTTGTATATATAGCCATGTTTATAAGCTATTGTGTATATATAGAATGTAGGGGAAGGGTCGAAACTAATGTTGTGAGAACTTGTGACCCAACCCCATTGCTGTAAATATTTTGGCAATAAAATATGTTTAAACTAAGAACTTTCATGTAATGCACGAACGTTTGCGCGGCCCAAAAAGCTTATTAACTCTTTACCAAATTATATATAAAACCTGATTTCCCTTCCTTAGCAGATGAAATAGCCGAACCACGTCAGATATGAATATTAAAGTTGCCGCCTTTACAGTAAGCGAAACGTCTATTAATACAATAAAGCGAGGGAATATTGGGCACAAACGCAGCTCGTGTCAGTTTTGTGTTGGTACATGCTGGACATACAGCGCGGGAAATCACACGCCTTTCATGTAGATCTCGTGTGGTACCTGTTCATTTTACAAGCGTCGCATGGTGCGAGCCCAACAAAGTTTCCCGATATTGCAGGTCAGTGAATTATTTTATAAATGGAATCATAATGCTTACAGTCAATTATTAAACAACACACATACGCAGCTTTCTATTTACTTGCTAGTAGCGAAGTCTCTGACAAGATTATGTGAATGCACAGGCTTATCTGGGTCGAAACTGCTCGTAGTAGCGATAGGTAACAACATTTCAGGAACTGACTGGGGTTTAACCTTTTTCATCCTGATGGATTATTCCATACATATTGATGCAATAATTATGGAGTTGTCTATTTTGCATTTTGAGGGTTTGCCAGTCAAATATCTATAAAATGGTGTATTTAGAACTGTCTCTGAAGATATGTTTTTTTTTATCTTAGCCTTATGAAGTGACGCCTTCTGTGACCGTTTGCCTGAGTACATGTTAAACTGGTAAGGGGTTAATAACGTCATTTTTACCTGTAACTATTTCTCACAGTTGTATCAGAGCAGTCTGTTCCTTCGTTTTTGTTTACCATGGTGACAGTAAATATATCTCCAAAATTAAAAATGACTCAAGCATGTAACTATAAATTGTATTATCAAAAGATCATTGACACTTTTTCTGAAGCTTAACAAAAATGCAAAAATTGTACTTCAAAGTGGGGGCTATCTTAAATGCACTATGCTAAGACCATACATTAAGCATTTAATATAAAAAGAAGTTGAGAATCTTATATATAGCTGTTCTGCACATAAATGTAAGCATAACAGTTGGTAGGAGGTTGATATTACACTATATAGTCATTTTGTCCTTTTTCATGGCGGCCATCTTCAATACCATCCAAAATGGTGGATATAGGTCCCAAAATATCGAGAAATAAATATGTGTGTAAAATTATGAATCTCATGCTGGTTACATTGTAATACTGAGTGAATAAAGAATTTTTATTTGTAAAAAAAACACATCTTGTTTCTTAATCAGTGGGTCCAATGAACAATATTATGCCACTCGCGGAGGGTCCTTAGGGGGTGCATGGTGACCCCTCCGGGCCCAAACTAACAAGCCATCAGTTTGCTAAATTCGAACTCCCTCCATCAAAATGAAAGAGGAATTCGCCTTACGAGGCATAGACAGATTATAAGTATACGTGGCCTTGACCTTTGACTCCAAGGTAACAGTACTGAAGTGGAAGTTTTGTTGTAATCTTCACACCAATGGCAATCATTCTGTCAAATACAAACGCCCTCGGTCAAAAAATAAAAGAGAAATTAGAGCTTCAAGTGGCAGACAGGTTTTAAGCATATGTGACCTTGGCCTTTTTCTTAAGATCATATAGCTGAAATGTAATCTACACACCATAAGCGATCATTGTGTTAAATATGAACACTCTCCGATGATATTCCCGGCTTCACCAGTCTGTCGGATGAGACTTAAAGCCGTGGCCCCGTCTCCATATGACCTTTGCTGCTGGTGGGACGTTAAACACAAACACAACAACAAAATTCTCAGATGATCAAAAATTGAAAGATGAGTTTGCGTTTCGAACGATGGATAAGAGACATTTTAAGAATATTCTGTATTTCGTACCTCTGTTGAAATCTGCACACGAAATCGATAGGCAGTCATTGTGCCAAATAAGACCCATCTCGGTCAAACAATGAGAGGAATTTGCAATCCAATGTCATATCGGTGATCTATATTCCTCTTCGTTATATACTCTCAATAGGCAAACATTGTGCCAAGTATGAACACCCAAGGTCAAGAAAAAATGGAGGAGGAGTTTACTTTATGAGCCGCATGACAGACTTTGATTTTAAGTATATGTTACCTTGACTTTCGACTGCAAAGTCATATATGGGATCTGATTTGCCTATTGTTATCTAAACACCCTTAGCAATCACTGAACCAAATATGAACACCCTCGGAGGAGTTCGTGTTACACGACTAAGAGAGGTTTAATTATCCGTGACCTTGACCTAGGACTCGCTGGTCTGTAAGTAAGCTGATTAGCCTGTTGTAATCTACTACCCATACTGAGGCAATCATTGTGCCAAGTATGAACACCCTCAGTCAAAAAAATGAAGGAGGAGTTAGCTTACGAGTACGCGGACGCACAGAAGGGACCGATTACGACATATCATACTTTTTGTCAAAAAGTTCGGATATATATTGATATTATTATTTTTCAATAAAACAAGAAATGTTACAGTCACGTGACGAATGCCCTCAAAGGAAATGGTCTCGCATAAGACACATTTGAGGACAGTAAGCTGTAATATAGGAGATATGCTCCAGATATGAAGCACCTAGAAATGAGGCCAGAAGTTAATGTTAAGGGTAAAGTGACCCAGAATGGTATGCTCAACTTCACCATCCCTAGAGGAATCAACACACCAGATTTGGGATTCCTACATAAAATAATATAGGAGATATGCTCCAGACACGATTATTCTAGAAACTAGGTCATAGGTCAAGATCAAAGTGACCTAAAATGGTATACGACACATCAGCATCCAAAGATGTATCCATACAGCAAAATTGGGTTTCCACCCTCAAATAATATATGAGATATGCTCCTGACAGGATTATTCTAGAAATTAGGTCAAGGCCACAAAACTGATACATGACACTCTGCCATCCAAAAATGCAACCACACGCCCAATTTGGATTGCCTAGCTAAAATAATATAGAAACAATGCTCCGAGCATGATTTTTCTAAAACTAGGTAAGAGGTCAATGTAATGATGACCCAAAAATGGCATGCCACACTTGGCCATCCCAAGACGCATCCACACACCAAATTTGGAATTCCTACCTCAAAGAATATAGAAGTAATGCCGATTCTAGAAACTAGGCCAGAGGCCAAGGTGACCAAAAATGGGATAGGACAATCGGACATTCCAAGATGCATTCACACTCTTAATTTGAGATTAATACCTCAAATAATAAAGGAGATATGCTCCAGATATTATTATTCTAAAAACGAGGTCAAGGTCAAGTTTAAGGTCTCAGTGACCCGTAAATGGTACACGACACTCCACAATCCCAAGATGCATCCACATACCAAATTTGGGATTCCCACTTCAAATAATATAAGAGACATGTTCTGGACACGATTATTCTACAAACTAGGTCAAAGTTCAAAGTGACCCTAAAACGGTATGTGACACTCCGCCATCCAAAGAGGCATCTACACACCAATTTTGGGATTCCTACCTTCAATGATATATATAATATATGTGCTCAGCACAGGATTTTTATAGAAACTTGGTCAGAGGTCAAGGTCACAGTGACTCATAAATGGTACATGACACTCCAACATCCCATGATGCATCCACACACCAAATTTGGGGATTCCTATCTCAAATAATATAAGAGATATGCTCTGGAAACAATTATTCTTAAAACTAGGTCAGGGTCAAGGTAACAGTGACCCAAAAATAGTATGTGACACTCCGCCATCCCAAGATGCATATACACTGCAAATTCCGAATTCCTACCTCAAAGAATATAAGAGATATGCTGTGGACACAATAATTCTTAAAACTAGGTAAGAGGTCAGGGTCACAGTAACCCAAAAATGGTACCAGACACACTCCGCCATCCCAAGATGCAATTACACACCAAAGTTGATATTTATATCTCAAATCATATAAGTGATATGCTCCGTACACAATTATTCTTAAAACTAGGTCAAAGGTCAAGATCACAGTGACCCGAAAGTGGTATGTGACACTCTGTCATCCCAAGATGCATGTACACGCCAAATTTGGAATTCCTATCTCAAAGAATATGGGAGATATGCACCAGACTCAATGCAGTTTCTTGAAACTGGGTCAGAGGTCAAGTTCAAGGTCACAGTGATCCAATTATGGTACGGGACACTTTATCATCCGAAGATGCATCCACACACCAAATTTGAGATTCCTACCCCAAATAACATAAGAGATATGCTCCGACACAATTATTCTAAAAACTAGGTCAGAAGTCAAGGTCAAGGTCACAGTGATCTGAAAATGATTTATGACACTCCGCCATCCCAAGATGCATTCACACTACAAATTTGGAATTCCTACCTCAAAGAATATAAGAGATATGCTCCGTACACAATTATTCTTAAAATTAGGTCAGAGGTAGTGGTCACGGTGATCCGAAAATGATAAGCGACACTCCGTCATCCTAATATGCATTTACAAACCAAAGTTGGAATTCCTATCTCAAAGAATATCGGAAATATGCACCAAACTCAATGCAGTTTCTAGAAACTAGGTCAGATGTCAAGTTCAAGGTCACAATGATCCAATTATGGTACGCGACACTTCCTCATCTCAAGATGCATCCACACACCAAATTTGAAATTCCTACCTCAAATAATATAAGAGATATGCTCCCGACACGATTATTCTAAAAACTAGGTCAGAGGTCAAGGTCACAGTGAATCGAAAATGGTATGCGACACTCCGCCATCCCAAGATGCATCCACACATCAAATTTGGAATTCCTACCTCAAAGAATATAGGAGATATGCACCGGACACGAAGCGGGACGGACAGTGTAATTTCTATAAAAACCAGGTCAGAGGTCAAGGTCAAAGTCATATTGACCCGAATATGGTACGCGACACTCTGCCATCCCAAGATGCATCCACACGCCAAATTTGGAAGTCCTATCTCAAAGAATATAAGAGATATGCACCGGACACGAAGCGGGACGGACGGACAGTGCGATTACTATATGCCTTCCAAAGTTCCTTTGGGAGCATAAACAATCTAAAAGACCAAAACGACCCAGCATAATGCAATTACGGTAAGACACTTTTTCGCATGAGCAGGCTCAAAACGCATGCATGACTCCTATCTGGGGATTGTTCGCATTTTGTATTAGGCAATAAATATTTTCAACATATTTAGGATCGATGTTGCCATGGAAACGTGACTAACGATGCACAGAGCGTATCATTTCAGCCAGCCAGACATCATCCATCGATTCGCCGGGAGAAGACAGACAGAGGTTGGTTTAACGCTCAGTGTTGCACTGTACTGATCTGCACAGGATGAGAGAAATTGTTCATCTTCAAGCGGGACAGTGTGGGAACCAAATAGGGGCCAAGGTAGGGTTCTTATTCATATTTTATTGGCTTGAAAAATAATTATTCTTGAGTTACTGTCTCGGGCCTTTAGATGAGAGTTCGTCATTATAAATTAATTTTCGTATTTCGCAACCAAAACATAAGTTGTGGGTACTCAGAAGAACCGTCTCCGTGAGACGGTTCTTCTGAGCACCTACAATAAAAGTTCATACAGATGGATAAGAAAGTATTTAGTTTTATGCCTTAGTTTTTTGTTTATCTGGACCTGTGCAACAGTCTCTGTATTCATTAACATATAGCCGGCCCGGGACTTCAGTGGTTTATAATAATTTCTGTCCGATACGAAGTACTAGATTTTAGCATGTCTAGTGCCTGAAACAACTGCAAACTATGATTGGACTGCTGAAGGCTAACAGCGGCGTCTGATCAGGATACATAGATCTAGTATTTCAAATAACAACGCTGTTCGGATATAAATTAACTCTTAAAGCGCCTGCATAAATGCACCTGCTTCAGTCGTCTACTGCACTTATTTGTAAAATAATTGACTAATGAAAGTGTAGAGACAAACAAAAGGAGCAGTCTGATCTTGGTCTACACTGTTTGACACAGATAAATCTAAAACATTTCAGCAGACGATTATGATAGGCGCTTTAAGGATTACCATGCAAGATAGTGGGAAACTGATTCAGCCTTGATTCAAAACTGATTCCTCGACCTAATCGGGGTTTTCTATGTGCCTGATCAGAGTCTACATCAGTTCAAACGCCGACGTTTTTGCACCGTCGCTGTTCGTTGTAAGTTAAGTTTTGTAATGACGCAGCTGAAACCTGTTTAAGGATGAATGAAAAATATATACCACAGTAAATACCAAAAATATGTAAGGAATTTAGGTCGAATCGTTACAAACAGCTCTCGCATTGGCCAACGTCGGACCGAAATCTTGTCGCCCGTTTGAAGTGAATAGACTGCATACTCACTCGCAGTCGAACCGTATCGTCAGTTAAGCGTTTGAAGATGGGAATACGATGTTTATGAGTTTAACTGCGTTGTTTTGAATGTTGCTCCGGGCCAGGCCCGTAGGAAGCAATTACAGATTGGGGGGGCACACATAAATTTTTTTGGGGGGGCACACATAAATTTTTTTTTTGTGGGGGGGGGGGGGCATATTTGTGCAAATTATTGGGGGGGGGCACGGCCCCCCGTGCCCCCCCTATTCCTACGGCCCTGCGAGTCCCTAGGGATTTCTTTCTTTTCACTCTTTAATTTCCCTTTTCCTTGGCATTACTCCAAACGTGTTCTGATGAATCGGACCGGAACGGTATCTCTTTGTCTGCTGGGTAATTGTAATCTGCTGATATTTTTTTCAAAGCCATACGCCAAAAAGCAAAACAAACTTGACAAACAACTTGAAAATAAAACTTTGAAAAAACTTAAAAAAAAACAACAACAACAAAGAAACAAACAACATCATCAAAATACCTATCGGGAATATCAAGTTTGATCCAGATCCTGATCTTGATCGAATTCATTTGCTACAGTTTTGAGTTAACAGCAGACGAGACAGCAGTCAAAGAGTTGAAATAATTTCAACCAATCTCCGTACAAAAGTGAGACCTTGGTTAATCTTCGCCATTGCTTATTCTATTTGGCTACTGGGTAATTTTGCATGCTTTTTGTCGTTTGCTGACCATTTTTAAAATTAACTGTTCAAAACAATATGTCGGTTCTGATCTGAGACCAAACTGTATACAAAAATTATCAGCAGAGGGCTCTATTATCAAAGAGTAAAAAAGCAGAGTATTTATGTGTATACAAATCAAATTCTCTCCCGGTCGAAGGGTTAGAGAACTTTACAATGCTTTAGCCTCTCAAGTCCGTCTTGAACATCATCATTTCATATGAGACATGTCTCAAGAAACCCCTTCTTCATGAATTTTTTGACCAAGTAAGGCTCAGACCAGTCTGCTCAGACACAGTGACTTTGCCTGCAACAAATTTAGCTAATTTACTTTCCGTCGTCCGTAAACTTTTTCTATAAGCGACATCTCCGACTGAATAAAAATCACATGCATGATTCCTTTTCTGAAATAGCACAAGTGGTTTCGCTCAGCTGAAGAAAATGGTCGTCAGAGATTTAAATAGAAATTGTTTTAAATGGCATCCTCTGCTGAACCACAATAATTTCCCATGGAAGTGCCCCATACTGCCCTCTGCTTTAATTTGCACAAATGGTTTCGCTCCGATGGACAAAGCTAGCCAAAAAAGAAAATATCTCCTCCTCAACCACTAGTAACAATTCAATATAATTTCACAGACTTGAATGTTGCTTTCTACCAACATTGCACAAACGGTTCTGCTGTGCTGAACAAATCGCTACCAGAGCTATAAATAGAAATATTTTTAAATGACTTCTCTAAAAATAGATATCTCTCTCTTTATATGGCATCTTCTCCTGGACCGCTAGTCCAAATTTTTAAATAATTTCACAGAAATGTTTCTCATAATGCCATCTCCTCACTCTACCAAAATTACACAAACCAATCTGTTCCGCTGAGAGCCAAACATCATCTCTTCATGAGTGGGCGACTCAGGGCTCCCGGATCTATTATCATAAGCAAAGATGTATTTTTGCATATAATTTTGGTTCTGTTTTTATGTTTGTTTGACAACTCAAGGCTTCAAATCAAATCAATAGCCATGACCCGGGCCCCTTCCCACTTTCCACTTTCCTTCTGTAACAAACTCACTTCAGGGTAATTCATAATCAGAGAATCTTCCGTGACCGTTTCAGTCAAGTGAAACCGTAAATGTAACCCTTGGCCTAGACTTTTGCAGTCCATTCAATTAGATTTTTATATTTTCATGGAAACAAGTAACTCTCAACAGCTCAAATACCTATCTTACTGAATTTTCAAAGAATCTGAAGAGAATTGAAATAGTTTAAAAGAGTTAAAGTGCTATTAGAGAGGGTAATTTCTTCTTAGTACGATGTGTTGATTTAGAAAAAAATATATCTACTGTTTGGACGATTGCCAGTCTACCATTGGCCCTTTGATAGATGTAGGCGAAACTGACTACATTCTAATAAATTCCCAATATAATTAAAAAATCCGGCCCGCCTCTAAGCTTTTCGCTTTATTAAACTTATTTTGTGCACCTTATTTATTGGTATTGGCACGGTCTGCCCTTGGAGATTAAATGTTATTGTACTTGCTGACAAGTAAAATCGAGCTCCTAAGTCTAAAGATAAGTTTAAGACTTTTCGCATGTTACATTGAGCAGCACTATCATTACATATCAACAGCACGCAATTGAAAAAACGTTGTCGCGTTTTCGACAAGGGACTTAACCTGAAAACATCGACTCAGACTGATCAAGCCATGTATCGATCACCAAATGCGCTGATGAGTTGTTGAACTCATCTGCATGGAACTTTTTCTCATTGCATGTCTCATATCGGAACGTAAGATGTTTTAAAGTCAATTATAAGCCAGTTGGAAAACGAGACAAGCTGATCGATATTGCCTTGCGCAGATCAAAAAAGAATCTGCATATTGAATGAGCAAGCGCACAGTTAAAGTCGACATCGTTGTCAGGTGCATTGAAAGCATATTCAAGACATAACAAGATCATAATTAACCGCGACATGTGATTTTCAACAATGTGGCATTTTGACATGTGTAGATTCAGACGGGCATGTGCAGCCCCATTTTAAGCTTAGAAACTCCAAATGATGTTCAGTTAGTAGCTTAACAGTCATAAAATATTCAAGCGACTAGCAAAGGCTCTGATCAGACTGCGCGTATGCGCAGGCTGGTCTGAGCCTTTGCTGGGCGCACATACTACATTGTTAGAAATCTCATGTCATGGCTCAATATAAACGATTAGTCATAGAACACTTTATTTTTCATGACCATAATCAATGATTTGTAATTATTACATTATTTTGTCCTGGTAGGAACGCAACATCACAGTCTGAAATAGAACCATTTTTGCTAAGGTATCTTCTATTGATTTCTATAACTTAACGATTAAAAGTTAAAGATTAAATAAAAAATGCTACCTGATTAGCAAGTCAAATCTTCTAATGCATTTATTCAATGCATGCAGCGATCTGATTTTTCTATCAAGAAAAAACAAACAACAACAACGTTTCAGTAACGTAAGCTGTTTAGTAACCAAGTTCATTTCATAAATTCTAGATGAAATTACATATACCACGCCTACGCATGTTATGTCCTCTAGCCTTCATCAGAATGCTTTATGTATCGCATACACAATCAGCAAATGCTTCAGCGAGCCTGCGCGGCGTGATGCATGCGCGGATCCAGAAAGTTTTGTCAGAGGGGGTCCAACTTTGAAAACGTTTTTGTTTTGTTGTTTTTTTAGTTTGATGAGGGGAGGAAGGATCCAAATACCACTATTAGCGGGCCATAAACGGCCCGCCAGCGAAACGCCATTTAAATGGCGTTTCGCTGGCGGGCCGATGCTGGTCCAACATTGAATGCTGGATTGGTAGCTTTGTGATTTTAAGGGGATCCGGACCAGTATTGTATTGCTAAAGAACCCTATATTTTTGTAACTGCTCAGGGGGGGGGTCCGGACCCCCCCACCCCTCTGGATCCGCACATGAGATGACCATCCGCGCAGTCTCGCGCAGCCCTTTGCTGCTCGCATCAATAAAAGGAAAGGACGTAGATACAGGCTAGGAAATTACTGACGATTCAAAAAATACATTTGGTGAGATATATAAAGTAGATATCGGTCAGAGTTATAGTTTTACGGTACACCCCCCCCCCCGCCCCCCCTGGGCGACCGTGCTCCTATCATTGGCGGACATTTAATACTTTAAGTTGAAATTCTAAGTAACCATGGTTGTTTTCTCCATTGAATCATGATCAAACAGATAATCACGACTAGTTTAGTTCTTTAGGAAATTTTTAAAACAGCTGAGATTAGTAATTTTGTAGATACACCCCCTTATATTTCCTTCCATTTTTCCCTCGTTTCAAATGTTTTCCTTAATATGTATGAATATTTAAATTAGATAATTTGCCTATCAAATAACAGAATAAAACTTCATTATCTAGGCAAGTTTTGAAGCTTGTGATGAATGGCAACTGAGTTATAAGTAGTTCCAATATTTTTTCAACGATTTTCTCTCATTTATAATGTTTCAACTGATATTCATGAATATGATAATTAGATCACATTATGTAAAAGGATTAAATCTAAGCCTTTATTTAGTACCAAGTTTGGTACTCTAAGGTAATGTGCAACTGCATTATTAGAAATTTTGTAGGCACACCGTCACGTTGGCACTAACTTATCATACAAATATACCACAGTGTTATGTAATTGCTTTAGTAACCATATTGTTGCATTATGGTAACGTTTGTCTGTCAAGACATATGGGTGCAGTCCCTTCACATAGTTTATTTGATGGTCAATGGAAGGTTTTATACTGAAAGTTAGATGTAAGGTAGAAGAACAGTTTTGCAAACAATTAAAGGAGAAGGACCTTGTTGTTGTCATTGACCTTTGGTTAACCGTTTGTATCTTATATTATCGAATTATATAATATAAAGATTATTTCCTTATACTCATCAGTAGTTTTGTTAAACTGGAAGACTTACACAGTCACTATGTAGCTGAAAAGTATCATCTTATGTAACTTTCTATGTATTGAAAGCAAAGCATAAAGATTTACAAAACTCTTAGTGCTTTGATTATTTTAAAATTTTCCTCCAGCGCCCAAGTTCTACACTTTTTGTTTCGAACTCAGTTCTAAACATGTTTTAGAAAGACATACATAACGAATGTCTGAATCACTCCCAATAAACTTATGTCTACCATACAAAATTACAAGTTACTATATGCATCACATGAAAATGTACATTTCCGATTCTGAACAACAAGCAATTAAAAAAAATGTAAACATCCATTTTTCAATTTTGTATGACCAACTGATCAAGTTTATACGTGTTTCCAAAATTTATCATTCATGCCCACGGGAACCACATATGCTCCTGGACTATAGCGCAATCACATGCAAAATTATCCTCTGACCCGCCCACTTCATTTTTGTTTTAAGCATATCAGATGCAAAAAAGGAGCTTATATATCCCTTACAAGTTTTAGCACAAGGTACCTCGTGATCTGCAAGGTCTACAATGATGTAGGGGTAATAGAATAGTTATACCGACGTTAGTCCACCTGTAGGCAACATAATCATGGCCACTCGCTGAAATCGAGGATCATCTTCCACGTAAAGTCGGACAAGCCATGTGAACTGCCAAATTTATGGTACTATATATTTACTCGGGGATACCAAACCGGGAGTTTTTAATTATATACTTACACCACATGTCTCTTGAGAGTCCGCTGTATATGCTGTAATGGCGGTTTTGCGTGAACTATTCAATTATTTATACAGCTAATTGTAACGATGACATTACTCGTACATATCTGAATTATGACTTAAGGTAACAAGAGAACAGACAAAACAAATGTCTTTATTCTCCAATTTTTAGTCTGTCATCTTTGGCATTGCAAGCGGATTGGAGCATCCCATCAGGGTCTGGACTGTTTGCTACGGACCCCCTATGGCCTGAAACTAATGTATCCATTTTTTTTAATTTGAATTTGGCGGATGTCTCGGCCAATCAAATAATCGAGGTTTTATAGCTGGTCTGGCCCAGAAAACATGCACTGTCTACAGTTCCATTCTCTGGTGTAGTATATGCTTCCTAATGATACAGCTTTTCTAAGAACATATTTGACTTTACTACAGTGGGTGGCTTTGATGCATTGATAAGTTAGGGGTCTTTCGTGCAAACCAAATATCTATGTGTCTTGATCCACACCTGAATTAAGGGTGAGGTTGGCGCCCCGTAAAACCGGTTTAAGCCCTCCTGTAAAATATTTTACTGACCATTCCAAGGTGGCACTTCTTTTGTGGATCTTTTATGTTTTTTTTCTGTCTTGCATTTGTTATGCCTTTGTGCGCGCGTCTGTTTATATGTGCCTTGTGGTCACCTGCTGGGAAAGGGCTCCCTCTTGGCTCTCGTTTGTGGTGTCTTACTGTGAAACATTTCATAAAACTCCTCATTATTGTCTTGTCTTTTGCAATTATGATTTTGAATTCATTAGATAGTCACTGATGAGGCCAAATTGACCGAAAGTAACGGCCCAGAAAACGTGCACACTCTACACGTTCAATTCTTTGGTATAGTAAGGATGACCTTTTTCTAGGAACACATTTGACTTTACTACAGTTGATGAGCGGGACTGTGTGGAGTCTGTAAAATGTATCCATGACCTACAATACAGTGTAGATTATATGAGCCGCGACATGTGATTTCCAACAATGTGGCAATTTTAGTAGTGTAGACTAGGACGATCCTGTGCAGCCTCCTTTTAAGCGTAGAAACTCCAAATGATGTTCTGTCAGTAATTTCAGAGTCACAGAATATTCAAGGGACTAGCAAAGGCTCTGATCAGACTGTGCGTATGCGCAGGCTGATCTGAGGCTTTGCTGGTCGCACATACCACATTATGCCACGGCTTATATGTTCTTGTCCTTTGTGATCATAGCTTGCATTGTTTAGCTTTGAAATCAATAGAGGGCTACTGATGAGAACTAACTGGCCGAAACAAGCTAGTTTGGCGCAGAAAACTTGCACATTCTACACGCTCAATTCATCTGTATGCATGCTATATGATTCCGAAGGCTAAACATTTTCTGAGAATGTATTTATAGTATCATTTAACATGCTATGTCTTCAGGCCTTTTGTAAAGAGTGCGTACCAATTTCTTTTTGATTTCTCAATCAAAACATATGTTTTGGGTACTCAAAAGAACCGTCTCAATGAGACGGTTCTTTTTAGTACCCAAAACATATGTTAATACTAATGGGTAAGAAATTATTTACAATTTTTACGCTAAAAAGTGTGTTTATCTAAACCTATGGTCTTAATGTCCTTTATCTTTATTTTCAGTTCTGGGAGGTGATTTCAGATGAACATGGCATAGATCCAACTGGCACCTACCATGGCGACTCTGATCTTCAGTTAGAAAGAATTGATGTATACTACAATGAGGCTACTGGTAAGATAAGTGCTTAAACATTTGATTACTGTGCCTGCTGATACTCTTTGCAAACATGCTGTCTGTATGTCTGTTTGTCTATCACAAACCGAACGTTTACTTCTAAGTGCCCTGCTCAGACAGGCTGTCTGACTCTCACAAATAACATGCAAGCAACAAATTAGGTTTGATTTCAAATGCACTCATGCACTCTGAAGTTGGGTTAATTGGGTCAAATACTGACAACTAGTGTGCAGTTGAATCAATTTAATTCAACTTAGCGTATTGACATGAAGCAAAGGGTGATTTTTGACAGGCTTAAGTTATGACCTAAATGATACCATGGTAGATAGTGGTTGGAGAATTGGAAGTCTACCCTTTTCTCTAAAAAACATTGTTGGGGATAGAACTGACGAATTTGCCTTGATTGATTTCTTCATTGTGTCTTAGTGCTATTCCCGTACAAATGGTCACAATTAATCTGTCAGCCAATACTAAGCCAATATGAAACCATTAGAGTGTCACAACTTTCAAACTCTTTTCGGACGACATCGAGATCCAAGTCGGCCAGCTTGGCGCCTTCTGCGTAGTTTTCTTTGGTCCAGTTGCACGGGCATAGCACTTAGACATGATGAAAAAATCCATCAAGGCAAATTCGTCATTTCTATCCCCAACAAAGTTTTTTTTAGAGAAAAGGGTAGACCCCAATTCTCCGACCTCTATCTACCTTGGGGATCATTCAGGTCATAACTATAGCCTGTAAAAACCGCTCGGTGTTTCACTCTAATGGTTTCATATTGGCGTAGTGTTGGCTGACAGATTAATTGTGACCATTTGCACGGGCATAGCACTTAGACATGATAAAGAGCTAGTCCGTTTTGGTTACCTTAAATGCGCTTTCAAGGTCACTCAATGAAGTTACATTACAAAATACAATGACTGCACTGTGTAAATTAAATACTAGTTGCCACTATAAAAAGATTGCAGCTGACCATCATTTTATAATGTCAATTATTTCAGGAGGAAAGTATGTTCCACGTGCTGTCTTGTTGGACCTTGAACCTGGGACCATGGACTCCGTCAGATCGGGACCATTCGGACAGATATTCCGTCCAGACAACTTTGTATTCGGACAGAGCGGAGCTGGAAACAACTGGGCCAAAGGTCATTACACAGAGGGCGCTGAGCTTGTCGACTCGGTTCTCGATGTCGTCCGGAAAGAGGCGGAAAGTTGCGACTGTCTCCAAGGCTTCCAACTGACCCATTCACTGGGCGGTGGCACTGGCTCCGGCTTGGGAACGCTGCTAATTAGCAAAATTCGAGAAGAATACCCAGATAGAATCATGAGCACTTTTTCTGTAGTGCCTTCTCCAAAGGTATAGTGCAGCAAGTGCACATTGGTAAATGTATACGTCGATTTGTAGGTATTTACGCGTATTGCCGGTACTTCATAGACTGGAAGTGGTAGATATTGGTGTTAATACTATATAGAAAAACATGTCATATGCCTAAAGGACTATAGACTTCAATCATTTTTAAGTATTCAGTATGTGCATGGCGATTTATGTAAGCATTTAGGAATAGATTCGAGTACTCGAATCTATTCCTAAATGCTTACATAAATCGCCATATGCATGCCGAATACTTAAAAATGATCTTATTCTATAGTCCTTTAGGCATATGACATGTTTTTCTATATAGTATTAACACCAATATCTACCACTTCCAGTCTATGAAGTACCGGCAATACGCGTAAATACCAGCAAATCGGCGTATAAATTTACCAGTGTGAAATGGTACATGTCTCCGGTACGTGGTTTGTGTATTGTCCCATTTACATGTACAACACATGTATGTTGGAACCAGCTGACCACGTGCAGGACTTGAACCAGTTGTAGTAAATTCACTATGAAAAAGGAGTGTAATATTACATTCTATTTTCTCATTCGGCCTAGAGTTAAAACTTTTTTTTCATCCTTTTGTAGTTTCATTGTTTTTGTACTCAATTTATAAGTATCATACAGGCGAACTGCACAGGCTCAGGCACGCTGCGCATCTGCACAGTTTCGCCAGAGCCCTTGCTGCTCCCATATTGATTAAGAATTTAAGTAGATGAAGGCTCTGACCAAAGAATTTCTAGCGATAAGGCTGGCAATTTCCCTATATAAGACGTTCGTTCTATTTTGTTAAAATAACGACTGGAGACACTAGGCACATTCAACAAATGCATATAGACGAGCCTTCCATGTACCCTTGCCCGCTAGTTCGTATATTTAAAACGGGTTTTCATACATGCATGCAATATATCTACTTCGTTTTGAATGAGAATTTATTTTGAGCATCAACTGTGCTCGCTATTCAGTAACATGTGTGGGAAATAGACCGTTAAACTAAGGTAAACAATCGTCCTACATTTATCACGATAGAGTATATTATATATATATCTATACAGTTGATGTACAATAAAAACGACCATCTTGCAAAGTGGTCTATTTTTGTCTGATGATTGATGTCTTCTTTTGCTTATACAACCCCTTTCCCCCCTAGACCCAAGACGCCCTTTACACATGTTGTATATTAATATAATGACGTTCAATTGTCCAAAGGTCATCTTGGGTCTAGGGGGGAAAGCATCTACAAACAAACTGAAAGACACCAGTTTCATCTTTTCAATGACAAACATCACAATTTTAAGTATATTTCGCACGCATGCGCAGAAGGAATACTGTAAAGTTTTGGAAACGATGGGCATTTATATCCTTAATAATTTAGTACTTTAAGTTTTTGTTAACCTATAATGGATTTACTAAAATTCTGGTCTAAAGGACACCCAGTATAAAGACGTAAAATGAGGGATGGGAGTAGAAAGCGCAAGTTTTCAAGGCTTTGTAAATGATGAATCAATTTGAAACGCATTTTGATGCTAACTATACATATTATACTACCCAAACAGACGAATTTTAAAATCATTAGGGCTTTTTGAAATTTAGCTTTTGTAATCATGTCAACTAGGGAAAATATATGCCTTATCGCTAGAGCTTCTTTAGGCATTCAACCTCACTAAGAAGCTGTAAATTCGTATCCCAACTCTTTCCTTTCTAGCGACGACTTTTGTCATCTGCTGATAACTTTTTGTAAAAAGTTTGGACCCAGATCAGGACCGACAGAACGTCGGTCCTAATCTGAATCCAAACCATTTGTCACTCTAATAGTGTTCCTGAAAGATATTTATGAAAAAGAACATTTTCAAAAAAGTCAGCAGACGACAAAAACAAAACAAAAAACCCACCATGTAATGAATTTTAAATGGTAAGTCTGTGACTGACCGTCTGCTGTAAGTACAAATGTATCTGGTCGCAACATGAGAACATATGTCTTCGGGGTTACAGACTATGCAAGATTCAAATCAGTCTGCTAAGCTACAAACACTTGCTAGATTGTTGAAAGTTTACATGGATCATATTTATCTATTATACTTGCCACACATTGTATAGCAAAGGCGCTGATCAGACTGGGCGAATGCGTAGGCTGGTTTGCGTCTTTTTGTTCGTCAGCAACAAAGATGAGTTCTCTTGCGTCGAGGCTGGCCTGTCTCCTTAAGGAATCAAAACAAAAACTGCAGCAGCCGACACCAGCAGCTGTCATTTTCGGCTGCGTTCTTGGCTGGCAATTAAAGTATTAAGAAATGTCAACTCAAGATGCATACTACATGTAAATCTCACACAGTAGTTCTTAACATTGATACAGTCACTATGGTCGTTATTTTTGCCGATTGCTATCTGAGAGGCTAATATGGTGTTAAACGGATAAATATAATCAAATGTATGGTCTGCAATTTTTATACTGTACATTTTCTAGATAAATATATGAATCTTCATAAGCATTTATAAGGCCTTGGTGCATTATGATATAAGTCCATTCTGATAAAAAAAAACTGTACACATAGTAGTATCCTGTTACACCGACAAACCAGATGTCGCCTTGTGCATGCTGATTTCAGGTTGCGACAGGTTGTAATGCTACAACAATGAAAAGGATACTGTAAAGCCTGTTTGTTTGTTTGATTTGATTTTTTTTTACGTCTCATCAACAATCTTTAAGTTAAACAGGGACGGGTCTTCCTGGGTTGAACCAGTACTAAGCTAGGATAAATGTGTCTTGCTCAAGGACCACAACACAGTGACGCCGGTGAGGCTCGAATCCGCGGCCTCTCGGTCTCGAGTCAAGCACTCTACCACTGAGCGAATCAAAACAAGGATCTTACTAATGATTAGTAGCTTAATGAAGGTCGAAAGTATTGGAGCATTCTACTATACTTTTGACCTGCATTACGCAATAATTGGCCTTGAAACCCAATTTTCGGTCTTTTTGAGAGTGGCCGCTTTAACCATGTTTTTTTTTGTAAAGCCTGTTTAAAGCAGCCACTCTCAAAAAGACAGAAAATTGGGTTTCAAGGCCAATTATCGCGTAATGCAGGTCAAACGTATTGCAGAATGCTCCAATACTTTCGACCTTCATTAAGCTACTAATCATTTTTAAGATCTTTGTTTTGATTATTTTAGAGTGGCCGTTTTACTAATGTTTTACTGTATTAAGATTTACCATTTTTAAGTCGATATTCCATAGAAACTAACCGAGACACTTTCATAATATTCCTGCTTGGTTTTCGCTGTCAAAACATGCACGGATCCATACTGGAAACGGGGGTCCGACCCCCCACCCCTCTCCAGAAAACTAGCTAGAGTACTAAAATTTTATTTGAAGCAACATTAGATTTCATGCTTTGCAGAAAACGGAGTACCAAAGACGTTGAGCTGTCTGTGTGGATGCACAGGCTGGTTTGCGTCTTTGATATTCGAACGCAACTAGGTCATGTTTTTCGCATTGAGGCCCAAACCACCATGTTCATAGACGGAAACCTTGTACATCTAGGTCCAAAATCACAATGCCTAAGACGAACCTATTTCAACATGGCATCGTCAAAGTTAAATTGTTTATCTAATTGTTAGGATCGGTGCAGTAATTTCATTGTGATCTACAGAATACAGGAAACAATTCTGATTTTAATCAGTTAGAAACGTTATTTTTCAAATCCTAAAACTCAAAACTTTACTAAGGTCGTCCTTAACTTTAATATAAGGAAGCAATGTTATTTTGGACCTTAGTTAATATTATGGCGCTGAAATTGCAAGAACACAAAATAATGAAAGGCCATCATATTAAAACAAGAATCTCTCACCTGTACTATGTGCACCAGTCATATAAGCTTATGTGATCCCTGGGGCATTATTTGGACAAACTTTGTAGTGGTTCACTAGTGGCTGCTACATACCGAATATCAAGGTTTTAGTCCATGTGGGTTCTTACAAGAAGATTTTATCATGTTTTCCCTATATAAGCCTATGTAAACCATGTAAACCCAGGGTAGTTCTAATTTTGGTGAGCAAATATTCAGTACAATGGCCTTTTTCATTCTTATGGAATATCCCATATATTGAAATGATAGGTATGGAATTGCCCTTTTTGTAGTTTGAGGGGTCACAGGTCGAAAAAGCTATAATATGGTATACTTTTCCCTCTGAAGATTGTTTTTATCTTAACAAACAGTGCAGACATTGATGAAATGCGGCCATATCTAGAGGTCAGTCATTTAAATGTCATTGGAAAGAGTGTATAATTTTATTTATGTCTTGCAATAGCTCAATTCTTCATTTTATCAGTCACCACTAATATTAACTGAATTGTTCAACATAAACTAATAAGCGTTTCCTATCTCACGGCATGTTACCTTTATCAGGTCATGATGACGTTGCACTTTTTTAATGACGTCGCTAATGACGCTGAATCAATACAAAAATAAAAAAAATACGTCATAATCGCTTGTTTGAAGAGTGTTCAACAATGGGTAAACTGATAAATAGAATACCAGGTTCGCGCCTTTTGATATCAAGTTTACCAGGATCGGCTTTGAGAACGCATGTTGAATCGCTCGGCAGGCCTCGCGATTTCAACATGCGTTCTCAAAGCCTTGCCTGGTAAACTTGATATCAAAAGACACTCACCTAGTATTCTCTATATATTTTTTTTTTCGTATTTCCAGGTTTCTGATACAGTCGTGGAACCATACAATGCAACACTGTCGGTCCATCAGCTCGTTGAAAACACCGATGAAACATTTTGTATCGACAACGAGGCTCTGTATGACATCTGCTTCAGAACTCTGAAACTGACAACACCAACATACGGGGACTTGAACCATCTCGTCTCTGCCACCATGTCTGGTGTCACCACTTGTCTCCGTTTCCCTGGTCAGTTGAATGCTGATCTCCGTAAACTGGCTGTTAATATGGTGCCTTTCCCACGTCTGCACTTCTTCATGCCAGGATTCGCTCCCCTGACATCCCGCGGGAGCCAGCAGTACAGGGCTCTTACAGTACCTGAACTTACCCAACAGATGTTTGACGCTAAGAACATGATGGCTGCTTGTGATCCTCGTCACGGCAGATATCTCACTGTCGCTGCCATGTTCCGTGGGCGTATGTCCATGAAAGAAGTTGACGAACAAATGTTGAATGTACAGAACAAGAATAGCAGCTACTTCGTTGAATGGATTCCCAACAACGTCAAAACAGCGGTTTGCGATATCCCACCACGTGGTCTCAAAATGTCCGCCACTTTCATTGGTAACAGCACAGCAATCCAGGAGTTGTTCAAGCGTATTTCCGAGCAGTTTACCGCTATGTTTCGTCGTAAGGCTTTCCTCCATTGGTACACTGGTGAAGGTATGGATGAGATGGAATTCACTGAGGCCGAGTCCAACATGAATGATCTGGTCAGTGAATACCAACAATACCAAGACGCCACTGCCGAGGAAGAGGGTGAATTTGATGAAGATGAGGAAGGAGGGGATATGGACGCTTAAAGTTTAACATCCCAAGTTTACTGAATTTATAAAAAACAGCTGCCAACTAACACGATTAACAATGAGATTTTGGTACTATTCGCATATACAGTATGCGCGGATCCAGAGGGTTTAAGGGCAGGGGTATAAGACCCCCCTGAAAATCACAAAAAAGGAGTTCTTAGCAAAAGTGGTCCGATTCCCCTGAAAAATCACAAAGCTACCAAGCCAGAACATCATCAACACGCTAGGGAAACGTCATTAAGATGGCGTTTACCTGGCGAGCCGATGATGTCCCGCTTGTATTGGCATTTGCATCCTCCCTCTCCTCATTAATTAATGGAAAAATCGTTGTCAAAGTTGGACCCGCTCTGGCAAACTTTCTGGATCGGTGCATGTGCACAAGCATCCCCTTTTTAAGCACACATGCTGGTGAAAAAAGTTGGACAAGAAGTAAACAAATTGGACAGCGCCTTCATCTACCACCATACGGTGTGTATACAAGCAGCAGCAAAGGCTCTGCCAAGATTGCACAAATGCACATGCTTATCGATACCTTCGCTGCTAGCGCCTGTGATAAGTTCCCGAATTCTCATGTACTGGTCAGTCCATTATTAAGAAATATAAGTAAGTGTCAATCATAAATGCAGCGGGGGATATATGTGTCACAGTCTGGGTCCTTGGTTATAGAACTGTTTCATGCTCAACTCAACCGAGCATGGTATTTCAACTGCTCATAAAACTAAAACTGTTCAAAATAAAGGCTTATCTTGCTTTAAAACCCTCAGATATTGTAGTTACCATACTGATAAATGTTAAAATGCCAATAACTGTTGGCATTTTATATTTAGTAGTATAATAACTTTCATGCTCAGTGAGTTGGGCATGGATTCTATTATAACCTCGAGGCCTATTTGATTTCGCTAAAAATGCATGTTTAATGTAAATCTGAAATACATGGTATATATATTAGTCATATTTTGATTTTCAAAGGAAGTAATATAACTCGCCGTTGTCACCCGCTGTCACTTTTGATTGTACTGAATGGATTTATATGTTTTCTTTAAAAAGTATTGTCTATATTATTATGTTTGAAACTGCCTAACCGTCAAAAGTGTTCAGATTTGATTTGCTTTATGTGACTCTGGAGTAATGGGAAGTTGCAATATTTTTTTTTTTATGTTAGCTTTTATATGAATGTTATAAAAAAACGAACTCTTCTCTTGCCATCGCAGCAATGTATTTCTGCTTTTATTTGGACCAGATCTTCAATAGTGAAAAATTCCACCTATCTGGAGAGCAACTTCTTTTAACTTATAGGTACAACTCTTCAGTTTTACCAGATGTCTAGGTCTTTGGTATGATCATTCACCAATTTCCCAACTTGTATGAGCTAACAGCGATCACTAAGGCGAGACTGTGATGCATAGTCTCGTCTGAGTTCTAGCTTGGTCCCCATGTCATATGATCTTTTTTCCTATGAGCTTCTGATACTTTGCTATGAATGTAGGACCATGATTGTCAGCAAACTTATCTGCTTGTAAGAAAAATACAAAAGAGAAACAAATTACTAATAAACAGAGTTGCTGTTTGTTTTATTGCACACATAGTTATGCGAGAAACTATACTGCAGTGGGTAGATGATACGTTGAAAGTGAGGTCAAAACTTCAGCACATTGATATACCACTGTGACAAATTTTATTGAAAAAAAGTTCACTTTTAGTCAAACGAAATAACACATTTACAACAATGGACGAACTCAAGTTGAAAGTGAAGTCAACTTCTCAAACATGATCTGACGACACTTTTAACTTAACATGTATCTCCGACTGCAGTAACACTTGTAATAAATTAAGCATAATTTAAGGCCGGCTTATTCTTTGAATACAAAGATTGGGCGTGTTGCTAAAGCATAGATTATATAATGGCATTCAAGTACTAGATGAATATATTTAAATTGAAACGTGAACGCACTGAAGCACAATAGCTTAATGTTTAGAGCCACATCCACAGAAAGAAAGGGAAAGTTCCACTTTTTAACGAGAGCACTAGTATTTTTACCCCTTTTTCTACTACGTAGATACCTGCAAACAAGTACTTTGTCAAACAGGGTTTGCACCTTACTATTTGTAAAGATAAAAACAAATCGTCATGGCAGATATACATCATAATTTAGAAATTCCTACCCATACCCTTAAGATACAAAATGAGCATTGCCATACTTATTCCATTAATATGCATGGGAAGCTCCATCAGAATGCAACTGCCTGTCAGATTTTATTTTCATCAAATGTTTCACTTCCAACTATCTTTAAGGCCATTTATACCGATGACCTCACCTCACACTTACATGTAAGACAAAAATGATTTAAAATTTCATACCTGATTCTGAATTATGATCTCATTTATGTCGATTTTCTTTTCAAAGTAAAGAAGGCAAAGATCAGGAATCAATACAATCCAGTACTACACCTGACTCGGGACACCATAAGGGAAAGTGACAAAAACACAAGAAAACATCACACACAAGAGAGCCAAGAGGTCAGCCCTTTCCCATTAGGTGATCACAAGACTGCAAGGAACAGACAAAGACAGCATAACAAAGACAAACGTGAAGCACAAATAACAAAAATGATTCACAAAAGAAGCACCACCTTGGAACTGTCAGTCAAAAAATTACTGGAGGGCTTAAACATGTTTAACAGTACCAACCTCACCCTAAGTTCTGAAGTGGATGAAGGTAAAAAATTTCCGCTGATACGTCATCCTCTTGTACATAAACATTTCCACGATAGACATGCCCCGCTTTTGCTTGGTTAGACAAACCAAAGCGAAAATGGCCCAAATATAGGCGACTCTTAAAGATTTGCTGACCGATTTCTCACTTTCGTTTCTGAAAGATCGTATTCTTCCATTGAAGAACAGACAGAGTGGATTAAAATGCGTAGATGATAGTTATTACCATGACGTGACACTGTTCATAAACAGTGAGGGAGCCTATTTTGCTCAGCCCTATGCTTTCACAACCAACTGACCCAATCTGATCCCCACAGTATTTATTTCCGTTTATTTTGACATCCAGCCAACAAAAAATCACTTACCAATTGTTCTTGTCAGACAGTGTATGTGTGAATAAATCCATAATGATATTTACACTTTACTCAACTAAACATGGTGTGTCCTATCATGTTTCATATAAAAACATTTGCTGTGATGAAAATCATTTGCATATAAAGTGGGCCAACGTGATAACTGGAGATACCCACCTCCTCTGCAGATTGCATACATCTATCTTGCATACTGCACATGATAAAAGTTGGCCGTGCCCTTGTCCAATGATTTACAAATGTCTGGAATGTGTATGGTCCGAATACTAGTTCGTGTACAGCCGATCGTGATAACATCGACAACAACATGTGCCAAATAACAAGAAAATTCAAACACTGGTAAACATTCCTTGGTGCAAACATATCTGGTGCTGTTAAAGATGGATTTAGTTGGTCATGAGGCCTTCCACATAAATTTTATCTGTATTTCCATCGCTGACACTTTTCGTAGACTATTTTCGACTTTGGAATGGGACAATACACCGCCTTCTAGCAGGTCTTTGTATGGATCGTCACTTTTACACAGCCCGTGGCTGTACCTTTTCAACATGGTTAATGTTGACAATCAGAACCCCGCCGATTTTACAACTTTAGCATGTTTTGAACGAAAATTAATCGTTTGTTGACTTTCTGTGTTTTGACAGTTTGTCTAAGCTAATGGAGGAAAACATCAGCATGCGTGCGCCGCAGATTTTTTTAGAATCATTTGATTGGCTGCAGGCGCTTATACAAGCTGTCAATCATTGTCTGGCAGAGGAGTCAATTTGCATGATTTGACCATTTTCCTGGGTTGTGAAGCCATTTGGCTCGACATTCACAAGCATCAATTGAAAAGGCTGTATCAATTATTGATGTGCAAAGGGAAAATATCATATCTATTATGGTAAGCAAATCACATACGCTTATTTTTTAATCCATGAACAAACAAATTAAGTAAGGGCGCAAAGATCATGAATCGATACAATCAAGTACGATACCAATGGGAAAGTGACAAACTCACAGTTAGACACCACCAACGAGAGCCAAGAGGTCAGCCCTTTCCCAGCAGGTGATCACAATGCACACATAAACAGACACGCACAAAGGCATAGCAAACAAAAGACAGAAAAACATAAAAAGATCAACAAAAGAAGTACCGCTTTGGAACGGTCAGTAAAATATTTTACTGGAGGGCTTAAACCGGTTTCACCCCAGTTGACCTTATTGGTCAACGGCTGTTTTTATTCTGCGCAATAACGCTCATTTCCTTATTAGACCTCGTTAGCCTTTTAGCTTCGAGATAAATGCTCATTGTTGAGCTGATATTATACTAATGACTTCGTTTATTCATTCTCTGATGTCTGTCCATACATTAATATTTCAAGCATCTCCTGTGACACTACTGACACACTGGGCCAGTTCAATTGGAATTTCATTTGGGAACTTACAACAGTTTCTTTTAATGGCCTGGATACACAACCTTGATCGCCGTCAAGCCCATATTGTTATAATTTTGGTTCTCTTCATTTTGACATGCAACATGACACGTTTCTGAGAATTAAGCCCAAGCCCAAACACATTTAATCCAGTATATAAACATAAATCCTAACATTATTATATGTTTCGTATTTGCATCCAGCAGATGAAGCAAACAGGATTAAAACGGACTCCGTTATTGCTTATTTTAAATATGCGACCTTTGTCCATGCCCAAGGTAAAGTGTGTGTGTGTGTGGCGGGGGATAAAAGGTTAGACAATGTACAAGCACAGTCCACAGTCCATATTGAGAAGTTGCTACCACAGAAACTAGTCACAAACCCTTAGAATAGAAAAAGTAGGTCTATATTTATTTTTATTGACAAGGAATGTAACGATGGTACCCTATTTGACTAATCAAAACAGTCGGAAAACTCAGCTTATATGAGCAAAACTATAGTGTCCTGGCTTCAAGAGAAACTAGTCTGTCTAACGATACCAACCTTTTGTTCTTGCGTTAAGTAATTCCCATAAAATAATCAAGAACAACTCTAATTTTAGCGTCTTCTTGAAACTTGTTCGTTTGCACTTTCCTCTGGAGTTGGTAAAGCACAGTTCAATCGTTCTTCATCACAGAGATGCCGCTTAAAAGTGGAAAGTCCTGGTGTTCAAAAGTGTTTTCTATGTGCATTAACTTCCTAGCTTAGTACTGTGCCCCCCTCCCCCAGGACAATTTTTCATGGGTGCAAAATTGTTCATTGGGACCCCCTGGATGCGAAACGAAGGTGTCCTAAAAAAATTGGTTTTGGGTATGTGAAATTGCATGGTTTCTTTGGCAACCCATAGCGAATTTGAGAATGGGGGTCTGCCTACAAAATAACTCATATCTCAGCTGTTACTTATCCTAGACTACTAAACTTAATACCAAATTAAAGCTTAGACATAAGCCTATTATCCCCTTGTTGCATATGCAAATTAGATAATTTGCATATTCATAAATATATTTATGAAAACATTAAAAAAGTGGTTCGCGAATGGGGGGTATACGTACAAGATCAATAATATCTCAGCTGCTTTTAGTCATAGATTACTAAAATTTGTACTTAAATAAAGCTTAGACATAGGCCTTTTATTCCATGGTCAAATATGCAACATATCATGTTTTAATATTATCAATGTTACAATTTGACAGGTCCATACATCCAGTGGTCCTATATGAATATTATCTCATTTGAATATTCATGAAAATGTATGAAAAACTAAAAAAATGAAAGAAAATCACGTTAAATATATAAGCCTAGGGGAGGGGTTAAGGTACGATCTATCCTGCACTCCTAGGGCCTTTTAAATTCATGCCAAATTGTTCAGTGGGACCCTCAAAATGTGAAACGAAGTTCTCCTCAGAAGAAATTTGGTATGGGCTACGTGAAAATGTATGGTTTCCATGGCAACCTCTTATATGATTATCAAGATTGGGGGTAGGCCTACAAATTCAATCATATCTAAGGTTCTACTTATTCTAGAGCACTAAAATTGGTGTTAAATTAAAGATTAGACACATGTCTTTCTTCCTGTGGTCTAATTAGTAAATCATCTAATTTTCATATGTATGAATATTAATGAAAACCTACAAAAATGAAGTAAAATCATAAAACAACAACATAAATGAACATATTTCAGCACAAACACATCATCAAGCCACCATTATGCCATTTTTTTATATCCTCAGTGATTCAACTTGATAAGTTCTTTCATCCAGTGGTCCTATAGGAAAACTATCTCATTTGCATATTCATGAATATTAATGAAATCTTAAAAATGAGGGAAAAACCATAGGTAAACTATAGTATGCAAGGGGTAATCAGTCATAAATTGAAGGCATATGACATTTCATTATGAGCATAAATTTGTCCAATTGGACCAATTAAATGCAAAAAAATATTGTCCTAAAAATAAACGCTCTTTGGTTTTTGAAATTTCATGGTTTCCATCGCAACTCATTATGTGACTATAAAGGATGGAGGTATACGTACAAAAATACTCATATCTTAACTACATCTCATCCTAGATTACTAAACATGGTACCAAGCTTATCCCTGGACAAAGCAGTTTAATTTGGTAGTTAGATATGCAAATTATCTTATATCCATATTTATGAATATTAATGTAAACTTTAGAAATGAGAGATAAAATCTCAGAAAAATTAAGGGGTGTACGTATAAAATTACCAATATCTCATCTGCTATGCGTCCTAGTGTATCAAACTTGGTGCCAAATCAATGCTTAGACATAATACTTTTAGCTTAAGGTCAGCTTTGAAAAATAGTTAACATAAATAATTATGAATTTTAATTCAAACAGAAGAAATAAATGAAAAAATCGCGGAAAATCAAGGGGGTGTATTTACAAATCTAATTATATCTCAACTGCTAAGTTCCCTAGAGTTCCAAAATTGGTTTTAAACTAATGCTCAGACAATAGTATGTTTGACAAATTATCAAATTTTATGACCATATTTTAATATTCATGAATATTGATGAAACCATGAGCATTTTTGAGAAAAATACTTGAAAATTAGGGTGATATACCTACAAATTTGCTCATATCTCAGCAGCTTATAGCCCTTGCGTAGCAAACAAGGTGCCAACTTATTGCTATGACACAGCCCTTTATCTCAATGGTAATATTTGCCAGTTGTCTCACTTACATATTCATGAAAATTAATATAAACATTAGAATAAAGAGAAAAATTGCCGAAAAATGATTGGGGTATACCTACAAAATTACCAATATCTTAGCTGCTAATTGCCCTAGAATAGCAAACAATATACTTAATTTAAGTCTATGCATAGCAGTTTTACCTAGTGGGAAGATATAAGGATTAACCAATTTGTATAAGCTCAATATAAATAAAAACTTAAAAATGCAAGAAAAAAATGTATACAAATTGATAGCAGTGTATCTACAAAATTACTCATAACTCAGCTGCTATAAATCTTATACTTTTTTTCTTTAACTCAAAAACACTTAGGATGATGTGTTTGATATGGTACCAAGCTAGTTACTATTGGGCAATAGAAAATTAAGATATGAATCACTTTGTAGGTATACCCCGTTAACTTTCCTGTATTTTCTCTAATTTCTTATGTTTTCAGCATTATTCATGAGAATTTGAATTTGATGTGTTTTGAATTGGATCATTTTGGTAAACATGTTGTGTCTATGCATTGACTAAGAATAAGGTTTGGCACTATTTGGCACTTAACTACTGCGATATGAGTAATTTTGGAAGTGCACCCCCTTGATTTTTCCTCAATTTTTCATTAATTTCTTCTGTTTTCATTAAAATTCATGAATATTCATGATAAATATTTTCATATTATACCTTATGGTTAAAGTACAATGTCTAAGCATTGAATTGGCACTAGGTTTGATACACTAGAACACATGGTAGGTGAAACATTTGTCATTTCATATGTACATCCCTTAATTTTTCTAAGTTTTCATTAATATTCATGAATATGCAAATGAGATCATTTTCATAAAGGACCACTGGATGAAAGAACTTATCAAATTGAATCACTGAGGATATAAAATGACAAACAATGGTGGTTTGATGATGTGCTTGTGCTGAAATATGTTCATTTAAGTTGTTTTTTATGATTTTACTTCATTTTTGTAGGTTTTCATTAATATTCATAAATATGCAAATTAGAAGATTTACAAATCTGACAAGAAGATAAAAGACATGTGTCTACAAACAGTGACTGTCTGTGGCTTTAATTTGACACCAATTTTAGTGCTCTAGTATAAGTAGAACCCTAGATATGATTGAATTTGTAGGCTTCCCCACCCCCAATCTGGAGAATCATATAAGAGGTTGCCATGGAAACCATGCATTTTCGTGTAGCCCATACCAAATTTCTTTTGAGGAGAGCTTCATTTCACATTCTGAGGGTCCCACTGAACAATTTGGCATGAATTTAAAAGGCCCTAGGAGTGCATGATAGATCGTACCTTTACCCCTCCCCTGGGCTTATATATTTTACGTGATTTTCCTTCATTTTTTTTTTTAATTTTCATGCATTTTCATGAATATTCAAATGAGATAATATTCATATAGGACCACTGGATGAACGGACCTGTCAAATTGTAACATTGATTATATTAAAACATGTAACAATGACAATATTGGGATGAAATCAGCCTATTTATATTTGTAATGAGTTTCCCTTATTTTTTAGCGTTTTTATTAATATTCATGAATATGCAAATTATGCAAATTTGATATGTTGCATATTTGACCATGGAATAAAAGACCGATGTCTTAGCTTTATTGTAGTACAATTTTTAGTAATCTACGACTTAAAGCAGCTGAGAATTATTGATCTTGTACGTATACCCCTATTCGCGAACCACATTTTTGATGTTTTCATAATTATTTATGAATAGCAACAAGGGGATAATAGGCCTATGTCTAAGGTTTAATTTGGTATTAAGTTTAGTAGTCTAGGATGAGAAACAGCTGACATATGAGTAATTTTGTAGGCAGACCCCCATTCTCAAATTCGCTATGGGTTGCCATAGAAACCATGCAATTTCACATAGCCCAAACCAATTTTCATTGAGGACACCTTCGTTTCGCACCCAAGGGGTACCAATGAACAATTTGGCACCCATGAAAAATTGTCCTGGGGGAAGCAAGGTAACCTAAATTGGATGCCAGGGTACTGGTTCAACCCAGGAAGACCCTTCCCTTGTTTAACTGAAAGATTGTTGATGGGACGTTAAGAATAAAATAAAACAAACAAACAAACAAAATCATCGACATGGTATGATTTCGCGAATTTATATCAAGGGAAGTAATGCAGTCAATTGAGTGTAATGATGTAAACCGAAGCACTCCGAAAAAGAGGATTTTTCCGACAAGTTTTGCCTCCTTCATGTGACGTATTTGTAACCTAGGCCCAGCATTAACCAATCAGTGATCCCGAAATTTTCGGAGCTGAAATTTTGCAAACATTGAGTTCAGCTAGAAGAGGTCGGCGTAATTTCTGTAAAAAAGTTGCAGTTCGTCTTGCATTTGGAATAAATTCTCCAGATTTTAACGACTGCATGTAGAAAAAAGTTATTGAAAACCTGGACTTACCACTTTTAGCGGCATCTCATTGTTGGAAGTCAGAAATAGCGAAGTTGAACTGTGTTTTTTACCATCTCCAGACGTAAGTGAAAACGAAGACGCTAAAATAAGAGCTGTTTTTAATTATTTTATGGGCCTTAATCAACGTAGGAACAAAAAGTAGGTATCGTTAGATAGGCTAGTTTCTCTTGAAGCCAGGACCCTATGTTTTACTTATAAAGTTGAGTTTTCAGGCTGTTATGATGAGTCAAACAGGGTACCCTAACAACTAGCGTTACAGTCCTTGTGTATGTTTACAGATACACGCCTAAGTTTTCAAAAAAAAAGTTGGTGACAAGTTCCTGTGGTTGCTACATACAGAATTAAAAAAAAATGGAAGTTATTTTAACAAAGCGACACTAGCATTTTCAGGATAGATTATCCGAAGTTCAAATTCTGTGAGATTTTTGTATGCATATGGAATATTTATTTTTGTGCAGCTAAACATTGGCGCGACACGTCGCATCTTCACTAAAAGGGCAGTCTTGTCTAAAATATAATGACATAACTTCGGCATACTACAGAAGCAATAAAACATATTTCTTATACTTTTTAATTCCAAACTTTCATACAACTTTTTTTCTAACAGCTAATTCTTTGTACACGTGGAAAAGCGGTAATAAAGCAAAATGGTTGGCTTGAATTAGTGGAATTTGAACTCAATTCATCGCATCTGAACGTTTTTATATCAATATGATTGTCTAAAATCGGCGATAATGTTTGCATTACTCCAAAATGGTCTGAGAGTCGGTGTCCGTTGATTTTTATGTCATCAAATATTCTTTGGCTACTCTGAAATAGGAGAGAATAAATAAAATGAAAACAGAAAATAGACCCGAAAAAGAATTACTTCGAAAGATGATAAGTGACACCTAAAGAAATAATATTATACCTGTACGTTAATGAAACAAACAAGAATAGGGGCGGACTTGATTTAGCTGTTCCCTTTACTCTTTTTACTCCGAACAGGCAGAACAGAAATCAAGTGTGCTGGAACATCTGTGCTGGCGTACTCTGGCTACTCCGTCTTCCAAGGTGGTGTAGACAGAACAGTCACGTGACCTTTTCCAAAATAAGATGGCGGAGCACTCAGCACTGCCTACACTGTACTGAGATAGTTTTCTGTCTTTCCTGATAAGTTCTGATAATTATTCATATTGAAAAAATATGGTCATTAGTAAAAGGGATTTAAAGTACATGTATTTTGTCATTCTTTTTTCTTCTTCTTAGCAATCGGGTTGTGTTATATTTTCTTAATTCAAACAACAATCGCTTGATTTACTCTGGAGTACTCCAAAGTGCCAAGTTTTGCTTGTTTTAGATGACTGTTCTGGCGTATTCCGCGTACTCAAAACTTCTAAATCTAGTCCGCCCCAGGTTACAGTATGACAAAACGCACATGATTACATTTCCAGATAAGCTGGGGCACACGTCCAGATGACGAATTAATGATTTTTGTTGTCCTCTGAACATTAGCTGGTTGGAATTGTTTATTATACAATGTAAATACCAAGGGATCACAGATACGAATTTCCAAATTAAGATTAAGATTAATCTTTCCTTGCAAGCAGTGACTTTTTTCGTCTGTTGTTAGCCTTTGCAAACAGTTTGGACACAGATCATGACCAACAGAATGTCTGTCCTGATCTGGATCCAAACCGTTTGAGGCTCTGATAGTGTTCCTGAAAGTTTTTTTATGAAAAAAAGAGTTATTTTTTAAAAAGAAAAAGAGTCAGCAGATCACAACAGAAGCATAAAACATTACCCATCATGCATGGAGTTAACAAATATGATATATATCCATAATATAATCCATCTTGGGCAGTGGAAAATTTAAAAAAGAAAAAAGAAAATACAATCAAATTAAACCTTTTGTATACCAATGGTTTCTCCCTTCTGGTTTAATTCAATAATTTGAGATAGTCCATTGTACATATCTAGGAGTATCAGGTTATAATTTAAAAAAAAAAATATTTTTTTTTAGATCTTTATTACGGTAGGCCCTGGTGAAATGCCGAATAACATTGCATTTCATCTGGGTCTTCACTGTTTGTAAAAGTATCTGTATAGTGGTTTCCCGTATACAAAGGGTCAAAATTGTTTAGGGGCGTCCTTTTTGTTGTTACAATTGCAGGAATGAAAGAAAAATGAAACTTTTGCAATCTGCCCAGGTGTGATTTTATATTTGTATATAATCTGCGTTTTTCTACACTTCAAGCGTACAGTGCAGTTTGGGTGTGCACCTGAATCATATTCATTATATTATGTGTACATGTACAAGTAAAGGGGCTCTGGCAAGACTGTGCTGATTCCTGATCATTCGCTGGTCATCGTATCAATCAAGAAATAATGATTATTCCCTGTTCGTTATCCTCTTTTTGAAAACACTAAATCCAAATCAGAGGGCTTCGTCAGACCAGGGTCTACAATGTTTTCCACTCTGACTGAACTACAATACGTACATGTACAGCTGGAATGCTCCAGTCTAATAGGATAAAAATGGGGTAGAGTATAGGGCTGCTCCATGCGAGTTGAACATTTCTTGTACTTCAACAACAGCAGAATCTAGGGCGAAGATTGGTACCAGTAAAATGCATTTAAGCCCCCCGGTGGCTTAGGCTGCTGTCCGTTCTCAGGCGGTGGTTCTGTTGTTGTTCTTGACTTTTTGTTTATTGTTACTCCCATTGTGGGAGTCTGTAATTGTTCTATGTTTTGTTGTACGTTACTTTATGTCCATTCTAGTATTGCAATCATCTTGATGGGGAAGAGAGAGCTGATTGCTTTGGTTAATTTGTCTTCCTGGTGTCTCGTGATGGTTGAGCCGCTCTTCCTCGCGGTGCCACGGGGTTGTCTGCAGTTTGTGATTGTGGTATTTCCTGATCATACTCACTTACTATTTTTCACGTTAACTTTGCAAGAGACCTGAACATTTATTGCTTATATTTACATTTTATTATAAACATCTAAAATAAAGAAATCATTTATAAATAAGGGGAAAATTAGCTTTGTATTGAATAAGTTATTGTATTAACGGTCTTGTTGGAGTGTAAAACGGAAAAGCAGAACAGCCAGTGTGAACACGGACAGCCAATTGAGCAAACAAGAGCCTTGTTTTGCACGTGCGACTCAGGTGTGGCTCGCTGTCAATCACAACATCAGTACCGCTGCTGGCTAATGAATTCGAAGTTCGAAGTGCATTGCACGGGCAAGTGAGCTTGGCAGCTTTAAATCAAATGTGTGTAATTCATGAGGCTATGAACGGTTGCAAAAATCTAAAGATTTATTAAAGGATTGCTTAGAAAATGTAGATATATGAAAATGAATGACTTACAGAAACACTGTATCCCTTGAAAAATATATGGTCTATCGTAACTTTGTCCTGGTCTGATAAATTGTAGGGATTTTCTTCAGCACTACAAAATGTACATTCATCTAGAGACTGAGTCTGGAAGGCACCCGTCAATATCGCATATATTTCTGAAAATGATTCAAATCAAATTAATATAGTGACTTTCACATTTTCGGCCTACGAACTGCTTTTGTATGCATTGTAATCAACCTTTTTATTTGCTTGAATACAAATATTTATTGCGCTTAACTGTGTTCTGGATATTTATTTCGACAAAGTCCAGTTCTGGATTTTCCAAAAGAGGTAAACCTCAAAAAGATCCATATGGTCGCTCCGAAATGAGCAGGCTCATATGCTAAAGAGTAATCTGTCTAAATCATCTGATTTTTTTTTAAATCCAGCCCCAACCCCTGGAAAATCACAAGTGGGTATATGTTTCCTTTGAAAATCTAGTCCAATTGCTTCTTGAGGGAGGATTCGTATGGCCCTCGTGAAGTACGTTGGTGACTAAACAATCATTGTCAAGAGCCCCCTGAAGGAATTTACTGTATCTGCCCATGTAATATTAGGGTAGTTACAACTGGTGACTTCCAAAATGACCATCTAGAAAATAGAGATTTTCTACTTCTTCTTATGAACCGTTTTTGGAAGAACAAGCGGATACTTAGTTATTTCATGGTATTTGATATGATATGGACGATCGCACGTATGACCATCCTCCTTCTATCAAAATTTGATTTTCTATCTGGCCCTAAAGATCAAATTTTGACTGAAGTCAAAGGTGTATGAATATTGTTTTTGTGGAATTCAGTCATGCGTGGCTCCGCTCGCAAGCATATGTCTGAACCAGTAGGTTAACTATGATCCATACTTTTGATAGAAGATAAGTATCTACATGTATAGGGAAACCATCAACTTTGAGTCAGTCTTTTTCCAGAGCTGCCCATCTCTGTACAAATGAAATAATGGACCAGTCATGATCAAGAACTGTGTTTTTTTTTTTTCTGAATGTTGAATGTCGAGACGATTTGAAACAGTACCTGGTTGGATATCGATTGTATGTGGATGAATTCCCTGCCCAACATTGACGTCACCAGCGAGGATTAGACGATCAGCTCCCGAAAGGCTTTCACAAGTTGTTGCATTCATTAATGCCTTGTGAGACGTAGCCCGTTATACCACTGAATGAAAGAAGAATATCAACTGTAAAATGAATAAGAAAATAAATAAAGAAAGAAAACTGAGGATCTTACATGAGTGCTCATGTAATATTGGATTTAATAAACAAGTTGAGGAAAAGATATAAAATGCGAGTCTTGCCTAACATTTTATCGCTTGTTTCGCAATGAGTTTATCAAATACAAAAGCACAGGAGCACGAATGTTAGTTTTAATACCACATACTACTAATCTTAAAGGTAATTTAAAATCGTACTTTTTGCGTGCAAGGTTAACGATTATGCAGATTTAATGTGACGTTATGTTCACCCTTCTATAACGTTACTGAAGTTTATCAAATTTTATACATTAAGGATATTTACTTTTTGACTCGGGTGAATACCTAATGCATATGTGCGGTGAAAAATCAGTATTCTTCATGAGTGCTTAGCATCAGTAAAAATACTGTTATAAACACCATACAAGATGAAATATATTAAAACAGCACTTAAAGAAAGTATTTCAGATGTGCCTCAGGACAGACTTAACGTGAAAACTAGCGCTATGCCAAGCCAAAGAGTAACATCATGCTTAGCGTTATTTCTGACAAAAAGCTTTCCATTAAAAACCTTTTGGCAAATTTTCCAGTCCCAGAACTATCTAAAAGCCTTGTTACGCTACAGTGAAAAAATATAATTTGTATCAATTTATAAATAAATTAATATGATGTTTAAATAATTAAAGACATACCATGCGCAGTGAGTGAATCGTTTCTCCCAGAAAAGCAATTACATTTGCTAACAATAATATGAATAAAGATCGGTGGTGTAAATATTGATATATGCCCATCACATAGTGATTTAAAAATAGATTCGGCCAGTACCATTTTTTTCTACCAAAGTTGCTCCTTGCCAATCTATATGATTGTTCTGTGACAATCCATATGCACTTTCCCACACGTGTTGAGAATAGCTGTTTAAAAGGTATATGATACTTTCATTTGAACTTGCTTTCTATATACGATCCGTCAAGATATACTGTCGAATGAGTGCAGCCTACCTGTCCCACATTGTCAATCTGAAAATAGCCTACAAAAGCAAACTTATAAACAAATACTTTTTAAAATATTTTTTTCTGACTTTGCGCTAATACCATAATGATAAAAACATATGTGGCTAATTACCATGCGCATCATTCCTGCATCTGTGTCCTATCAATTGACCATTTACCAATTCAGATCAAAACAGTTTTCAGATTCCAACAATTTTTTGACAAAATAAAGTAATTAAATTGTGACCGAAATCTATTGACCTTTTATAAGACTTGATCGTCTCAACACCAAAGACAGAAAGATAGCTCAAGTGATGTACACAATTTCCAAATGTTAACCCTGGCTACAAATATGAAAGTGGCTGAGACTCAGATTGTCTGCTCTATGCGTATATATAGTTATTTCGAATCGCGCAAGACCTGAACTTGTTGACTAGTGGTTAGCCCTAAACAGGCTATAAAACCAGAGAACCCAGGTCAATTTCCGTGTCGGCACCTATTTCCAGCATGTTTTCTTCTTCTTTGTTTAGCATTTTAATGCTGAATTACTTCATTTTACTGATACCAGCTCCCTAGATTCCGTTGTGTTAAAACAATACAATTGTTAAGTTCGCATTGAGGCTTCCTAGTTATATTGCAATGAATCACCACAGAAAAACAGTCTAATCAAATTAACACACTATGATGAAACAAAAAAAAAGGCTCACGACTAACAGATAGTCAGCGGTAAAGAAAACCTCAAGTTGAGTCACGGAGACAAGTATCAGGCGTCATCCGACCGATTGAAGCTCTATGTCAGCTACGACATTGAGTCTGTGGCCTGACCCACTGCCATGCAATTAAAAAAAGAAACCATAACTATAAACCGTGGGTTTACAACCAGGTATGCAGACTGTAGCATGATATTTATGTTATATCCAACTTTTTTACAACGTTTTATTATCTTTTTGAGTTGATCACTAAAATTAGATTGTCCAACAATTCTTTTGAATTAATATGTTATATTCCCATAAAAATACTGTTGTATAAGAGTTTTAAACCAATATTGTATTTAAAAATCAACTCTGTTTGAAAATGCGTTACCAATTTTAGGACATTGATAACCTTGTTTCAATAAATAAGCAGTCAAAAATAGGTTTCTGTTGTTGAAGTCATCAACATTAGAACATACTGTCGCAAAACAAATAAGCTACGAAATACATACACCATAGGAATGGGAGCGAGGAACATCTCCATCAAGAAATGGGAATTTTCTATTTCAAAATTAAAATCATCCCGTTTATCATAAATTTTTAGATAAAATTTTTCCAATTCCAAAAAGGGGGGGGGGGCTTCAGTTTCAAAGGAATTCGCCTATTTATCTTAAAGTTTAGTGGGATATATATAAGGATTATCAATATTAAGCAATTCATCTGGATATCTTGAGGTAGAGTTAAAAGCTTCAATAACATCAGCTTGATTATTGTCAGAAAGGGACAACATGAAGTATCTCTCATAACGAAACAAAAACATTTCTGCAACAAGAGGAGCACAATTAGTACCCGTAGGAATACTAACAATTTGTCTATAAAGTTTTGAGCCAAATCTTGAAAAATAATTTGTCAGAAAGATAATGGAGAACATCTCACATCTTCTGACAAATTATAGCAACCAACCAACGAGTTGTTGCCGCACAGCGGCAACAACGAGGGTTGGTTGCTGTTACGATTAGAGGCTCTGTTCTGTTCTATTCATCCGCTATATTAAGGCCTGATTTCCATTCTGTCAAAACAGAGTTCCGGTATCTATACCAGGCTATCGGAGGCTGTACCTATGCGACCGTTTTTTCGAGCAAAAAATGGCGGAAAATTAAGACAAGAATGCCCACAGCCTGGAGGATAACGGTTATTACTCTTCAATAAGCTTGGTTTTAGTTATCAAAATACTAGCCAGTACTAAATAATGGATTGGAAATGTTCTCCTATGTAGATTTAGCTCGAGGTTTGTCCCTAAATTCGATATTTGCCTCGGAAACAAGTGTACATTCTCTCTGCTCAGTGAAACACCGCTACATAAACCGATTTGCGAGGCTGTTTTCAAATGATTCCATTTGAAATCACAAAGTAAATACCTGATTTATCCGTAGTTAAACACTATATATGTACGGTCATTTGCACCATTTATCTCTTTTTAGTTTATTTTGTATGTCTCAATCATTTTATACACTGTACGCCACACTGTTTTTTCCATTTATACTGTAACGTTTTTCGAGCAAGGTTAACATTCCATTGTATGAGTATTTCGAGCAAGATAAAGCCACTGTATGCGTATTTTGAGACCAGAATTATTGGACGGGTATTCTGAGCAGAACCTTGATGGACAAAATAGAGCTAAATGGACCAAGCATGGTGTCTGCTCACATTAGGCTGGTAACATTTCTTTAGCCCAGTCTATCTGTGAGTCGTGGGCCTTTTTCTTTGTTTCATCAGATTATGCTAATTTGATTTGATTGTTTCTCTGTGATGATACACTGCAATAGAAAACCTCCATGCCATCTACACAGTTTTTGTTTTAACAACAACAGAATCTAGGGCAAAGATTCGGTACTAGTAAAATGTGTCTAAGCCCCACTCCAGTGGCTTATGCTACGGTCTGTTCTAAGGCGATGGTTCAATTTCTGTTGAATCATTGTTAATTGTTGCTCCCATTCTGTGGTCCCTTGTGTCCATGTTTTTTGTGCATTGCTTTGTGTCCTTAATAGTTTTGCAATCATCTTGACAGGGAAGAGAGAGCTGGTCGCTTTAATTTGTTTGTCTTCCTAGTGTCTTGTAACTGATATGTCTGTGGCTGTTCCTTAAGGTGCTGTTGGTGTGATTGTGGTATTTCCTGATTATGCTCACATCATTTTATAGCTGTGTGGCGTTAACTCAACAGAGACAGGGTCATGCTATTTTTACTCAATCTATTAGGCAAGAATGAGTGTCGAAATTCAACCATGTAATTGTTGGTATTATGATATAATTCTAACATTTTATGTCATAAATAGACCAGGAGTTTATTTCTATATGAGCCTTAGTATTTAACTGGCAAAGCTTACCTGTCAGATCAGGTTTGACTGCAAAAACACAATCCTGAGGTCTTCTACCACATTGTTAGTCATTTAGTACTGTCAAATTGCAGTAGCAAATTTTCTGTAGGACGTGATCTTTCTATGTACCCTACGTTGCATAATGGTAATAAGATAATGAGAGAAAACAGGCATGATGTTCGCCTATTGCTGTTTTTTCAAAACAATATTTTCCTTTAAATGTGTGTTTTATATCTATGCACTGACATAAGACAGTAAAACAATATAAACCTTTTAGACAAAAGACATATCAGACGCAAAAATGCCTTATGGAAGGGATGGATATTCCCCCACCACCCTAATATAACGGTATCATAATTTGAAAAAATGTAGTCTTTCCTATTTCTTAATTGATCAAATAAAAAAAACATATCATACATCAATTTTAGCTTTATTCTTATGGTATGTTTTTAGTGTTTGACATGCAACAAAATCAAACAAAGAACATACCATTTAAACAGACAGCCCAAGAAAGCATGTATTACTCAAAGAGTCAATTTTAGTGTACATTTTCTGTTGCAATATTTTGTATCTGTGACCTATATTTAATTCTTATATATCGACATGAAGCTGGTCTTAAAAGCATTTAATCAAATGCAGAAAACAGGCGGTATGTGATTATACAATAAAACATATGATATAACAGTTATATACGTTACTTATTTTCAAATGTATTACTATTTAATGCAGTACAATCATTAGACCATGAGCTGCCAAAACACCTCCAAAGATGGAAGTTGTAGACTGTGATTTTCTAAAACCTCATATTTTAACCACAAAATAAAGTATGTTTGCTCTTTATCAGTTTTAAAGTTACCCTGCAATAGTAATATTTACTATGTTACCCTGCAAAAATAGGAATTTATATAACCTTAATATCAAATGATTCCTTTTTCTTGCATATTGATATCATTTTTAATTTGAAAGCAAATTACTAGCACTACAATATTAACTAATTAATTTAGGCAGACTGTTGTTACTTTTATATATTTTACTTTCTTTTAAATATAAAAGTTTATGCATTTATGACACTATATGAATAAGTACTACTAATTTATGTAATGTACTGTCATTGGAGTGCGCAGTAAAGAAAGAGAGAAATGATGAATATTGCATTTGACACAAAATGCAACTAAGAATTTACTCCAATAAAGCATGGCTGATTAAATCGCTTAAAACTGTAATCGTTTAAGACAGCACTTCAAGTCAGAGTGTTTTATCAAATTTGTAAGCAGCATATAAAAACACACACAAAAAACTACTTACTTTTATGATCAAATAATGCTTCTTAAATGCTTATATGATAATCTTTCATCTCTCTGAAATGTATATGTTTGCTTCTTTTTTATATAAGGAATGATATATACAATACATTTTATCACTAACTACAGCCTAATTTAGATTTAAAAAAATAATATATATATTAAATGATTGTAGTTGCTTAGTAAGATCTGACGCCCATTGTGTAAGCCACCAGAATACATATATTTATAGCATATAAGCTATTGATTACACCAACTATATTGATAACGTTTGGGGACAAAAGCTAACCCATAACTCCTAAAATTGCCTAAAATATGTCTTTTAAAATATAGGTCAAAATTGAGAAATGAAAAGAAATGAAATATTAAAGCAAACATTAATCTTGTCATAAGAAAAAGAAACTGATTTTTATCATAATGGTTTCTGCCCCATGCATGAAACATGACATGCCTATCCCTATGGTAATAATAGTAAGTAAGTGTGCAAAGATCAGGAATCGATACAATCAAGTACCACACCTGAATCTCTTGATAGGTTGGTGAAGAAAGAATGCAAGTTAGGAATAGGATCTCTTATTAACTGTTATCAGCTTAGTAAATGATCAGAAGAACTAAGTTGGTGTGATAAACGCTTCCATGTGTCATCATCTGCATATGCATAGAGATGCCAGTGTACAATGTAATTTTGAGACAGTCTCTTTCAAGATTAATTGATTACAGACATGTATTATGCATCCTATCTAATGTAACATGTATTAAATTTTATTCTACCAACTCTTAGAGGATTGCTTCTATCTGGAATGTAAGCTTAGTTAAATTGTATGCTACCACCTGAATAAAAACTTTAGCTTTCTTATCGTAAATTAAAATAGATATACAAAGAACTAGCCTGTATCATGTTAGGAATTATGTTTGTATATTGTGAACAGCAAAAAACTGGGTACACAGTTTGTTTTAAATAACTGATTGGACTTCTTTCAATTTAATTAAACTTAGCTTATTTCAGATAAATATAACAAAATCTACATCCAACATATATAAGCTTTCAGACCCAATTATATACTGTCTTTGACAACAATTTGGACAAACATAAGACCTTATGCTATATTTTTATGGTTATATATGTTACTTTGATAAATTTGTTAGAAACTGAAAAAGTATCTTTCTACTATTACTGAAGTGCTATCCTTTTCTTTGTTTATGAGTTTTAAAGTATTAACTTTGGACAAATCAAAATAATATGTTGTAGACATAAAACGTTCGGATATTTACTTTTTCAGAAATGTGTATAGATATAGTTTCTTGATAAGAACTGATAGTTATCTTAGGTCAAACTGATATCTTGTCATAAATTCAACACATAAAAACAATTTTGGGATTAAATAAAGTATTATATGACATAAACTATAAGGTATTAAGCAATATATATAGTAATTCTTAAAGTCTGTAATGTATGTTGCATATTGACATACAAGCAACAAAAGGATTAATTTACACCAGAAACTATGTTAATTATGGCTTATCACTCTTATTTATCTGCAGAATGCTCATATATGGTTTTGTTTTCTCTGACAATTAGAGAATATTTTTATTGTTGCGTTTAACTACTGGATCATTAATAATGGGTAACTAACATAAAGAGTAAGGACTAGCCTTCTATAACATTTCTAGGCACCAAGATCAGTTGTTGATTTAAAAAAATGTTTTTTTTTCGCTTACCTGATTAATTCATAAAAGGCAAACATGTTCAGGATACATGGAGCTAAGCTGATGTCATCCTATAGCTAGACATATATCTTATTTTAGATGTAGTTTGTCATCGATGACGAACATTCCATTTAAATACCAAAGCAGATTGATGGTAGGCATACCATGTTTTTTCCCTTCATACCTTCAATGGGTACATATTTTTGCACAGACAATGTAATGGTGGCTTTATTGACATAAGCCATGTGTATGTCCATTAAATAGAGGTGCAATAGCTAACATGTATCTTAATTGACTTTATACTAGGCCTTTGTTTATTATAGCATCAATAAATGAATAAGAATTGGGACATTCCATAAAACTACAATATAAAATTTGTCAGTGAAATAATATCTATTCTGTTGGTGAACTATCTTGTCAGTCAATTGTCTTGATTCTCATTAAAAACAAAAGAAGTAGCGTAGTTTGCTGTTTGTTTGTCCGTCTGTCTAATTGCCTCTCTAGATAGACATGTTATGACTCAGAATCGCCAAAGGCTTTGCTACTCGAACTACCCATACAGAAATTATGCTCAAAATACTCATCCAGAAGCATTGCATAACTCGAAATACCCATCCACCTCAACTCGAAAAACGCTACAGTTTATATGCCGTGTAAGTGGAACTTTTGGTGTGCGTACAGTCTGGAAATGGCCATAAAACTGGGGTTAAGCTTAGAAATAGCAATATGTTTCGGATACATTTACTTTTCTCTTCATGTCACGGGTTTAACATGAAGAAAATATGAAATAAAAACTATCCATTCATGACAAAATTGTGAATTCAATGACCCATACCCAGGCAAATTTTACTGAGCAACAGCCGTTTCAGCAGCATTTTTATTTATAACAGCAAAATAAAACATGTATAAACGAAAAATAAGAAACATTTTAAGAAAAATTCTATATTGGAAGCAGAATGCGCATTCAATCTGTTAAATCAAATAGACAAACTATGCATTTACCTCGCAAATTTCTCCCACTGGTGTGGTTCATCCTCCAACGTCCGCCATTTTTTGCTCGAAAAAACGGTCGCATTGGTACAGCCTCCGATAGCCTGTATACGGAGTCGATTCGATCGAACTAAGAACCTTATTCTACCTTTGAAAAATGTGCCGTGATTATCATTGACATTGAAAAAATACAAAAAGTAAAAGTGAATCTCGAAGATGCCAGTTTTGTTGATATTTAACTTGTATTTTAACCATAAGACCCAGGGATTTTTTTCGATCACAAGGAGCTCGAACGTTAACGATAGCTCTTTCAAGTAAGCGGCTGTGTGATCCCCATGACGTGACGTCACAATTCTTATATCGTTACTTCACGACGTGATAACGACTTGAGCCAAACGCCAATTGCCACGCGCATCGTCGCGCCTTTGAGAAAAGACGGCCACAAATGAGCCGCGACAATGTGATATGTGCGACCAGCAACGACTCAGATCAGCCTGCGCAAACACGCAGTCTGATCAGAGCCTTTGCTAGTCGCTTTCAAGAATTTTCTATGCATGTTATGCTAATGACTGAACATCATTTAGAGTTTCTAGGCTTAAAAGGAGGCTGCACAGGCTCGTCTGAGTAATGACACATTGTTGAAAATCACATGTCGGTTCTCAAGTTAAAATCCTTATGGTATCCAATAGGAACTTCCGTTCAAAAGTCCCAGCGCCTGCAGGATTATTTTATTTCCTTATACTCAGAGCAACAACAATTTACTGAAACACGTTTGTCACTTTTCATAAGGTGTTCTGTGCCAGGTGTGGTACTAATTGTATCGATTTCTGATAATTGCCTTCTTCCTTACTTTTTATACTCACATGATGTTTGGCTGGCTTGTGTTGAACATCTGAAATTTTCAGTATGTCAACATTTTCTTTAATGCACACGTGCAAATTAGCAGTGTTTAGTTTACTTTTATGTATACAGCGACTCGGAGCAAGCGGCCAATATGTGCATGAAAGATGCTTGTCTTTGGCTGGGCCCACCGTGGCTGAACTTTTAAGGCTTACTTCAGCTGTGACTTTCTGTGGGCAATGAGTCATTTTTTTTTGTTTCACCATACCGTGTTAATTTGATTAGATTGTTCTCTGTGATGATACATTGCATAAGTTAGGAAGTCTCCACGCGAGTTAAACAATTTTTTGTGTTTTACCAACATAATCTAGGGCGAAGATTTTGGCCCAGGTAAATGCATTTTAGCCCCCCCACTCCAGTGGCCTGGTGAAATATGCTAAATAAATCGGATTTTTTCCTGTAATGATGGATTGCATTACAAAGGTAGGAAGCTGTATGCGAGCTACATGTAAACAAGCTATTTGCTCTAACAACAGCAGAATCTTGAGGTGTCTGCTCTAAGGTGATGGTTCTGTTGTTGTTGTTGATGTTAGTTAATTGTTTGTTGATGCTCAAATAGGATGTGTGCCTCTTGCTTTATGAGGCAGTTCTTAGTGTCTTTTCTAGTTTTGTAGAACAAAAGAGGGCTGATTTAAGGCCAGATTTTCTTTATTAGTTGATTTACGAACCCTCCTACATTATTTTTTTAGAAAGTAGAAACAAAATTAATTTCTTAAAAAATCTTTTTATATTATCCGCCGACTCTAAATATTATTTGTATCGTTGAAAATTTTTGTTATAAAAAATTGAGGTTCTGTCTGTGTATTTTTGAGAGTGGCACTGTTAAAAGTAATTGTCCTGTCCAGATTTTTAGGAAAATGGTGAAATATTTAAAGATTTAAGCTTACCTTACTAGTTTTACTGTTTTTTTCTGGCTATATTAAAAAAAAAGTTCTGAAAATGACCAGTGAACTGGTCATTTTCAGATTTTTTTACCGTCCCCCCGACCCTAAATCTGAAAAAAAAATCCCGTAAATCAACTAATAAAAAGATTCTGACCTAAGTCTGTAACCTATTCATGTAACAGATAAACTTTTATTCATGTTAGAGAGTTAAAAGTTATCTTTGCCTATCGTATTTTAAGTAAAATGGTACCTGCTATTCTGGCAACAGATACCAGAGAATTCAGATCATCTGATTTCTAGTTTTTATAATTCAAGTGTTTTTTTTTCTTTTCTTTGCACCAATAACGTTTGTAAGACTATTAAATCTCAACTCAATTTGTAAATACAATAAAACCTGTGTAAAATGGCCACTCAAAAATAGACAAAACAAAGATCTTAATGACAAATGGTAGCTTAATGAAGGTCGAAAGTATTTCAGCATTGCAGCATCGCCCAATGAACGGATGCTATTGACTGTCAAACATTCACGCCTCAATCGATATTGTACCATGTATTTTACCGCATGTAAATGGACTTAGTGAAATAAAGTTTATTTGATTTGATTTAATTTGACCTGCATTAAGCGATAATTGGTATTGAAAACCAATTTTGGTGTTCTTTTTGGTGACCGCTTAAGACAGGTTTTACTTTAGTTCTATTTAAGCTCTGGTGGCTATTTTGTTCAGCGGAGCATAACTATTTTTACAAACTAAGTAAATGGTATTATGGGGAACATTTTATTAAACTATTTCGAAGGTTTTCTAAAGACAAGTAGTTTACGAGAAGATATCAATCAAAGATATATCTATTTTAGCTCTGGTGAGCATTTAGTTCAGCAGCGCAAAACCATTTGTGAATTTCGGGAATACTTCCTGATTGTCATACGGTTCAGATCTAGATCAGGATCAAAGTTTAGTCGACGGTTTGTCAGTCCTGTTCTGGCCATGGGCCCAAACTATTTGTAAAGGTTATCAACAGATGTATACACCCATGATCAATTTTCGGCACACTAATTTCATGTAAATTTTATTCAAGAATCGATTAAAATTGTTTTATGAAAAATATGTTTTTGACTTTTAATACTGCTTTCGTAGACATCTATCAATCCTTAACATATTCAAAAACGGTTATGAAGTCCACATGTCAAAGGTTAAATGTTTTAAAATTCTTGAATTCTAATTGCATTGTATGTGTTTTGTAAAATGTTTAGGATTTAAACACACATTTGACAGCTTAACCCATATAAACATAGCGTCCTTTTATGCGGGACGTAGACAAATAGTGCAGTCCCAGACCAGATCAGGGTCTCCACTGTTTGCTTGCAGAATGTTCTATTAAGATTTGAATAAGAATAAAACAAATGCCACCCAACATCCATTAAAACAAAAATGGACTGTTCCAATTGATTACGGTGGGAAATTCCATTCAGCTTAAATGGGTTAAGTCAATTAGGAACATGGCGCTATAAATGTTGAAAACAAAATTTTTTCACGGCGAAAACAATGTCCACGATTCACAACTTTCTAAAGGGCAAAATATATGCTTTTCTGACAGAAGCGATATATCATTTTTAAAACCTTTCAGCATTTTGCCATAAGTAAGCAGCAGCTTGAGCTGATTAATATTAAAATGCTTCTTATCAGCATATATTCAGACCAGGGGCAACATTACCGGCCTAGACCTGAGGAATGAAGCCAACTTGTGAAACCCAGGTACCTTGATCGCATAAGCGACCTGCGAAGGTTCCAACGACCATCTGAATTGGCACATACTCTACAGTGATTACGTAAGGCACATGGCTCCAGCTAGACGAAGACTCAGACTTAAACCTGAGCATCTTGATTCACGTATGGCTGTAATTGCACCCCACGAATGACATCATCCGATTACGAGTCATTGTTAGTACAATTTTCTCATGGGATAGCCATTGTAGATATTACATTAATCAATCTCATACCTCAAGCAACCAATCAAGAACTTGGCAATTCATTGACGTCATTTCCGGCATATTGCTCATGGCTTCGATATTTGCTGACAACTATTTTGCTAGTTTTACTTGTCAAAAAGAGTTATTTTCTCATTTATTATATACTGTAAAGAGGGAATAACGTTACCTAAGCCCCAAACTGTACGCAAAATCAGAACTCATTTAAGAGTGAATTGAGTACGCAGCACTATAAGATGAATAGCGGTTTGAATGTTCAAAATATGAAACCTGCGCAATTTTGCACTGGTTTCATATGTTGTTTAATTCTTGCAATAGTGACAGCAAATTCCTCTCTCCACAACTGAATGGAAGGACATAACTGCCCATACACAAACATCAGGCACACTTTAACAGGTTTCACATTTTGTAAATTTCCTGCAATTGTTACGACATAATACTTTTTTCCACAAATGAATGGAACGACAAACTACATATGAGCCGTGACATGTGATTTCCAACAATGTGGTATTTTGACATGTGTAGACTCAGACGCGTCATTGTAAGCCCCTATTAAGCTTAAAAACTCTAAATGGTGCAGTCAGTAGCTCAACAGTCATAGAATATCCAATCAACTAGCAAAGACTCTGATCAGACTGCGCGTATGCACTGGCTAATCTGAGGCTTTGCTGGTCGCACATACCACATTGTTGTAAATCCCATGTCATGGCTCATATACACAAGAAATAAGACAAAATTTAACAGGTATCATATTATGGAAATTCCCTCCAACTGTTATGACAAAGTACTTTTTCCACAATTAAATCAAAGGACAAAACTGCCCATACCCACGCAGTTAGACAAACGTTATCCGGTTTCAAGTGTTGTACATCCCCTCCAACAGTTATGGCAATTGGCTTTCTCCACAAATGAATGGAATAAAAAAAATGTCCTAATCAAGCAGTAAGGCAAACTTTAACAGAGTAAGTAAGGGTGCAAAGATCAGGAATCGATACAATCAAGTACCACACCTGACCCAGGATACCAATGGGAAAGTGACAAATTTACAGTTAGACACCACAAACGAGAGCCAAGAGGTCAGCCCTTTCCGAACAGGTGACCACAAAGCACATATAAACAGACGCACACAAAGACATAGCAAACACAAGACAGAACAAAAACATAAAAGATCCACAAAAGAAGTACCGCCTTGAAACGGTCAGCAAAAGGTTTCACATTCTGAAAATTCCCAACTGTTATGATAAAGTACCTTCTCCATAATTAAATGGAAGGAAAAAACTGTCCATAAGCAAGCAATAAGACACACTTAAACAGATTTCAAGTGTTGTAATTCCCCTCCAACTGTTATGGCAATGTTCTTTCTCCACATTTGAATGGAAGGACTATAAGAATCTATCATGAGTGTGAGGGTAGGACAGAAAAATACGCCCCACTTTAACATAACAATGACGTCACTTGACGACAATGTGCATGCGTTCCAATGCAACCAATCAGTGTAGCACTCACGTGACAGCCTGGGTAGGATAGCATGGGTTAGATAAGATTGTCTATCCCAGGGTAAAATCCTAGATATCGTATCCGGTGTGCGAGAAAGAACTGTCCATAAACAAAGAGTAGGGCAAACGTTAACAGGTTTCAAGTTTCGTACATCCCCTCCAACTGCAATGGAAGTGTACTTTCTCAACAATTGCCCATACACAAGCAATAAGGCAAAATCTAACAGGTTTCAGATTTTGTTCATCCCCTGCAATTATGGTAGCAACCTACTTTCTCCAAAATTGAATTGAGCGACAAAACTGATCATACACACGTAACAAGGTAAAGTGTAAAATTTTGTACATCCCCTGCAATTATAACAGCAAAATACTTTCTCTACAATGGAATAGAGGGACAAAGTGACCATACACTAGAAATAAGGCAAATTTGAACAGGTTTCACAATTTTCTATGTTCACTCCGATTGTGACAGCAAAGTACAAATGAGTCGCAACATGAGATTTCCAACAATGTGGTATGTGTGACGCGCAGTCTGATCAGAGTCTTTGCTCGTCGCTTGAATATTATTTGATTGTTAAGCTACTGACCGAACATAATTTGGAATTTATAAGCTTAAAACGGGGATGCATAGGCTTGTTTGAATCTACACTTGTGAAAATTCCACATTGTTGGAAATCACATGTCACGGCTCAAATGTACGTTCTACCCTAATTGAATTGAGAAATAAACCTGTTCATACAAAAACACTACAGCAAAATCTAACAGGCTTCACAGTTTTGTATATTTCATGCAATTACGGCAGCAAAGTATTTTTCCACAATTGAATGGAACGACAAAAGTGACCATACGCAAGCAATAAGGCAAAATTTAAAAGGTTTCACAATTTTCTACATTTAAATCGGTTGTGACAACAAAAGACTTTTTCCCAAATAGAATAAGGCAAAATTTAACAAGCTTCACATTTGTTTATTTCATGCAATAGTGACCGCAAGTATTTTCTCAACAATGAAAAGGAAGGGCAGAACTGCCCATACATAAGTAATAAGGCAAGAATCAACAGGTTTTATATGTTGTATATCCCCCGCAATTGTGACAGCAAAGAACTTTCTTCAAAATAAGATGGATTGACAAAATTGCCCATTCACAAACAATAAGGCAAAATCGAACAGGTTTTACACTTTGAACATTTCCTCCTATATTTCTTCCTCAATTTTGACGGCAAAGCATTTAATCTACAACTGAATGGAACGACAAATCGTCTATTCACAATAAATAAGGCAAACGTTTTTTTTTTATATATTTTGTACACCCCCTACAATAGTGACACCAAAGTATTATCTCCACAATATTCCTTACGAAGCCATGGGTTGGTGTGAAGTGTGTGATTGTGGTAAATTTGGACAAAATTGTCCATTCACAAGGAACTGGCAAAATTTAACAGGTTTCATGTTTTGTACATTTCATCCAACTGTTATAGCAATGTGCTTTCTCCACAATTGAACGGAAGGACAGATCTGCCCATCAACAAGCAGAAAGGCACAATTTAACAGGTTACACATTTTGTATAGATCAGCAAAAGGCTTTGAAGCGTGACTTTATTTACAATATGATATACAGCTCTAGAAGAAAAGTTTCAGAAATTGTTTTATATTTACTATAAAATATTTGACAAACACAGATGTTCCAGCCCAACTGGCTCATATTTGCGTTCTGCATTAATACTTTGAATAAGAAAGACCCAAGGTTATTACGTAGAGGTCGTGGTACATCTGAACATTCCCCGACTTTCTACACAATCAGATGGACGGACAAAACTGTCCATACACAGCAATAAGGCAAAATTGAACAGGTTTCACAATTTTCTACATTCACTTCAATTGTGAGGGTACTTTCTTCACAATTGAATGGAGGGACAAAACTGCACATACAAGCAATAATGAAAAACAAGTTTCATATTATGTGTATTTCCTGCATTTGTGACTGCATACTACTTTCTTCTCAATTGAATGTAAGGATAGAACTGCTGATACATAATCAATTAGGCAAAATTTTAAAACAGGTTTCAAGTTGTGTATATTCCCTGCAAAAACCATCGCCTTAGAACGGACACCAGCCTAAGCCAAAAGAGGGGGCTTAAATGTATTTTACTGGCGCCAAATCTTCACAAACATCTTCGCCCTAGATTCTGTTGTTGTTAAAAAGCAAAATTGTTTAGCTTGCATGGAGGCTTCCTAACATATGCAATGTATCAACACAGAGAAACAATTAAATCAAATTAACACACTATGATGAAACAAAGAAAAGGGCTCAAGACTCACAGATACTCAGAGCTACAGAAAACCTCAAGTTTAGCTACGGTGGACCCAGCCAACGTCAAGCATCAGGCACCAACCAACAAATTAAAACTTACGTCTGGGATGTCATTGAGCCCACCGTCGTGCAATTTAAGAGGAAACCATAGCTATAAATCGTGGTTAGGCTTTTAACCAGGCATGCAAACTGATTGAAAGCAAAGGACTTTGATAACCAGACATGCAGCCTGACTGAAAGCAAAGTACTTTCTCCACAAATGAATGACAAAACTGCCCATACACAAGCAATAAGGCAACTTTTGAAAGATTTCTCATTTTGTACATTGTTCTCCACATTTGAATGGAAGCATGTCCTGCATTTTGGACAGGAAATAATCCCAATTAGTTGTCTACATCTACCAACTATCGGGTCACTGGCAGCAACCGTTTCTGCAAAATTAACTTTGTCACTCCTTTTCCTGTAGAAAATGCTAAGGTACACGATTTGACCTTGTCTGGAAATAAGTAAGGGTAAACTTAAGGTCATCATATGAGCCGCAACATGTGGTTTAAAACATTTGGCATTTTGACAAGTGTAGACTCAGATGATCATGTACAGCCTCCTTTTAAGTTTAGAAACTCCAAATGATGTTCTACCAGTAGCTTAACAATCATAGAATATTTAAGCAACAAACAAATGCTCTGATCAGACTGCGCGCGTGCGCAGGCTGGTCTGAGCCTTTGCTGGTCGCACATACCACATTGTTGGAAATCTCATGCCGTCGCTCAATTATGAACAAATTATGATAGGCTGAAGTATGTAACATACCAAGTGTCTTGAAAATTAGTCCACTGGTTATAGAGAATTTCAAATGGTTTCACCATATATGGGCGTGGTAGCCATCTTGGTCATGTGGTCCAGATGCAAAAAAAATCTGTCATTTCCACTACTCATAGAGGCACAACACAATGTTTTGCTTTGGTTGGCCAATCAGTTTTACGGGAGAAGATGTTTGAAGAAAGTGAACAGACGACGATGAATGCTTGAGCTTGGGTATACTATAAATTCATTTGGTGAGTCTGCGGCTTAGGTGAGCTAAAACCATAATGACCAATTTCAGGCTTATTTCCAGGGCGGAACATTTATTCTGATAGCACTGGATCCTGGTCATTGCTAATATTTTACTTTTTGCGACAGCAGTTGGATCCAATAGGAAATACAGAATATTATGAGTACCATGATTTTGCGGCACAAACTGCGACGATTTATAAGAAAAGAAATGCAATATGCACGGTTTTGCCCCCCCCCCCCCAACCCTCCTCCCCATGATAAAGTAAGAGATATAATCAGCAAAGCGAACCACGCACACCTTAACACATACATCAACACCTTTAAACATATGAACCCCTTTCCCTGAAATCCAGGAACTGCCCCTTATTTAAGGAAATCAATACTATCTATTTGACCTATTTTGTTGGATGAAAATGCTCATTTAAGCAGTAAAAGTTGAAAGAGGGCAAAGATCAGGAATCGATAAAATCAAGCACCACACCTGACCCAGGATACCAATGGGAAAGCGACAACGTCACAATTAGACATCACAAACGAGAGCCAAGTGGTCAGCCCTTTCCCAGCAGGTGACCACAATGATAAAAACCTGTCTTAAGCGGTCTCTCAAAAATAGACAAAACATAGGTCTTGAAGACAAATGGTAGATTAATGAAGGTCAGGAGTATTGCAGAATGCTCCCCTTGGACCATTCTGCAATATAGCGATAATCGGCCTTGAACACTAGTTTTTTGGTCTTTTTGAATGGCCGCTTAATTTGTTTTGTTTGATTTGATTCTTTACGTCCCATCAACAATCTTTCAGTTATAAAGGGACGGGTCTTCCTTGGTTGAACCAGTACCTAGCTAGGATTAATGTTCTTGCTCAAGGACACAACGCAGTGACGCCGGTGAGACTCGAACCCGCGGCCCCTCAGTCTCGAGTCAAGCACTCTACCATTGAGCCACTGCGCTCCAGAATGGCCGCTTAAGACAGGTTTTACTGTATCAATTTCTATAGATTCGTTAATTGGAGAACAACCTTACCGTTATGTCGTGTGATGGCTTACGTATTTCAAAATTTGCCGGACATCTTGTAGCAGATTGGACGCAAACAAAATGCAAATATTGGCCCTTTAGCCAGATCTGTTACTTACCACCAGCAGACAGGAAGGCTGTGGCTAGGAGCAACGATCTCTTCACTATAAATATAGAAGCAGAACTCGTTGGAAATTGTACAACTCTTTGGTGTGACGAGCAGAAAAGAGAAACCGACCAGTAAGTACATTTGTTTTAATTTTCGTTACTTAAAGCTGCATAGTCTGTAACTTTTGATATTCTCATTTTGGTAAAAAAAGTTTCTATTATTCAAGAATACAGTAAAAAAATACTCAAATTCAGGTAAAGTTTTTACCATTTTCATAAATCTTAACAAATTATCACTATCAAAACAACAGCATTTATGTTAAAATCAACTGTCTAGAATTATTGGAGGGACGCAAATAATTCCGAACAAGAGAAAAATCACCGGTTTTTATAAGATAATTCACTTTTCCATGCAGTTTTCAACTGTAATGAACATATTTATTGTGAACAAATAACTTAATTCTATTTTAACAAATGTTTTAGTAAGAAAATAAAATCGAAAAATATTCAAAGTTACAGATCTAGTCTCTTTAAATTCAGAAAGTATAAAGCATAGACATGTTTAACAATCTCAATTTGTTTTAGTAGGAAAGGCCAAGAAAAGACCCTCTTTTGGCCTTAACTAACGCTTATGTTACAGTGTTTCTGCGAGGGAAAGAGAAGAGTAAAGGATGCTTATCATTTAAAACATATTTAGAAAAAAATATCAATTTTAACAAAATAATGATATCAGACTAATAGCTTGCTCATTATGGAAATTGAAAACTACAAGTGTTAGAGTTTTTACAATCAGAAACACACATCTAAGCGATACAATTGTAATTGAAGAGGCGAAGACAGTTAAAATACCACTTTCTTTTCTCTTGTACATGTACACGGTGGTAATTGCATCCATGTAGCCATTGCATGGGTGTGAAAACTGGTATAACTCAACGGAGAAGTAATATTGTTTACTATATCAACTAAGATTCTGCATAAAAACATAATTATGTATTTACTAAGTAATTAGCCTGTCTTAAAGCTGCATAGTCTGTAACTTTTGATCTTTTAATTTTAGAACTAATGTTTGTTTTTTTCAAGAACACAGTAAAAAAACTAAAATTCAGGTATACATTTTACCAATTTCGTATATCTTAACAAATTATCAGTATCAAAACAACAGCATTTATGTTAAAAGTAACTGTCTATAATTATTGGAAGGACGCAAATAATTACCAACAAGAGAAAAACACACCTGTTTTATAAGATAATTCACTTTTCCGTGCAGTTTTCAGCTATAGTATATATACTTGACAGCAAAAGAAACGCATATTATCCAGTATTAATTTAACACCAGAAACTCTTATTAAATTTTACTCTGAATGATATGAACAAGTTTAAACGGACTCATGCGTTCGTTCCAGACCATATTTTTCGTCATTTCACGGTTAATTATTATTTTTTGTTAATTAATGCGAAAACGCAAAAACAGTGCCGTACATTGGAAAATACATTATTTGAATCCAATTTCATTGCATGTCACGAGAACATAATGTAACAGATAAGAAAACAGCATAAAACTTTAAAATTCATTGCTGTAGGATTTATACTGTTAATCCAAAAAATCTTCATTTTTGTATTTTTTGCATTGGTATTGTAAACCACTGGAATCTTTGGGGTGTAAGAAAATCTGGCACAGTATGATTGATGTCAAGTAAGGAACTGTCCAACAGAACCTTTTAAAACAAATGTTTGGACACTTTCTTGCCTGTCTTAAGCACACTTCCGGCCAATTGTCCCATAATGTAACTGGGTCACAATGGTCCACCTTGAAGAATTGAGGACAGTTTAATCTTCATGATTATTCTGTATGTCCAGATTATCACGCAGAGTGATTTTCATTCAAATTCGTTCAGTGGTTTTAGGCATACACCATCTCGGAAGTCCACTTTATTATTAGCTATTTCGTTACGCCCAGAGTTACCCCCCTTTATTATCATTATTCAAATGAGGTATCCATTTGTGATGCGTTTGATAATACACATGTTCCATGTGTCATTGATACCTTGCATATCGTAAGATCAGTATTTAAACCCCAATTTATACACTGTACCAAATATGCAAAATATGCGTTTCTTTTGCTGTTCAGTATATATATACATTGTATAGTGAACAGATTTATTGTGAAAACATAACTTAATTCTACTTTTACAAATGATTAAAAAACAAAATAAAAAAAATCGAAAAATGTTCATAGTTGCAGACTTAGTCTCTTTAAGTGTTTCTGAGAGGGAAACAAGTGAAGAATGATTCTTTTTAAATGTCTGAAAAATATTACTTTTATCAAATTGATGAAATATGATTAATAGCTAGTCTTATTGAAAATGGATACTGAAAACAACAAGCATTAAAGTGTCAACAGAAACAGATATTAATACTATATAATTGGGCCCTGTCGCGAGAAAATCTGTCTTCGGGGGGGGGGGGGGGGGGCTTGCGAACAACACAGGCGCAGACCAGCCTGCGCATCCGCGCAGTCTGATCAGCGCCTTTGTTATTCGCTCTTTGGAAAGTATGATATTTAACATTGCAACAGGTGAAATTTCAATTTTCTAGCTAATCTCTGTAGCTGAGGAGACTGGTTTTTGTCCTGCCTTGTCGGAAACCCCGAAGACAGGGTTTCTCGCGATTAGGCTCAATTGATACTGAAGAGGCAACGAACAGATCAAAGAGAGCAATCCTTTGTCTTCTACGGAAAATATCCATCAAAAAATTCCGTTGTCTTTTTAACCTTTGCATGGTTGTGAAAACTGGTATAATTTAACGAGGAAGTAATACAAGAATGCTAGATAGAGCCAATAGATTCTGGTAAAACATACGCATTTTCTAAGTATTTTAGCCTGGCTCAAGACAATGTATTCAGGATTCCTAACGTCGAACTACTTCAGGGTGAAATCTACAAATAAATCATCTAAAAATAAACTGAAAGACACCAGTTTCATCTTTCCATGACAAACATCACAATTTTAGGTATATTTCGTACGCATGCGCAGAAGGAATACGGTGAGGTTTGTAAAATGAAGAGCATTCCGGTCCTTAACATTTTAGCAGTTTTACTTTTTTATAAGTAGCAATGCATTTACTCAAAGTCTGGTCTAAACGGCACCCAGTATAAAGACGGAAAATGAGGGGTGGGTGTAGAAAGTGCACGTTTTCACGGTATTGTAAATGGTGAATCGCTTTGAAACGTATTTTGTTGCTTACTATGCATATTTCACTGCTGAACTACACCAATTTTAAAAACATTAGGGCAATTTAAAAATTTGGTGTTTGTAATCATGTCAACAAGGGAAAATATACGCCTTATCGCTAGAAGTTCTTTGGTCAAAATATACCACATGTACTATATGAACATTTTCACTGACCGTTAACTGATGGCCCGAAAGACGATTTTACTATGTTATTATAGCGCAAATCTGCTGCCCATGCAATTATTTACATGTATTTCAATGTCCGGTTTTCAAGAACTGTACTAGACAGTTTGTTTACCCCGAAAATACCTAAACCAAACACACTATGTCTGTACTGTCGTGCCAACCAAGAGAGACAGTGACGTAATATTTTGTTTACGATTGTTAAGTAAAACATTAACTTGTATACTCCACTTGAGCTAACGCGAATCGATAGATCAACTGTGTATTAATCCTATCCTGCGGATAGGATTAATACAGAAGTGATTTATCGATTCTTAGTCCCTGATATTTTTGTAAACAAAACATGACGTCACTGTCACTCTTGGCTGACAGGACTGTAGTTTAGTAGATTTTATTTTTCTGATCATCATGAAAGAATGAACGTCATGTGTTAAGTTCAAAGTAAGTGACACCCACCATTTGGGAAAATCCGCCACAATTCGAAAATCGAACCATGGCTCGGGTGTATGTAAGGAGCATTACGCGTAGTACTATGTACCAAAAAGCTCCATTTTGTTAGCTGGAACTGGCCAATGGAAAATTAGTTCTGTAGCATGTGGATTCAGCTCTTAGACTATTAAAATCGATTATTCTGATTATCCGAAAAGTTTAATCAGCAGAATAAATTAAGTTTATGTTTTTTTCGATAAAATATTGCTATAGCGATATTTTATTGAAAAAAAACATAAACTTCATTGAATCCGTTTGATTTGCTGCAATCACACTTGTTATTGTGATAACATGGTTTCTGTGACGTCAGCGTCACGTTATATAACGTCAGCGTCACGTTATCACCCGCGTTATCAAAGTAGATCCTCGATGTGCATCCGTGGTCTGATTCCACGGAATTTCGCGGAATTGGCTGAGGCAAGTCCGATTGTGACACCCGCCTGGCGTCACCGTGTCTCAGAAATGAACCCCTGGCGTTCTACATTTCATCAACATCCTTAAAAAACCAGTTTCTTATATTACTAGACTTTTCGCTTACTGTAAAGGCGGCAACTTTAATATTCATATCTGGGCGTGGTTCGGCTATTTCATCTGCTAAACAAAGGAAATCAAGTTCTATTTATAATTTGGTAAAGAATAAATAAGGTGTTTCGGCCGCGCAAACGTGCATGCATTTCATGAAAATCCTAACCGTATACACATTGAACTCACATTTATTACCCCTTAAAGCGCATAATCACAAATGTATCATTTATGTCGTCCACTAAAATATTTGAAGCCTCATAGACAAACAGTGTGGACTCAGATCAGACTGCTCCTACAGGAGCAGTCTGATCTGCGTGTTTGTGTCTATGCTTATGTTAAATAGACATTTTCAGATGCAGTTATTTTACTGGCGTTTTAAGGATTAAATAATGTGTTTTGCATGAAATGCATTCACGTTCCCGCGGCACAAACAACTTATTTATTCTTTACCAAATTATAAATAGAACCTGATTTCCCTTGTTTAACAGATGAAATAGCCGAACCACGCCCAGATATGAATATTAAAGTTGCCGTCTTTACCACACTGGTAAATGTATACGTCGATTTGCTGGTATTTACGCGTATTGCCGGTACTTCATAGACCGGAAGTGGTAGATATTGGTGTTAATACTATATAGAAAAACATGCCATATGCCTAAAGGACTATAGACTTCAATCATTTTTAAGTATTCACTATGTGCATGGCGATTTATGTAAGCATTTAGGAATAGATTCGAGTACCGATCATTGAGATCGGTACTCGATGCTTACGTTAATCGCCATATGCATACCAAATACTTAAAAAATGATCTAATTCTATAGTCCTTAAGGCATATGGCATGTTTTTCTATATAATATTAACACCAATATCTACCACTTCCGGTCTATGAAGTACCGACAATACGCGTAAATACCAGCAAATCGACGTATACATTTACCAGTGTGTCTACAGCGAAAATTGTGACTTTGGCTGTGAAAAAAATGTTTATGTTTTATAGATATATACAAGATGTTCCGTGTGGTTATTTTGTTGAGCCTAGGGGCCCTCTGCAGCGCTGGTTCTCAGCTATGGAGCTACAGTAATGATAGTAAGTTGGTCCATTGCTAAAACTATTCATAGTGGATCTTACATGAGTGCTCATGTTTTATTGAATATATTAAACGAGTTGGGGAAAAGAGATAAAATGCGAGGCTTGCCGAGCATTTTATCTATTTTTCGCAACGAGTTTAATAAATTCAATAATAAAAGAGCACGAATGTAAGATTCTATTTATCATATGACATTAAGATTTCTTTGACGTCTCATTGCTGACGGTAAAACGCTATAACATTGTCATTATGTACGCAACGTTGTTATGGACGTCATAACGTTTCCCGTAAATCTATAAACCACAAGTGGTTTATCGATTTTATTTTATACTTAGCAGTGAAATCAATGCATATCAAAAACAAATAAAAGTGATATCAATCACCAGTGAAATGATATGATATCAATCACTAGTGATTGATATCAGCCTATATTTTCACTGAAGCGTTTTTTGGATCACCTCTGACTTTTCCATTCACTTATTGCAGCTCACTTCGAAAGTTCAAACGCCTATAGCTTTCTTATTTGTGAACAAAAACATCAAGTGTGGGTAGTCGTTTTCTTAGTTAGAACATGAGGAACATTTTGGTACCAAAATAATTCAGATTTGCTGAAATTTTTCGATTTTGAATTTTCAACACCTCCCGCTTCAGTGAGTGGGGCAATGCATGTAACCTATGCTACGCAACGTCATCAACAAATTATGACGTCGCTTATGACGTCACTTGTCACGCACTTTGACGCTGAATAAATTTCTTTTTATCTGTAAGTCATGATGACTATAGATCATGTAGATCGATCCAGGTATTATGCATTCCGTCACAAATACTCCTTTGTCTTCTTTTACATTGTGATTCGGCTTGAAGCATGGTTAACAAATTGATTAACTGTAAATCTTCTAAAAAGTATAAAATAAAAAGAAAATTTACTTTTTTGAGGTGAATACCAAATATATTTCATCTCGTGAGTCGAAAACATCGAAATTTTCATTCGTGCTGCGCACTCATGAAAATTCTGATGTTTTCAACACACTCGATGAAATATATTTGGTATTCACCTCAAAAAAGTAAATATCCTCTATTTATTGCATGGCGTTAAATCACTCCCAGACGCGACGTCATAAGATAAAAGCAGCTATGCTACGGTTTAATAAAGTTCCTGATAAGCGTTGCTCCAATGTACATGCTGATCTGGCAATTTACTTGCACATATACATGATATATGGTTAAAGAAATTACTTTACAAACGTCACTGTCGCAAAACTAGTACCAAGATGCCCTTAAAATGCATTTGTAATATTTGATTGGTAGCTATCATTATTTAACAGCAGTATATTAATTTTTATACCCCCGGTACGAAGTATATAGGGGGTATATAGTTTTTGCCTTTTCTGTAATTATGTTTGTTGGTTTGTCTGTTGGTTTGTCTGTAAACTTTTTTTTTTCGTCAAAGATTTCTCAGCAACTACTTGGGTTAGGATTCTGAAATTTTGTACAAAGCTTGATAGTGATGAGTTGTATTGTGTAACAAAAGAACAGCCACATATTGCTTATCAGTCCCTTTATTTGTTCATTTTTCTTTCTCTCCAGTGGAAATTTCTGCCACAGTTTTCTCAGCTCCTATTGGAGCCAGTGTTTTCAAATTTTGTGTACACCTTCATGATGGCAAAGTGTACTGTGTAAATGAAAATTAAGATGCTAATCCTCATTTTGCCTTCTTTTTTTCAATTTTTCATTTTTTCCTTCTTTCTCTCTTATATAATACATATAGACATTTTTTTCTGTCAAAGATTTCTCAGGAACCACTTAAGTTAGGACTCTGAAATTTGGCACAAAGCTTGATAGTGATGAGTTGTATTGTGTAACAAAAGAACAGCCACATATTGCTCATCAGTCCCTTTATTCATTTTTCTTTCTCTCCAATGAAAATTTCTGTCGATGATCTCTCCGCTCCTATTGGAACCAGTGTTTTTAAATTTAGTGAACATCTTCAGGTAGGCTAAGTGTATTGTGTAAATGAAAATAAATTTGCTCAAGCTCATTTTGCCTTCTTTTTCAATTTTTCCTTCTGTCACTCCTATATAACACATATGGACGTTTTTTGTCAGAGTTTTCTCAGCAACAACTTGATTTAGGATTATGAAATTTTGTGTACACTTTCAGATAGGCAAAGTGTATTGTGTAAATGAAAAGTAAGGTGCTAATTCTCATTTTGCCTTCTTTTTTCAAATTTTTCCGTCTATCACTCTTATACAACACATATGGACATTTTTCATCAAAGTTTTCTCAGAAACTACTTGATCTAGGATTATGAAATCTTTGACAATTTTGTCTTTTCTCTGAAAGTGTTACAACCTCTGATGGCTACCGCCGGGGGTATGTGAGCTTTGCTCACTTCTTGCTATATTCTAAAATGCTGTCGGTCATGTGACGTCATCCGATATCTTAAACGTATAGCTTATGTTGTAAACTTGAACCAGTCTATATTGAGACGATACAATTTCAAAGAAAGATTTTATCTTATGTAAGCCTAAAATGCTAGTTTAAAGACCAAATTGCATAACTAATTTGTGAATTTAAGCACTTTAAAATCACAGCAGTCATTGTGTGTGTTCGTGTGTGTGTGTGTATATATATTCTTCGTCTTTCACCGGACTGCATAGAGCAGTCGGTAACGTGTCTGACTGCAGATACGTGCCTGACTGCAGATTCAGGGTTCGCAAGTTTGATCTCGGCCAGGTCCCATACTTTAATGGATATTTATCATGAATTAATTTCTAAGGCCATTCTCTTCCCTTCCGCTGATTCAAGAAGGGTTGTTGTCAGTTACGAATGAAAGTATGTACAACAAGTACTGGTTAACCGCTTAGTCAAGCTTGCCCAGGAAAATAGTGTGGTTAGGTGTACTGACCGTCCCGACATGAACATAGCTGTTGACTGGGACGTTAAGCATCAAAACCAAACCAAAAATCCTTCGTCTTTCAATACGTAAAATTATGATTGGTCCATCGTTTATCGCTAGAGGATACCAAGTAATGCATACACACTGTGATTTTAGCAGCACAAACGCATTTAAAAGCCATACAAAACCACTAACGCATATTATGGTGATTTTTTTTATTAAACAGAACATTTGTTAGTTTCTCTGATGGTGGGTTTAGGAAGACTATCAATGCCTCCAAACAGATATGTTCCTTGAAATAATTTTGTAGGGACTATTGTTCATTGTTTTCTCCTACATCAGTATAGTTTCCTGTTGAGAAACATTTTCTCCCTTACAAAATCACTTAAATTTGGTAAGCTCCGCATGTTTAAAAATGCATGTTTGTTGTTACCTTATATTATATTAATGTTCTCTTGTAAATCTCCAAAGAGAGGAAATAAATTTTAAGAATAAAGTACCATGCCCTTTAGTTTTCTTTGTGATTATGTTAATTTATGACATCCAGGTGTTTTGATAAAATTTTCGTCTATGCGTTTGAAATATCAGTGTTAAGTCTAAGGTATTACTTGACTTTTCACTTACTGTAAAGGCGGCAACTTTAATATTCATATCCGGGTGTGGTTCGGTTATTTCATCTGCTAAGGAAGGGAAATCAGGTTTAATTTATAATTTGGTAAAGAGTTATATAATAAGCTTTTTGAGACGCGCAAACGTGCGTGCATTTCATGAAAATCCTAACCGTATACACACTGAACTCACATTTATTAAACCTCAAAGCGCATAATCACAAAATGAGTGTTTTTTGTCGTCTACTAAAATATTTGCCCCTCATAGACAAACAGTGTGGACCCAGATCAGACTGCTCCTGTAGGAGCAGTCTGATCTGGGTCCACAATGTTTGCCTCTATGCATATGTTAAAACTAAATTTTTAGATGCAGTTATTTTGCTGGCGTTTTAAGGACTTAATAATGGAATTTGCGTCTCTACTGAGGTAATGACGCAAGATGATAAAGTTACTTTTGAATAAAACCACGCCTCCTTTTCAGCTTTCACCTATGTCTAAGGTTGACCAGTCCTAATTACGCATTCATGAGGCGCCGCCTTTACAGTAAGCGAAAAGTCAAGAAATATCCTAATACAATAGATAAATGGAGTTAATGTCCTTAGATCCTTTTTAAGATGACCCTGCATACATTAACATACCGCCAATAGATTATTTCATTAACATCTAATGGCAACCATACCAACTCACAAGTCTACTGTATAAATAAAAAAAGAACTGTTCTTTGGTCATATTTACTCAGAAATAAATGTTCTTTGATTTCATACCAATTTCAATAACCTTATTTCAACGAAACTTAAAAAAAATTAACACTTACTAATTATGCTTTTCTAAAATAAGCCAAATAAAAATCGCCTGCAAAATTATAACGCAGCAATATTTACTCAGATATAAATGTTCTTTGAATTTATACCAATTTCAATAATTATTACCTTATTTATACGAAACTTAAAAAAATATAACACTTTCCAAGTATGCTTTTCTAAAGTAAGCCAAATAAACATTGCCTGCAAAATTTTAACGCAACAACATTTACTCAGAAATAAATGTTCTTTGAATTTATACCAATTTCAATTACCTTATTTATGCGAAACTTAAAAAAATATAACACTTTCCAAAGTAAGCCAATTAAAATTTGCCTGCAAAATTATAACACAACAATATTACTCAGAAATAACTGTTCTTTGATAACATACCAATTTCAATTACCTTATTTCAACGAAATTTAAAAAAAATATAACAATTATCAAATGTGCTTTTCTAAAATAAGCCAAATAAACATTGCCTGCGAAGTTATAACGCTTCAATATGTAAATAAGATATCATATGTGTTGAATCTCATGCGCAATCCAGATAGTGTTTGTTGTTTTGTTGTTGGTGGTGTTAGTTTTAGCTGAAAAGGGGAAGGGAGGATCCAAATACAAATATAAATGGGCGCACCGATGATGGCCCAACATTGAATGCTTGGCTCTGGATCTGTGCATGAATCTGATGTCAAAGGTAGTGATTACAGAACAATCAAAATTATTTTGAACCTGTCCAGTTCTTGATTTTTTTTTTGATTTTTTTCTCTAATGGCAATGTTTCGATATGGGAAACCTCACTGAAGACTATGATTGTCTGCAATTGATTATTTTGATAGGATTTGTATTTGTGTTTCGCGGAATGTGCATATATACAAGTCGAAAGCTATGCTAGTTCAAAGCTATGCAAGTTCAAAGCAATGCAAGTTCAAAGCTACTCAAGTTCAGGGCTATGCAAGTTCCCCTATCATAGGAAAATATTCAGGCTTTTTAGGTTATACATTAATGGCCAATATCCCTTGGAATAATGACGGTAAATATTATAATATTAATAGACTTTTCGCTTACTGTAAAGGCGGACACTTTGATATTCATATCTGGGTGTGGTTCGGCTATTTCATCTGCTAAGGAAGGGAAATCAGGTTTAATTTATAATTTGGTAAAGAGTAAATAAGCTTTTGAGCCGCGCAAACGTGCGTGCATTTCATGAAAATCCTAACCGTATACACACTGAACTCACATTTATTAACCCTTAAAGCGCATAATCACAAAATGTGTGATTTTGTCGTCCACTAAACAATTTGAAGCCTCATAGATAAACAGTTTGAACCCAGATTAGACAGTAGGAGCAGTCTGATATGCGTCCACAATGTTTGCCTCCCTGCTTATGTTAAATAGACATTTTCAGATGCAGTTATTTTGCTGGCGTTTTAAGGACTAAATAATGACTGAGGTTGTGGCACAAGATGATTCAGTTACTTTTTTTAATAAAACCCCGCCTCATTTTCAGTTTTTACCTATGCCTAAGGTTGACTAGTCCTAATTACGCCCTTATGAGGCGCCTTTACAGTAAGCGGAAAGTCAAGTAATACTAATTCATAAAATTGTCGATAAATGGATTCAGTAATATTCTAAAGTCAATATATTACCACTGTAAAACAGACAGAAAACGATTTCAAAGTTTATCACTGTAGTCATACCACTACGGCAAATTGGGTCTTGTCACTTATTCCCGTGTTAAAGTAACTTTCTCATCATGTTCATTTTCTTCATTTAATCACAGATAAACACCCCAAAATGCTTGGGTTCCGATTGATTTTTGTTCATCAAATTCACATTGTATTTTTTAGCTTTAAAAATATATGAAAACTTTAACGTTTGATATCTAGGCATGAAATAACTAATTACGGTTTCGTCATCGCGGACAATTAATCAATGACGAAACCGTTAAATTATGACTAAACCGTAATTGACATTTGTTTTAATATATGTAAAACACATTTAAAATCTGATTTATCTCTGTTTTGGCAAAACAACACAGATGTTGTTAACTCACTGGTGCCCAACTCCGTCACAACGATTTTCGGATTTTCGCTGATCCGTCGCAAATTTTACTCACAACTGTGACGAAACTTTTAAGACAACGTCACGGACTTTAGCCGAAAATATGCCAGGACACGCATTTGGTCGAAATAATTATGGTTAGTCATTTCTTTTATCCCTTATCGTCAATATCGTTTTAAAAGTGATAACGGACAGCACACCAATACTATTCATAGCTATTTACTCAGCAATTACAATATCATTGTGTTTATTGGCTATAAGGTTTCCTAGGCGTTTTCATAGGTAGGAATAGTAAAATAAGAATAATTTAACCTGGAAGCATGATTCTATAGATTCATAAAATATTATATTTAATATCTTGTGCATATCTGTTGTATAATCGCATATTACAACAAATAAAAAAAATGTTATGTCACAGTTTGGTTGATACAATGTCACGGTTTTGAAAACGATTCAAATGGAACTGTCACGGTTTATTTAAGACATTTTAAAAACTGCCTGATAATGGTTTTCCTTGTAATCTTATCAAAACAACATTAAAATGAACACTATTTGGTCCACCTATAAACTGACAGCTTGACTAGTACTTTGTAGAAGGAAAACAGAAACAACTGAGTATATCTAGGAAAAGTCACAATCACTGAAGGCAGACTAACTCAGTGGATCATGAGAAAGAGACGTAGAACACAGACAGCCACAATACAATTAAACTAAAGCAACCAGCTATCACTTGCTATATAATTGCTAAAATAGACCCACACCAAGAACTACACTACAAAACAAGTTACAAACACAAACCCCACAAATGGGAGCAAGATCATACAATGGATAAACAATTACAGAATAACCACCTTAAAACTAACAGCAGCTAAGGCCATTGGGAGAGAGCGGCTATTGTACTATCCAAATCTTCACAAACAAATCGTTCATCAGGTATGGAGGCTTCCTAACTTTTGCAATGCATCATTTAAAATAATCAAATTATCATACTGATATGAAAAATAAAATAAAAGGACAAACAATTCACTGACAATTTGAGATAAGGAAAACCAATAGCTTAGCCAGAATGGGCCCCGCTAAAGACAACCTTCAGGTACCAACCCACCCATGAAAGGTTTGAATTGAAGTTGTTATTGTGCTTGAATACTGACCAATCATACAATTCAAGGTGATTTATATGAATTAATGACAAATATATTCTTAGAAAAGGGGTTTCAAATTTTCAAATCATGAGATTCACATGCTGAACAGCCACTGCTATAGGTGTAGCGAACGTGTTGCATGGAAGTAGCTGAAGTTTCAGACTAATAATTATGTTCACCTCTATGCACGTTTCTTTTGATGGTGTCATTTTTGTGTTGCCCAGAAACCACATGATGATTAAAATTCCAAAAATTCCAAAAATAACAAAAAGATCATCAACGGCATGTGACCTGCCTTGTTTGATGCATTAGTTTATGCTAATTAGGAAGTTACTTTTGTTATTTCATGCGAAACAGCTTTTTATGCAATAATATTTATTTACTCATAATACTGAGTTATTGAACTCAAAACTATGAGTTAACGAGCAATATAAAGCTTATGTAGTGAAAAAAATGCATTTACTTGGCATTTTACCCATCTCAACCAAGCTGTGACATTGTCTTAAACAGACTGTGACACCAAAACTCTGATCGCTGTCCAAACCGATACAATTCTGTGCAAATGCAGTGATTATGATTGTGTTACTATTTTCAGTTAGAAACGATAAACAACTTAAAAACTCGAAGTGGCAAATATATCTGGCAGTTTACAATTAATAAAAGCACATGTTTGTCCATTATAAATCATAAAACTGTTAAATCTTTTCTCTGTCTTTCCGTTTTCCGAATTGTTTCGCGACGACCTATCAGCGAAAATCTGAAAATCGTTGTGACGGAGTTGGGCACCAGTGTAACTAGACGATGTAATCTCGAAGCAAAAATATTTGAAAGTTCTCATTTTTATCAGCCTTTATTTGAAGGTAATTTTACTATAACACTGGAGAGTTTGACGAAACCCAATTTGCCATAGTGGAATGATTACAGTGGTTTATGCCATCAGTCATTCAAAAGACAGAACAGACATTTAAATAGCCAGTTCAAATAGCAACTTTTAGCGTGGTAAATATGTCTTTAAACGCTGCAAAAATAAAACAGTAAGTTTCCTTATGGCAGTGTTCCCACCCCCATGCAAAAAAAAGTATTCATAATATATCTATTAGTGTTAATTGAAAAGTACCAAGCCTACGACGGCTAGATGTTTATACTCCATAGCATTTTCATGTTGGTTTTTATTACTTCTGTCTTTTGCGTTCAAAACTCTTATTAACATGTTATGTAAAATTACAAAAAAATCACTACTTGTTTTTTTACAGATTATGCATCCAAATGTGGAGCTATAATCACGGCAAAGTATAAAGTTTTATTGCAAGAAGTGGAAGACTTTAAGCCCCAGTTGACAACATGTGCAGCATCCGTGAACACCACTGTGGACAAATGTCTGGCGTGTCTTGATACGATTTCATGTGGAAGCGGCGATGATAATCCGTAAGTAATATACTTTACCATCATACATCGGCTTACTATTTACCCACCACAGCACTGAAAACATCTGTCATCAACGAGCATTTTGGACCTATATCAGGCCTGACAAAACGTCAATCCTGATTTGGAGCAAAACTCTTCGAAACTATAGGGTAAAGTTGGGTTACTTCGGACATCAGGTAAATTCGGACATATGTTTGCAAACAGTGGAAATCCAGATGAGCCGTCTCATCAGAATTTTCACTGTTTGCTTAGTTAATTTATGCTTTATTCCAATCATCAAATATGAAATATGCTTTATTCCAATCATCAAATATGTCCGAATTTAGCCGACCATCCGAATTTACCCGACTTTACCCTAACTATCTTCCTGAAGAAATTGTTGAAAAATAATTTTGACACAACATAAATTAACATGCGACAATATTAATAAAATCATACACAAAAAACAGATAATCGAGGTATAACAACAAAAACAAACACAAACAAACAAACAAAAGCACGGACAACAATAAAAAATAACATAAAAATACACAGCGTGCAATAGGTTTTAACACGTTAAAGTAATTAATAAACATTTCAAAATGCAAAATACTACATTAAAATATTTTGATAACAGTGGATAAAACTTGTGAGAAAGTCCTTAGGTTAGAGATAACAACAAAAATGAAAGTTGAAAATTTTCATTCTTAGTTAAAAAGTCATATAACAAAACAGTTATTGACTACAATATTATACAATTATTGACTTCAATTTCGATAGACATGCGTATTTATCTACCCTTAAAAGTGATATTCACCTCGGCCTTGCGGCCTCAGTGAATTATCACTTTTTTGGGTAGATAAATCCCCACGTCTACCTCATTGAAGTCAATAATTGTATAATATTGTTTTTTTGTCTGCAAATCTTTCTAATCTTAACAAACAGTGCAAACCCTGATGAAATTCCCCATTATGCGACATCTTATCTGGGTCTTCATTGTTTGTTAAAGTATCCATTTGTAGAACCTGTGATGATCCTGATCACATAACGTGGTTACTTCAACAATCAGCTGTTTTCTTAGAGGTAATCCTGTATCAACAGAGCATTTTTAATATGTATGCAAACTAAATTATCTGTAAATGATCATGTGCACTTATTATCACTAGTAAAAGAAAACCTGTCTTCTGGATTTTCAATCAAGTCATTTCATAACCAGCCTTCACACATACAGAGACTAGCTAGATTAGTACAATTTTCGCTTGGAGCAAGTTTTGATATTATACTTTCCAATAAGCGATGCTGATCAGACAGCGTCTATGCGCAAATTGGTATTCCCTTTAGTTATTCAGTAACCCCTGAAGACAGCTTTTCTGGAAGTAAGGCCCATATACATATACAATACGAGAGTATTGCATTCGGGAAAGTCCGCCATAATTCGAGAATCGAATCATTGCTCCGGTGTATGTAAGAAGCATTACTCGTAGTACTATGTACCAAAAAGCTCCATTTTGTTAGCCAGAACTGAGTATTGAAAATAAGTTCTGTAGCACGCGGGTTCAGCTCTATTAACACCGATTATTCTGATTATCTGAAAAGTTAAATCAGCAGAATAAATGAAGCTTATGTATTTTTCAATAAAATATCGCTATAGCGATATTTTATCTAAAAACATTAACTTCATTTGAATCGTTTGGTCTGCTGCAATCACACTTGTTATTGTGTAAACATGGTTTCCATGACGTCAGCGTCACGTTTTATAACGTCAGTATCATGTTATCACCCGCCTTATCAAAGTAGATCCTCGATTTTCATCTGTGGTCTGACGCCACGTGTTTTCGCGGAACTGGCCGATCCGATTCGAGATTATTGTGGTATTTTCTATCTTAACCTTTACTTGGCTTATATAGAAAGTATCATTAGAATATGTTGCATGGCCCATCGTGAAATAGTGTTTTATTACAAATTGATTTTTATGACATTGTGAAAAAGACCAACAGCGTATGTAATTTATGTATTACATTTTAATTAGGATCAAAGCCTGGGTAAAAGGGGCTGGTGGCACAATCGCAGGCTGGGGAACTGACGCCTTTAATGGCATGAAGAATCTCGTGAACAACATTGCAGACACGGCTACTGAACTCTACAACAAGTATGGAAAAGGGGCTATCAACAGTCTGGAGTCTGGTTTTAACGATATTAAAGGTGCTTTTAACCAGTTAGGAGATTGGATTTCGAGTGGTTTAAAGGTACATTTAATGGCCCAGATAGGCAGTTGCTATTCTTCAAATACATTTATTTCACGCTCGTTTAAGATTGTTATTTTGTAGCGGTTCTTATATATTAGTTTGTGCCCTGGAAACACATACATTTTCCTGTACTTCCACATATATATCGTAATACTCTAGTCACACTAATTAACGAAATTTGACTGTACTACAATCTACCTTTTCAATCTTTGTGGCGAAATATTGATTTTCTTTTTCATTTATATTTTTGTACCATAAATCCAAAATTTGAACACATTATAATATCAAATAAGTAAATACGCCAGTGTACGCATTTTGATGCAAAAGCATATGCGCAAAGGCCTCAAATGTATCCAGCAAAGCTTGAACTATCTGAACAGCCATATACATCCTCACGTTGTGTAAATGAGCCGTGACATGTGATTTCTAACAATGTGGCATTTTGACAAGTGTTGACTCAGACGACCCTGTGTAGCCTCCTGGTAAGCTTAGAAACTTCAAACGATGTTCAGTCAGTAGCTTAACACTCATAGAATACTCAAGCGACAAGCAATGGCTCTGATCAGACTGCGCGTATGCGCAGGCTGGTCTGAGTCTTTGCTGGTCGCACATACCACATTGTTGGAAATCTCATGTCGTGGCTCAATTATAAGCATCGATTGCTGACGCGACTTATCTGAACTTTTTGTGCTTGCCAATGAGATGATTACCAAAATCACTTGCACATTAATTTGTAAAGATTGGTGTACAGGATATACTTTCTATTATTATTATTTAAATAACAGTGGATGCTGGGAAATATTAATGTATTAATTATATACTTTAAAAGTGATAATTTCACACATTAAATGTAGAATATAACCTGTTATTGGTACTATTATATAAATATTAGTGAAGAATGCTCAATCAATATATAAATATTAGTGAAGAATGCTCAATCAATATATAAATATTAGTGAAGAATGCTCAATCAATATATAAATATTAGTGAAGAATGCTCAATCAATATATAAATATTAGTGAAGAACGCTCAATCAATATATAAATATTAGTGAAGTATGCTCAATCAATATATAAATATTAGTGAAGAATGCTTAATCAATATATAAATAATAGTGAAAAACGCTCAATCTTTTTTCACTATCTCCAACTCGTCTTGCTCCTGTGGTTCAGTGTTGGAAAGCAGACATGCTATGAAGAGGCATCATTCAAATGACGTCATGTGTTATAGTGTATGCCATCATAAGTGCAAACATTATACACTGGACTAGGACAGGTGTGTTGTATCTAATGTCAGAATACGTACCTATTAACTATAATATTTATGTTTATTTCAGGCGGCGTTTGATAAGATAAAGGCAGCCTTTGACTGGCTAAAGAACGCATTTTCAGGTAGGTTTTAATTCTGACGTTGGTTTACTCGCTGAGTTAATATGCGAGTATCTGCGAGAAAGATTACTATGAGAGGTAAACTGTCTATAACTGGGAAAGTATAAAAATGCCACTATTTGTTTTTAAATCTTAAGTCTGGTAGATAGGTACCAAACTTTGACATATTTGTGGAAACGTTTTTCCTATTCCTGTGAATTGCATTTTTTCTTTTGGAAACAGTATCCAATCAATCAAAGCCACTTATTTTGAAACCGAAGCCCCCTGTTTGGATTTGGACTTGTTCCTAAGCAAATGACAAAGTTTCATTTAAGAGATAATTTTAAAATTCAGATACGAATGGTGGTTCCTTTGGTTATAGGGTGAATATATTTAGCAGATTATTCAGTTTGCAAGAGTATGATTCAATGTAAGTTGCTAACACAATGGGTATGATAATTTGCCTGCTACTTTTCTGAAACAAGGTTATTAATATAAGCAACTGCACATACCATTTTCTAAATTACATCGCATTGTGAACAATGTACATTGTTCAATATTTGTTTAAAAACTATTCAGCAATGACATTTTAGAATGAATTAGTTTGTTCAAAGATATGGGTAAAAAGACTTCTTTTGTGGTCAATTTAGAGAGGTAGTCAAACGTTAAAAGAGAATAAGCTATATCATGAAAAAATTATGCGACTGACTGATTATATACCAAATCACCTATGATGCCTATTGTTTTCTCTGATATTGCACAAAGTAAGATCAGGCCTCACACAAATTGACCATGACCTAAACATTACATCAGTGGGTTGGTGGCTGATTCTTGTCTTTGGCTGGGCCCAAGCCCAATTTGGCTCATTTAGCTGTCTTTAATTCCAATTGTCTGTGAGTTAAGATGCCATTTCTTTAGTTCATAGCAGTGAAGTTGGTTTGACTGTTTTGCTGTGAGAAACACTAAATAAGTTATGAAGCACCACTATGAGCTTATGAATGTTTGTGCTTTATGAACAGCAGAATCTAGAGCGACGATGTGGTCAATATGATATATACACCTTCCTTTTTGCAATGCCTGTGATAGTCTTCAGACTCAGGTTATGATTCTGTTTCTGATAAATACTTGTTTATTGTTGCACTCATTTTGTGTAGGAGATTTTAGCTGTAGAGTAACCTTCTAGTCTGGCACCATAAAAATGGTGAATGTTTAAGTACGCTGAGCCATAGTCTCAAGACGAGCTTTTATAATCATTGGACTTCAGTCGTGCGCTATGTGTGGTGCGCATTCAGCAAATTCATCAGAGGACATCTTCTCTTAAACTACTGAAACGACTTTTCCAAATTTGCCCTTATATGACCCTCTCATTGACAATTATCCAACTGGTTTTAGTCTGTTGCAAAACCATTGACAATTATCCAACTGGTTTCAGGCTGTTGTAAAACCATTTCAAATAAGCTTAAATAGATTTCCTGAGTAAAGACTTTTAAAACGCATTTATTCCAGAAGCTACAATGCCTAGGTAGACCCCTTATATTTAGTTTGTAGAACCACCTAACGAGGACTGTTGTTCAAATAGTGACATTGGGACCAAATATCCCCCACCCCAGGATCACTTATTTTTTCTGAATTTTATATAAGCAAAACCAAAATATTTTTCTCGTCAAAAACAACAAGGCATAGAGCCTTCATTGTTCGTGTGTTGCATTACCTAGTAGACCTATACTAAGTTGGTACAAATTATTGCCACAGCACCAACGTCGCCCTGTCCCATCAGCACCTTTTTATAGATTTATATAAAGAAAACATAAAAAATATTGTTTGGGATCACAAGATCTAGAGCCTTGATCATTGGTATGAAGCATTACCTAGTGGTCAACCTGTGGCGCTGGGGCAAAACGAATGCCTCGACAAAAGGATCGCAGGATTAGCATATTTCAGTAGAGAGAACATAAAAATCTTCTTGTCTGAAACGATTAGTCCTAAACCCTTTATAATTGGTATTTCATATCACCTAGTAAACACCTACTTTGTGTTTAAATTATGGTTATGGAGTAGTCAAAACGGCCCCACTAGAGGGATCACATGTGTTACATAGGCTTATATAAGAAAAGAGAAAAAATCCACTTGTCCGGGATCACACGGCTTAGAGCCCAGTTTTTTGGGGGGTATGTAGCATACTAAGCTTAGCGTAACAATGACGTCACTTGTCTCCGCATGTGTGGATGTTTAATTTTATCTGTCCCACAGGTTGGTACAGGGTATGTGAGAGGATTATCTCAAATGTATAAAACCCCGATCTAGTGTACAGGATCATTTGATTCTCTATATGATACTTCATTCATCTGACTATCTCTAGGGCCTAAATGGAATTTTAGATGATAAATAGAAGTTTAGAAATGTCATCTTGAAATGTTGACTCTTTGATTTTATAATTACGACTGCACTACTGGAAATTAATTATGAAAAATGTTATTGTCGACTTCATATCCAAAAGCTTAATTTTCATGGCAAACCTATGAATTAGTGTATTCTTCTACTTTTTGTGTGCGTACTTAACACTTTCCTGTCTTGCTTTTTAGAACTTTACACTGTTGTGATTTTCAGATGTCTTTGGGAAACGTAAGAGAAGTACCATGTACGCCGAGGCTACAGCTCTCCGCGAGAAGAGGTCACTGATTAATCTCACTGATTCACAAAAAGCTTGCCTGTCAAAATGTCCAGACTGTAGCTCATTCGAGAGTGGAGACACTGCAACAATTGCTCGAGCAAGTAAGTTTATTGCACAAGCTAAATGAGGCTAGATGAGCCATGGGAATAATTATCAAATATATGTATACAACTGTACGTCTTTCTCGCCATCTTAAAGTTTCTTGCTATGCACAAGGACAAATTTTAAGCACTTAAATTATAAGATGAATGATTAAGACTCCATCAGAAATGGATTATGTGACTCTTGTAAGTACTAAAGACAAGTTCTTAGTCTAAGATATGCAAGCAGAATTTATTAAACTGTGTCATCGCACAGGACCCAAGTTGTTGGTGCACAAGGTGCAAATTGTCGTAGCGCAGGGCGTGATTAATGACGAGTACAACCAATATGGATAACTCTTGAATTTTGTGGCGTTCACTGACCCTCAGCTTTATGAAAATAAGACATGTACTAGCTATATTTGTCAATGGTTTCAAATACTTCAGTCTGTGGTGACACCGTTGTAGACAAGAACGTTACTATCTTCAAGGAACTGAACTAACTGACCAGCTTAATTAATAGCTATATTTGTCAACGTATTCTAACGTTTCAGTCTGTGGTGACACCGTTGTAGACAAGAACGTTACTATCTTCAAGGAACTGAATCAGCATAAAACTGCATTTATAGCTATAATTGTCAATGTTTGCTTATGTTTCAGTCTGTGGTGACACCGTTGTAGATAAGAACGTTTCCATCGCATATGAACTGAACCAGGTTAACAACTGCATTAACAGCTATATTTGTCAACGTTTTCTATTTTTTTCAGTCTGTGGTGACAGCGTTGTAGACAAGAACGTTACTATCTCAAAGGAATTTAACCAACTGAACAGCTTCTTTTCTGACTGGAAAAATGCTACCCTGCCATTACTCAGAAATGTATGTATAGTATTACTTGACTTTTCGCTTATTGTAAAGACAGAAACTTTTATATTCATATCTGGGCGTGGTTCAGCTATTCCATCTGCTAAAGAAAGGAAATCGGGTTCTATTTATAATTTGGTAAAGACTTAGAGTTAATAAGCTTTTTGGGCCGCGCAAACGTGCGTGCATTTCATGAAAATCCTAACCGTATACACACTGAACTCACATTTAATAACCCTTAAAGCGCATTCACAAAATGTATGTTTTTGTCGTCCACTAAATTATTTGAAGCCTCATAGATAAACAGTATTGCTCCAAATCAGACTGCTCCTGTAGGAGCAGTCTGATCTGGGTCCACATTGTTTGCCTCTAGGCTTATGTTAAATAGACATTTTCAGATGCAGTTATTTTGCTGGCGTTTTAAGGGCTAAATAATGTGTTTTGCGTCTATACTGAGGTAATGGAGCAAGATGATACAGTTACTTTTGAATAAAACGCACCACGCCTCATTTCAGCTTTTACTTATGTCTAAGGTTGACCAGTTCTTATTACGCATTCATGAGGCACCGCCTTTTCAGTAAGCGAAAAGTCAAAGAATATTTATACCTTTTTTTATTACATTGTCTTTATATATCTATAAAATTGAGCACCAATTTAAGATATATACAATGTATATCTTTTTTAATAACATTTAATGTCACAACACTGAAATTCTCTGTAATGTAAATCTATTACTGTAAAATATGTTCTGCAAGTATGAAAAAAAAAAACATCAAAAAAAAAAAAACCATCAAAAAAATGACAAAAAAATGACAAAATGAAAAAAGAAAATGACAAAAAAAATGTCAAAAACAAATGACAACAACAACAACAAAAAAAAGAGAGGAGAGAAAATAAAAAAAAGGAGTGGGTGAAAGGGGAGAAGGAGCCCACAGAAAAAAAAGAGAATTTTTTTTTTCTTAATGTCTCTTCGTTATGTAACTACAAATTTGAGCACCCAATTTAAGATATACACAATGTATCTTTATATATCTACATATTTGAGCACGCAATTCTAGAAAATATACAATATATCTTTTTAATTACATTTAATGTCTAATCTTTATATATCTACAAATTTGAGCACCCAATTTAAGATATACACAATTTATCTTATTGATTTAATTTAATGTCTCATCTTTATATAACTACAAATTTCAGCACCCAATTTAAGATATACACAATGAATATATCAGAGCAATTAAATTGTTCAACAGGAAGCAAGTTAACAAGTCAAAAGTTGCCCTTATGGAGACCTGTCATTCTTGGCGTTTGATCTTGGTCTGCATTGTTTGCCTATGTCGCACAAAAGGTCGCTAGTCTGATATTGGTTTAAGAAATAGTAAGCATTTAGATTTATTGATGTATGCAGATTGATTATAGTGACAACTTATTTATCTATTGTTCGATTCGTTATTACAGGTGTACCTTGACACGTTGACCTACCATCTGACAACCATGGACATTCTGAAAGGAACATCATATGTGACATATAACCTTACAGCACTTGGCGTTTCAATCAAGTTTGAAATGTTCAATAACGATGCAACCTACACTGCTATGGTGAATTATGCATATTCCACTTATGCATCCTAAAATAGCGTGCCTGCTGGGTGTATGGAAAAAGCCCTTTGAGACACCAATGACATCATTCAGCTACCAGCTATGATAAATTGCCCTTTAACCGGGTATTAGATTTACAAGACATTGATTTTTGTTTTGTTTAATTATGTATTAATCTTAATGCTGATGGACGGCTTGTAGTAATTAACTTGAAAGAGAAAAGAAATTTGCAAATAGAATAATTATTTTCCTTTCTGTATACATATACTTGGGGTAAATATTAACACCATAGCTACTAATGTTTTAATAACAGTTTGAAGCAATGAGAATGTTTGTCAACTTTTGAATTCCTCGTTCACAAACGTCCATATTCGTTTATTTGAACTAATATTTTTAGTAAAATGAGACATAACCTCCATTATATACTTATATATATATAGTACATATTTAGAGTGAACATTTGGTACTAGTTACAACTGATTCTGAGGTATCTCAGTGATCTGAAAGGTATCATATTCGTTGTATGGAAGCGTTTACCATCCAACATATTACCAGACAGACATTCAAGGTCACGTTTAAGGTCATTAAATAGAATATTGATCGTTAAAAACAAAAATTGATGTTATGTACTTTTAAGCATGCTGGTGTGCCTAATGTTTTAAGGGTTTCATATATCCACCTGTAATGTCAAAGACAATAAATAGCATCCAGAAAAAAAATTGTTGACTTTTTAATTCACATACATTTGTCAGTACTACTGACTACACAATACCATTAATTGGCCCGCGACGCGACAAAACCTGTCTTCAGGGTTACCGACAAAGTGAGACTCAAACGCGTCTCCTTAGCTACAGAGACTAGCTAGATTTATGAAAATTCGCTTGCAGCAAGTTTATAAATGATACTTTCCCAAAAGCACATAGCAAAGGCGCTGATCATTCTGCGCGGAAGCGCAGTCTGATCTGCGCCTTTGTTGCTCGCAAACCCAAGAAGACATATTTTTCTTGCGTGAGGCACATTTCTTAATTTCTTAATCCATATCATGCTGGTCATTTTGAGAACTATACTCCTTCCTAATTCTTATCCTATCAACTTACAGCGTTTCCGTTATTATCATGTATTCTATAACCAAGTTAAAAGCAGTGTTAATCCTGATCAGCGGGCTTCTCAGAAACCAGCTGATCTTGGTACAAACTGTTTTCTATGTGTGATATACTGAGGGAAAAAGTTAAGCAATTATTTATAATGGGGTTTCCCATAGGTGATCTTTGAAACATTAGATCTTTTTAGTTGATGTCAGTTGTTTGAAAATGACATAATGGCTAACCGCAAGTGGTCAAAAGAAAACAATCCGACTTCATAGTGAGGATTTGATCTGCTGAGCATTTTAATTTCAAACGCTAATCAATTGAAGGGGACTTAATTTGGAAAAATACGATTTTCAACTACAAGCTGTACGTAAAGAGTGAATACAAGGTATAACATTCAGTTTTGAAACGTTTTTCACTTTCTTGCTTTTGGATCTAAACATTGGATAGAAAAATGAAACTTTTAGTCGAAAACTATTCGCACTATTGCAAAATAAGCTGTTTTAGGAAGGGGGGCATAAAATCAGACTTTGCATAATGTGAAATGTCAACCTGTTAATGTCATCGTACTCGTGAAAGTCTGTCAACATATAGTTTTAACAATATGAAATTGAAAGTCCTGTTTCTTGTAAACAGTGAATCCTCAAAATATATTGCTTAACTTTTTCCCTCTGTATATATTGAGTTCAGTGTAGTAAAAAGCCATTTTATAACAAAGAACACTAATCCCATTAGGGTATAGTCGGGTAAATTCGGACATCAGGTAAATTCGGACACATATTTGCAAACAGTGTAAATCCAGATGAGACGGCTCCTTATGAGCCGTCTCATCAGGATTTTCACTGTTTGCTTAGTTAATCTATGTTTTATTCCAATATTTGAAATATGAAACAAACAAGAATGCTGTCCGAATTTAGCTGTATGTTCGAATATACACGACTTAACCCTATCCCTTTCTTCATGAATCTTCGTACAAGCCTTCACACACTATGAATAAGTTTACAAATTAACTTTCATGTGGGTACATAGAACAACGAAATTACTTGTCCCTTCCACTAGTGTAGGATCAGCTCTTATGACTTGTATTATGTGTTTGTGTGGTTCCTTTAAAGATTTTTTAAAGAGTATTTACCTTGTATGGACAGGTAGAGTCTTTGCAACTGGCATACAAGGTATGGAAACTAGACATCTAAACCCAATAATATAATATGAGCCGTGACATGTGATTTCCAACAATGTCGCATTTTGACAAGTGTAGACTCGGGCGAGCCTCTGCAGCCTCCTTTTAAGCTTAGAGACTCAAAATAGTGTTCAGTCAGTAGCTTAACACTCATAGAATACTCAAGTGACATGCTCTGATCCCAACAGTATCACAGATTATTTCGACCTCTAAAAAGAGAGTGTCGACAGAGCCTGCAGAACAGACATCCCTGACATTATCATAACAGGTGATTACAACTGTAATATGGCCCAACGCACCCCTAATAAAATGAACGATTTGATACTAGAGTACAACCTAAGCCAACTGATAACAGAGAATACACACTTCATTGAACACTAATCATCTCTATTGGACCTAATTTTAGTCAGAAACAATAATAACAATATCCTAATGAGTGGTACCCTAGACCCCCTTATACCTGATCAAGTTAGATACCATTGCCCCATCATGATTTTGCTCAAGTTTACACCTCCTCGTGCAATTACCTTTAAGAGAAAAGTTTGGTATTACAAGTTGGCAGATTATGATAAATACAGAGAAGAACTGTCCGAAGCTAGCCTCCTTCTTAAGATCCAAACTAATAACAATATCGATCAGAATATACAGGACTTTTCAGAAATTATACTTAACGCAGCAGACAAATCTGTTCCTAACAAAATTGTAACTATCAAATCTAATGACTCTCCATGGATAACATGCCACATCAAACCTTTGATCAGAAATCACAAACGAATTTATCGGCAATTTAAAAACACACATCTCGCTCACTACTGGACGAAATATAAAATCATGTGAAATAAAGTTGTAAAAGAAATAAGAAAGTCAAAACAAGATTATTTTGATAAACTTGATAGGCAGTTGTCATCTGACAACCATGATCTAAAACTATTTTGGAAAACTTCCAAACAAGTTCTCAACCTTGACAAATCCTCCAGCAGTGTACCAACTCTTAAAATGAATCACGAATTTGCTGTAACTGACCAAGCAAAAGCAGAAATGTTGAATATCTATTTTTCTTCTCAGACAAGGGTCGACGACACAAACAAAGACTTACCACTTCTTGAGCCAGCGCTACATTCACTAAACTCTATTGAAATTTCTATCCAAGATGTTAAGGTCGTTCTTCTTCACCTTAATGTGTCCAAAGCCTCTGTGCCTGATTTAATTAGTCCTCGCCTTCTGAAAGAAGGTGCTGATATACTTGTCTAGCCTTTTTCTATTGTTTTCAATCATTCCCTTAACCAGGGGTATTTTCCTCATTCTTGGAAAGAAGCCAGTGTTCCTCATATCTTCAAAAAGGACAACCGATCTCTTCCAAGCAACTACAGACCAATATCTCTCCTGTGTCAAGCTGGGAAGGTCATGGAACTATGTATTCATAAACATCTTTATAAATATGTTCTTTCTAACCATATCTTAACTCCTCTTCAATCGGGTTTTGTCTCTGGCGACTCAACTACCTTCCAGCTGCTCCATACATACAACATGTTCTGTGAAGCTGTTGACAATGGTAAAGAAGTCCGAGCTGTATTCTGTGATATCAGCAAAGCTTTTGATAGGGGCTGGCATAAAGGGTTACTTCATATGTTACGTGGAATAGGTTGCTCAGGTAAAGTTCTGTCTTGGTTTTCTAGTTATCTTTTAGGGCGCAGACAACGAGTGGTCCTTAATGGTAAATTCTCCAAGTGGGTCGAAGTCTTAGCTGGGGTCACACAAGGATCCATTCTTGGCCCTCTTCTCTTTCTTATCTATATTAATGACATTGTAAAACGTATTGGTGGCTCCATTCGATTGTTTGCAGACGACACTAGCTTAAACATTATCGTTGACCTGCCTGAGCAAGCAGCAATGGTTCTAAATGCTAATTTGCAAACAATTTCTCACTGGGCAAACGATTGAATTGTTGTATTTAACGCTAACAAAACACTATCTATGGTCATATCACGTAAATTAAATCCTGTCCAGCATCCCCCTCTTTTTATGAATGACACCATCATTTCAGAAACTACAAGTCATAAGCACTTAGGTCTTACATTTTCAAATACTTGCACATGGAATGAACACGTTAACAATATATCTCTAAAAGCCTGGACAAGGCTTAATCTCTTAAGAACCCTTAAATTTAGAGTGAGTAGGAAATCACTGGAAAAATTATACATCTCATTTATTCGACCATTGCTTGAATATAGTGACTCTGTATGGGATAATTGCTCATCAGAGTCAAAGAAACAGTTAGAAGCAATCCACACAGAATCAGCAAGAATTGTCTCAGGTGCAACAAAACTGTGCAGCATTGAAAAACTCTTTGTTGAACTGGGATGGGAATCACTCCAGAGATGTCGAAACAAACATAAACTCATTCTCTTTTATAAAATACTTCATAGTCTCACCCCTGACTATCTCTATGACCTTTTGCCTCCTTTAGTTCAAGACACTACATCATATAATCTTCGAAACTCAGATAACATCCAAAACTATAGAGCTCGGTCAAACCTTTTCCTAAACTCTTTCTTTCAACAATACGTGCATGGAATGATCTTCCAAATGACACAAAACTGCTTCTTCTGTGGCCTCTTTCAAACATAGACTCAACAGAAACCTTAAGCCACCTCCTAAGTATTGCAATGTAGGTTAACGTAAAGGACAAATACTCCAAGCTAGACTCAGACTGGAGTGCAGTTCATTAAATTCAGATGTTTACCGGAAACATATTGTTCCCAGTCCCTCCTGTCAATGTGGTGAGTTTGAAAGTGCTGCTCATTTCCTCTTCAACTGTCCAATCTATACAAACGAAAGGCAAACATATTTACAAAACAACCTCAGAACCTTCACAACTAAAGACCTCCTATTTGGATGTGAAAATGCTTCAGAGCAAGACAATCAATCACTCTTTTTGCAAGTTCAAGATTTTATTGTTAATTCTGGAAGATTTCCCTAACTCTGCCCAGCATAATTACACTTTTGTTATGGTCCCCAACGGTAGGAGTTCAGTCACTTCTTAACTTAATCTGTTCATTCATGCTTCCGGACTATTGCTGTAACCACTGAATACGCCACATCATGGGAGACAGTCCGCAACCAAGAACAAACAAATAATTATAGATCATTCAGCACCTCCTCCCATTTTTGTTAGAATACATAGTGCTCCTGTGATGTGGCGCAGCTGGTGGTACCTACTGGATATATGCAAACCTGATTAAATGTAAAAAGAAAAAAATCTACCTATCTGTCTGTCTATCTATCTATCTATCTATCTATCTATCTATCTATCTATCTATCTATCTATCTATCTATCTATCTGTCTGTCTGTCTGTCTGTCTGTCTGTCTCTCTCTCTCTCTCTCTCTATCTCTCTCTCTCTCTCTCTCTCAGCCAGATGTTTGCCAAACTAGAAAAGATACAAAGGACCCCTATCTATCTATCTATCTATCTATCTATCCATCCATCCATCCATCCATCCATCCATCCATCCATCCATCCATCCATCCATCTATCTATCTATCTATCTATCTATCTATCTATCTATCTATCTATCTATCTATCTATCTATATATATATCTATCTATCTATCTATCTATCTATCTAAATGTTTAGACTATTTATACCATTCATATATATTGCAAGATCCACACGTATTAGGAAATGACCACCATTAGCCTCACAGCTTAATGTCAGATCCTATTCCTACTATGTACTTCCATAACATGTCTTGTGATTTATCGAATAAAATATTGTTTAAACCAAAGGCTCTGATTTGACTGCGCTTATGCGCAGGCTGGCCTGCGCCTTTGCTGGTCGTACATACCACATTGTTGGAAATCTCATGCACTGGCTCAATTATCATTTTTCATAGGCAAATAGAGAATGCCCTGATCAGGCAGCTCTTACAAACGTTGCCTGATCTGGGTCTGCTATGTTTACAAGAGCGTTAAAAGGCATCTCGATGGGGTAAAGGGTGAAGTATGAACAGACTCAAACTTGTGTTGTGTGTTTGATTTCGGAATGATCCGTTTTGTTTCTTATTACCCAGACACATAAGAGCCGCTACATGAGCTTTCCAACAATGTGGTTTGTGCGACCAGCAAAGGTTCAGACCAACCTGCGCATACGGGCAGTCTGAACAGAGCATTTGCTTGTTGTTTGAATATTCTATGACTCTAAGGCTACTTACCAAACATCATTTTGAGTTTCTAATCTTATGGGGTGGTTCCATGGGCTCGTCTGAGTCTACACTTGTCAAAATGCCACATTGTCGGATATCACATGTAGCGGTTCACATGTAAGCAAAATTACAATAAAAATAAAGCAACCAACCCTCTTTTTCTCAGTCAGAGAATTGCCAAATTATATACCTGCCACCGCGTGAGAAAAACTGCCATCGGGGTTTCCGACAAGGTCATACCAAAATGTATTTATTTATCTTATTTAAAGAGGGCAGCACATTTAGCGGTCAACGCTAGTCTACCATGCGTCCCTCTAAACATTTTGACATATATACACAAGTTAAACATATGATAAAAAGCCTGCATAGCTACAGAGACTAGATAGAATGTTTAGACGGGTGCTTTCATCTGTGCCAACGCATCGATTTTCTTGAAATTTTGTATATTGATAACTCAACATATACAAGCTATCAAATATATATCGAAATAAGGCTAAGGAAGCAACCCTGGCTCGCTCCAACTTTGATGTGGTACCTGTTTCTAAATTTCTATGTCCGAAATCCATATTTTTTTTTATTTATTTATTGACTTTGACATCTAGATTGACTCCAGAACACCAAAGGCATAATATTTACACTACCAATTATGGTTTTCATTTTGCCAGATTACATTTTGTAAAGAAATAATAATAATTTCAATATTTTTTCTCAAAAAATTACAAAAAAACACATTCTAATCCAAAAACCAGTATGTTCTAGTGTTTGTCAAGATATCCGAATACTTCAAACACATGCCATATATAGCCTGCTGATCTAAGTAAGAATGGGGGCAAAGATCAGGAATCAATACAATCAAGTACCACACCTGGCCCAGGATACCACACGGGAAAGCGACAAGGGTACAATTAAACATCACAAACAAGATCCAAGAGGTCAGCCATATTTATTTATACTATATTTCAAGAGGGTGATACATTTGGCATGAAAGCCATTCTACCATGTGGCCCTCTGAGCATACAACATATGAAAAACAAACAATATATACTCAAACAAAAAAGAAACGTCCGATTTTCATGGTACTGTATCTTTCGATCCAGTTAAGATGTTGCAACAAAAATAAAACCAAAATGTTTATCAATTGTCCGACACACAAAAAATGGTAATCACTTGATTTTATCTTCTGATCTTGAAGAGTTATTACACCTGATGTGCACACAGCTTTTTCCATTATCATCAGGAAGTTAATCATCAAAACGTGTCCAATTTTACGTTAAATGGCAACCAGAAGCGTCCGACGATGAAAAAACATCTAAAAAGCCCAAATCTGCTTATGGAACGAGTGGCAATTGCAGTTCCAAATCTTTCATTTACAAAATTAACTAAAATTACCTCCCTTTGAATTAAACAAATAACAATTAAAGAACTTTCAAATCTCCTTAACTTAACATCATTTTGAGACCGTTTTTGTTTTAATTTGTTGTGTTTGTTTATGACAACAATTACATAATAGAGAAAAACAAAAACTATGGCTGATGTCCGGCTTCAAAGATTCACTTAATCTGTGTTTTATACCACACCCCCAACTGCAAAATCATTAGAGAATTTCCATTATCAATTGTTTTGATGCTGATTAGTCTTAATTAATGTTAAAATGATTGTGATGACGAAAAAACATCAAATTTGTTCGACTTTGTTGATTATCAAAATGTTGAATCCATAATGAATTTCCTGAGTGTTTTCACGCACGCTCGTGATCGTTGTTTTGTGACGTCAGAGTATGTTTCAGACTAATGGCTGTGGCCGTAAAAGCAATGCATACAACTAGTCAGCTTATCTTACTAGAGAGTTTGTTCAGTGATGTTTAAATGTGCTTAAATGGGTCGGAATTATGACGGACACATAAGCTATTGATGTTGTGACTTTTGATTTTAAGGGTACTCGTGTTCGCTGCTTTGTCAGCAGCTACGCTGATTATCAATTGGATTACTTTTAGGTGCAAATCATTTCTAAATAATCAAAGTTTGTAAGGTGAAAATTTGAATGAAATGGGTTTATACATTTGGAACTGGCAGACATAAACGTCAAGCGGACATAACTTTATTGTTTCAGTATACATATATACAAATAGCAATACAAACAGTGCACACTGTTTAAGTTATCGCTATTATCTAAAATATGAAACAACTAATATGTTTTCTTGCCTGTGTCATATACGGGGAACAGGGAATGTGACGGAAAGACAATGCATATGCGTCACACCCCTGTTTCTCACATATAGCATCACCTATGCTCAGTTTACATAGATTATAACTGTAATTAACCTCTTGCTATCGCATGCGACCATAATTCAACAGAATTTGGTCGATTTTGAGTGCATTAGTATCAAAGACAGTTCAAATTTGCCAAAATGGATGCACACAGAAAAAGAACAATACCAATAATTTTAAACCTGGGTATATAAAACATCTCGCATGATATCATTTAAAACCATTTAAAAGGATTAATATCGCATGATATGATTTAAAATCATTAAAAAGAAATATATTAAGTGGTTTTAAAACAACAGATATTTATTCAGAAGACTTCAGGGGCCAATTTCATCAATAAAGTTCGTACGATATATCTTAAATTGTGCGTACGTTGTTTTCTGAGAAGAGCGTACGTCAGTTTCATCAAAACATCTTAAATTGTTCGTAAGAACAAAAATTTGCGTTTCACTAAAACGTCCTATTTTTTACTTTGCCTAACTCCAGTCTACAAATATCATATGATTGGTCACGTGCGGACTTTATATAGCCGTGTAAAGTGGTTTAACACAGAGTGAAAAATACGTAGATATGTGAAGAAAGTTTTAAAGAAGAAGCATGTGCAGGTCCGAATGAAGGCAGAGGGTCCGCACCTTCATTCCCTTGAAAACCACTCACAAGTTATATAGGTTTCCATAGACATTAGCAAGTGGACCACCTGGAAAATAATGGATCCCCCTCCCAGAACCTTGCAAACTTGAAGTTTTCCGGACAAAAGTTCCTGGACCAGCGCATAAGACGAGCAGGTGACAGCATACCCAATTAAGAAATCAATCCCTTTAAGTCGGTGCATATACTTGTGTCAAAATGTCGGTCTGATCCGGAGCCAAATCTTTTGACACTTAGATGACGGGTTTCCCCGAAATCATAAGGAACCAGCACAAATCAGTAAGATTAACTAAAACCACAAAATATACTGAGCGGAACTAGAAACTGAAGGTTTATTCTAGCATGTCTGAATGAAAAATAATTAATCAAATTCATTATTTTTTTATGAAATCTGATATCCTCAATATCAATTCACAGAATTAATGACAGCTCCAAGAACCAGTCCTATACTGCCGACAAATTCCGTATGCTCTCTAAATTTTGTCCTGAGTCGTAGGCATTATTGGTGGTTGTCTCGGATTTCTTCAGACCCCGATGATTGATTGCTGTAATGCTCAATTACAGATCCTTTAGAGGGACATACGATTATCATTTGAACATAAAAGAGATATATCATATTGTATTTTTAACAAAAATGGTACATGTAATGTTTCATGAAACTGCGCACCGAAAACTACTCGTTTTCACACTGTATGTTAACCCATACATGTCGAATGGAGTTTCTCATTTTAATCTTTTGGACGAGCTCATAACCTGATCCGACGCCACCGTGGTTATGTGGCGTCTAATCTGGGTCTGCACTGTTTGAAAACGTCCATCAAAATGGAGGCAAGGCTTAAATGAGATAAACATCACACCCCGGGTGCTTGAGATAACAAGTCGAAATTTTCGAAAATGTAAAAATCTAGAATGCAACTTAAAATACGGTCGGAACTGAGATTATGCTAACCCGGATATATGTCCCTTGATGGAGAATGTAAAGTTCTACTGAAAGCTCTTGTGAACAGCTCCCACATATACATACTCATACAAAGACATACGTTTTGAAACTTTATCGAATGTTGAACGTATGGTCGTCCCTGGCAGTCATGCAAATGGACGATGACTTACCCGTATATTAGTATGTTTAAGCAATGGTGACATGTGAAAAGGTACAAAAATGTCCTGTTGGTTTTACTACAGATCCCCTTCCCTTAGACGTGATGGTTGTGCATAAATTCAGCTACTGACATGGTGGTCATAGGCGAATCTCTTGGTGACAGTAAACGGCGTGGTAGGGGAAGGGGTGGGATAGGTTACATGGACAAAGAAATAACTCATAAGCACCAAGGAATGGGGGTCTTATTTCCTCAATTTGGTAAACCATATGGTATCTAAAGTCTGTTCTTGATTGTAGTACTTTCAAAGTGTTTAAACCTTTGTCGTTTTTTTGCTCTTTAGCCTCTAGAACCGTGTGAAATGCAGCAGCCTTGGTAGCTATGTAGAAAGTTAGTAATTATATTTAAGACAAAGATGTCAGCTGCGACAACTAAATATTTGTCTTAAATATACGACAAAAAGTAAGAAGTTCGCAAAGTTCAATAGTTTGATGAAACCCGATTTTTAACGTACGAACTTCGTACGATGTTTTAAGACAAAAACACGTCGTAAACTTGTTGATGAAATTGGCCCCAGGTCCCAGCAGGTGACTTCATATCCCAGCAGGTGACCACAAGACCGCAATGAACAGACGCGAAAGCATGGCAAACACAAGCCAAATTCATAAAATTCAAAGCTTGTAACATTGTCATTTCTTAATACTTATGAGTGAAAGTCAGTTTTAGCAAAATTAATTAATTAGTCGAAATGAATCAATGACTTCACAGAAATACGTTGCTTTTAAATCTACCTACACCTTTCTTAAAGAAAAAGCATGTTTAGACAATTTTAAATGGTTCAACGGTCAGAAATGACTAGGGTCATGACCGCATATCATGGCACCAGGGGGCCAAGACATAGCCTATCACTACCTCATGTCCTGCGTAATTTTGTCGAAGAAACATAATATCATAAAAATAAACATGTGAAAACAAAAAGATCAAGCATTTCTCCTCCAACCCAACTGATCTAGAGTAGCCATAGTTTGGTGGCATGACCAGGATAAAGTGTAACAGAGAATGGCCAGTGGTCTCATAGTACAGTGCTCTACATGAACATATGAGGTTCAGAAACGAAGTTGTTTGCCTAGAATACGCATCCAGCTAAAGTATAAATGTGCTCACTGGTGCAAGTCAGCACCAGTTTTACAGAACAGAATAAACAAAGATTATTTAAGCATTGGATTAGCAATAACTTTGCTGCCAAGAGTTTCTGTGAACTAAATAGTTTATTTAACCAATGGGTTTGACAGGGGGTAACTTTTGTGAACTGGGTTTAAATGAAACTTACAATTATAATGTCATAGCTTAGATGTGAGGTTTATCTCTTGTATTCATTGACTTGCTATAAGGTTTATCTTCTGTATGAATTTACATTCTTAATAATGTTACATTTTATACGTAACATTGGCTTGATGTAGGATTAACGTTAGAAAGTAGATGTGTTAGGTAGAGTTATCACTGTATTGTATCATTTGGGTAATATTTATTGTGCAAGCACTTCATTAAATAGAGGATCTTACATGAGTGCTCATGTTTTATTGAATTTATTAAACGAGTTGGGGAAAAGAGATAAAATGCGAGGCTTGCCGAGCATTTTATCTCTTTTTCGCAACGAGTTTAATAAATTCAATAATACAAGAGCACGAATGTTAGATTCTATTTATCATATGACAAATACTTTGAAATCTGATTTCTGACGTAAAAACGTTATCATATTGTCATTATGTACGCAACGTTGTTATGGACGTCATAATGTTTCCCGAAAATCGATAAACCACTAGTGGTTTACAGATTTTATTGCATGGTGTTATTTCACTACTAGACGCGACGTCATATGATAATTAATAGTTGTGGAACTTATCATCAAATTTTAGTGTTATATTATTTGCCAATCCATAACATATCCACTTCTACCAATTAAGATGCTATATTATTAAGATGTTATATTATTTGCCAATCCATAACATATCCACGTCTACCAATTAAGATGCTAGCATGGTAATTAAAATAAAGTCAGCATACAAGTATTTTTTACACTGAAACATAATTAATATATACTTTACATTTCAATGAACTCGGACCTTGTTTTACAACAAAGTAAGAAAGGCGGCAAAGATCAGGAATCAATACAATCAAGTACCACACCTTAACCAGAATACCAACACATCACAAACGACAGCCAAGAGGTCAGCCCTTTCCCAGCAGGTGACCACAAGGCAGCCAAGGTAGCCATGAACAGACGCGAAATCATGACAAAAACAAGACATAAAAAACACATTTGATCCACAAAAGAAGTACCGCCTTGGAACGGTCAGTAAAAATATACTGAACGAAACTTCTAAACCGCCAGTTACCAAAACACATTTTCAATATAGCTCATTTATTATTAAACTGTTTGAAATGATATTTGACACGGTAAATTTGGGCACATGTATCCGTCGATTGAACAAAACAAAGTTTGATTCAATACAGGTGTTCATTTATGCGTAACGATAGAGTATTAATACCGGTTTTGCACGTGACACACGATGCTAAATGTTTTTTCGCCTTGTGAATACTTGTATTTTCATCGACAACTATCCGCCAACTTTATTTTATCACAAAAATGCCAACGTTTGGGTCGTATGAGTATAAAGTAGAGGGATCGGGCTGTGGGTTCCATCGAAAAAGGGTCTCGCTGAGACCGATTCATAATCTATTGTAAAGTTTGACATGTTTTGATAGAGCCGAAAGTTTACACCACAACCTGTCGGTCATTTTTTATTTTTGCACTCGTATGAAGAGAAAAATCGACAAAAACTGAGTATTACGTATGTCATAAAATGTCCTGTATAGTCCACCATACTTTGGTGCGGTGATGCATAAATGCTGCGTCGGAAGTGTCGAGATTGGTTAATGGGTGACGGATGTTTCAATAATATTGTAGACAAAAACATTTCATCACCATCAACGCATTTCTGTGTTATTTTAGGCCATATGGGCCTCCATAGGATTACTGAATTGCATGAAAATTGCTACTTTATTGCAAAATAAACACGATAGTATTCAATAATGTCCATTTACAGCACCAGAAAGTTTCAATATTGTGGACAAAAACATGTCATCTCCATAGAGCATTTTTGTGTTGTTTTAAATCGTATGGGCTTCCATAGGAACATTGTGGATTACGTGAAAATGCCTTCTTAATAAAGGAGTTCTAGCGATAAGGCGTATATTTTCCCTAGTTGGCATGATTACAAAACCTAAATTTTCAAATTGCCCTAATGTTTTTAAAATTAGACTGTTTCGGTAGTAAAATATGCATAAAAACATCAACGTAGCTTTCAAAGCGATTCGTCATTTTCAAAGCTGTGAAAACTTGCGCCTTCTACTCCCACCCCTCATTTTACGTCTTTAGACATGGTGCCGTTTAGACGAGAGTTTTGGTAAATCCTTTGCAGGTTTTTAAAAAGTAAAAGTGCTAAAATATTAAGGAGATGACTGCCCTTTATTTCCAAAACTTTGCAGTATTCCTTCTGCGCATGCGTACGAAATATACTTAAAATTGTGACGTCTGTAATTAAAAAGATGACTGCCGTCTTTCAGTTTGTTTTTAGATGCTTCCCCCCCCTAGACCCAAGACGCCCTTTGGATAATTAAATGTCCCTATTCAAATGTATAACATATGTAAAGGGCGTCTTGGGTCTAGGGGGGGGAGGGGTTGTATAAGCGAAAGAAGACATCAAATATCTGACAAAAATAGACCACTTTTCAAGATGGTCGTTTTTATTGTACATCAACTGTATAAATAGTTTTACTGTACATAGCGTGGTTCAAGTTCCCATATATGTTACTGAATAACAAGCACAGTTGATGATCAAAATAAATTTTCATTCAATAAGAAGTAGAGCTATTACATGCACGAAGGAAACCCCGTTTTAAATATACAATTCGGGGGGCAATGGTGCATCGACGGCTCGTCTATATATACTCAAACAAAAAAGAAACGTCCGATTTTCATGGTACTGTATCTTTCGATCCTGTTAAGATGTCGCAACAAAAATAAAACCAAAATGTTTATCAAACGTCGGACACACAAAAATTGGTAATTAGTTGACTTTATCTTCTTATCTTGAAGGGTTATTGGACCTAATGTGCACACAGCTTTTTCCATTATCATCAGGAAGTTATTCATCTAAACGTGAAACATTTTACGTTAAATGGCAGCTAGGATCGTCTGACGATGAAAAGACATCTAAAAATCCCAAGTCTACTTATTGAACGAGCAAAATTGCAGTTCAAAACCTCTAATTTACGAAATTAACTGAAATTACCTCCCTTTGAATTAAACAAATAACAATTTAAGATCTTCCAAAGCTCCTTAACCTAACATTATTTTGAGACCGTTTTTATTTTAACGTATTGCGTATGTTTATGACAACAATTAAACAAAAAAGAACAACATAAACTATGGCTGAAGTCATGCATCAAAGGTTTACTAAATCTGTGTTTTATACCCCACCCTTACTCTAAAATCATCCGAAAATTTCCATTATCAATTGTTTTGATGCTGACTAGTCTTCATTAATGTTGAAATGCTTGTGATGACGAAAAAAGTTCAAATTTGTCCGATTCTGTTAATTATTAAAATGCTGGACCATAAATGAATTTTCTTAGTGTTTTCGCGCACGTTCGTGATCCACGTTTTGTGACGTCAGAGTATGTTACAGATTAATGGCTGTGGTCGTAAAAGCAATGCATACAGCTAGCAAGTATAACATCTTACTATAGAGCTTGCTCAATGGTGTTTAAATGTGCTTAAAATTCGGGATTATGATTGTCACACATGCTAGTGATGTTGTGACTTTTGATTTTAAGGGAACTCGTGTTCGCTGCTTTGTCAGCGGCTCTACTGATTACCAAATGAAACGATTCTAAATGATCACAGTTGGTAATGTGAAAATTTGAATAAAATGCGTTCATACATTTGGAACTGGCCGACATAAACGTAAAGCGGACATAACTTTATTGTTTCGGCATATATTTGTTGAATGTGCCTAGTTTCTCTAGTCGTTCTTTCAACAAAATAAAACGAACGTCTCATTTAGGGAGATTGCTCGCCTTATCGCTGGAAATTCATGAAACCCAACAATCTTCAATAAAGTCAATTTATAATTATAACAACATAAAGTTGGTGTTTGTTTTTTTTACTTTAGGTCCCTGGAATAATCGGTTTTAAGCGATGAGTTCAATTTTTTTAGCGTTTGTGTGAAAATGAAATGCGATGGTGCCTGTATACAGTCTATCAATTGAGCATGTTTATTTCAATTTATGAAAATAAAATTTTGACAGGTTCTGTTTGATTGATTTTTCCATGTTGAGTGTAAATTGTAGCCATGTACGTATCATATATGTTAAGATATATGAGAAAATATCGAGTGTCGGTTTGGAAGTTTCGTTCAGTATATTTTACTGGAGGGCTTTAACCGGTCTCACAAAGTAAACTAATATGTTACCGGTCCTTGATTTTAACGAAACTTGGTCAACATATTCTACACATATATGGACAGTTTTTTATGTTGAAATGGTATCTTGACAAGAACCGCAACGCGTTTAAATTTGACTTCCGAATTTGACTGAATACAAAATATACAGTTGAATATTGGGGTTACCATGGCAAAAAAATGAACGCCCGCCCACTATCCCAATACAAACAACGTCATTTTAGTATCAATGAACTTATTAATTATATCGTAATTTCATAAAAAAAACATTTCAGCGTCCGGTAAAAGATATGCCAATTACTGCAGAAATGTTTAAAACTGGATACCCTAAGGCCTGGTAGTGATATACATTACGTCATAAATTTACAATTGAACATAAAAAATCAAATGCACCATAAATATAAAATCATACCCCAAGCAATAATGCAGCGTAATATCATCAAATTCCAAGCGTGGGAAGACTCTCATGCTAATTTCCCATACATAGAGCCCCTTTTGTTTGAAGAAAGTTTAGATAGTACATTCCAATAAGCGAATAACAAAGGCACTGACTACGCGGACGTCCAGGCTGGTCTGCGCCTTCGTTGTTCGAAAACCCAGAAGACAGGTTTTCTTGCGTCGATGCCCAATATTACGTTTTCATATTCTAAGATTACAAGCCAGATTGACCATGAAATTCCAAATCGCAGACCAACACACAGAACCCAAAAGAACCGTGGCATACATCACAAAAGGCAAAGTAAAATATAGTTATAGAGAACCAACCAGCTCTCCATATCTATCTATCTATCTATCTATCTATCTATCTATCTATCTATCTGTCTGTCTGTCTGTCTGTCTGTCTGTCTGTCTGTCTGTCTGTCTGTCTCTCTGTCTGTCTGTCTATCTATCTATCTATCAATCTATCTATCTATCTATCTATCTATCTATCTATCTATCTATCTATCTATCTATCTATCTGCCTGCCTGTCTGTCTGTCTATCTGTCTGTCTGTCTGTCTGTCTCAGCCAGATGTTTGCCAAACTAGAAAAGATACAAAGGACTCCAATGCAAAACGAGGATAAGCCTACACGATGCGAATATGATAAAACATTCAGCCCTTTGCCTCAGCAAGATTACTGCCAAATTCGAAAGGGTACAAACAACTTCATCCCCATACCAGAACCCAACAAACACAGACATCCACACGACAGCAAGACTGCAAGGTTTAACGCTTTATATACTGGAAACCCCTAAAATGATATTTTGACAAACAGTGAAGACCCTTATGAAATGCAGCAGTATGCTGCATTTCATTAGGATCTTCACTGTTTACTGTGACATAATAGCCCCTTTCACCTGCTCTAAATGACTGGAACACTGTTGAAAGGTAAAGGGACAAAATGATCAAACTGTTCTTGATGGGACCTAAAGTCACTGTAGTTGATGGGCAGCATTCAAATTGAATACTGCACATTAATTATTCCTGCAAGAAAAGATGATAAAATTGCTGCTATCGTATTTCGAAAGGCTGGCATAGGAGTCCACCTGATGAACTTTAAAACTAGCTAAATGCATATGATCTTTTATATTGGCATTAATTCAAATCATTGTTTAAGTTTTCAAATATCAATAGATCGTGTGAGGCTGGCATCACATGCTTCTACATGTACAAATACTTATTTGCTCTTGCACCTTTATTCTGCATGTGCAGTTCAATAAAGAATATTCTGTGAGCCTGAGTAGCCTAGGGGTTGTAACTTCAAACCACTGGATTCACAGGCCTATGGATGATATTCTAAGTTGGGAATCAGTCCCCACAATAGCTAGCTGTTGTCAGGATATGGGCTCAAAAGTTAAACTTCACGATGGTAGTAGTTAGGCTGGATTAGTGCCCAGCTATGAGCTATATTATGAAGGAACCTCTGTGGCTGCATATTCTGTCAGGTGATGGAAAGTTTCCATCGTGTGCATACTTCTCCCACGTAGTCAGCTGATCACACCCCAGGAGACAGGTGTTTGTGATAAGGTCAGCCATCATTCCTTGTCATAATGTTCTCAGATTTTACTATATAAACTGCCCATCGTTACCTTGTCGTTAGAGAGAGATCGAGACAGTGATCAGATTAAGCTTGCTGATCAGTCATGATCATGTAGACTGTATAGGGTTATTATAAGCTCGAACCTGGGTTGATTTGCATAATAAACCATTATTATGAACTGTTGTTTTTTGACTTTGAAAAGTACTACTATACGATACAGTCCCGACTATGTTATATTACTAAGGTTAAAAGAAGAGACCATGCCAATTTAAAGTAAGAGATTGTGAATAAATCACTTCTTATCTAATAGCAAATAATATTAAAAATGATAAGAATGGGATATATGAATTATTAAGAAATAATGCAAATATGCATGGGAACCTGGACTCGGGATTATACACTTTTTTCATGCCCCACACAACTGAGCGTGAGATTTATCATGCTCATAAATGTTAAAATGTCAACACTATTGGTATTTTAACATTGATTAGCAAGATAAATACAACAGCTGAGGGTTCGCAAGCAAGAAGCTTTTTTGACAGCGTTTTAGTTTTAGCTTTCTCATTGTCACTCATGCGCAGTAGAGCTTTCATGCTAAGTTGATTTGAGCATGAAAAAAAGTTTACAACCTCTGGGCCTCTTCTCTAGAGTTACGAATTACCCCCGAAAACAAGTTTAAGCATGATGTGAATCAAATGTTTATTATTCCAAATGATAAAGAGGTCGATCCGGAACATGTTTGCAAGCACTTGTTTTTATATGTACGCTTGATTTGAGAATAGTTTGATACATGGGCGGATACAGGGGTGGGGGGGGGGCATTGCTCCGGACCCCCCCCCCCCACCTGGGAAAAATCACAAAGTATAGGATTTCCTAGCAATATTGCTCCGGATCCCCTAAAAATCGCAAAGCTACCAAGCCAGCAGTCAATGGCGGGCCATCATCAGCACGCCAGCGAAACGCCATTGAAATGGCGGGCCGATGATGGCCCATTTTAAGTGGCATTTTGATCCTCTCTCCATCTGATCAACTAAAAGAAAATTGAAAATAAATAAAAACGTCAGTGTTGGACCCCCTCTGACAACACTTTCTGGATCAGCGCATGTGATATAGTGTAATTCCAATGTTCATGAAATATGTTCTGCACTAAGTGAAAATAAAAATATATACATATGAAAATTTTCTTTGTTTTTGCTCCCGAATTATCTATATATAAAAAGTGTACAACTATGTAGCAAGACAACGGAAGACAGTAAGTGGGCAGTATTTTGCATTATTGCATATTGTAATTTTATAAAAGAAACTCTAACAAGTGGCAAATTTACGTTCTCGATGATACCGTTGTTTTACATGTACCCCTAGAGCATAATGATTGCTAACTCCACACCACATGAACGTCCTACGACGACAACTAAACCAGGTATGCCATGTTCTATAAATACAATGATCAGAAACCAAAGCAAGTGGCAAATATTAACGTCCATGTGCGGATCCAGAGGGGGATAGGGGGTCCGGACCCCCCTGAAAAATCACAAAAGTATAGGGTCTCTTAACAATACTGGTTTGGATCCCCTGTAAAACCAGAAAGATACAAAGTCAGCATTCAGTGATGGGCCACCATCGTCTCACCAGGGAAACGCCGTTTCACTGGTGGGACGATGATGGCCCGCTTATAGTGGCATCAACTAAAAAAAAAAAAAAAAAAGCGTAGTCAAAGGTGGACCCCCTCTGAAAAAAAACTTTCTGGATCCGCGCATGACGTCCTCAGGTCAATCTTCAGCGATATCACGTAGGACGTCGATGACAAAACCAGGGATACCATATTTTAAAATACAATCAGGATGTTGTGCCACTCGGTTTGCCACCTGACGCTGGCAGTTGATGAGGCGAACATGTTCGTGGTAAGAGACGGTTAGCCGTTGGCTTTTAGTTTAAAAAAACGGAGTGGCTGCTGCCAGACGTCTGGCAGCAGCGAAAAGTCGGATAAATCGCTGGTGACAGACGTCTGGCAGCAGCGAAAAGTCGGGTAAATCGCTGGTGCCAGACGTCTGGCAGCAGCGAAAAATCGGATAAATCGCTGGTGACAGATGGCTAGAAATCAAATGATCTGTGAATGGCACATGAATTACATGTAGCTGCCGACAGACGACACTGTGACATTACCCATTTTCTAGAATTTCAATTGACAAAGAATACTAGTACCGTGGCGTAAAATGCGATAATTTCCAAAAGAATGCGTTGGCCGAAGATCCACACATGATCATGCCTTAGCAAGATCTGTGTGATTCATGTAAGCGAAGACAGTTGTTGAATTCATTTCTTTACACGTTCTTCTAGCTCAAACACCCCACCCCGTCCTGGCTTTGAGTATTAGATGTGCTGTCATGTACCTCTGTCGCTAGAGTCCGTTTCATGGTCGGGTACAGGCACATGCGAGCACACATTATCTACTCGAAAGAAAGCCAAAGGAGGGTTTTTTTGTTTTTTTAACTCCTCATATTGATCTGTATCTGTATTCCATATCACGGTTTAAATATTTTGAAAAGTATCCCATATCCCTGAAAAGAAATTGGTAAATTCACCAAAATTCAACCACAATCAGAAAGATTTGTATCGCCAAAACCCAAAAATACTTTGAAATTTCACAAAAGCATCCCATTTCCCTTTAATTAGTTTAAAAAAAACCTTCAGTACCGAGTGTAGGACAAAATCCCCCCGGACAAAACCCCCCCTGCTCATTTTTGTATACGTGGACAAAATCCCCCCCATGAATTTTACAACTAGGACATAATCCCCCCCGCTGAATTTTACAACTAGGACATAATCCCCCCCGCTGAATTTTACAACTAGGACATAACCCCCCCCCCCCATTCTATTACAGCATACATCATACCATGTAAATAATTTGGACCCAGATTGTAAGTCCTGATCTGGATCCAAACTGCATGACAGCATGATAGTGTTTTGAAACAATAAAATTTACTCATATATGATTAAGCAATCACTCTCAAATTAAGTTGTAAATGTGCTAATATTTTATGGTCTAATTGAGTGTCTCACTAAGGTCAATTAACTTTCTGATTGCCTAATTAACAGTTACTCAAATATAGGTGTTAGTTTTAAAAACTTAATGGTTTGAAATGCTGATATAGATGAATATATTGAATATAATGATGGGAGATCAAAGGGTGTTAGTATGTAATTAAAATTGTTTGTCCTTTTATTATAAAAATAACAATTAGCTGGTAAATTGCATGATTATCTGAGTAATCATCATTTTCATGCTTTGCTCCAAATAATTCAGGACCCCTATAATGCTGTCAGACAGTTTGGATCCAGATCAGGACTTACAATCTGGGCCCAAATTGTTAACGTGGTATGATGTATGCTGTAATAGAATGGGGAGGGGGGTTATGTCCTAGTTGTAAAATTCAGCGGGGGGGGATTATGTCCTAGTTGTAAAATTCAGCGGGGGGGATTATGTCCTAGTTGTAAAATTCATGGGGGGGATTTTGTCCACGTATACAAAAATGAGCAGGGGGGGTTTTGTCCGGGGGGGGTTATGTCCGTATCCCTTCAGTACCTCGTAGCTCGCGACATTACTGTGGCTTCGACTGAGAGTTTTGTAATAAATGCAATAGATTACCGGGTAAGATACATTTTATAACAGGGTAGCTGTGTTCCAGTCTGGTCATTTTTTCTTCTTGTTTTATTTTTTTCATTTCTTGGTCAAAAATGACAATATTAATCGAAATCAATAACGGACTACCGATACATGTACCTTTGATGTGGTATCTTTTAATCTCTTAGTTTTTAGACTATAAGCATAAGAAAGAAAATATTGCCACAATATGGACGACTGGACCTACATGTAGGGTTATAACCGGACTGTGTAAATCTGTAGTTCTTCCAATCCGTTCTGCATTTAATCAGTATCTTCTTTATTTTCCATTTGCTTAATGGTGATCGAGGGTCGCTAGTTCGAGACTCATCAAGGCACTGTGTTGATATTTTGAGTAAGACACTTTTATACAATCTGCTTAGTACTGGATCAACCAAGGAAGACAGAAGAAAGACAGAAGTCGCAATAGAAAAATTGTTGAATGGAACGTAAAGCATCAACGCAAGCATACATATAACATACTGATTGGCTTCGACTGCAAAACATAAGTTACATGTAATTTTCCAAAAATGTGGTTTGATATTATGTTGTTATTGTTGTTGTTGTTGTTCGGCCGCAGCGCCATTCTCATCTGATAAGATAACCTAAAAAGTATTTTCAATCTAACAGTTATCCAGCTCGATTTATTATTATTATTATTATTATTTTTATTATTATTATTATTATTATTATTATTTGTTAACGTACAAGAATTGGCGTTCACAAAAGCATGCTTCTAGTATATGAACTAATCCCAATGACCAATTATATTTTGACCGTCTGGGGCCACCCACCGATGAAAAACATATTATATCAAAATGACCTTTATTTGATCAATCTAGTCTCTGTTGCTTCAGATGATCAGCTTTTTTATTCGCAAACTTCTGTCTTTCTTCTGTCTTCCTTGGTTGATCCAGTACTAAGCAGATTGTATAAAAGTGTCTTACTCAAAGAATCAACACAGTGCCTTGATGAGTCTCGAACTAGCGACCCTCGATCACCATTAAGCAAATGGAAAATAAAGAAGATACTGATTAAATGCAGAACGGATTGGAAGAACTACAGATTTACACAGTCCGGTTATAACCCTACATGTAGGTCCAGTCGTCCATATTGTGGCAATATTTTCTTTCTTATGCTTATAGTCTAAAAACTAAGAGATTAAAAGATACCACATCAAAGGTACATGTATCGGTAGTCCGTTATTGATTTCGATTAATATTGTCATTTTTGACCAAGAAATGAAAAAATAAAACAAGAAGAAAAAATGACCAGACTGGAACACAGCTACCCTGTTATAAAATGTATCTTACCCGGTAATCTATTGCATTTATTACAAAACTCTCAGTCGAAGCCACAGTAATGTCGCGAGCTACGAGGTACTGAAGGTTTTTTTTTAAACTAATTAAAGGGAAATGGGATGCTTTTGTGAAATTTCAAAGTATTTTTGGGTTTTGGCGATACAAATCTTTCTGATTGTGGTTGAATTTTGGTGAATTTACCAATTTCTTTTCATGGATATGGGATACTTTTCAAAATATTTAAACCGTGATATGGAATACAGATACAGATCAATATGAGGAGTTTAAAAAAACAAAAAAAACCCTCCTTTGGCTTTCTTTCGAGTAGATAATGTGTGCTCGCATGTGCCTGTACCGGACCATGAAACGGACTCTAGCGACAGAGGTACATGACAGCACATCTAATACTCAAAGCCAGGACGGGGTGGGGTGTTTGAGCTAGAAGAACGTGTAAAGAAATGGATTCAACAACTGTCTTCGCTTACATGAATCACACAGATCTTGCTAAGGCATGATCATGTGTGGATCTTCGGCCAACGCATTCTTTTGGAAATTATCGCATTTTACGCCACGGTACTAGTATTCTTTGTCAATTGAAATTCTAGAAAATGGGTAATGTCACAGTGTCGTCTGTCGGCAGCTACATGTAATTCATGTGCCATTCACAGATCATTTGATTTCTAGCCATCTGTCACCAGCGATTTATCCGATTTTTCGCTGCTGCCAGACGTCTGGCACCAGCGATTTACCCGACTTTTCGCTGCTGCCAGACGTCTGTCACCAGCGATTTATCCGACTTTTCGCTGCTGCCAGACGTCTGGCAGCAGCTACTCCGAAATCTTAATTTCCCTGAGGACTTATTGGTTAACCCTTTGCAGACTAATAGAATTTTCCATAAAGCTACACACAATAAAAGTCAGGATGGCCCATTGTATATTTCCTTTTATGAATTAAAAATATGTTTCTGTCTCCGAGGATCGATTTTGTATAAGCAAACAATGCAGACCCTGATGAAGTTTCGCCATATGTGGCATTCCATCTAGGTATTCCCTGTTTGCAATATATATAGTATCCGTTTAGGGGTGTCTGGTCCACAGAGGACCACCTACTGGTCACGTTTTATGGCTTATCCACTTCAGTGATAACCGTAATAGAATTAATGTAAGACATATTTCGGAAACCGATGATTCCTACATGGAGATGATTTATTATGTACCATATTTACCCTTATTAGTCTGATAAAAAATGAGCAAATTCGTTTGTAGTAACGTGATGAGGTGTACCAAAGATAGATAGGAATGAAAAACAGTGTAAATCCTTTTGAAAGTACTCATTGACAGATCTGTGATCAAACTATCTGACGAATATTTAGAATAAATATGGTATGGTTATTTTCAAAACCATAGAAAGTTATTCTAAATAAGGAATTTTTACCTTCAGCTGAGCATTTGAACTTGAAATAATTCATTTATTTAAGCATCATGAAAGTGTTTCATGATATTGGAAATTTTGAAATACATGTAGCTTTTATAAAGATTTATCTCGTAGTTAACATAAATCTCGAATAGTTTGGACCACGGCCAGGCCCAACAGGACGTCGGACCTGATCTGTATTCAAGTTGTTTTGACACTCTGATTTGATTCCTGAAAGAATGAAAATGCGTGACTGACCTGCTGGATATCAGCACATTAATATACTAGCCAAAAGTTCTAACCGGCCACCTGCATTTCATTAATTTTCTTTAAAATGTAAAATGACATGACTACACTTTTTGCACCTCGAAATAGCCACACGTGACATGTACCCTAGACAGTAAAGATATTGACAACATGTTCAACAGTACATGCAGGATGCCCATTTGATTAGTGGTACCCGCATTTTTAAAATTCGCATTTTGGCCCAATTTGTAAATCATGACTTTTTGAAATAACCCACTTTCGCGCACAAAACGTTTTCATTTCAAAAGCCAAACTCATATTGAACACCATTGTGCTGAAATGAACACTCCATCTGCATGAGACTCGTTGTTATTGGCCAAAGTGTTGAAAATTACCCCACCATCAAATGCAAAATCGTATGAATTTTAAAACTGAGGGTATGGGTATTCGGAAAAGCCTTCCGGATACAATTTTTAGAATTTTGCTAAGCCGTTTACTGATATCATTTACTAATTGGCTGGCCTATTCGGAAATGTAAATGGAATCTATATTGTGCTTAAAACTTTTTAGAAAATCGATAAAAACACACGTGGCCGGTTAGAACTTTTGACTAGTATAAATACTAAAAAGCTGAACTGCTTTAAAGTGGCCAAGCATATAAAACTTTATTTAATGGTTATATTTGTTTTTGGCAAATATTTTATTTTACACCCTAACCGATATTATTATTATCATGATCAGCTCCATGAAAACGACCAGACTAGCTGAATTATAGCTTAGTTTGGTACAATACTGGATGCACATATTAAATATCAGTCGCTGGCGAGCCGATGATGGCCCAACATTGAATGCTGGCTTGGCAGCTTTGTCATTTTTAGGGAATCCGGACTAGTTTCGCTAAGAAACCCTATGTTTTTGTGATTTTTCGGGGGGTTCCGGACCCCCCGTCCCACCTCTGGATCCGCACGTGATTCTGTCTGAACGTATGTAATCGTATCTAAATGAGAGAACAGATCGTGGCAGACCGTGTCACCAGAAATTCCATAACACTTCATTATGGCAGGAGATCAGGGTGATTAGGCCGCTGGCAGGATATGGTTTACCCCACCCCCCCCCCCACCACCAAGGGGAATTTTGTAGGCCATATTTTTCTTAAAGCCCATTGTTTGACAATGGTTTTGCAACATGTTAGCCCTCTGACAGTGACAATGGCAGCGTTATGCTGTAACAGTCTGATACATTACCCTACAAAAATATTTGACAATTAACATTCTTTTTAAGAAAGATAACGTAATATTTCTATATTTGTTATATTTTCTAAGTCAGCTTTTACTGGGCCACAGATATTGACATTTGATTACAAATATAGTCTCCCCCAATGTAGTTTATGTTACAGTTTTTCATTGACCATTGGTTTCATTGAACCCCCTTTGAACCCCTTTTAAATGATAGATGAATCTTATATAGTTTGTCTCATGTAAGCCCTCTGACAATGGCAGCGTTAAGCCGTAACAGCCTGTTGCATACGTTACCATACAAACTAATTGATAATTAACACTCTTTTTAAGACTTCAGAAAAGTGCAAAAGATAAGGTAAGATTTCCAAATTGGTTATATTTTCTAAGTAAGCTATTACCATAAATCCTCTTTTCTTCTATAAAGACATCAAATACAGTTAACAAAATACACATGAAAAGTTTGCAATATATGAGTAACAACTTAAAAGGTCAAAGAAAAACCATCAGGTAGAAGTTATAGAGCTGTTTCTTGCCAAGCTAGATACTCTTCGCATATTATCCAAGCGTTTAAAGAATTTTCAAATACAGCTTAATAATCCTCTATCAGATTCATTTTGCAAGAATTTTGCAGTATGCTAGCACTCTCGTAATGGCACCATTACCTTGTAACATCCAATTACATATAATACCCATCAACATCTTTGATAATTTTAGTAAATGACATGACTTCTGAAAAGTGCAAACCATAAGGTATGATTTCCAAATTGGCAATATCATCCAAGTAAGTTTTTTTTGCATCACAGATATGGACCCTTGAAAACAAATATGAACCCTAAGTGTTATGTATGTTACATTTTTTCATTATTTCTATATAAATGATTTATGAATATATATAACTAATATAGTTTTTGTAATGTGAATGTGCTTACTTATTCGTTTTGTATTAAAAATGTGTATGTACCTTTTGGAAACTTTAAATATTATGTTTCTATCTTTAATAAGGTTTGAGTTGTTGAGTTTTGAACATGGTAACCCAATATCACACACAATGTGAACTATAATTTTGTGGCTCTTTTGGTAGGGTGCAATTAAGTTTTCTTTCACCCAGGAGTACTCGATTTCCTTCCCATTTATTTTCCACACATTTTGTCCGTATCTGGATGTACATGTTAAGGACAGAAAAGCAGGGTGGAAGTACTCATGTTCATGCCATTTGAAATAGTCAGTATATGTGTATGGCTTTGGTACTTTTTTCAGAAACATGTCATACTGCAGCTTATTCACATTTACATAAATAGCACATATCAGGGCTTTATATCACTGATGAGTGCCTAGAGTAATTATTTGCTTGTTTTCCTACCCTGCTTAGAATGTAGATGAACTAGTGGGGAGGGGTTCCCTATCAGTTTGATAGGAACAACCTTTCCGTAGCACTAACACATTGGCACATTGGTAGTGACTCAATCTTTTAAACAGTGTATGACTGAAGATCTCTTCCCCCAATTCTGGCAAATGTTGTTGACATTCAGAAGGAGCACCTTTTGTTGCAACAAACCACCCAGGTTATCCGCTGCGAGAATGTTTGTAAGACTTTATAGGCTGCTGCTTAAACATCGTATATATGTATCAGTGACAAAACCAACATGCCCTGCCTTGAGTGCCTGGTTGAATATTGGTTCCATCAGACCCTTGAAGGTGACAGGAAAAGATATTACGCTCTATAGTTGTGCATTACCATCAAAGTTATGTGCAGCACTACATCGCCAATCTAATGTTGGTTTAATGTGTTATTGCAAGCCATGAGGAAGTTTGGACTTGTCAGTTTTGGTGGAAATTCTATCAGGAGTTGACAATGACCATGGTACAGGTCCAAAGAGGAATGGCAGTGTCATATCAAGGTCAACATTATGTCCAATAGAAAGAAGACCATGCTGACCAAAGACGCCCCTTTCAGTTCTTATCTGGCTGATTACGTTTTATAAATTGGACAATTTCTTCTTGACATCGCAAGCCTCAACACTTTATTAGCTTGTAGCATTTTATGGGGTTGTGAGAGTAAGATTTTCAACTAAAAGTAAGTCAATGAAGTCAGCAACAGCCTTCCTGCCAATGTCATCAGACTCAATAAGATCCTTAGCTATGCCAGGCTTAGCAGCAACACCGAAATACAAACTGCAGTTCACTGTCTTCAAAACCAGAACTAAAAGGATTGGTGAAGCTAGAATCTGCCTCTCTAGTACGTGTTCTACTTTGCATCCGAGCATATTGAATATTTCATTTCAGTGCATTGAAGAGTTGTTTCAATATATTGAGCTCTGTCTTTAGACTATGCAATGAATCAACCGGTTGTGGTGAAATGGGGATTGTTTGCCACATAAGCAGACACAATGATAGACATTGTATGTGAGTTTGACTTGAAATAAGATTGTTTTTGAATATATTTCTTTAATAGGAATATTTATAAAATTGTCTCATTTGAATGTGAAACAATTATTTTATATACTGAACGAAACTTCTAAACCGCCAGTTAACACAACACATTTTTTCGATATAGCTCATTTATTATTAAACGGTTTGACATGATATTTTACACAGTATATTTGGACACATGTATCCGTCGATTGAACATAACAAAGTTTTATTCATTAAGGATGTTCATTTATGCGTAACGATAGAGTACTAATACCTGTTTTGCACGTGGCGCACGATTTTAAATGTTTTTTCGCCTTGTGTATACTCGCATTTTAATCGACAACTATCGGACAACTTTATTTTATCACAAAAATAACAACGTTTGGGTTGTATGAGTATAAAGTAGAGGGGTCGGGCTGTGGGTTCAATCGAAATAGGGGCCTCGCTGAGACTGATTCATAATTTATCACAAGGTTTGGCATGTATTGATAGAGCCGACAGTTTACACCACAACCTGTCGGTCATTTTTCATTTTTGCACTCGTATGACGAGAAAAATCGGCAAAAACTGTGTATTGCGTATGTCATAAAATGTCCTGTATAGTCCACCATACTTTGGTGCGGTGATGCACAAATGCTGCATTGGAACGTCGGAAGTGTCGAGATTGATGTGCAGTATACGCTTAATAGGTGACGGATGTTTCAATAATTTTGTCGACAAAAAACATAACATCACCATAAACACATTTTTGTGTTCTTTTAGGCCATATGGGCCTCCATAGGAGCACTGAATTGCTTGAAAATTGCTACTTTCTATTAATAAATCAACACGATAGTGTTCAATAATGTCCATTTACAGCACCAGTAAGTTCCAATAATATTGTGGACAAAAGCATGTCATCTCCATAAAGCATTCTTGTGTTGTTTTATGTCATATGGGCTTCCATAGGAACATTTTGGATTACCTGAAAATTCCTACTTAATAAAAGCGAACCCGGAAAATGTTCAATAATGTCCATTTATAACACCATAAAGTTGGTGTTGTTCACTTTAGATCCATGTAATACTTGATTTTAAGCGATGAGTTCAAATTCTAGCGTTTGTGTGAAAATGAAATGCGATGGTGCCTTTATACAGGCTATCAATTGAGCATGTTAATTTCAATTTATGAAAATGAAATTTTGACAGGTTCAGTTTAATTAAATTTTCCATACTGAGTGTAAATTGTAGCCATTTATGTATCATATATTTTAAAATATTTGAGAAAATGTTGAGTGGCGGTTTAGAAGTTTCGTTCAGTATATTAGTATCTCTATATAATTTAGTATTATACACATTAAGAAATATGTGTTGAAAATATAATTATAACATCTGTAACACAAGTTCATGGGCTTGCTATCACTAATGACTACAATTCTTAAGATAAATGCTCCAGAGGCTATAGATTCATACGTGTGTCGAATAGCATTTTTTTCTGAAATATCGTCTCTTACATCAAGACAATTTCCTTTCTCATTTATCATGCCAGGTAACATATGTTACATTCTTTAATAAGTAATCTGATCCTGATGTCAAACTTTCAAATATGTGATTATTTATTATTTAAGCAAGGCATTCAAAAAATGTAAGATATCCACCAGTACAGTGTCAAGTATTTTCATATATTTTTTCTTCGATAATAGATATCAAAATTGGTTACGTAAATTTGGGGGTAGTGTTGTTTACCAGTTCATTTAAAGCAATAAATATGAGATAGAAAAAACGAACTTTTTTCTATCAGTCAAATGAGTATATTATTTAACTAAGATACAAACATTTTCAAAATGCAAAAATCGGCTGTAAACGTAAATGATGTCAGTCACAATTACAATTTTCAAAGGGAAATTTAATCTATGTAACGCAATTAACCCCGTTGCAAGCTTTAATATTTCTTTCTTCTTAGTTCATTACAGTAACATATGTAATATGTTGTTACAGGCTAACGCCTCGGCACACAGAGAGCAACATCTCTTAAAAGACTCAGATTGAGATTCTCTTTTAGATAGGATATGTCTGCAATATCCAATAGGGGGAGGGGCAGGACCTTTTTAGCTTGAAGTCTATGGTGAACTTTGTTGACTGCTGTTAACCGCTGCAAACAGTTTGGGCCCATATCAGGCCCGACAAAAGGTTGGAACAACTGTTATGGGAATGACAATCACCCCTCACCCCCTACACACACGCGCGCGCGTGCGAGAGAGAGAGAATACAGTTGCACAATAGCCACAGTGCTGATTTGAGTTATGCATGGCTCAAACTACCGCTCAGCAAGCACAATAAGGTCCAGCACATGATATTTCGGTATTTACCGCATCGCCAAATAGGTCTAGACTAGTCTGCGTACCCGAGTATCACAGATTGTCTAACCGATTACACAAATGAATCATGGTAGCGTACACAAGTTCAAACTAAAATTTCGATATTTATAACACCCTTACCAACTTTAGCACGAATTATCTCGTGATGTGCAGTGTCTACAGTGATTTAGGTGGTATAAAATAGTTATACAATATTTGTCCACCTGTTCGTAAGATAATCCACTCGCTAAAGCTCGTGGATTATCTCCACGTACAGGCGGACAACCCATAGTATAACTATTACCTAACCAACTTCATAGCTGTACATGCATCAGTAAAAAGACATTGAGCGAATGCCATAATAGGTACCAATAATATTATCACATGGTATTTCCATATTAATTCTCCTGATTCTTAAATTTCCTTTAAATATTGGACCGAGTACTCATATGATACATTTATATAAAAATCTGTCTGTCTGGCAGCAGCGATTTCCTCGAGTTTTCGCTGGTGACAGACGTCTGGCAGCAGCGATTTCCTCGATTTTTCGCTGGTGACAGACGTCTGGCAGCAGCGATTTCCTCGACTTTTCGCTGCTGCCAGACGTCTGTCAATAGCGTCTTCCTTAAAAAAAATCAGCAACATGACCACCAAATAATTTGATTACATGTAGCTCCAGCTGTTTGAAAACACTCGAGAACATGACCACCAAAATAAAAACATTGGATTAGCTCCTGGACATGTAATTTCGTCTTTGTCGCTCTAACAATGAAAGTGCCTCGCCGCGAGAAAACCTAACTTCAGAAATTGCGACCAAGAGATGATCAAACATGCCTGCTCAGCTACAGAGAGGGAAGGACAAAGGTGCAGATCAGACTGTGCGGATGCACAGTCTGGTTTGTGCCTTTGTTGTCCGAATGCAGCAAAACCAGAATGTCTCGCGAAGATTACCATATTTGTCAGGAACTTTTGTGGTGTTCCTGTATTAATATTCGCTTCACATAGCATTCGGCCTTCAATTTCACCAGTTCATATGTGGGGCGATCAATTTTGGAGTACACAGTTTAAGTGATATGTAAAAAATCAGGTATAATGTAATTTTATTTAAAATCATTTCTTCATTTTGAGCCTGAGTAGAGCTATACAAGTCCAAAAGGTACTGAGAATTTTGAGTTTACCTTAATGTGTACAAAGATATTTTACTTTCTGCAAGTGAAATACCACATTTACATGATTTTGCGTATGTATAAATTTCTGAAAATTTCCAGTATTTCTTGTTTCGATCAATACTTTTGTTTTATCTCGTTAAGTGAAATTGCATTATTGTGACCACTTATGCCAAATATTAAATATTATTCATTTTTTTTGCAATCCGCTCCCCCATTCTACTTCGGCGAATGTTATGTTATTGTGTGGTTATTCATCTTTAGGATCATTGTCGGGATTTTCTAAAATTTGCACTTTATTAATTCTAGCCTACGTGGTTTCTATTTTGGAAAACAGACACATTATGCAACGTCATCATATAATTTATGTGACGTCATATACGAACACGTATGTATGTCATCAAGTGCAGTCATGTATGAAGTCACATTGTAAAACATTCTGTTATGCTTCAAAACTGTATACATGTAATATAAAAGTAAATTCGAATTTTGTCATGAATATTGTTTTATCTCCTTTTTTATATCTTGATTTGTATGGACTAGGAGATAATGCATCGATTAGTTAGAGATCTTTCATGCGAACCAAACATCTATGTGTCTTGATCGACAACCCAATTAAGGGTGAGGTTGCTACCTTTAAATATGATTAAGCCCTCCAGTAATATTTTACTGATCGTTCCAAGGAGCGCAGGGAGCGCAGTGGCTCAATGTAAAGTGCTTAATTCGAGACAGAGGGGTTGCAGGTTCGAGCCCCACCGTCGTCACTGCGTTGGTTATTCGGGCAAGACACATACATCCTTGTTTTATACTGATTCAACACAGGAAGAACCGTCCAGATATAACTAGAAAAATGTTGACTTGGACGTAAACAGTCAACAATCAATTCAAACGATGAAGATGCTTCATTTGTGGTTCCCTTTGTTACAGAATCTGATTATATGTTTCACGTTTGTGTTTATTATGCTGTCGTGTCTGTTCCTTGTAGCCTTGTTAAGACCTGCTGGGAAAGAGTTGACCCCTTGGCTCTCGTGTGTGATGTCTCGAGTCAGGTGTGGTACTTGATTGCATCGATTCCAGATCTTTGTCTCCATTTTACTTTGATTATCCGAGTTGTTGTTATCCTTTCCTAGTACTGCTTCAACCCAGGAAGACCCGTCACGACATAACTGAAAAAGTGTTGACGTAAAGAATCAAATCAAACAAACAAACAAAACAAACAGAGTTGTAGTGTCTGTGCTGTGTAGCGGCCATAATAAGTTATTACGCACATTCAATTAATGCTCAAATTATTCCAATCCTCATCTAGCTATATTTCAGACTTCAACACTTAAGGCTGCATACTCTGTAACTATGAACATTTTTCGAAAAATTTTATTTTCTTTTTAAATCATTTGTTAAAGTAGAATTAAGCTATGTTTTCACAATAAAAATGTTCAGTACAGCTGAAAACTGCATGGAAAAGTGAATTATCTTATCAAATAGGTGTATTTTTCTCTTGTTGGTAATTATTTGCGTCCCTCCAATAATTATAGACTGTTGAATTTTAACATAAATGCAGTTGTTTTGATAGTGATAACTTGTTAAGATTTACGAAAATAGTAAAATGTTTACCTGAATTTGAGTATTTTTACTGTGTTCTTGAAAAATAAAAACATTATTTTTAAAATTAGAAGATCAAGAGTTACAGACTATGCAGCTTTTATAAAATATCGCCGAGACTATGATTTGATATCTAAATTCTATGTCAGACTGTATGCTTTGTGGGCAACCTAATTCTATAGGTCAAACATCTCCGCTCATTTCATAGTTCCGTCACGGTATAATTTCCGCTCAAACGTAATTTCGCCCATGTTGGCAATAAATTCGTGCTTTGATAATATAATAGGTTTGTAAAATATCTAGAACATCCTTGTTCATTTATATACCTATATATTTGAAAACCAACCACCTTGTCGATGCCTTCTTTAAATGAATCTATTTAATGAGTAGCATCGTTAGTATAATGTTTGAAAAGTACTTTTAAAGTATTCTGGCTTACTTGAGCAGAAAACGTGCTTAGATGTTCTGGAGTTTAAACCTGCCAAATACATTTCAGCCGCGTCATGAGATTTCCAAAAATTTAGAATGTACCACCAGCAAAGCCTCAGATCAGGCTGTGCATGCGCTTGAACATTCTATGAGTGTTTAGCTACTGACTATAATGCTCGTCTGAGTCTACACTTGTCAAAATTCCACATTGTTGGAAATTTCACGGCTCATTTGTACTCGTCACTCAAACCATGTTCAAGTCAGAGCTAAACAATAAATTCATACTTTGTGGTTCTGTTGTAGTCAGTTCAATATTGCTTCCATTGCTCGAGGGGTTTTGTGTTTAGTCCATGTTTTGTTATGCAGTATTTATTGTCCTTTCCAATTTTCAACCATCCCACTAATGCATAGAGAGTTGCTTACTTTAGATTAAATGTAAGATGCATAAAAGGTTAAACTAATAAACATGACTTGGTGGCGTGAAACAGAATTTGAAATGTATGTCATGGAAACTACTGATCTGGTAAAGCATATCAATATAACCAAAACACTTTTATCCATTTATATCACAAAAGTATAGCTGTCATTCGTAATGTACCAATGTGATAAATGTTTGAAAAAAAAGAAATCTAGTAATGAAATATGCTAAACACTTTGAGAATATGTGTTCTAACTTTCCTGAGTAGACTTGAGCTTAGTATATATCTAATATATATACTAATATTTTTCTTCTTTTTACAAAGAACTGAACTACTTTAGTGTTGTTGTTTCATGTCTTAAACGTCTTTTTGTAAGAACGCTACAATGAGGAGAGGCTGTAAATGATGTTTAGGAAGAAAGTGACTCTAAATTAAGAATTTTCGCGAGGGTTTAATTTTTGCGAAATTCTGCTGATATGTTGCTTAGTTTGGTGTGTTTGTTGATGAGAGTCATTGCAAACTTCCTACGTTATATTGGTTACCTAAATTTCACAAAAGACTATATAAGTCACGTTTTATTATTAATTTGGTTTCAGGTAATACTGCTTATACCACCCTTACCAACTTTAGCACAAAATATATCATGATGTGCAAAATCTACAATGATGTAGGTGGTATAAAATAGTTATACCATGTTTGTCCACCTGTACGTAAGATAATCCACTCGCTAAAGCTCGTGGATTATCTCCACGTACAGGCGGACAACCCATGGTATAACTATTACTTAGTTGCCTATACTTTTGACTTCTTGCCTTACCGTGATTAAAGCACACTATGCTATTTTTAAATATTGTGATATTGTTTATGAGAGCAATGCTAAAAAACGGTGAGATTATTATAAAAAATTATAGGTTTTCTAGCGCCTAATTGAATAAACTTTTAACAGAGATAGCTCACTTTATTCAGCGAGTAATTAGAAACACACTTTTATAAATTCTAAAAAAGCTAACGAATGTAATTTGTGGTCACATCAGAAATTTAATGTTGCCCTTCATTAGTTTTAGATAATAAATTTATAAGATTTGTTCGAAATTGTATAGACAAATTAAAGCTATTTCAGTGGGTACTACATTGTGTAACTGTGCCCCTCTTGTTGTAGTTTTGTTATTGTTTTGTTGCGAGAGAGACTTCATGTTGTCACTTTCTGGCAATAATCAATCTGATATTATTGAAGCATTTAACTCTACCTTAAGATATCTAGATGACTTGCTAAATATTTAAAATTCTTGTTTCAAACAAATGGTAGGTCAGATATTCCCACATTAACATCACTTAAATTAGTGCAAATTCTATTTCCTTTGACACAAATCTTGGACTTGTCCTTAAGAAATCGCGTGGTTTCATCTAAAAAATAACAAACGGATTAATTTGGAAACTAGACATCTAAACCCAATGATATAATATGAGCCATGACATGTGATTTCCAACAATGTCGCATTTTGACAAGTGTAGACTCGGGCGAGCCTCTGCAGCCTCCTTTTAAGCTTAGAGACTCAATATGGTGTTCAGTCAGTAGCTTAACACTCATAGAATACTCAAGTGACATGCTCTGATCCCAACACTATCTCAGATTATTTCGACCTCTAAAAAGAGAGTGTCGACAGAACCTGCAGCACAGACATCCCTGACATTATCATAACAGGTGATTACAACTGTAATATGGCCCAACGCACCCCTAAAAAGATGAACGATTTGATACTAGAGTACAACCTATGCCAACTGATAACAGAGAATACACACTTCATTGAACACTCATCATCTCTATTGGACCTAATTTTAGTCAGAAACAATAATAACAATATCCTAATGAGTGGTACCCTAGACCCCCTTATACCTGATCAAGTTAGAAACCATTGCCCCATCATGATTTTGCTCAAGTGTACACCTCCTCGTGCAACTACCTTTAAGAGAAAAGTTTGGTATTACAAGTTGGCAGATTATGATAAATACAGAGAAAAACTGTCCGAAGCTAGCCTCCTTCTTAAGATCCAAACTAATAACAATATCGATCAGAATATACAGGACTTTTCAGAAATTATACTTAACGCAGCAGACAAATCTGTTCCTAACAAAATTGTAACTATCAAATCTAATGACTCTCCATGGATAACATGCCACATCAAACCTTTGATCAGAAATCACAAACGAATTTATCGGCAATTTAAAAACACACATCTCGCTCACTACTGGACGAAATATAAAATCATGTGAAATAAAGTTGTAAAAGAAATAAGAAAGTCAAAACAAGATTATTTTGATAAACTTGATAGGCAGTTGTCATCTGACAACCATGATCTAAAACTATTTTGGAAAACTTCCAAACAAGTTCTCAACCTTGACAAAACCTCCAGCAGTATACCAACTCTGAAAATGCATAACGAATTTGCTGTAACTGATCAAGCAAAAGCAGAAATGTTGAATATCTATTTTTCTTCTCAGACAAGGGTCGACGACACAAACAAAGACTTACCACTTCTTGAGCCAGCGCTACATTCACTAAACTCTATTGAAATTTCTATCCAAGATGTTAAGGTCGTTCTTCTTCACCTTAATGTGTCCAAAGCCTCTGTGCCTGATCTAATAAGTCCTCGCCTTCTGAAAGAAGGTGCTGATATACTTGTCTAGCCTTTTTCTATTGTTTTCAATCATTCCCTTAACCAGGGGTATTTTCCTCATTCTTGGAAAGAAACCAGTGTTCCTCATATCTTCAAAAAGGACAACCGATCTCTTCCAAGCAACTACAGACCAATATCTCTCCTGTGTCAAGCTGGGAAGGTAATGGAACTATGTATTCATAAACATCTTTATAAATATGTTCTTTCTAACCATATCTTAACTCCTCTTCAATCGGGTTTTGTCTCTGGCGACTCAACTACCTTCCAGCTGCTCCATACATACAACATGTTCTGTGAAGCTGTTGACAACGGTAAAGAAGTCCGAGCTGTATTCTGTGATATCAGCAAAGGTTTTGATAGGGGCTGGCATAAAGGGTTACTTCATATGTTACGTGGAATAGGTTGCTCAGGTAAAGTTCTGTCTTGGTTTTCTAGTTATCTTTTAGGGCGTAGACAACGAGTGGTCCTTAATGGTAAATTCTCCAAGTGGGTCGAAGTCTTAGCTGGGGTCACACAAGGATCTATTCTTGGCCCTCTTCTCTTTCTTATCTATATTAATGACATTGTAAAACGTATTGGTGGCTCCATTCGATTGTTTGCAGACGACACTAGCTTATACAGTATCGTTGACCTGCCTGAGCAAGCAGCAATGGTTCTAAATGCTAATTTGCAAACAATTTCTCACTGGGCAAACGATTGGATTGTTGTATTTAACGCAAACAAAACACTATCTATGGTCATATCACGTAAATTAAATCCTGTCCAGCACCCCCCTCTTTTTACGAATGACACCATCATTGCAGAAACTACAAGTCATAAGCACTTAGGTCTTACATTTTCAAATACTTGCACATGGAATGAACACGTTAACAATATATCTCTAAAAGCCTGGACAAGGCTTAATCTCTTAAGAACCCTTAAATTTAGAGTGAGCAGGAGATCACTGGAAAAATTATACATCTCATTTATTCGACCATTGCTTGAATATAGTGACTCTGTATGGGATAATTGCTCATCAGAGTCAAAGAAACAGTTAGAAGCAATCCACACAGAATCCGCAAGAATTGTCTCAGGTGCAACAAAACTTTGCAGCATTGAAAAACTCTTTGTTGAACTGGGATGGGAATCACTCTAGAGACGTCGAAACAAACATAAACTCATTCTCTTTTATAAAATACTTCATAGTCTCATCCCTGACTATCTCTATGACCTTTTGCCTCCTTTAGTTCAAGACACTACATCATATAATCTTCGAAACTCAGATAACATCCAAAACTATAGAGCTCGGTCAAACCTTTTCCTAAACTCTTTCTTTCCATCAACAATACGTGCATGGAATGATCTTCCAAATGACACAAAAAATGCTTCTTCTGTGGCCTCTTTCAAACATAGACTCAACAGAAACCTCAAGCCACCTCCTAAGTATTGCAATGTAGGTTAACGTAAAGGACAAATACTCCAAGCTAGACTCAGACTGGAGTGCAGTTCATTAAATTCAGATGTTTACCGGAAACATATTGTTCCCAGTCCCTCCTGTCAATGTGGTGAGTTTGAAAGTGCTGTTCATTTCCTCTTCAACTGCCCAATCTATACAAACGAAAGGCAAACAAATTTACCAAACAACCTCAGAACCTTCACAACTAAAGACCTCCTATTTGGATGTGAAAATGCTTCAGAGCAAGACAATCAATCACTTTTTTTGCAAGTTCAAGATTTTATTGTTAATTCTGGAAGATTTCCCTAACTCTGCCAAGCATAATTACACTTTTGTTATGGTCCCCAACGGTAGGAGTTCAGTCACTTCTTAACTTAATCTGTTCATTCATGCTTCCAGACTATTGCTGTAACCACTGAATACGCCACATCATGGGAGACAGTCCGCAACCAAGAACAAACAAATACTTATAGATCATTCAGCACCTCCTCCCATTTTTGTTAGAATACATAGTGCTCCTGTGATGTGGCGCAGCTGGTGGTACCTACTGGATATATGCAAACCTGATTAAATGTAAAAAGAAAAAATCTACCTATCTGTCTATCTATCTATCTATCTATCTATCTATCTATCTATCTATCTATCTATCTATCTATCTATCTATCCATCCATCCATCCATCCATCCATCCATCCATCCATCCATCCATCCATCTATCTATCTATCTATCTATCTATCTATCTATCTATCTATCTATCTATCTATCTATCTATCTATCTAAATGTTTAGACTATTTATACCATTCATATATATTGCAAGATCCACAAGTATTAGGAAATGACCACCATTAGCCTCACAGCTTAATGTCAGATCCTATTCCTACTATGTACTTCCATAACATGTCTTGTGATTTATCGAATAAAATATTGTTTAAACCAAAGGCTCTGATTTGACTGCGCTTATGCGCAGGCTGGCCTGCGCCTTTGCTGGTCGTACATACCACATTGTTGGAAATCTCATGCACTGGCTCAATTATCATTTTTCATAGGCAAATAGAGAATGCCCTGATCAGGCAGCTCTTACAAACGTTGCCTGATCTGGGTCTGCTATGTTTACAAGAGCGTTAAAAGGCATCTCGATGTGTTGTGTGTTTGATTTCGGAAGGATCCGTTTTGTTTCTTATTACCCAGACACATAAGAGCCGCTACATGAGCTTTCCAACAATGTGGTTTGTGCGACCAGCAAAGGCTCAGACCAACCTGCGCATACAGGCAGTCTGAACAGAGCATTTGCTTGTTGTTTGAATATTCTATGACTCTAAGGCTACTTACCAAACATCATTTTGAGTTTCTAATCTTATGGGGTGGTTCCATGGGCTCGTCTGAGTCTACACTTGTCAAAATGCCACATTGTTGGATATCACATGTAGCGGTTCACATGTAAGCAAAATTACAATAAAAGTAAAGCAACCAACCCTCTTTTTCTCAGTCAGAGAATTGCCAAATTATATACCTGCCACCGCGTGAGAAAACCTGCCATCGGGGTTTCCGACAAGGTCATACCAAAATGTATTTATTTATCTTATTTAAAGAGGGCAGCACATTTAGCGGTCAACGCTAGTCTACCATGCGTCCCTCTAAACATTTTGACATATATACACAAGTTAAACATATGATAAAAAGCCTGCATAGCTACAGAGACTAGATAGAATGTTTAGACGGGTGCTTTCATCTGTGCCCACGCATCGATTTTCTTGAAATTTTGTATATTGATAACTCAACATATACAAGCTATCAAATATATATCGAAATAAGGCTAAGGAAGCAACCCTGGCTCGCTCCAACTTTGATATGGTACCTGTTTCTAAATTTCTATGCCCAAAATCCATATTTTTTTTATTTATTTCTTGACTTTGACATCTAGATTGACTCCAGAACACCAAAGGCATAATATTTACACTACCAATTATGGTTTACATTTTGCCAGATTACATTTTGTAAAGAAATAATAATAATTTCAATATTTTTTCTCAAAAAATTACAAAAAAAAACACATTCTATTCCAAAAACCAGTATGTTCTAGTGTTTGTCAAGATATCCGAATACTTCAAACACATGCCATATATAGCCTGCTGATCTAAGTAAGAATGGGGGCAAAGATCAGGAAACAATACAATCAAGTACCACACCTGGCCCAGGATACCACACGGGAAAGCGACAAGGGTACAATTAAACATCACAAACAAGATCCAAGAGGTCAGCCATATTTATTTATACTATATTTCAAGAGGGTGATACATTTGGCATGAAAGCCTTTCTACCATGTGGCCCTCTGAACATACAACATATGAAAAACAAACAATATACATATATACAAATAGCAATACAAACAGTGCACACTGTTTAAGTTATCGCTATTATCTAAAATATGAAACAACTAATATGTTCTCTTGCCTGTGTCATATACGGGGAACAGGGAATGTGACGGAAAGACAATGCACATGCGTCACACCCCTGTTTCTCACATATAGCATCACCTATGCTCAGTTTACATAGATTATAACTGTAATTAACCTCTTGCTATCGCATGTGACCATAATTCAACAGAATATGGTCGATTTTGAGTGCATTAGTATCAAAGACAGTTCAAATTTGCCAAAATGGATGCACACAGAAAAAGAACAATACCAATAATTTTAAACCTGGGTATATAAAACATCTCGCATGATATCATTAAAAACCATTTAAAAGGATCAATATCGCATGATGTGATTTAAAATCATTAAAAAGAAATATATAAGTGGTTTTAAAACAACAGATATTTATTCAGAAGACTTCAGGGGCCAATTTCATCAATAAAGTTCGTATGATATATCTTAAATTGTGCGTACGTTGTTTTCTGAGAAGTGCGTACGTCAGTTTCATCAAAACATCTTAAATTGTTCGTAAATTGTTCGTATGATATATCTTAAATTGTGCGTACGTTGTTTTCTGAGAAGTGCGTACGTCAGTTTCATCAAAACATCTTAAATTGTTCGTAAGAACAAAAATTTGCGTTTCACTAAAACGTCCTATTTTTTACTTTGCCTAACTCCAGTCTACAAATATCATATGATTGGTCACGTGCGGACTTTATTTAGCCGTGTAAAGTGGTTTAACACAGAGTGAAAAATACGTAGATATGTGAAGAAAGTTTTAAAGAAGAAGCATGTGCAGGTCCGAATGAAGGCAGAGGGTCCGGACCTTCATCCCCTTGAAAACCACTCACAAGTTATATAGGTTTCTATAGAAATTAGCAAGTGGACCACCTGGAAAATAATGGATCCCCTCCCAGAACCTTGCAAACTTGAAGTTTTCCGGACAAAAGTTCCTGGACCAGCGCATAAGACGAGCAGGTGACAGCATACCAAATCAAGAAATCAATCCCTTTAAGTCGGTGCATATACTTGTTTTAAAATGTCGGTCTGATCCGGAGCCAAATCTTTTGACACTTAGATGACGGGTTTCCCCGAAATCATAAGGAACCAGCACAAATCAGTAAGATTAACTAAAACCACAAAATATACTGAGCGGAACTAGAAACTGAAGGTTTATTCTAACATGTCTGAATGAAAAATAATTAATCAAATTCATTATTTTTTTATGAAATCTGATATCCTCAATATCAATTCACAGAATTAATGACAGCTCCAAGAACCAGTCCTATACTGCAGACAAATTCCATATGCTCTCGAAATTTTGTCCTGAGTCGTAGGCATTATTGGTGGTTGTCTCGGATTTCTTCAGACCCCGATGATTGATTGCTGTAATGCTCAATTACAGATCCTTTAGAGGGACATACGGTTATCATTTGAACATAAAAGAGATAGATCATATTGTATTCATAACAAAAATGGTACATGTAATGTTTCATGAAACTGCGCACCGAAAACTACTCGTTTTCACACTGTATGTTAACCCATACATGTCGAATGGAGTTTCTCATTTTAATCTTTTGGACGAGCTCATAACCTGATCCGACGCCACCGTGGTTATGTGGCGTCTGATCTGGGTCTGCACTGTTTGAAAACGTCCATCAAAATGGAGGCAAGGCTTAAATGAGTTAAACATCACACCCCGGGTGCTTGAGATAACAAGTCGAAATTTTCGAAAATGTAAAAATCTAGAATGCAACTTAAAATACGGTCGGAACTGAGATTATGCTAACCCGGATATATGTCCCTTGATGGAGAATGTAAAGTTCTACTGAAAGCTCTTGTGAACAGCTCCCACATATACATACTCATACAAAGACATACGTTTTGAAACTTTATCGAATGTTGAACGTATGGTCGTCCCTGGCAGTCATGCAAATGGACGATGACTTACCCGTATATTAGTATGTTTAAGCAATGGTGACATGTGAAAAGGTACAAAAATGTCCTGTTGGTTTTACTACAGAATCCCTTCCCTTAGACGTGATGGTTGTGCATAAATTCAGCTACTGACATGGTGGTCATAGGCGAATCTCTTGGTGACAGTAAACAGCGTGGTAGGGGAAGGGGTGGGAGAGGTTACATGGACAAAGAAATAACTCATAAGCACCAAGGAATGGGGGTCTTATTTCCTCAATTTGGTAAACCATATGGTATCTAAAGGGTGTTCTTGATTGTAGTACTTTCAAAGTATTTAAACCTTTGTCGTTTTTTTTTTTTGCTCTTTAGCCTCTAGAACCGTGTGAAATGCAGCAGCCTTGGTAGCTATGTAGAAAGTTAGTAATTATATTTAAGACAAAGATGTCAGCTGCGACAACTAAATATTTGTCTTAAATATACGACAAAAAGTAAGAAGTTCGCAAAGTTCAATAGTTTGATGAAATCCGATTTTTAACGTACGAACTTCGTACGATGTAATTAAGACAAAAACACGTCGTAAACTTATTGATGAAATTGGCCCCAGGTCCCAGCAGGTGACTTCATATCCCAGCAGGTGACCACAAGACCGCAATGAACAGACGCGAAAGCATGGCAAACACAAGCCAAATTCATAAAATTCAAAGCTTGTAACATTGTCATTTCTTAATACTTATGGGTGAAAGTCAGTTTTAGCAAAATTAATTAATTAGTCGAAATGAATCAATGACTTCACAGAAATACGTTGCTTTTAAATCTACCTACACCTTTCTTAAAGAAAAAGCATGTTTAGACAATTTTAAATGGTTCAACGGTCAGAAATGACTAAGGTCATGACCGCATATCATGGCACCAGGTGGCCAAGACATAGCCTATCACTACCTCATGTCCTGCGTAATTTTGTCGAAGAAACATAATATCATAAAAATAAACATGTGAAAACAAAAAGACCAAGCATTTCTCCTCCAACCCAACTGATCTAGAGTAGCCATAGTTTGGTGGCATGACCAGGATAAAGTGTAACAGAGAATGGCCAGTGGTCTCATAGTACAGTGCTCTACATGAACATATGAGGTTCAGAAACGAAGTTGTTTGCCTAGAATACGCATCCAGCTAAAGTATAAATGTGCTCACTGGTGCAAGTCAGCACCAGTTTTACAGAACAGAATAAACAAAGATTATTTAAGCATTGGCTTAGCAATAACTTTGCTGCCAAGAGTTTCTGTGAACTAAATAGTTTATTTAACCAATGGGTTTGACAGGGGGTAACTTTTGTGAATTGGGTTTAAATGAGACTTACAATTATAATGTCATAGCTTAGATATGAGGTTTATCTCTTGTATTCATTGACTTGCTATAAGGTTTATCTTCTGTATGAATTTACATTCTTAATAATGTTACATTTTATACGTAATATTGGCTTGATGTAGGATTAACGTTAGAAAGTAGATGTGTTAGGTAGAGTTATCACTGTATTGTATTATTTGGGTAATATTTATTATGCAAGCACTTCATTAATTAATAGTTGTGGAACTTATCATCAAATTTAAGTGTTATATTATTTGCCAATCCATAACATATCCACTTCTACCAATTAAGATGCTATATTATTAAGATGTTATATTATTTGCCAATCCATAACATATCCACGTCTACCAATTAAGATGCTAGCATGGTAATTAAAATAAAGTCAGCATACAAGTATTTTTTACACTGAAACATAATTAATATATACTTTACATTTCAATGAACTCGGACCTTGTTTTACAACAAAGTAAGAAAGGCGGCAAAGATCAGGAATCAATACAATCAAGTACCACACCTTAACCGGAATACCGACACATCACAAACAAGAGCCAAGAGGTCAGCCCTTTCCCAGCAGGTGACCACAAGGCAGCCAAGGTAACCGTAACCATGAACAGACGCGAAATCATGACACATACAAGACATACAAAACACATTTGATCCACAAAAGAAGTACCGCCTTGAAACGGTCAGTAAAAATATACCGAACGAAACTTCTAAACCGCCAGTTAACAAAACACATTTTCAATAAAGCTCATTTATTATTAAACTGTTTGAAATGATATTTGACACAGTAAATTTGGGCACATGTATCCGTCGATTGAACAAAACAAAGTTTGATTCAATACGGGTGTTCATTTATGCGTAACGATAGAGTATTAATACCGGTTTGCACGTGACACACGATGCTAAATGTTTTTCACCTTGTGAATACTTGTATTTTCATCGACAACTATCCGCCAACTTTATTTTATCACAAAAATGCCAACGTTTGGGTTGTATGAGTATAAAGTAGAGGGGTCGGGCTGTGGGTCCCATCGAAAAAGGGTCTCGCTGAGACTAATTCATAATCTATTGTAAAGTTTGACATGTTTTGATGGAGCCGAAAGTTTACACCACAACCTGTCGGTCATTTTTTATTTTTGCACTCGTATGAAGAGAAAAATCGACAAAAACTGAGTATTACGTATGTCATAAAATGTCCTGTATAGTCCACCATACTTTGGTGCGGTGATGCATAAATGCTGCGTCAGAAGTGTCGAGATTGGTGTGCAGTACATGGTTAATGGGTGACGGATGTTTCAATAATATTGTAGACAAAAACATTTCATCACCATCAACGCATTTCTGTGTTATTTTAGGCCATATGGGCCTCCATAGGATTACTGAATTGCATGAAAATTGCTACTTTATTACAAAATAAACACGATAGTATTCAATAATGTCCATTTACAGCACCAGAAAGTTTCAATATTGTGGACAAAAACATGTAATCTCCATAGAGCATTTTTGTGTTGTTTTAAATCGTATGGGCTTCCATAGGAACATTGTGGATTACGTGAAAATGCCTACTTAATAAATAGTCAGGAAAAAAAATCAGAAAAAGACGCTTATTTAAGAAGGTACAGGCATTTGTGAAGAAAAGGTTTTGAGATACCTATTAGGGGTATTTAGGTATGCTGAATCCAAAAACCAATGTTGGCAAGCTGAAAAATGGCGTCTTCACTATCTCATTTGCATATTTCCAAGATGGCCGCCAAATTGAAGACAAGTCCATAAAAATCTGTAGAGTAACGTGTTAAGGATGTCAAACTGGTACAAATCAATCCAAAAACATCTTCTCATGATTAGAGGTCTTCACTGTCATCAGTTTATGCAATAACTACTAAAAATATGGCCAAGAGGTAATCAGGGGGGACAACTTGAGTAAAGAATCTTGCTTTTGACTTAGTTAAGGCTTTTTCATGATAGTCCATGCACATTATGTGGCCCAAATGTATCAGGAATGATTTCATTAAAATGAGAACTTTAAAAAGAATGCATCACAATGCTATCTCTATTGTTTGCAGGAAAATATGGCAATTTAAACAATGTTCTGTAAGTTTCAGCTAGGGGAGGGGCTTAATGCGATTTTAAAGAAAGTTGGCCTGTACCTACAAAATGGCTCGTATCTCATCAGCAACTCACCCTACACTATTAAATTTAAATTTGCTAGCAAATTAAAGCTTAGATATAGTACTTTCATCCGATGGAATGGCCTGATATGCAGATTAATTATCTAATTTGCATATTCATTAATACTGATAAAAATTTCAGAAAATAAGGGAAAATTATAAAAAAGCAAATACAAACTGAATTCTGCCCCAAACTGTCCTTATTGCATGTTATTATATCATCAGTGATACAATTTGACAAGTCCTTTCATCCAATAGTCATATATAAAATTATCTCATTTGCATATTCATGAATTTCATGAATATTTATGAAACTAAAAATAGAGGTTAGATCATGGAATAACTATCCCCCCCACACACACACATCGGGAGGGGGAGGGGGCTTATTAGACTTACCTTGCACCAAAGGACAATTACTCATGGGTGCGAAATTGTTCAGTGGGACCACTCAATACCAAAAATTCTTATTGTGTCCAAAAATAAACCTGTTTGGATTACATAAAATTGCATGGTGTCCATGGCAACCCATCGGGCTCTGTAGCTGGGTCATTTGCAGCAGACCCAAGATCGACACTTGCATGCCGCACATTCTTTCATGGATTTTTTCTCTCTTCCACTAATTCAAGAAAAGCAAGCTGTTATGTACTGGCGAAACAAAATGGCCGCCAAATAGCAAAGAAATACATGGCTCAGGGAGTCTTACATAGAACAATTTACTCTCCCCCATAATGTGAAAATCCACAATATGATTCTAAAGAAAGTGGGTGTACCTATAAAATGTTTCGTATCTAAGCAGCAACTCATCCTAGACTACCCACGCTGGTACCAAATTAAAGCCCAGACAAAATTTTTGTTCAATGTGCTGATTTTCAAATTTTCGTTTTGCATATTCATGGATAAAAATAGAAATGAAAGAAAATTCATAGAAAAAATAAGGGGGTTTACCTATACACATTACACATATGTCAGTTGCTAGTTATCATAGAATATCAAGCTGGGTACCAAATCAAAGCCTAGTCAAAGTTCTTTTACCCAATGATATGATATGCAAATGATCTAATTGGAATATTCATGAATATTTATGAAAACATGAGAAATAAGAGAAAAATAAGGAGAGTGCGTACAACATTACCTAAATGTCAACTGCTAATTATTCTAGACTACCAAACTTGTAAGCAAATAAAAGTGAGACATTACACTTTAACCCAATAGTATAATATACAAATTATCTAATTTGCATATTCATGAATATTAATGAAACATTTGAAATAAGAGAAAAAATGTTAGAAAATTTAAATGGGTGTACGTACAACATAACCCATATGTCAGCTGCTAACTATTCTAGACTTCCAAAATTGGTATCAAATAAAAGGTGAGTCGTAGTACTATAACACAAGAGTCTGATATACAAATCTAATTCACATATTTGTGAATAATAATGAAAACATTTAACAATTAAAGAAAGAAAAACTGTAGAAAAATTAAAATGGGCATATCTACAAAATTACTTATATCTCATCTGCTAATTGTCCTAGATAAACAAGCTTGGTACCAAATAAATGCTAAGACATAGCAAATGTTATGCCATGATGGGATATGCAAATCAATTTATGATTATATTCTTGAATATTAATTTTAATGTTAGAAATGAGAGAAAAATGGTAATAAAATTAAGGGGGTGTACCTACAAAAATGCTCATATCGTAGCTGCTAATATTCCTAGACTGCCACACTTGGTACAGACTTAAAGCTTAGACATTTTACTTTACTCAATAGTCATTATGTGAAATTACATATTTTTTTAATTTATTAAATATTAATGTAAACATTAGAAATGAGAGAAAAATTGTAGAAAAATTAGTGAGGGTCTACTTCTAAAATTACTCCTATCTCATCTTTTACTTGTTCTAGACATTTAATCTTAGTATCAAATTAAGGCTGAGACATAGTATTTTATTCCAATGGTCAGATATACAATCATTTAACAAACATATTCATGAATATTGATGAAAACTATAGAAAACAAAATAAGGTTGTATCTTCAAATATACTCATTAATAAACTAATAAAATAGTTTGCGTATCAAACAACACTATTATAGAACTTTTTCTTCACTTTAGAAACATGTTTAGAAAGTAGGTGAGTATGAAATCTAGGATAAATAGCAGCTGAGATGAGTAATTTTGCATGTACATTCTATTAATTGTTCTCTAATTTTTTCTCATTTCTAATATTTAATTAATGTTCATGAATACAATTTTTTAAGATAATTTGCATATTGGACCATTAAGTAAACATGCTATGTATTAGCATTGAATTGGTCCCAAGGCTGCTAGTATAGGATAGTAAGCAGCTGAGATTTGGATTAATTTGCATGTACACCCCTTAATTCTTTTTCGATTTTTCTCTTATTTCTAATGTTTTCATTAATATTCATGAATATGCAAAATTAATAATTTGCATATCTAAACATTGGATGAAAGTCCTATGTTTTAACATTCAGTTGGAACCTAGTTTAAAAGTTTGGATGAGTTGCTGCTGAGATATGGGTACTTTGTAGGGACACCCCCATTCTTTAGAAGTGCATTATGCGTAGGCATGGAAACCATTCAATTTCACATAGCTCAAATGGGTTTATTCATTACGCTAATATTTTTCCCATTTTAGTGATCTCCCAAAACAATTTGACACACATTAGAAGTTTTCCTGATGGTGCAAGGTTGGTCTAATTAGACCCTAGGGTACTAAGGAATGTGCATTCTGTTACTTTTTATACATACAAAATGTACCATATATTGGCATGGACATTATGGCATATTTATTTTAAAACAAAACAACTTGTTGATTATCAAAGTTTCTTTCTTTTTTATTTATTACTTGAAAAGCAGATAAACTGTCCAAAATCGTGCAATGAATAAAACTAACATTTAAATAGCAGGATACTGAATAAGGCAAGTTTATATATGATTTTATAGACTAAACGGACATTTATTACCATGAATACGGTAATATTCTGGAATAATTATGTAAATTGTCGCCAAAATCATGTACTCTAATGGTAAAACAATCTTAGGACATAATACAAATTATTTTGGATAAAAAAAAAAAAAACATGTAAAAAAATAAAATATCTCAGTAATATATCAAATTCCATGGTTTTGGCGGCCATTTTGAAAATATGCAAATTAGGTCATTAAGACGTCATTTCTCAGCTTGCCAACATTGGTTTTCGGATTCACCATACCAAATTACCCCTAATTAAGGTGTCAAATCCTTTTCTTCACAAAATGCCTGTACTTGTTAACTTTTCTGATTTTTTGTCCTGACTATAAGGCCTGGTAGTGATATACATTACGTCATAAATTTACAATTGAACATAAAAAATCAAATGCACCATAAATATAAAATCATACCCCAAGCAAAATGCAGCGTAATATCATCAAATTCCAAGCGTGGGAAGACTCTCATGCTAATTTCCCATACATAGAGCCCCTTTTGTTTGAAGAAAGTTTAGATAGTACATTCCAATAAGCGAATAACAAAGGCACTGACTGCGCGGACGTCCAGGCTGGTCTCCGCCTTCGTTGTTCGCAAACCCAGAAGACAGGTTTTCTTGCGTCGATTTTTTAAATATTACGTTTTTATATTCTAAGATTACAAGCCAGTTTGATCATGAAATTCCAAATTCACCGATCGCAGACCAACACACAGAACCGCAAAGAACCGTGGCATACATCGCAAAAGGCAAAGTAAAATATAGTTATAGAGAACCAACCAGCTCTCCATATCTATCTATCTATCTATCTATCTATCTATCTATCTATCTATCTATCTATCTATCTATCTATCTATCTATCTATCTATCTATCTATCTATCTATCTGTCTGTCTGTCTGTCTGTCTGTCTGTCTGTCTGTCTGTCTTGCTCTCTCTCTCAGCCAGATGTTTACCAAACTAGAAAAGATACAAAGGACTTGAATGCAAAACGAGGATAAGCCTACACGAAACGAATATGATAAAGCATTCAGCCCTTTGCCTCAGCAAGATAACTGCCAAATTCGAAAGGGTACAAAGAATTTAATCCCCAAACCAGAACCCAACAAACACAGACATCCACACGACAGCAAGGCTGCAAGGTTTAACGCTTTATATACTGGAAACCCCTAAAATGATATTTTGACAAACAGTGAAGACCCTTATGAAATGCAGCAGTATGCTGCATTTCATTAGGATCTTCACTGTTTACTAAGGTTAAAAGAAGAGACCGTGCCAATTAAAGTAAGAGATTGTGAATAAATCACTTCTTATCTAATAGCAAATAATATTAAAAATGATAAGAATGGGATACATGAATTATTAAGAAATGATGCAAATATGCATGGGAACCTGGACTCGGGATTATACACTTTTTTCATGCCCCACTCAACTGAGCATGAGATTTATCATGCTCATGGATGTTAAAATGCCAACACTATTGGTATTTTAACATTGATAAGCAAGATAAATACAACAGCTGAGGGTTCGCAAGCAGGAAGCTTTTTTGACAGCGTTTTAGTTTTAGCTTTCTCATTGTCACTCATGCGCAGTAGAGCTTTCGTGCTAAGTTGATTTGAGCATGAAAAAAAAAGTTTACAACCTCTGGGCCTCTTCTCTAGAGTTACGAATTACCCCCGAAAACAAGTTTAAGCATGATGTGAATCAAATGTTTATTGTTCCAAATGATAAAGAGGTCGATCCGGAACATGTTTGCAAGCACTTGTTTTTATATGTACGCTTGATTTGAGAATAGTTTGATACATGGGCGGATACGGGGGGGGGGGGGGGCATTGCTCCGGACCCCCCCCCCCTACCCGGGAAAAATCACAAAAGTAGAGGGTTTCCTAGCAATATTGATCCGGATCCCCTAAAAAATCGCAAAGCTACCAAGCCAGCATTCAATGGCGGGCCATTATCAGCACGCCAGCGAAACGCCATTGAAATGGCGGGCCGATGATGGCCCATTTTAAGTGGCATTTTGATCCTCTCTCCATCTGATCAACTAAAAGAAAAGTGAAAATAAATAAAAACCCTAACCCTCTGACAACACTTTCTGGATCAGCGCATGTGATATAGTGTAATTCCAATGTTCATGAAATATGTTCTGCACTAAGTGAAAATAAAAATATATACATATGAAAATTTTCTTTGTTTTTGCTCCCGAATTATGTATATATAAAAAGTGTACAACTATGTAGCAAGACAACGGAAGATACTAAGTGGGCAGTATTTTGCATTATTGCATATTGTAATTTCATAAAAGAAACTCTAACAAGTGGCAAATTTACGTTCTCGATGATACCGTTGTTTTACATGTACCCCTAGAGCATAATGATTGCTAACTTCACACCACATGAACTTCCTACGACGACAACTAAACCAGGTATGCCATGTTCTATAAATACAATGATCAGAAACCAAAGCAAGTGGCAAATATTAACGTCCATGTGCGGATCCAGAGGGGGATAGTGGGTCCGGACCCCCCTGAAAAATCACAAAAGTATAGGGTCTCTTAGCAATACTGGTTTGGATCCCCTGTAAAACCAGAAAGATACAAAGTCAGCATTCAGTTATGGGCCACCATCGTCTCACCAGGGAAACGCCGTTTCAATGGTGGGACGATGATGGCCCGCTTATAGTGGCATCAACTAAAAAAACGAAAAAAAGCGTAGTCAAAGTTGGATCCCCTCTGAAAAAAACTTTCTGGATCCGCGCATGACGTCCTCAGGTCAATCTTCAGCGATATCACGTAGGACGTCGACGACAAAACCAGGGATACCATATTTTAAAATACAATCAGGATGTTGTGCCACTCGGTTTGCCACCTGACGATGGCAGTTGATGAGGCGAACATGTTCGTTGTAAGAGACGGTTAGCCGTTAGCTTTTAGTTTAAAAAAGAATCAGCAACATGACCACGAAATAATTTGATTACACGTAGCTCCTGCTGTTTGAAAACAATCGAGAACATGACCACCAAAATAAAAACATTGGATTAGCTCCTGGACATGTAATTTTGTCTATGTCGCTCTAACAATGAAAGTGCCTCACCGCGAGAAAACCCTAACTTCAGAACTTGCGACCAAGAGATTATCAAACATGCCTGCTCAGCTACAGAGAGGGAAGGACAAAGGTGCAGATCAGACTGTGCGGATGCACAGTCTGGTGTGTGCCTTTGTTGTCCGCATGCAGCAAAACCAGAATGTCTCGCGAAGATTACCATATTTGTCAGGAACTTTTGTGGTGTTCCTGTATTAATATTCGCTTCACATAGCATTCGGCCTTCAATTTCACCAGTTCATAAGTGGGACGATCAATTTTGGAGTACACAGTTTAAGTGATATGTAAAAAATCAGGTATAAAGTATTTTCTTTTTAAAATCATTTCTTCATTTTGAGCCTGAGTAGAGCTATACAAGTCCAAAAGGTACTGAGAATTTTTAGTTTACCTTAATGTGTACCAAGATATTTTACTTTCTGCAAGTGAAATACCACATTTACATGATTTTGCGTATGTATAAATTTCTGAAAATTTCCAGTATTTCTTGTTTCGATCAATACTTTTGTTTTATCTCGTTAAGTGAAATTGCATTATTGTGACCACTTATGCCAAATATTAAATATCTCGTTTTTCATTTTTTTGCACTCCGCTCCCCCATTCTACTTCGGCGAATGTTATGTTATTGTGTGGTTATTCATCTTAAAGATCATTGTCGGGATTTTCTAAATTTTGCACTTTATTAATTCTAGCTGATGTGGTTTCTATTTTGGAAAACAGACACATTATGCAACGTCATCATATAATTTATGTGACGTCATATACGAACACGTATGTATGTCATCAAGTGCAGTCATGTATGAAGTCACATTGTAAAACATTCTGTTATGCTTCAAAACTGTTTATATGTAATATAAAAGTAAATTCGAACTTTGTCATGAATATTGTTTTATCTCCTTTTTATATCTTGATTTGTATGGACTAGGAGATAATGCATCGATTAGTTAGAGACCTTTCATGCGAACCAAACATCTATGTGTCTTGATCGACAACCCAATTAAGGGTGAGGTTGCTACCTTTAAATATGATTAAGCCCTCCAGTAATATTTTACTGATCGTTCCAAGGAGCACAGGGAGCGCAGTGGCTCAATGTAAAGTGCTTAATTCGAGACAGAGGGGTTGCAGGTTCGAGCCACACCGTCGTCACTGCGTTGGTTATTCGGGCAAGACACATACATCCTTGGTTTATACTGGTTCAACACAGGAAGAACCGTCCAGATATAACTGAAAAAAATGTTGACTTGGACGTAAACAGTCAACAATCAATTCAAACGATGAAGATGCTTCATTTATGGTTCCCTTTGTTACAGATCTGATTATATGTTTCACGTTTGTGTTTATTATGCTGTCGTGTCTGTTCCTTGTAGCCTTGTTAAGACCTGCTGGGAAAGAGTTGACCTCTTGGCTCTCGTGTGTGATGTCTCGAGTCAGGTGTGGTACTTGATTGCATCGATTCCAGATCTTTGCCTCCATTTTACTTTGATTATCCGAGTTGTTGTTATCCTTTCCTAGTACTGCTTCAACCCAGGAAGACCCGTCACGACATAACTGAAAAAGTGTTGACGTAAAGAATCAAATCAAACAAACAAACAAAACAAACAGAGTTGTTGTGTCTGTGCTGTGTAGCGGCCATAATAAGTTATTACGCACATTCAATTAATGTTCAAATTATTCCAATCCTCAGGGATTTATGTTATCTAGCTATATTTCAGACTTCAACACTTAATAAAATATCGCCGAGACTATGATTTGATATCTAAATTCTATGTCAGACTTGCGCCAGGGACATTCTGAGCCAGAGTTTTTTGGCGACTTAGTGTATAAACTAAAGAAAATTGTTGGTTCTAATAATTTTCATCGCAATTTATTAAAATAACTTCCCATAATAAAAAGATTGGTTATAAAATGAATGTATTACGACAGACTGTATGCTTTGTGGGCAACCTAATTCTATAGGTCAAACATCAGGTAAATTAACCCTTAATGCGCCAATCACAACAAAAGCCGTCTGCTTTTCTCGTCTGCTGAAATGTTTAAGAAGCCTCTATGGCAAAAGTGTGGACCCAGATCAGACTGTTCCTATAGGAGCAGTCTGTTCTGGGTCCACACTGTTTGCTTTTATACTCAATTCATCAGTAATGTTAGGCAATTATTTGCAGCAGACGACTTCAGCAGACAGCATTTTCAGATTCATTTTTTTTGGCGCTTTAAGGGTTAATAAACACAGTTCCTACTAATATGCTTGAACATCATATGGTTCCAATAGTCCTGGTATGCTGTATGTTGTCACAGCCTTTGGTCTGTGTTCATTTGTCTGTTTCTCTAGAAAACAATGTTTTCTCTGTGATGGTTGCGGGAGATTTACGTTTGAGCGGATCCGTAATACGAAAGAGCAAATTTATTGTTACGAAAGAGCGGAAAAACATAAGGCAAAAGAGCGGGTGTTTAAATCATTTATTGGTCATTACAGGTAATACAACTGAGTGAATATTTATTTAAAGGTCATTACCTGGAAAGTTCGCCCATTTGAATGAATTATCCATCCGCTCTTTTGAACGTATGGTTCTCCGCTCATTTCATAGTTCCGTCACGGTATAATTTCCGCTCAAACGTAATTTCGCCCATGTTGGCAATAAATTCGTGCTTTGATAATATAATAGGTTTGTAAAACATCTAGAACATCCTTGTTCATTTATATACCTATATATTTGAAAACCAACCTCCTTGTCGATGCCTCCTTTAAATGAATCTATTTAATGAGTAGCATCGTTAGTATAATGTTTGAAAAGTACTTTTAAAGTATTCTGGCTTACTTGAGCAGAAAACGTGCTTAGATGTTCTGGAGTTTAAACCTGCCAAATACATTTCAGCCGCGTCATGAGGTTTCCAAAAATTTAGAATGTACCACCAGCAAAGCCTCAGATCAGGCTGTGCATGCGCTTGAATATTATATGAGTGTTTAGCTACTGACTATAATGCTCGTCTGAGTCTACACTTGTCAAAATCCCACATTGTTGGAAATTTCACGGCTCATTTGTACTCGTCACTCAAACCATGTTCAAGTCAGAGCTAAACAATAAATTCATACTTTGTGGTTCTGTTGTAGTCAGTTCAGTATTGCTTCCATTGCTCGAGGGGTTTTGTGTTTAGTCCATGTTTTGTTATGCAGTATTTATTGTCCTTTCCAATTTTCAACCATCCCACTAATGCATAGAGAGTTGCTTACTTTAGATTAAATGTAAGATGCATAAAAGGGTAAACTAATAAACATGACTTGGTGGCGTGAAACAGAATTTGACATGTATGTCATGGAAACTACTGATCTGGTAAAGCATATCAATATAATCAAAACACTTTTATCCATTTATATCACAAAAGTATAGCTGTCATTCGGAATGTACCAATGTGACAAATGTTTGAAAAAAAGAAATCTAGTAATGAAATATGCTATACACTTTGAGAATATGTGTTCTAACTTTCCTGAGTAGACTTGAGCTTAGTATATATCCAATATATATACTAATATTTTTCTTCTTCTTACAAAGAATTGAACTACTTTAGTGTGTTGTTTCATCTCTTAAACGTCTTTTTGTAAGAACGCTACAATGAGGAGAGGCTGTAAATGATGTTTAGGAAGAAAGTGACTCTAAATTAAGAATTTTCGCGAGGGTTTAATTTTTGCGAAATTCTGCTGATATGTTGCTTAGTTTGGTGAGTTTGTTGGTGAGAGTCATTGCAAACTTACTACGTTATATTGGTTACCTACATTTCACAAAAGACTATATAAGTCACGTTTTATTATTAATTTGGTTTCAGGTAATACTGCTTATACCACCCTTACCAACTTTAGCACAAAATATATCATGATGTGCAAAATCTACAATGATGTAGGTGGTATAAAATAGTTATACCATGTTTGTCCACCTGTACGTAAGATAATCCTCTCGCTAAAGCTCGTGGATTATCTCCACGTACAGGCGGACAACCCATGGTATAACTATTACTTAGTTGCCTATACTTTTGACTTCTTGCCTTACCGTGATTAAAGCACACTATGCTATTTTTAAATATTGTGATATTGTTTATGAGAGCAATGCTAAAAAGGTGAGATTATTATAAAAAATTATAGGTTTTCTAGCGCCTAGTTTTTCTCTAATCAAAGAAAAAAAAATAATTGAATAAACTTTTAACAGAGATAGCTCACTTTATTCAGCGAGTAATTAGAAACACACTTTTCTAAATTCTAAAAAAGCTAACGAATGTAATTTTTGGTCACATCAGAAATTTAATGTTGCCCTTCATTAACTTTAGATGATAAATTTATAAGATTTGTTCGAAATTGTATAGACAAATTAAAGCTATTTCAGTGGGTACTACATTGTGTAACTGTGCCCCTCTTGTTGCAGTTTTGTTATTGTTTTGTTGCGAGAGAGACTTCATGTTGTCACTTTCTGGTAATAATCAATCTGATATTATTGAAGCATTTAACTCTACCTTAAGATATCTAGATGACTTGCTAAATATTTAAAATTCTTGTTTCAAACAAATGGTAGGTCAGATATTCCCACATTAACATCACTTAAATTAGTGCAAATTCTATTTCCTTTGACACAAATCTTGGACTTGTCCTTAACAAAACGCGTGGTTTCATCTAAAATATAACAAAGGGAATGATTTTTATTTTTGAAATAATCAATTTTCCATCTCTTGACGTCCCTCCAATGGTGTATATATTTGACAGCTTATTTGTTTGGTGTGAACTGTTCTAATGTTCGTTACTTCACCAACAGAAACCAATATTTGATTGCTAGGTTATTAAAACAAGGTTTTCCACATTAAAAAAAATCGCAATGCATTTCTAAAACTCTACGACATAAACCCTGAGTTGATACTTAAACACAATATTGGTTTTAAACTCTTCTTTCAGGGCATATAAGAGCCAGTATTTTATGATGATATAGTCTTTAAAAATAGTAAGTGAGTATGATCAGGAAATACCACAATCACAAACCGCAGATAACCCCATAGCACCGCGAGGAAGAGCCACTCAACCATCACGAGGCACCAGGAAGACAAATTAAGAAAATCAACCAGCTCTCTCTTCCCCATCAAGATGATTGCAAAAGTAAAATGGACATAAAGTAACGTACAACAAAACATGGAACGATTACAGACTCCCACAATGGGAGTGATAATAAACAAAAAACCAACAACAACAGAACCACCGCCTTAGAACGGACAGCAGCCTAAGCCACTGGGAGGCTTAAATGCATTTTACTGGTACCAAATCTTCGCCCTAGATTCTGCTGTTGTTGAAGTACAAGAAATGTTCAGCTCGCATGGAGGCCTTCTAACTAATGCAATGTATCATCATGGAGAAACACTCTAATTATATTAAAACACCATGATGAAACAAAGAAAATGGCTCTTGACTCACAGATAGTCAGAGCTAAAGAAAACCTTAATTAAGTTGAGTCACGGTGGTTCCAGCTACAGGAAAGCATCAGACACCAACCCACGGATTAAAGCTTTACGTCAGAGCCATCATAGAGTCTGAGGCCAGACCTACCGTCGTGCAATTTAAGAGGAAACCATAGCTATAAACCGTGATTGGGTTTAAAACCAGGCATGCAGACTGTCGCATGATATCCAAGTTTTATCCAATCCTTATTTTACGTTTTACAATCTTTTTGAATTGATCACTAAAATAAGATTTTCCAACAATTCGTTTGAATATATAAATTAAATCACCATAAAATATAGGTTCTGATATGCCTTGTTGCAGAAGAGTTTTTAACCCAATGTTGTATTTAACAATTAACTCTGAGTATCTGTGGTAGAATTTAGAAAATGCTTTTTGAGTTTTATGATATCTATAACCTTAATTAAAACCTTAATTTTATTGATCAATTCAAGAAGATAGTAACACTTTATGCAAAATTGGATACAGTATGGATATCATGCAAAAGTCTGTATGTCTGGTTGTAAACCCACTCAATGTATATAGCTATGGTTTCTTCTTTAATTGCACGACGGCGAGTCAAGCCTCAAACGCAAAGATGACCTGATGTAAAGCTTTAATCGGTGGGTTGGGGCCTGGTTCTTGCCTTTGGCTGGGACTGGCGTGGCTCAACCTGAGTTTTTCTTAAGCTCTGACTATCTGTGAGTCGTGTACTTTGTCTTTAGGAAAACTCTATGCAAGCTAAACAATATTTGTGTTTAAACAACAACGGAATATAGGACAAAGATGCGGTATCAGTGGCTTAGGCTGATGCCCATTCTAAGGCGGTGGTTCAGTTTTGATGTTTCATTGTATACTATTGCTCTTATTGTTTGTGGGGGTTCTTTGTTTTGCCATTCTTTTGTAATGTAGTACTTTTTTGTTTTGCAAACATCTTGATGAGGAAGAGTGAGCTGGCTGCTTTACTTTTATTTGCTTTCTGATAGCATATGATTGTTAGTGTTCTGTGACCTTCGCTAACGGTAACGTGGGTTATTTTTTACTGACTGTTCCAAGTCGATGCTTCTTTTGTGGATCAATAATGTTATTTCTGTCTTGTTTTGTTTGTTTTCATGCACGTCTGTTTGTTGGTGCCTTGTGGTCACCTGCTGGGAAAGGGCTGACCTCTTGGCTCTCGTTTGTGATGTCTAACTGTGACGTTGTCACTTTCCATTGGTATCCTGGGTAAGGTGTGGTGCTTGATTGTATCGATTCCTGATCTTTGTCCTATTTATTACTTTTAGTGTGCAATGTGTGATTGTGGTATTTCCTGACCCTAATCACTTACCTTTTAACAATATTTAGCACATAAAATGTTTAATCCAATATGCATAAATTACTCCATGATTTGATACAAAGAAAATTTGCATACCCTTAAGTTTTTCCTGTCATTTTCTTATTCAAGAATTTATTTAAATTTTCAGATAACATGGTGACCATAGCAACATCTGACAACGTTATGTGCATCTCTAGTCTATTGATAGTTTTCGTTTTGGTTTACACTTGTTCCATGGTTAACGGAGAAACGGTAAGCGAAACTGTAGTAGCCTCAATTGATTGGTTCGAGGATGTTTCATCCTCGAACCAATCAATTGAGGCTACTACAGTACAACCTCTCAACCAAAACATACGTTATGGGTACTTAATGTTGAACACCCAAAACAAACAATAAATTTGATGGGTAAGAAAGTATTTACAATTTTACGCTATTTTTATTATTTATCTGCATCTCTCTTTTCGTTTTGGTTTACACATGTTCCATGGTCAACGGAGAAACGGTAAGCGAAGCATCCTTGAACCAATCAATTGAGGCTACTACAGCACAACCTCTCAACCACAACATTATTATGTTATGGGTTCTAAATTTCGAGCACCCAAAACAAACAATGAATTTGATGGGTAGGAAAATATTTAGAAATTTTCGCTATTTTTTTGTTTTTGTTTATATACATGTAAAGCTGTGTATCTGCATCTTTATTCTCGTTGGTCTACACATGTTCCATAGTTAACGAAGAAACGGTAGGCGAAACATCCCCAAACCCATCAATTAAGGCTACTACAGTAAAAATTCTCAACTAAAACATATGTTGTTGGTGCACAGAAGAACCATCTCACTTAGACGGTTCTTTTGAGCACCCAAAGCATATATAAACCTGAAGGGTGAGGAAATGCTTCAAATTTACGCTCATATTTTTTGTTTATCTAAACCTCTGTATGTGCCTCTCTAGTTTATGGAAATTTTTCAATTTGGTTTACACATTTTTCATGGTTAATGGAAAGACGGTTAGCCACTATCTGTACTTATATTTGGCGTGTATCTTTATTTGCGCTATTGGCGGTGAAAGCAAATATCGCCAAATTCGGGACCGCAAAACACAGTTTCCAATTCAGTACACAGCGTGTTGGTATACGTATAGTAAAACACAATTTTTGAATTTCAAAGTAGACGAAACCACGTCTGAGAATGGGCTACTTTTAAAGGAAGGGACATGTTCCCTATGGGAGGCATGTTTTTTCCTTTAATAGTAGCCCTATAAGATAAGAAAATAACTTTAAGGGCAACTAATTGAGAACCCGTCAAAAGGCGTTAAGGGCATTAATTTGAGAAACCGGCAACGGCTTTGTTTGTAAAATCGTGTTGACTTATCCGTGCCTGTGTAAAAATGTATATTGCCACGATAGGCAAGCGCACTGGTCAATCTCATGGTTAAGGGCTAAGGCAAGCTCAGATCACGTGTGAGACAAGCACAGAAAGGTATGAAATAGTTGTTTTATTACCCAATTCGGGACTTACAAATGGTAATAATAAGCGGGATGTTGATGCGTGTACGGTTCATTTACGACAGAAGACCATGGCGGGTGAGCTTTTTAAAACTCCCAATAATTTCGTTGTGTGTGGCCAGAAACATAAAGTGTGGGCACTCGTTTTCTTAGTTAGAATGGGTGGAACACTTTGAAACCGAAATTGAACGGATTAGGCGAAATTTTCTGTTTTGCAACAAATCCGCATCTCAAACAACGTAGAGAGCGCATTGGCTCAGTGGTAAATGCTTGAGTGTTGCGGATTCGAGCCTAACGGCGCCACTGCGTTGTCACATTAATCCTTGCTTAGTACTGGTTCAATCCCGCCATAATTGAAAAATTGTTGACTGGGACGCAATGTATCAAATCAAACAAAACTTTACTACAACGTGACGCTTAAGTAATACGTTTGACGTCATCGGTGTTCAGCTCGTCACGTGACTGGGCAACAGTAAAAAATGTTGCATTTGCAACAGTTCATCGAAACCGGATCAAACTACTGTGCGTACAGGAATTCAGTGACCAACGCTTTTTTGCGTTTATTTCGTTATGTGCGGACTGATTGCGCAATGACCATCAAAATTTAATGCATCTATACACCGCCTAATTGGTGATATGTTTTTCGTTACAAAATTTATTGTCAAATGGGCTGTGATATGATGGAATTTGCTCTCATTTGAGCGTCTTCATTTTTTAAATACTCTAAATGCACCTTTGTACGGATCACTGCCTTTAGTTTACTATCTATGAATAATTATACAGTTTTATAAGACGAAGTAACGTGATCTATCATATCAAAATAGTTGCGTCAAATGCGATGTATGGCAATAGTTTGGGCTCACAGAAGTTTGGCATATAAGAAAATATTGAAGCCTTAATCCCAGTGGGTACCCGTCCACTTGTTCCTATTAAATTAATCTCTGTGTTCCCCTGTTCCTCAATTTAAAATCTTGATTTTCTTTGTTCCCTTCTTATCTGATCATCAGATTTTAAACATTTTCCAACTTGTTTTATTAAATAGATTGAACTTTCTATTTGTTTATTCCAAATACTGATTTGGTGACACCAGACAATGCAAAATATGCATTCCAAAACGTAATTCCGGGCAATCATAAATAATAAGAGAAAATAATTGCAGGGCTCACCCGTTAGGTGTAATCCAAGTGAAAAAGGACTCATCCATTTAAAATAATGCTGAGGTCGGAAGGAGAAACTAGTGATGGGATGGGAATGTGCTTGGAAAAAGGTTGAACAATATATCAGCGGAAGTCATATTTTGTGTTTGGGGTCAATATAGTTTTGTAGGTGGCTGAAAACTAAATTTTCATGCGAAGTGCATTATAGGCTATGAATAATGCACCAGTCATTTGTAACCACTGCTTCACTCCAGCCCCTGAGTAGGACGGGGATATCCATGGCCTGGTAAATGTGTTGTGTTTTTACTTTTACATTGCCTTCACAATGTGGAGGAAATGTAGGGGTTTGATAGACCTAGACAAACATGGCAATGCAGTATAATAACAGGCTGCGGAGGAGAACTGTCATGGTTTTGCTAGCTAGCTGTCCCCACAGTGTGGTGGTTACTATGGGGAACTGCTGACACAAAGTCACTGTCCTCTACATTCCTCTGGGCTGGTGCGTGGTCACAAATGACTAGTGCATAAAGGCGATAAAAATATGCGCACCAGCCATTTGTAACCACGCCCCAGCCGGGCAAATGCGCTGTTAGTACAGGGTCATATCAGAAACCCGCAGCCAGGAAATCAAAGTCCCCGCCATTCCCTGGCTCTGAGGGCCAAAGTTACGAATGACTTGTGTATTAGACGATGCAGAGCGCAATCAAATAATGTGACTCCCATTAATATATCTGATGAATAGCCTCCTCTATATTTTTTTTAATATTATTATCTGTTGCACATGTAATATTTGTCCTAGAGCTGGCGAGCAAGCAACAAAGGCCACAACGCGAGAAAACCTGTCCTCTAGGCTAGCTAGAAATTGAAATTTCTCTCGTAGCAAGTGTAGATATTATTCTTCTAAAAAAGCAGCCAACGAAGTTGCTGATGAGACCGCGTGGATGTGCATGCTTGTCTGTGCCTTTATTGTTACAAATCACCGAAGACAGGTTTTTGCAGTCGCGGTCCAATTGCTATCCATGAACGCTTAGAAAACACGGGAAATATGATAACTCATATTTGTAATTTGCGCAGTCTCTTCGCAGCATTTACAGTGTGTATGTAGACACGCCAAGAGTTATCCTGCTGGTGACTGTTTTCTTTATAATACAACCTGATATACGAAAGCAAACATTGTATTCATTGAACTGTATAAACCACGTGTTACCCATATGAAATACATTGAGGGAAAATAAGGAATTTTCTAAATCGAAAACGACTAAGTTATTTTATTTCACAAGAGATTCCAGACTTATTTTCCTATCATAAATTTTTAAATATGCAATTGTATATTAGGCGGTGTTTTATTATATGTATGTGCAAAATTTTAGTCCAAAATTTTATCATTAAAGACATTTTAAAAAAGAAAAACGTTGTTCGCTGAATTTCTGTACGGACTATAGTGGCGACCGACAATTCAATAAAACAGTCAAAAGTGCTTAATTACTCTCTATATAGTACGTTGGGTAATAACATAACTTGTGTTCTTTTGGATGACTTATTTCAGACGGTCATTTCATACAATATTGGAGGTTATGAAAGCATTGGTAATGGAGTAATAGAAGAACCCCCATCTAGAGCTGACAGAAGAGACGCCATTATCAACCAGCTTAAGTACAGTGATGCTGATGTTATCTGTTTACAAGAGGTAATCATAGTCTGGTACCCGACCGTAACTGACTGTACGCTAACAAATACGTTAACGGAAACAGTTTATCCTAGTCTGGTACCTAACCATAATTTTCTGTGAGCAATCACATAAGATGATGGCATTTATCTGCTTACAAAAGATCATCAAAAAAAAAGAGATAATCATAGTCTGGTACCAGACCATATCTTTCTGAGAGCAAACACATTAGATGGTGGTATTTATCTGCTTGCACGAGTAAATCCTAGTCTGGTACCAGATCATATCTTTCTGTGAGCCAATAGAAACGCAATTCTAGTCCAGTACAAGACCATATCTCTCTCTCTCTCTCTCTCACACACACACACACACACACACACACACACACACACACACACACACACACACACACACACACACACACACACACACACATGCTGTATGCCTTTTTGCTTTCGTTGTAATACTACGACCCAGATAACATTGATAAGTTGACGGTCCACATTCAATTCGTGGGCCCAACGTCAAAATACACATCGGCCAAACGAACGTTCCATCATGGGTTCAACGTGAGGCCAACATGATTGTTCCGATTCAGGCCAAAATGTAGTCAAAAGTGGGTTACGTGTCATACCCACGTTTGCAAACTACTATTTTAATTCATTCATTTTTATATTAATTATAATCAAAATGAGCCGCGACATGCGATTTTCAACAATGTGGTATGAGCGACCAACAAAGGCTCAGACCAGCCTGCGCATTCGCGCAGACTGTTCAGAGCCTTTGCTAGTCACTTCGATATTCTATGAGTACTAAGCTACTGACTGAACGTCATTTGGAGTTTCTAAGCTTAAAAGGAGGCTGCACAGGTTCGTCTGAGTCTACACCTGTCAAAATGCCACGTTGTTGGAAATCACATGTCGCGGCTCAAATGGTGTATGTGGCATCCTCTTAGTAGGTGGACAATGTGTTAGTGACCAAATATATTACTCCCACCGCACATTGTATGCAGCTTGAGGGAACTTGTCAAGTTTGAAAACTTACATTGGACTGTATTACGTATGTCCTTATTCGAAGAAAATATTGTCTCTTTTAGGCGTTAACTTTGATCAAATAAGTTTATTTTCGAACGATAAACAGGAAACGTTTAAAAATTGAAAAAAAATGGTGAAAAAATATATACTAAGACACTAATTTATTTATTTTTACACATATGGTAACTTGACTCTTAATTCCATGTTTTCCTCTCCAGGAGTAATAATTCAAATAATATTCATTTATATTCCATAGGGAACAATGTTAAACACATATGATAATTTTACTCTTAATTTGAATTAAGAGTAAAATTATCACATGTATTTAACATTGTTCCCTACGGAATATAAATGAATTTTATTTATTTTTAGTTTCTGAGTATAAGGCAATTAAAAAAAATGAATGAGTGGCCATAGCATCGGTAAACCAATGCTTTACCGAACAGTCCAACATGTCACATTTTGCTACCAACACCATTTGTCAACTATATTTAACTTGTTTAACAATTACAAATATGAATGGAACCGATTCAGAAGAAGTTTGCCTCTAAATGTAGTTCCTCTCCTACGCAAATGCGACGTTGGCTCGATGTAGCGCGCTTTGAAAACAAAAACTTGTTTTTACATGTGTCTAATAGTGAAAAAGCATTATTCAGAATATAGATACAGAGGCGTTTTGCAATAATAATATACTTAAGGACTTTGAATCCTTTATTTCACAAGCCCTGAGAACATCAGCGAGATAATTGTTATTGCATATCTTAGTCTGACCAGCTTGTAGTGTATCCTAGAAAATTCATGGTTGTAAATTTACTAAAAGGTATAGAAAAAGTATGTGTTTTAAGACAGGGGTGGTCGATTTTGAAGGACACAAATTCAGCTGTAAGTTAACACGCGTTAGTTTTGATTCCTGACTCAACAGATTCGCGTCCTCTGCTTCTTTCACGATTGTACATTCATCATTGCACGATAAGAAATGAATTGACAGTTCGGTATGCTCAAAATTACACCCCTTTAAAAATACCGACATACCCCACCCACCCTGATTACTATAGTCTAGTAGTAAAATTCAACGTCTTGGACCTTTTAAAGTTTCGATTTGTTTACGTCCGGTTTTATTGGAAGAGGCTAAAGGCATACACAAATGACAGATTATGCATAAATTACGCTTGTACCACGTGTATTTTGTGTTGTGCAAGTGACGTTAACGTATTTTTAAGACGTTCTCGATCCCATGACAGCAGATCTCCTGCCATGATTTACATCAAAACGTCTTCCCCACATGACTGCCATTGTATGAAGTCAATATCAGTAATGAAAGCGTGCATAAAGGTAACTTATGGAGATGTTTCTAAAAAGGAGCCATAAATTGATGTTCAAATTTGACTTTAATTTTCGAAATATTAGAGTTATCAAATACTTTTAATTAGAAAAAATTTATCAACTCTTTTGGTGATATAGTATCATACACGCCACAGTTTAAACAGTTTAATCAAAAAGCTTCATTTGGCTGTGCAGAAAGGTGCTGGATGCTGTATGTACCCATGTGACGTCATCAGCAGCGTCGCGTGATAGTGCAGTCAAATTGACAACGACTGATTCATGCCAATTCTGGGTTGCACATTAAAACCTGTGAGTAACTTTTCAATCGCATATACGTTTGCAAGAAAAGTGCAAAAATTTGGTGATGCGTTTTCAAAAGTCCTCTGGTATATTTCATTGTTGTAAGAGAAATAGCTGACATTGTTGCATCGGTTCAATGTTGGTCCAACGTTGGTATGCGTCGACGCTCACATTTCCACCCACTACCAACGTGTGTCAAACGTATCCTTGCTATCTGGGGACATACAAAATAGCAGCTCTGAAGTAAGAGATAGGAGCTAAGAAGAGGATATAGGGGAATTAAGAACTAAGATATAAGTAATGAGAACTAAGAAGTACACGTATGAAGTCCCTATCAGAATGTTGTACCTTTCAGCCTAATCCGTATCCTCGTTAACTCAGGTGTGATGCATTCATATCATGCTTTTCTTCATGAAAGAAGAGACAATGAATGTTTTACCCCTGGTTTGACGAGGAAGAGTAATCCATATTTTGAAAAGGAACGTTGCCGAAGGTAGTAAACCACTGATCGGATCAGCTGGACCTGAGCAAATTTGATAATATAAGGGGGTACCCTTCAATTCTTGGCTCTAAATACATTTTGTTACATTTTATACTGTAATGTGCTGTTTCTGTGTGCCTGGGAATGTTTGATCATAAATAAACAACAGTTTTTTTGGCAACTGAAAATACTAAGTGTGCCAATCCGGCCAAAATACGAATGTGTGGCTCAGCCTGGAAATGCATCAGAATTCTACTTTCATTTTCATTTGCACAAACTCGAAGCTGTTTATCTAAGAACCGAGGTGGGGGGCAAGTATTGAGTTACAAATGTTGCACACGATCATGGGGATTCCTGTATGATTTAACAAGATTTGAGTAGCACGCTCATGCACGCTGTCCGGCAGGGGCATCAGACTTGGCACATTTTGTCGCAAAAATCGTCGATCGGAGAAGATTTCTATGATATTGGCTTTTTTATGTAACATCAATTTTAGTGTTTTATTTCTCTAGAATCCACAAATAACATCTCTTATCTTGATTTAGATTGGAGAGAATTGGCTTTTATATTTGAAACTGGTCGCAATCAGACCTTATCTTAGAGAGCAACTCGGGCCCGCGCTTGGGTCTCCATTTGATGGTTGTTTGCTACCTGAAGAGGCAATATGTACCTTCATATGTTGGTAGTCTCCCATTGATGCGCTGAGAGGCGACAAGCTCTTGCCATTTTCACTTTTTGTGACTATGGCGCACTTCGAATTGAACTATATCTCCTACTATAGTAACTAAAGTTTGATTCGAACACCGATAGTTGCTACTAGAGTCCTACTAGAGATCAGCGGTGGGTCAGAGCACCGTTACTCTGGTAGTTTTAAAGGTGGAGAAACTCAGTCACTTTTAATGTTCTGGGGAACTTAGCGAATGGTGAGCTGTGAGAGGTGTGGTGAGCGGTATGTCCTGGCTCACAATATACCTAATAAAATAACAACACTGGAGACAGATATCAAGTTCCAAATTTTCTTCTTCTATTAACGTTACTCAAACTTGAATGTACTAAAACCGTTCAAATGATATATAGTTATTGGTATATCCAAATATAATAATAAGTTCTTCTAACTATCGAATGTTTAAACCCTATGTATATGCTGGAACATTCCAAGCGTAAGTTTCTAATCCCAAATATAGTATCTCTTATTTCAGAATTGGTAAATTACCAAAACAGATTAAATGTCATAAATTTTCGGTTGGTAATTCCAAACAGTATTATATCTTGACCATAGAGTTGGTAGATCCAAACTATCTTAAATTATCACGTCTTAACCGTTTAGTTGGTAAATCCTAACTGATTTTCATAAATCAAAATTACTTAAATTCTAAAAAACAGACACGCCCATATTCTAAAATTTACAGCATTCGCCAATCACCTTGGCAGAGCCATAAGGCGGTCCTAAAACATATAGATTAACATCTCATTAAGCAAATCTCTTTGAAGGACAATAGCGCCGCCGCCAAACGGATGCGATTAACAGACATTGTGATCTCAACTCTCGTGAGCATGTTTGCACAACCGAATCATGTGTGAACAGCACCATTGTTCGTCAAATGTAAGACGCTAAAATACGATCACCTTAATTGATGTCAACACCTGCGAGAAGCTTGGGTTCGACTCAGTAATTAAGGAGACATATTCTGGTCTAAAAATGCAAAATAAATTAAAATCTTCAAATTTTGAATTAAATATTTCCTAGTCAAACTATCATTTCCAAATTCATCATCTGCTTAAAACGACAATTAATTTGATACCCAACATGACTGTATTACACTTGAAATTCAAAGTTGATTTCTTTATTGATTTTTAAAAATAAATAAATAAAACAAATAAATGTTTATTTATTTCATTATTTATTTAGAATCCACAGTGCCGAAAATTCCCATCATAATAGCTTGTCTGGTTCCCTCCTCTAGACCTATCTATCATGATTGTTTCCAGGCCTGGCAGTAGTCTCAAATTGATTTGTTTTTACAAAATAAATCCTAACTGTGTATCATTTGCGTTCCCACATATTCGTAATTATTAGTTAGAGTAGGCTATAAATTTTATACACATCCTCTTTGTCTACGATGAAGAAATGAAGTGGGGCATACAGGGCTATTCATTTTGTCTTGCCAACCGACTTAAGTTGCAACTGTAGCCGTTCGGGAGTAAACGTGCGCGCGCAGCTATTGCGTAAGAACTATAGTAGGAACTTTAGTTCGATTTGAAGTAGGCCTATGTTTTCAGGGAAGGGGATAATGACAACGGTCCCCGCATGGTGCGTTTATGCGCATGCGTCATTTGTTTTTAAAATAGACAGCCAAAAAACCCAATGTCTATTAATAGCGCTTAACAAGATGCAGCTTTTAAAAAAGATAATACTTTATGTAGAGGTCATATTTAAAGATGCCTGAAATGAGGATGGATGCCTCTATGGAGGCTTAATGTAAATAATCGCACATCATTTCCCATGAGCGGATCAAGAAAGTTTTTTCAGAGGGGGTCCAACTTTGACAGCGTATTTCTTTTGTTGATGATGGGAGAGATGATCCAAATACCAATATAAGCAGGGCCATCATCGGCCCAGCAGCGGAACGCCATTTAAATGGCGTTTCGCTGGCGGGCCGTTGGTGGCCCAACATTGAAAGTTTGCTTGGTAGCTGTGTGATTTTACAGGGGATCCGGACCAGTATAGTACAGAAACCCTATATTTTTGTGATTTTTCAGGGGTGGGGGGGGGGGGGGGGTCCGGACCCCCTGTCCCCCCCCCTCTGGATCCGCACATGTTTCCTACAATGTGCCCCCGACCTCAATCCTCCATTTAGACTCAGATCAGCCTGTGCGTATGTGCAGTTGTAAACGTATCAGCATATTTGCTATTTCTTTTATGAAGATGACATTCACAAGCGCTAATTTCTTTAACTATGATCAGACGATGGCTATCGCCTGCACATATATCATATAAGGCTAGCATGGAAACATATCCTAATTCCTGTAATAGAATGAAGGCAAATGGATGGGCATGTTTCTCTTTTAATAAACGTACAACTATGTTCTGAAGTCGTTGTGAGGAGACGGTCAGAACTGGATGAGCGTATTTCTAAATCAGATATTGGTATTACCATATTCTAACTACGATCACAGCTGGCTGATCATGCTCCTCATCAGGTAGATGTATAAACATTATCTTACCGATGTAATGAGACGACCATGTTCCTTATGAAATAGGGGTATAACCATGCTCCGAACATGGTCATGAGATGATCGAAATGGACGGAGCATGTTTCTTACCTGAATGAGGTATAACCATGCTCTGACCGTCGTCACGAAAAGATCACAACTGACGGTGCATGTTTCTTACCTGCTCTGTCCGTTGTCATGAGACGATGACAACTGTCGGAGCAAGTTTCATACATAAATGATATATAACCATGCTCTGACCGTTGTCATGCCACGATGACAACTAACGGAGCATGTTTCATACCTTAGGGATGAATAACCATGCTCTGACCGTTGTCATGAGACAATGACAACTAACGGAGCATGTTTCATACCTTAGGGATGAATACCCATGCTCTGACCGTTGTAATAAGACAATGACAACTGACGGAGCATGTTTCATACCTTAGGGATGAATAACCATGCTCTGACCGTTGTCATGAGGCGATAACAACTGACGGAGCATGTTTCATGCCTAAGGGATGAATAACCATGCTCTGACCGTTGTCATGAGGCGATGACAACTGACCGAGCATGTTTCACACCTTAGGGATGAATAACCATGCTCTGACCGTTGTCATGAGACGATGACAACTGACGAGGCATGTTTCATACCTTAGAGATGAATAACCATGCTCTGACCGTTGTCATGTCACGATGACAACTGTCGGAGCATGTTTCATACCTTAGAGATGAATAACAATGCTCTGACCGTTGTCATGAGACGATGTCAACTGTCGGAGCATGTTTCATACCTTAGAGATGAATAACCATGCTCTGACCGTTGTCATGTCACGATGACAACTGTTGGAGCATGTTTCATACCTAAGAGATAAATAACCATGCTCTGACCGTTGTCATGAGACGATGTCAACTGTCAGAGCATGTTTCATACCTTCGGGATGAATAACCATGCACTGACCGTTGTCATGAGACGATGACAACTGTCGGAGCATGTTTCATACCTTAGAGATTAATAACCATGCCCTGACCGTTGTCATGAGGCGATGACAACTAACGGAGCATGTTTCATACCTTAGGGATATAATACCATGCTCTGACCGTTGTCATGAGACGATAACAACTGACGGAGCATGGTTCATACCTTAGGGATATATTACCATGCTCTGACCATTGTCACTAGACAATAACAACTGACGGAGCATGGTTCATATCTTAGGGATATATTAGCATGCTCTGACTGCTGTCATGAGATGATAACAACTGACGGAGCATGATTCATAGCTTAGGGATATATTACCATGCTCTGACCGTTGTCACTAGACGATAACAACTGACGGAGCATGGTTCATAGGTTAGGGATATATTACCATGCTCTGACCGTTGTCACTAGATGATAAAAACTGACGGAGCATGGTTCATATCTAAGGGATATATTACCATGCTCTGACCGTTGTCACTAGACGATAACAACTGACGGAGCATGGTTCATACCTTAAGGATATATTACCATGCTCTGACCGTTGTCACTAGACGATAACAACTGACGGAGAATGGATAATACCTCAGGGACATATTACCATGCTCTGACCGTTGTCACAAGATGATAACAACTGACGGAGCATGGTTCATACCTTAGAGATATATAACCATGCTCTGACCGTTGTCATGAGACGATTTCAACTGACGGTGCATGGTTCATACCTTAGGGATATATTACCATGCTCTGACCATTGTCACTAAACGATAACATCTGACGGAGCACGGTTTATACCTTAAGGAAATATTACCATGCTCTTACCGTTGTCATGAGACGATAACAACTGACGGAGCATGGTTCATACCATAGGATATATAACCATGCTCTGACCGTTGTCACTAGACGATAACAACTAACGGAGTATGGATCATACCTTAGGTATTGATTACCATGCTCTGACCGTTGTCATGAGACGAATACAACTGACGGAGCATGGTTTATACCTTAGGGATATATAACCATGCTCTGACCGTTGTCACTAGACGATAAAAAGTGACAGAGCATGGTTCATACCTTAGGGATATATTACCATGCTCTGACCGTTGTCACTAGACGATAACAACTGACGGAGCATGGTTCATACCTTAGGGATATATTACCATGCTCTGACCGTTGTCACTAGACGATAAAAAGTGACGGAGCATGATTCATAACTTAGGGATATATTACCATGCTCTGACCGTTGTCACTAGACGATAACAACTGACGGAGCATGGTTCATACCTAAGGGATATATTACCATGCTCTGACCGTTGTCACTAGACGATAACAACTGACGGAGCATGGTTCATACCTTAGGGATATATAACCATGCTCTGACCGTTGTCACAAGATGATAACAACTAACGGAGCATGGTTCATACCTTAGGGGTGAATAATCATACTCTGACCGTTGACACTAGATGATAACAACTGACGGAGCATGGTTCATACCTTAGGGATATATAACCATGCTCTGACAGTTGTCACTAGATGCTAACAACTGACGGAGCATGGTTCATACCTTGGGGATATATTACCATGCTCTGACCGTTGTCACTAGATGATAACAACTGACGGAGCATGGTTCATACCTTAGGGATATATTACCATGCTCTGCCCGTTGTCTTGAGACGATAACAACTGACGGAGCATGGTTCATACCTTAGGGATATATTATCATGCTCTGACCGTTGTCACTAGATGATGACAACTGACGGAGCATGGTTCATACCTTAGAGATATATTACCATGCTCTGACCGTTGTCACTATACGATAACAACTGACGGAGCATGGTTAATATCGTAGGGATATATTACCATGCCCTGACAGTTGTCATGAGACAATAACAACTGACGGAGCATGGTTCATACCTTAGGGATACATTAACATGCTCTGACCGTTATCATGAGACGATAACTAGTGACAGAGTATGGTTCATACCTTAGGGATATATTACCATGCTCTGACCGTTGTCACTAGATGATGACAACTAACGGAGCATGGTTCATACCTTAGGGATATATTACCATGCTCTGACCGTTGTTATGAGAGGATAACAACTGACGGAGCATGGTTCATATCTTTGGGATATATTTCCATGCTCTGACCGTTGTCACTAGGCGATAACAACGGACGGAGCATGGTTCATACCTTAGGGATATATTACCATGCTCTGACCGTTGTCACTAGACGATAACAACTGACGGAGCATGGATTATATCTCAAGGATATATTACCATGCTCTGACCGTTGTCACAAGATGATAACAACTGACGGAGCATGGTTCATACCTTAGGGATATATAACCATGCACTGACCGTTTTCTTGAGACGATAACAACTGACGGAGCATGGTTCATACCTTAGGGATATATTACCATGCTCTGACCATTGTCACTAAACGATAAAATCTGACGGAGCACGGTTTATACATTAGGGATATATTACCATGCTCTGACCGTTGTCATGAGACGATAACAACTGACGGAGCATGGTTCATACCATAGGATATATAACCATGCTCTGACCTTTGTCACTAGACGATAACAACTGACGGAGCATGGTTCATATCTTAGGGATATATTACCATGCTATGACCGTTGTCATGAGACGATAACAACTGACGGAGCATGGTTCATACCTTAGGGATATATTACAATGCTCTGACCGTTGTCACTAGATGACAACAACTGACGGAGCATGGTTCATACCTTAGGGATATATTACCATGCTCTGATCGTTGTCATGAGACGATAACCACCGACGGACGATGGTTCATACCTTAGGGATATATAACCATGCTCTGACCTTTGTCACTAGATGATAACAACTGATGGAGCATGGTTCATACCTTAGGGATGAATAATCATACTCTGACCGTTGACACTAGATGATAACAACTGACGGAGCATGATTCATACCTTAGGGTATATTACCATGCTCTGACCGTTGTCACTAGATGATGACAACTGACGGAGCATGGTTAATGCCTTAGGGATATATTACCATGCTCTGACTGTTGTCACTAGACGATAACAACTGACGGAGCATGGTTCATATCTAAGGGATATATTACCATGCTCTGACAGTTGTCATGAGACAATAACAACTGACGGAGCATGGTTCATACCTTAGGGATATATTACCATGCTCTGACCGTTTTCATGAGACGATGACAACTGACGGAGCATGTTTCATACCTTAGAGATGAAAATCCATGCTCTGACGGTTGTCATGGCACGATGACAACTGTCGGAGCATGTTTCATATCTTAGAGATGAATAACCATGCTCTGACCGTTGTCATGAGGCGATGACAACTAACGGAGCATGTTTCATACCTTAGGGATGAAAACCCATGCTCTGACCGTTGTCATGTCACGATGTCAACTGTCGGAGCATGTTTCATACCTTAGGGATATAATACCATGCTCTGACCGTTGTCATGAGACGATATCAACTGACGGAGCATGGTTCATACCTTAGGGATATATTACCATGCTCTGACCGTTGTCACTAGACGATAACAACTGACGGAGCATGGTTCATACCTAAGGGATATATTATCATGCCTTGACCGTTGTCACTAGATGATGACAACTGACGGAGCATGGTTCATACTTTAGAGATATATTACCATGCTCTGACCGTTGTCACTATACGATAACAACTGACGGAGCATGGTTAATATCGTAGGGATATATTACCATGCCCTGACAGTTGTCATGAGACAATAACATCTGACGGAGCATGGTTCATACCTTAGGGATACATTAACATGCTCTGACCGTTATCATGAGACGATAACTAGTGACAGAGTATGGTTCATACCTTAGGGATATATTACCATGCTCTGACCGTTGTCACTAGATGATGACAACTAACGGAGCATGGTTCATACCTTAGGGATATATTACCATGCTCTGACCGTTGTTATGAGAGGATAACAACTGACGGAGCATGGTTCATATCTTTGGGATATATTTCCATGCTCTGACCGTTGTCACTAGGCGATAACAACGGACGGAGCATGGTTCATACCTTAGGGATATATTACCATGCTCTGACCGTTGTCACTAGACGATAACAACTGACGGAGCATGGATTATACCTCAAGGATATATTACCATGCTCTGACCGTTGTCACAAGATGATAACAACTGACGGAGCATGGTTCATATCCTAGGGATATATTACCATGCTCTGACCGTTGTCACTAGACGATAACAACTGACGGAGCATGGTTCAAACCTTAGGGATATAATTCCATGCTCTGACCGTTGGTACTAGACGATAACAACTGACGGAGCATGGATAATACCTCAGGGATATATTACCATGCTCTTCACCGTTGTCACAAGATGATAACAACTGACGGAGCATGGTTCATACCTTAGGATATATAACCATGCTCTGACCGTTGTCACTAGACGATAACAACTGACGGAGCATGGTTCATACCTTAGGGATATATTACCATGCTCTGACCGTTTTCATGAGACGATGACAACTGACGGGGCATGTTTCATACCTTAGAGATGAAAATCCATGCTCTGACGGTTGTCATGGCACGATGACAACTGTCGGAGCATGTTTCATATCTTAGAGATGAATAACCATGCTCTGACCGTTGTCATGAGGCGATGACAACTAACGGAGCATGTTTCATACCTTAGGGATGAAAACCCATGCTCTGACCGTTGTCATGTCACGATGTCAACTGTCGGAGCATGTTTCATACCTTAGGGATATAATACCATGCTCTGACCGTTGTCATGAGACGATATCAACTGACGGAGCATGGTTCATACCTTAGGGATATATTACCATGCTCTGACCGTTGTCACTAGACGATAACAACTGACGGAGCATGGTTCAAACCTTAGGGATATATTACCATGCTCTGACCGTTGGCACTAGACGATAACAACTGACGGAGCATGGATAATACCTCAGGGATATATTACCATGCTCTGACCGTTGTCACAAGATGATAACAACTGACGGATCATGGTTCATACCTTAGGATATATAACCATGCTCTGACCGTTGTCACTAGACGATAACAACTGACGGAGTATGGATCATACCTTAGGTATAGATTACCATGCTCTGACCGGTTTCATGAGACGATTACAATTGACGAGCATTGTTCATACCTGAGAGATATATTACCATGCTCTGACCGTTGTCACTAGACGATAACAAGTGACGGAGCATGGTTCATATCTCAGGGATATATTACCATGCCCTGACCGTTGTCACTAGACGATAACTGACAGAGCATGTTTCATACCTTCGGGATGAATAACCATGCTCTGACCGTTGTCATGAGGCGATGGCAACTAACGGAGGATGTTTCATACCTTAGGGATGAAAACCCATGCTCTGACCGTTGTCATGTCACGATGACAACTGTCGGAGCATGTTTCATATCTTAGAGATGAATAACCATGCTCTGACCGTTGTCATGAGGCGATGAAAACTAACGGAGCACGTTTCATACCTAAGGGATAAATAACCATGCTCTGACCGTTGTCATGTCACGATGACAACTGTCGGAGCATGTTCATACCTTAGGGATATAATACTGACCGTTGTCAAGAGACGATAACAACTGACGGAGCATGTTTCATACCTAAGGGATATATTACCATGCTCTGACCGTTGTCACTAGACAATAACAACTGCCGGAGCATGGTTCATATCTTAGGGATATATTAGCATGCTCTGACCGCTGTCATGAGATGATAACAGCTGACGGAGCATGGTTCATACCTTAAGGATATATTACCATGCTCTGACCGTTGTCACTAGACGATAACAAATGACGGAGCATGGTTCATACCTTAGGGATATATTACCATGCTCTGACCGTTGTCACTAGATGATAACAACTGACGGAGCATGGTTCATATCCTAGGGATATATTACCATGCTCTGACCGTTGTCACTAGACGATAACAACTGACGGAGCATGGTTCAAACCTTAGGGATATAATTCCATGCTCTGACCGTTGGTACTAGACGATAACAACTGACGGAGCATGGATAATACCTCAGGGATATATTACCATGCTCTTCACCGTTGTCACAAGATGATAACAACTGACGGAGCATGGTTCATACCTTAGGATATATAACCATGCTCTGACCGTTGTCACTAGACGATAACAACTGACGGAGTATGGATCATACCTAAGATATAGATAACCATGCTCTGACCGTTGTCATGAGATGATTACAACTGACGAGCATGGTTCATACCTTAGGGATATATTACTATGCTCTGACCGTTGTCACTAGACGATAACAACTGACGGAGCATGGTTCATACCTTAGGGATATATTACCATTCTCTGACCGTTGTCCCAAGATGATAACAACTGACGGAGCATGGTTCATACTTTAGGGATGAAAACCCATGCTCTGACCGTTGTCATGTCACGATGACAACTGTCGGAGCAGGTTTAATATCTTAGAGATGAATAACCATGCTCTGACCGTTGTCCTGAGGCGATGAAAACTAACGGAGCATGTTTCATACCTAAGGGATAAATAACCATGCTCTGACCGTTGTCATGTCACGATGACAACTTTCGGAGCATGTTTCATACCTTAGGGATATAATACCATGCTCTGACCGTTGTAAAGAGACGATAACAACTGACGGAGCATGTTTCATACCTTAGAGATGAAAATCCATGCTGACCGTTGTCATGAGATGATTACAACTGACGAGCATGGTTCATACCTTAGGGATATATTACCATGCTCTGACCGTTGTCACTAGACAATAACAACTGCCGGAGCATGGTTCATATCTTAGGGATATATTAGCATGCTCTGACCGCTGTCATGAGATGATAACAGCTGACGAAGCATGGTTCATACCTTAGGGATATATTACCATGCTCTGACCGTTGTCTCTAGACGATAACAACTGACGGAGCATGGTTCATACCTTAGGGATATATAACCATGCTCTGACCGTTGTCACTAGATGATTACAACTAACGGAGCATGGTTCATATCCTAGGGATATATTACCATGCTCTGACCGTTGTCACTAGACGATAACAACTGACGGAGCATGGTTCATACCTTAGGGATATAATTCCATGTTCTGACCGTTGGCACTAGACGATTACAACTGACGGAGCATGGATAATACCCTCAGGGATATATTACCATGCTCTGACCGTTGTCACTAGACGATAACAACTGATGGAGCATGGTTCATATCTTAGGGATATATTACCATGCTCTGACAGTTGTCATGAGACAATAACAACTGACGGAGCATGGTTAATACCTTAGGGATATATTACAATGCTCTGACCGTTGTCATGAGGCGATGACAACTAACGGAGCATGTTTCATACCTTAGGGATGAAAACCCATGCTCTGACAGCTGTCATGTCACGATGACAACTGTCGGAGCATGTTTCATATCTTAGAGATGAATAACCATGCTCTGACGTTGGCACTAGACGATAACAACTGACGGAGCATGGATAATACCTCAGGGATATATTACCATGCTCTGACCGTTGTCACAAGATGATAACAACTGACGGCGCATGGTTCATACCATAGGATATATGACCATGGTCTGACCGTTGTCACTAGACGATAACAACTGACGGAGTATGGATAATACCTTAGGTATATATTACCATGCTCTGACCGTTGTCATGAGATGATTACAACTGACGGAGCATGCTTCATACCTTAGAGATGAATAACCATGCTCTGACAATTGTCATGTCACGATGACAATTGTCAGAGCATGGTTCATACCTTAGAGATGAATAACCATGCTCTGACCGTTGTCATGAGACGATGACAACTGTCGGAGCATGTTTCATACCTTAGAGATGAATAACCATGCTCTGACCGTTGTCATGAGGCGATGACAACTAACGGAGCATGTTTCATACCTTAGGAATGAAAACCCATGCTCTGACCGTTGTCATGTCACGATGACAACTGTCGGAGCATGTTTCATACCTTCAGGATGAATAACTATGCTCTGACCGTTGTCATGAGACGATGACAACTGTCGGAGCATGTTTCATACCTAAAGATGAATAACCATGCTCTGACCGTTGTCATGAGGCGATGACAACTAACAGAAGATGTTTCATACCTTAGGAATGAAAACTCATGCTCTGACCGTTGTCCTGTCACGATGACAACTGTCGGAGCATGTTTCATATCTTAGAGATGAATAACAATGCTCTGACCGTTGTCATGAGGCGATGACAACTAACGGAGCATGTTTCATACCTACGGGATGAATAACCATGCTCTGACCGTTGTCATGTCACGATGACAAGTGTCGGTGAATGTTTCATACCTTAGGGATATAATACCATGCTCTGACCGTTGTCATGTGACGATAACAACTGAGGGAGCATGGTTCATACCTTAGGGATATATTAGCATACACTGACCGCTGTCATGAGATGATAACAGCTGACGGAGCATGGTTCATACCTTAGGGATATATTACCATGCTCTGACCGTTGTCACTATCCGATAACAACTGACGGAGCATGGTTCATACCTTAGGGATATATTACCATGCTCTGACAGTTGTCACTAGATGATAACAACTGACGGAGCATGGTTCCTATCTTAGGGATATATTACCATGCTCTGACCGTTGTCACTAGACGATAACAACTGACGGAGCATGATTTATACCTAAGGGATACATTACCATGCTCTGACCGTTGTCACTAGACGATAACAACTGACGGAGCATGGATAACATCTCAGGGATATATAACCATGCTCTGGCCGTTGTCATGAGACGATAACAACTGACAGAGCATGGTTCATACCTTAGGGATATATAACCATGCTCTGACCGTTGTCACTAAACGATAAGATCTGACGGAGCACGGTTCATACCTTAGGGATATATTACCATGCTCTGACCGTTGTCACTAGACGATAACAAGTGACGGAGCATGGTTCATACCTTAGGGATATATTATCATGCTCTGACCGTTGTCACTAGATGATGACAACTGACGGAGCATGGTTCACACCTTAGGGATATATTACCATGCTCTGACCGTTGTCACTAGACGATAACAACTGACGGAGCATGGTTAATATCGTAGTGATATATTACCATGCTCTGACCGTTGTCATGAGACGATAACAACTGAGGGAGCATGGTACATACCTTAGGGATATATTACCATGCTCTGACCGTTGTTATGAGACGATCACAACTGACGGAGCATGGTTCATATCTTAGGGATATATTACCATGCTCTGACCGTTGTCATGAGATGATAACAACTGACAGAGCATGGTTCATACCTTAGGGTTATATTACCATGCTCTGACCGTTGTCACTAGACGATAACGTCTGACGGAGCATGGTTTATACATAAGGATATATTACCATGCTCTGACCGTTGTCACTAAACGATTACATCGGACGGAGTATGGGTCATACCTTAGGGATATAAAACCATGCTCTGACCGTTGTCACTAGACAATAACAACTGACAGAGCATGGTTCATACCTTAGGGATATATTACCATGCTCTGACCATTGTCACTAGACGATAACAAGTGACGGAGCATGGTTCATACCTTAGGGATATATTACCATGCTCTGACCATTGTCACTAGACGATAACAACTGACGGAGCATGGTTCATACCTTCGGGATATATTACCATGCTCTGACCGTTGTCACTAGATGATAACAACTGACGGAGCATGGTTCATATCTTAGGGATATATTACCATGCTCTGACCGTTGTCAATAGACGATAACAACTGACGAAGCATGGTTCATACCTTAGAGATGAAAAACCATGCTCTGACCGTTGTCATGTCACGATGACAACTATCGGAGCATGTTTCATACCTTAGAGATGAATAACCATGCTCTGACCGTTGTCATGAGACGATGTCAACTGTCGGAGCATGTTTCATACCTTCAGGATGAATAACCATGCTCTGACCGTTGTGTTTAGACGATGACAACTGTCGGAGCATGTTTCATACCTTAGAGATGAATAACCATGCTCTGACCGTTGTCATGAGGCGGTGACAACTAACGGAGCATGTTTCATACCTAAGGAATGAAAACCAATGCTCTGACCGTTGTCATGTCACGATTACAACTGTAGGAGCATGTTTCATACCTTCAGGATGAATAACCATGCTCTGACCGTTGTTATGAGACGATGACAACTGTCGGAGCATGTTTCATACCTTAGAGATGAATAACCATGCTCTGACCGTTGTCATGAGGCGATAACAACTAACGGAGCATGTTTCATACCTTAGGAATGACACCCATGCTCTGACCATTGTCATGTCACGATGACAACTGTTGGAGCATGTTTCATATCTTAGAGATGAATAATAATGCTCTAACCGTTATCATGAGGCGATAAACTAACAGAGCATGTTTCATACCTTAGGGATGAATAACCATGCTCTGACCGTTGTCATGTCTTGATGACAACTGTCGGAGCATGTTTCATACCTTAGGGATATAATACCATGCTCTGACCGTTGTCATGAGACGATAACAACTGAGGGAGCATGGTTCATACCTTAGGGATATATTACCATGCTCTGACCGTTGTCACTAGACAATAACAACTGACGGAGCATGGTTCATATCTTAGGGATATATTAGCATGCTCTGACCGCTGTCATGAGATGATAACAGCTGACGGAGCATTGTTCATACCTTAGGGATATATTACTATGCTCTGACCGTTGTCACTATCCGATAACAACTGACGGAGCATGGTTCATACCTTAGGGATATATTACCATGCTCTGACAGTTGTCACTAGATGAGAACAACAAACGGAACATGGTTCATATCTTAGGGATATATTACCATGCTCTGACCGTTGTCACTAGACGATAACAACTGACGCAGCATGATTCATACCTTAGGGATACATTACCATGCTCTGACCGTTGTTACTAGACGATAACAACTGACGGAGCATGGATAATACCTCAGTGAAATATCACCATGCTCTGACCGTTGTCATGAGACGATGACAACTGTCGGAGCATGGTTTATACCTTAGGGTTATATTACCATGCTCTGATCGTTGTCATGAGACGATAACAACTGACGGAGCATGCTTCATACCTTAGGGATATATACCATGCTCTGACCGTTGTCACTAAACGATAACATCTGACGGAGCACGGTTCATATCTTAGGGATATATTACCATGCTCTGACCGTTGTCATGAGACGATTACAACTGATGGAGGATGAGTCATACCTTAGGGATATATTACCATGCTCTGACCGTTGTCACTAGACGATAACAAGTGACGGAACATGGTTCATACCTTAGGGATATATTACCATGCTCTGACCGATCTCACTAGATGATAACAACTGACGGAGCATGGTTCATACCTTAGGGATATATTACCATGCTCTGAACGGTGTCACTAGACGATAACAACTGACGGAGCATGGTTCATACCTTAGGGATATATTACCATGCTCTGACCGCTGGCATGAGACGATAACAACTGACGGAACATGGTTCATACCTTAGGGATATATTACCATGCTCTGACCGTTGTCACTAGATGATAACAACTGACGTAGCATGGTTCATACCTAAGGGATATATTATCATGCTCTGACCGTTGTCACTAGATGATGACAACTGACGGAGCATGGTTCACACCTTAAGGATATATTACCATGCTCTGACCGGTGTCACTAGACGATAACAACTGAGGGAGCATGGTTAATATCGCAGGGATATATTACCATGCTCTGACAGTTGTCATGAGACGATAACAACTGACGGAGCATGGTTCATACCTTAGGGATATATTACCATGCTCTGACCGTTGTTATGAGACGATCACAACTGACGGAGCATGGTTCATATCTTAGGGATATATTACCATGCTCTGACCGTTGTCATGAGATGATAACAACTGACAGAGCATGGTTCATACCTTAGGGTTATATTACCATGCTCTGACCGTTGGCACTAGACGATAACGTCTGACGGAGCATGGTTTATACATTAGGATATATTACCATGCTCTGACCGTTGTCACTAGACGATAACAACTGACGGAGCATGGTTCATACCTGAGGGATATATTACCATGCTCTGACCGTTGTCACTAGATGATAACAACTGACGGAGCATAGTTCATACCTTAGGGATATATTACCATGCTCTGACCGTTGTCACTAGACGATAACAACTGACGGAGCATGGTTCATACCTTAGGGATATATTACCATGCTCTGACCGTTGTCACTAGACGATAACAACTGACGGAGCATGGTTCATACCTTAGGGATATATTACCATGCTCTGACCGTTGTCACTAGACGATAACAACTGACGGAGCATGGTTCATACCTTAGGGATATATTACCATGCTCTGACCGATATTATGAGACAAAAACAACTGACGGAGCATTATTCATACCTTTGGGATGTATAACCATGCTCTGTCTGTTGTCATGAGGCGAAGACAACTTGTGGGACATGTTTTATAGATATATGATATAATTCATGCACCATGCTCTGACTGTTGTCATGAGACGTTTACAACTGACGGAGCATGATTCATACCTTAGGGATAAATAACCATGCTCTGAACGTTGCGATGAGACATAGACAACTGACTGAGCAGGTTTCATACCTTTGGGATGTATAGCCATGCTCTGTCCGTTGTCATGAGACGATGACAACTGACGGAGCATGATTGATACCTTAGGGATCTTTTACCATGCTCTGACCGTTGTCATAAGACGATAGCAACTGACGGAGCATGCTTCATACATGAGTGGTATATTTCCATGCTCTGACCGTTGTCATAAGATGATGAGACCTGACAGAGCATGTTACATACCTTAGAGAAAAATAACCATGCTCTGACCGTTGTCATGAGATGATGGCAACTGACAGAGCATGTCTCATACTTGAGGGACTGTAATCATACTCTTACCGTTGTCATGAGACGAAGACAACTTGTGGGGCATGATTCATATCTTTGGGATGTATAACCATGCTTTGTCCGTTGTCATGAGGCAAAGACAACTTGCGGGGCATGTTTTTAAAGATATATGATATATTACCATGCTCTCACCGTTGTCTTGAGACGATGACAACTGACGGAGCATGTTTCATACCTTAGAGATGAATAACCGTGCTCTGGCCGTTGTCATGAGATGATGGCAACTGACAGAGCATGACTCATTCTTGAGAGGGTATAATCATACTCTGACCGTTGTCATGTGATGATGACAACTGACGGAGCATGTTTCATACATGAATGATATATTACCCTGCTCTGACTGTTGTCATGAGATGAAGACAACTGACAAAGAATTTTTCATACCATATGGATATAGATTACATCAACCGAATAAAGAAGGTACCACAGGTACTACAGCGACAGTTGAATGTGTTTATAAAACTAGGAGGCACAACAGTGGCATTGGAATATAATAAAAAGCAAAGGAGGAACTATAATAGGACTTGAGTACATGTATCTATACTACGAGCACCTACAATTGCACTTTAGTACACGTACCATCACAAGGATACACTACTTTGTGGCACCTGAGTGTTTATATCATCACAAGGTGACACTACAGTGACACTTCAATACATGCACCTTCACTAAGAGGCACTCAAGATACAATTGGACACATGTACCTTCACTAGGAGCACCACAGTGCCACCTCAGATCACGTAGGAGGCACTACAGTGACACTCGAGTATATATATCATCACTAGGTGGCAGTACAGTGACACTATAGTATGTGCATCTTCTCAAGGAGGCACTACATTAACACTTAGGCATATGTTCTTCACTAGGAGGTGCTACATTGACACCTGAGAACATGTACCTTCACTTGGAGACATTTCAGTTACTCTTGAGTTTGTTTATCATCACTATGTGGCACTACAGTGACACGTGAGTATATGCAAGTTGCCAAGGAGGCACTACAGTGACACTTGGAAACATCTACATTTGCTAGAAGTATTTCAGTGACACTTGAGTGTGTATAACATCACCAGATGGCACTTTTGTGACATGCACCATCATTATGAGGCACAGGAGCGCAGTGGCTCAGTGGTAGAGTGCTTGACTCGAGACCGAAGGGCCGCGGGTTCGAGCCTCACCGGCGTCACTGCGTTGTGGTCCTTGAGCAAGACACATTCTATCCTAGCTTAGTACTGGTTCAACCCAGGAAAACCCGTCCCGCATAACTGAAAGATTGTTGAGTGGACGTAAAGAATTAAATCAAAATTATGAGGCACTACAGTAATCTTTGAGTAGATTTATCATTGCTAGGAGGCACTTCAGTGACACTTGAGTACATGTATCTTCACTACCTTCACAGTTATGCAGCACATAAACACTTGGGTGAACGTACTTTAACCACGAGCCACCACAATGACGTTTGGGTGCTTGTATCATCACTAGTAGGTACTACAGATACGCTTGAGTATATAACCTTCACTAGGAGGCACTATAGTGACACTTGATTACAATAACCATCGATATGAAGCATTACAGTGACACTTGAGAGCATGCACCTTCACTAGAATTTGCTACAGTAGCACTTGAGGGCACATATCTTCACTAGGATGTGCTACAGTAACACTTGAGTGCAAATATCTTCACTAGGATGCACTACAGTGGCACGTGAGCGTATATACCAGCACTAGGAGGCACTAATATTAAAGTGTCACTGTAGTGCTAAGTTATGACTGTAAATGTACTAAATTGTCTTTGTAGTGCCTCCTTGTGATGATTAAAATAGTCATGTGTCAATGTAGTGCCTCCTAGTGATAGTATATGTACATGAATATCACCGTAGAGCCCATAGTGAGATACATGTGCTCAAGTGTCACTGCAGTGGTTTTTAGTGATGATGTATCTTCTCCAATGTCAATGTAGTGTATCCTACTGTTGATGCATGTTCTGAAACGTATATGTAGTGCCCTTAGTGAAGAAAGTTGCAATCAAGTGTTACTGTAGCACCTCCTGGTGACAATGCATACACTCAAGTGTCATTTTAGTGCCCACTATTGATTGTAAATATATCCAATTCTAACTGTAGTGCATCAAAAGGAAGGTTCATGCACTCAAATGTCACTATAGTGTATACTTGTGATTGTAAATGTACTCAAGTGTCATTGTAGTGATGGTGAATGTACTCAGGGGGTCAATGTAGTCCCTCTTAGAGATGGAAATTGTACTCAAGTGTCCCTGTAGTGCATCCTAGTGACAATATATGTACTCAAGTGTCATTGTAGTGTGTCCTAGTGATAAATACTATACTCAAATGTCACTCCTAGTGAAGTTACATGCACTCAAATGCTTACTGCACTCAAATGCGTAATGCTTACTAGTGTTTATAAATGTACCCAAGGGTCACTGAAGTTCCTCCTATGTGAGGTATATGTTCTCAAGTGTCACTCTAGTGCCTCCTAGTGATGATGCAAATTCTCAATCGTCACTGTTGTGTACCCTTGTAAGGGTAAGTGCACTCAAGGGATACCGTAGTGCCGCCTAAAGAAGGTACATGCACTCAAGTGCCACTGTAGTGCTGTCTAGTGATGGTAAATAAACGTATGTGTGACTGTAATGCCTCTTAATGATGATATATGTACCTAAGCGTCCTTGTAGTGCATCCTGGTGATGGTGCATATACTTAAGTGTAACTGTAGTACCTCCTAACGAAGTCAAATGAACTAAGGTGTCACTGTAGTGTCTCATAGTATAAGAGGCACAACGATGACACTTGAGTACATTCATCATCACTAAGAGGCAAAGCAGTGACTCTCGAGTATATGTCTTATAATTAGGAGGCACCACTACTGTGACACTTTAGTACATGAACCTTCTTTAGGAGGCACTACAGTGACACATGGGGAGTATATAGTCCATCACTAGGATGCGCTAGAGTACCATACTCAAATGTCACTGCAGCACCTCCTAGTGAATATACAAGGTTTTAAGTGTGACTCTAATTGCGATTGTAAATGTACTGAAGTGTCAGTGTAGTACCTCTAATGATAGTACATGTAGTCATGTGCCACTATAATGCCACCTAGTGAGGATACATGTGTATAAGTGTCGATGTAGTGTGCCTCTTAGTAATGATGCACGTACTCAGGTGTCACCGTAGTGCCTCTTATTGATGATGCATGTACTAAAATATCACTGTAGTGCGTCTGAGCAGAGATAAGAGAACTCAAGTGCTGCTGTAGCACCTCCTGGTGAAAGTACATACACTTTTGTGTGATTTTAGTGCTTACTAGCGGGAGCGCAGTAGCTCAGTGGTAGAGTGCTTGACTCGAGACCGAGGGGCCGCGGGTTCGAGCCTCACTGGCGTAACTGCATTGTGGTCCTTGAGCAAGACATACTTATCCTAGCTTAGTACTTTTTCAACCCTGGAAGACCCGTTCCTGTTAAACTGAAAGATTGTTGAAGGGACGTAAATAATCAAATCAAGCAAACAAAGTGTTTACTAGTGGTTGTAAATGTACCCAATCGTAGCTCAAGTGTTACTGTAGCGTCTACTAGTAATTGTAAATGTACTAAAGTGTCACTATAGTGCCTCCTAGCGATGGTACATGTACTCAAGTAGCATAATCGGGCCCCCTCGTGATGGTACATGTACTCAAGGGTCATAATAAAGCCTCATTATGATGGTACAGGTACTCAATGGTCACTATCAAGCCTTCTAGTGATGGTACATTCACTCAAGGATCACTATAAAGTCTCCTAGTGATGGTATATGTACTAAATGGTCACTATAAAGGCTCGTAGTGATGGTGCATGTCCTCAAGGGTCACTATACAGCCTTATTGTGCTAGTGCATGTATTCTAGAGCTACTATGAAGCCACCTCGTGATGATACATGTACTCAAGGGTGATAATAAAGCCTCCTAGCGTTGGTACATGTACTCAAGGGTCACTAAAAAGCCACCCAGTGATGGTATGGGTACTCAAGAGTCACTATAAAGCCTCCTAGTCATGGTACATATACTCAAGCGACACTTTTTAATCTACTAGTATGGTGCATGTACTCAAGTGTCATAATAGTGACTCTTCGTGATGCTACATGTACCCAAAATCGTAATAAAGCCTCCTTGTGATGGTACAGGTACTCACCGGTCATTATAAAGCCTCCATGTGATGGTACATGTACCAAAGCGTCACAATAAAGCCTCCTAGTGATGGCATGGGTACTCAATAGTCTACTATAAAGCCTCCTAGTCATGGTAATATACTTGAGTGACACTATTAAGCCTTCTTGTGATGGTACATGTACTCAAAATACACTATAAAGCCTCCTAGTGATGGCATATATACCCAAGGGTCACTAAAAGACTCCTAGTAATGACATATGCAGTCAAGAATCATTATAAAGCCTTCTTGTGATAGTACATGTACTCAAGAGTTATTATGAAGCATTCTAGTGATGGTACAAGTACTCAAGGGTCAATTTAAAGCCTCCTTGTAATAGTACATGTACTCAAGGGTCACTACAAAGCCGCCTAGTGATGTAGCATAGTCACAAGAGTCACTATAAAGCCACCTTGTTAAGGTATATGTCATCTAGGGTCACTATAAAGCGTCCTACGGATGTAACATGTACTCAATGGGTCACTATAAAGCCTCCTAGTGATGGAACATGTACTCAAGGGTCACTATAAAGCCTCCTAGTGATAGTTTATGTATTCAAGAGTCACTATAAAGCCACCTTGTGATTTAACACGTACTCAAGAGTCACAATAAAACCTCCTAGTGCTGGTACATGTACCAGAGCCTCACAATAAAGCCTTCTAGTCATGGAATGGGTACTCAAGGGTCACTATAAAGCCTCCTAGGCATGGTACATATACTTAAGGGACACTATTAAACCTCCTAGTATGGTCCATGTACTCATGGGCACTATTAAGGCACCTAGTGAAGGTACATGTATTAAAGGGTTACTAAAAAGCCTCCTCGTGATGGTACGCGTACTCAAGGATCACTATTTAGTATTCTGGTGATAGTATATGTAGTAAATCTTCACTATAAATCCTCTGAGTGATTGGACATGTACTCAAGGGTAACTATTCAGTATCCTTGTGATGGATCATGTATTCTAGAGTCACTATAAAGCTCCCTCGTGATGGTACATGTACTCAAGAGTCACTTTAAGCCTTCTAGTGATGGTACATTTACTCCAGAGTCGCTATAAAGCCTCTTTGTGATGTTGCGTGTACTCAAGAGTCAACATAAAGCATTCTAGTGATGATATGAGTACTCAAGGGGAGGTTTAAAGCCGATAGCGATGGTTTATGTATACAATAGTCACTAAAAAGCCTCCTTGTGATGATACATGTACTCAAGCGTCACTATAAAGCCTCCTGATGATGGTACATTTACATAAGTGTCACTATAAAGCCACCTAGTGTTGGTACATGTACTCAAGGGTCACTGTATAGCCTCCTATTGATGGTAAATGTACTCAAGGGTCATTATAAAGCCTTTTTGTGACGGTACATGTCCTAAAAACACTATAAAGCCTCCTAGTGATGGCAAGTATAATTAAGGGTCACTATAAAGCCTAATAGTTATTGTATATGTACACAAGGGTCACTAAAAAGACACCTAGTGATGATACATGCACTCAAGTGTCACAATGAAGCTTCCCAGCGATGATACATGTACATAAGTGTCTCCATTAAACCACCTTGTGATGGTACATGTCCTCAAGGCTAACTATACTCCTCAAAATAATTAAAGGACCAAGATTTTAGAACGCAAGTATAATTAGCTCAAACATTTAAATTCTGTAAAACTTGGCCCAAATCTTCCAGTTCTTTATGCCCATAAATCAAGAATCATTATTAATGATTCCCATGCCTAATTCTGCCATAACTGTGTCTCAAATGCACATACCCTCAAAAACACACTTTCAAAAGGCAGTGGGTGGGGTAAAGAAATTCTTCTGTGGTCATTCGAGTAGAATGAAAGTGACACCAATTTATACTTTGTTTTAAACAGTTCAGCTTACATGCAAAAAAAATCTTCAAACAGTTTCAATATACTGGGAAGCAAGCATTTTCATCTCTGACAATGGAGTTTTGACATTGTTTTCTTTTTTGATATCAATGCGTGTACTTGGCCATCAAGAATCAGATTTTCTATCGTCATTCTATGCCATTTAGTGTTAGAAAGATGTCCAGACGAATTTTTAAAGATTGTCACAGACAAACGCCAAACCTGATGTCTGAATCTATAGTCTGGTTATTACGCCACAGCCAAACGGGGCAATTTTCTCTCACAGGAAGAGGTGGATGGAATTGATGGGATTCAAACACCATAAAAGCATGCAAAAACAGAGATTTCAGCATCTAAAAGCAATTTGCATTCATTTCATGCAGTTCTGTAGTCCATGGATCACACACAAAAAATTACATTCCAATACATTTAGGTCAAGTTTTAAAATGACAAAAAATCCTTGTTAGTAACATTTTCTACCACTTTCTTTTTGCCGTTTCACTTGGCAATAAGACGTCAAAGGTGTCCGAAAAGTTTAGGCTAGATCGTAAAATTGGTTTTCAAAATACGTTCTACACAAAATGCATCAATGTTATAATTGATAGTATTGGTCCTTCAATTATTTTGAGGAGTATATATAGCCTTTTAGTGATATTACATGTAGTTAAGTGTCAGTATAAAGCCACCTAGTGATGGTACATGTACTCAAGGGTCACTATAAATCCTCCAAGTGATTGTACATGTACATAAGTGTCACTATAAAGCCACCTTGTGGTGGTACATGTACAAAAGGGTCACTATATAGCCTTCTAGAGATGGTACATGTACTCATGGTTCACTATAAAGCCTTCTTGTGTTGGTACATGTACTCAAGAGACACTATAAAGCCTCCTAGTGATGGTACCGATAATCAAGGGTCACTATTTAGCATCCTAGTGATGATACATGTACTGAAGAGACACTATAAAGACTCCTAGTGATGATACTTGTGTTTAAGAATCGCTATATAATCTAATCTCTTAATTATGGTACATGTACTCAAGGGTCATTATAAAGCCTCCTATGGATAGTACATGTACTGAAGTGTCTCTATAAAGCCACCTAGTGATGGTACATGTACTCAAGAGACACTATAAAGCCTCCTAGTGATGGTACCGATAATCAAGGGTCACTATAAAGCCTCCTAGTGATGATACATGTACTCAAGAGCCACTTTAAAGCCTTCTAGTGATGAAACATGTACTCAAGAATCGCTATATAGTCTCTTACTTATGGTACATGTACTCAAGGGTCATTATAAAGCCTCCTATTGATAGTACATGTACTGAAGTGTCACTGTAAAGCCACCAAGTGATGGTACATGTACTCAAGAGACACTATAAAGCCTCCTATTGATGGTACGCATACTCAAGGTTCACTATAAAGCCTCCTAGTGATGGTACATGTACTCAAGAGTCACTATAAAGCCTTCTAGTGATGATACATGTACTCAATGGTCACTAGAAAGCCCTTTGTGATGGTACATATACTCCTTGGTCCCTATAAAGAATCTATGAAGAGTGACTATAAATCATCATAGTGATGGTACATGTGCTCAACGGTCACTATTAAGCATCCTAGTCGTTGTAGATGTACTCAAAGATCACTACAAAGCCACCTAGTGAAGGCATAGGTACTCAAGGGTCACTATCAAGCATCCTAATGATGATACAAACACTCAAGTGCCACTATCGATCTTCCTTGTGATGGTACATGTACTCAAGAGTCACTATGAAATCTCTAAGTGATAGTACATGTGCACAGGGGTAATTTGAAGACTCATTATGACGGTGCATGTATTCAAGTGTCACTAAAAGGCCTCCTATTGATGGTACATGCACTCAAGGTCACTATTAAGTTATCATTCATGACAACGGACAGAGCATGGTAATTTATCTCTAAGGTATGAAACAGGCTCCGTCAGTTGTCATTGTCTCATGACAACGGTCAGAGCATGCTAATATACCATTCATTTAACAAACATGTTCTGTCAGTTGTCATCGTCTCATGACAACGGTCAGATCACGGCAATATATCATTCATCTATGAAGCAATCTGCGTCAGTTGTAATCGCCTCATGACAACATACAGAGCATTGTTATGCTTTAAGCTATGAAACATGCTCCACCAGTTGACATTGTCTTATGACAACGGTCAGAGCATGGTAATATATCATTCATCTTTGAAACATGTTTTGTCAGTTGTCATCGTCTCATGACAACGGACATAGCATGGTTATACATACCTAAGGTATGAAACATGCTCCGTCAGTTGTCATCATCTAATGACAACAGTCAGAGCATGGTAATATATCTCTAAGATATCAATCATGCTCCGTCAGTTGTCATCGGCTCATTAAAACGGTCAGAGCATGGTGATGTATATCCCTCAAGTAAGAAACATGCTCCATCAGTTGCCATCGTCTTATGACAACGGTCAGAGCATGGTAATATATCATTGATGTATGAAATAGTTCTGTCAATTGCCATCGTCTCATAACAACGAACAGGGCATAATTATTTATCCCTAAGGTATGAAACATGCTCTGTCAGTTACCATCGTCTCATGATAATGGCCAGAGCATGGTAATATATTCCTAAGGTATGATTCATGCTCCGTCAGTTGTAATCGTCTCATGACAATGGTTAGTTTATGGTAATATATCATTCATGTTTGAAACATGTTCCGTCAATTATCGTCGTCTCATTACAACAGACAGAGCATGGTTATTAATCACTAAGATATGCAATATGCTCTGTCAGTGGTCATCGTCCCATGACACCGCGCAGAGCATGGTGATACGCCCTCAAGTATGAAACATGCTTTGCCAGTTGGCATGGTCTGATAACAACGGTCAGGGGATGGCAATGTATTTCTCAGTCATGAAACATGCTCCGTCAGTTGTCATCGTTTCATAGCAACGGTCGGAGAATGGTAATGTGTTCCTCAGGTATGAAGCATGCTCCATCAGTTTTCATCGTCTCATGATAAAGGACAGAGCATGGTTATTCATCCAAAATATATGCAATATGCTCTGTCAGTTGTCATCGCCCAATGACATCGGTCAGAGCAAGGTGATACCCCCTCAAGTATCAGATATGCCCCATCAGTTGTCATCGTCAGAGCTTGGTTATACATCCCTAAGGTATGAAATTTTCTGTCGGTTTTCATCGTCTAATGACAACGGTCAGAGTATGATGATACCCTATCAAGTATGAGTCATTCTTTGTCAGTTGCCATCATCTCATGACAACGGCAGAAATTTGTGATATTCACTCAGGTATATAACAAGCTCCGTCAGTTGCCACCGTCTCATGACAGTGGTCAGAGAATGGAAATGTATTTAAAGCATGAAACAGGCTCCCTTAGTTGTCATCGTTTAATGACAACAGTCAGAGCATGGTTATTCATCCCTGAGGTATGAATCATGCTCTGTCAGTTACCATCGTCTCATGACAACGATCAGAGCATAGTAATGTATTCCACAGGTATGAAACATGCTCCGTCAGTTTTCATCGTCTCATGACAACGGACATAGCAAGGTTATTCACTCCTAAGATATGCACCATGCTCTGTCAGTTGTCATCGTCTCATGACAACGGTCAGAGCATGGTAATATATCCCTCATGTATGAAACAGCTCCGTCAGTTGTCATGGTCTGATAACAACGGTCTGAGCATGGCTATTCATACCTAAGGTTATGAATCATGCTCCGTCTGTCGTCATCGTCTCATAACAAGGGTCAGAGCATGGTGATGTATTCATCAGGTATGAAACATGCTCCGTCAGTTGTCATCGCCTAATGACAACGGGCAGAGCATGGTTATACATCCCTAAGGTATGAAATCTGCTCCGTCAGTTGTCATCGTCTCATAACAACGGTAAGAGCATAGTTAATCATCCCTTAGGTATGAAACATGCTCTGTCAGTTGTCATCGTCTCATGACAACGGTCAGAGCATGGTGAAATATACCTCAAGTATGAAACATGCTCCGTCAGCTGTCATCGGGACATGACAACGGTCAGTGCATGGTTATTCATCTCTAAGGTATGAAACATGCCTCGTCAGTTGTCATCGTCTCATGACAACGGTCAGAGCATGGTTATTCATCCCTAAGGTATGAACCATGCTCCGTCAGTTGCCATCGCCTTATGACAACGGTCAGAGCATGGTCATTCATCTCTTAGGTATGAAACATGCTCAGACAGTTGTCATCGTGACATGACAACGGTCAGAGCATGGTTATTCATCTCTACGGTATGAAACATGCCTCGTCAGTTGTCATCGTCTCATGACAACGGTCAGAGCATGGTTATTCATCCCTAAGGTATGAAACATGCTCGGTCAGTTGTCATCGCCTCATGACAACAGTCAGAGCATGGTTATTCATCCCTTAGGTATGAAACATACTCCGTCAGTTGTTATCGCCTCATGACAACGGTCAGAGCATAGTTATTCATCCCTAAGGTATGTAACCTGCTCCGTCAGTTGTCATCGTCTCATGACAACGGTCAGAGCATGATTATTCATCCCTTAGGTATAAAACATGCTCCGTCAGTTGTTATCGTCTAGTGACAACGGTCAGAGCATGGTGATATATCCCTAAGATATGAACCATGCTCCGTCAGTTGTTATCATCTAGTGACAACGGTCAGAGCATGGTAATATATCCCTAAGGTATGAACCATGCTCCGTCAGTTGTTATCGTCTAGTGACAACGGTCAGAGCATGGTAATATATCCTTATGTATGAACCATTCTCCATCAGACGTTATCGTCTAGTGACAACGGTCAGAGCATGGTAATACATCCCAAAGGTATGAAACATGCTCCGTCAGTTGTTATCATCTCATGACAACTAACGGAGCATGGTAATACATCCTTAAGATATGAACCATGCTCCGTCAGATGTTATCGTCTAGTGACAACGGTCAGAACATGGTAATATATCCCTAAGGTATGAACCATGCTCCGTCAGTTGTTATCGTCTCATGAAAACGGTAAGAGCAAGGTAATATATCCCTAAGGTATGAACCATGCTCCGTCAGTTGTTATCGTCTAGTGACAACGGTCAGAGCATGGTTATATATCCTTTAGGAATAAATCATGCTCCGTCAGTTGGTATCGTCTCATGACAACGGTCAGAGCATGGAAATATATCCCTAAGGTATGAATCATGCTCCGAAAGTTGTTATCGTCTCATGACAACTGTCAGAGCATGGTAATATATCCCTAAGATATGAACCATGCTCCGTCAGTTGTTATCATCTCATGACAACTAACGGAGCATGGTAATACATCCCTAAGATATGAACCATGCTCTGTCAGTTGTTATCGTCTAGTGACAACGGTCAGAGCATGGTAATATATCCCTAAGGTATGAACCATGCTCCGTCAGTTGTTGTCGTCTAGTGACAACGGTCAGAGCATTGTAATATATACCTAAGGTATGAACCATGCTCCATCACTTGTTATCGTCTAGTGACAACGGTCAGAGCATAGTAATATATCCCTAAGGTATGAGCCATGCTCCGTCAGTTGTAATCGTCTCATGACAACAGTCAGAGCATGGTTATCTATACCTAAGGTATGATCCATACTCTGTCAGTTGTTATCGTCAAGTGACAACGGTCAGAGCATGGTTATATATCCTAAGGTATGAACCATGCTCAGTCAGTTGTTATCGTCTCATGACAACGGTCAGAGCATAGTTTTATATCCCTAAGGTATGAACCGTGCTCCGTCAGATGTTATCGTTTAGTGACAATGGTCAGAGCATGGTAATATATCCCTAAGGTATGAACCATGCTCCGTCAGTTGTTATCATCTTGTGACAACGGTCAGAGCATGGTAATATATCCCTGAGGTATTATCCATGCTCCGTCAGTTGTTTTCGTCTAGTGCCAACGGTCTGAGCATGGTAATATATCCCTAAGGTATGAACCATGCTCTTTCAGTTGTTATCGTCTAGTGACAACGGTCAGAGCATGGTAATATATCCCTAAGATATGAACCATGCTCCGTCAGTTGTTATCATCTAGTGACACCAGTCAGAGCATGGTAATATATCGCTAAGGTATGAACCATGCTCCGTCAGTTGTTATCATCTCATGCCAGCGGTCAGAGCATGCTAATATATCCCTAAGATATCAACCATGCTCCGTCAGTTGTTATTGTCTAGAGACAACGGTCAGAGCATGGTAATATATCCCTAAAGTATGAACCATGCTCCGTCAGTTGTTATCGTCTCATGACAACGGTCAGAGCATGGTATTATATCCCTAAGGTATGAAACATGCTCCGACAGTTGTCATCGTGACATGACAACGGTCAGAGTATGGTTATTCATCCCTTAGGTATGAAACATGCTCCGTTAGTTGTCATCGCCTCATGACAACGGTCAGAGCATGGTTATTTATCTCTAAGATATGAAACATGCTCCGACAGTTGTCATCGTGACATGACAACGGTCAGAGCATGGGTTTCCGTCCCTAAGGTATGAAACATGCTCTGTTAGTTGTCATCGCCTCATGACAACGGTCAGAGCATGGTTATTCATCTTTAAGGTATGAAACATGCTCCGACAGTTGTCATCGTCTCATGACAACGGTCAGAGCATGGTTATTCATCCCGAAGGTATGAAACATGCTCCGACAGTTGACATCGTCTCATGACAACCGTCAGAGAATGGTTATTCATCTCTAAGGTATGAAACATGCTCCGTTAGTTGTCATCGTGACATGACAACGGTCAGAGCATGGTTATTCATCTCTAAGGTATGAAACATGCTCCGACAGTTGACATCGTCTAGTGACAACGGTCAGAGCATGGTAATATATCCCTAAGGTATGAACCATGCTCCGTCATTTATTATCGTCTAATGACAACGGTCAGATCATGGTTATACATCCTTTAGGTATAAATCATGCTCCGTCAGTTGTTATCGTCTCATGACAACGGTCAGAGCATGGAAATATATCCCTTAGGTATGAATCATGCTCCGAAAGTTGTTATCGTCTCATGACAACGGTCAGAGCATGGTCATTCATCTCTTAGGTATGAAACATGCTCCGACAGTTGTCATCGTGACATGACAACGGTCAGAGCATGGTTATTCATCTCTACGGTATGAAACATGCCTCGTCAGTTGTCATCGTCTCATGACAACGGTCAGAGCATGGTTATTCATCCCTAAGGTATGAAACATGCTTGGTCAGTTGTCCTCGCCTCATGACAACGGTCAGAGCATGGTTATTCATCCCTTAGGTATGAAACATGCTCCGTCAGTTGTTATCGCCTCATGACAACGGTCAGAGCATAGTTATTCATCCCTAAGGTATGTAACCTGCGCCGTCAGTTGTCATCGTCTCATGATAACGGTCAGAGCATGATTATTCATCCCTAAGGTATGAAACATGCTCCGTCAGTTGTTATCGTCTAGTGACAACGGTCAGAGCATGGTGATATATCCCTAAGATATGAACCATGCTCCGTCAGTTGTTATCATCTAGTGACAACGGTCAGAGCATGGTAATATATCCCTAAGGAATGAACCATGCTCCGTCAGTTGTTATTGTCTAGTGACAACGGTCAGAGTATGGTAATATATCCTAATGTATGAACCATTCTCCATCAGACGTTATCGTCTAGTGACAACGGTCAGAGCATGGTAATATATCCCTAAGGTATGAAACATGCTCCGTCAGTTGTTATCATCTCATGACAACTAACGGAGCATGGTAATACATCCTTAAGATATGAACCATGCTCCGTCAGTTGTTATCGTCTAGTGACAACGGTCAGAACATGGTAATATATCCCTAAGGTATGAACCATGCTCCGTCAGTTCTTATCGTCTCATGATAACGGTAAGAGCATGGTAATATATCCCTAAGGTATGAACCATGCTCCGTCAGATGTTATCGTCTAGTGACAACGGTCAGAGCATGGTTATATATCCTTTAGGAATAAATCATGCTCCGTCAGTTGTTATCGTCTCATGACAACGGTCAGAGCATGGAAATATATCCCTAAGGTATGAATCATGATCCGAAAGTTGTTATCGTCTTATGACAACTGTCAGAGCATGGTTATATATCCCTTAGATATGAACCATGCTCCGTCAGTTGTTATCATCTCATGACAACTAACGGAGCATGGTAATACATCCCTAAGATATGAACCATGCTCCGTCAGTTGTTATCGTCTAGTGACAACGGTCAGAGCATGGTAAATTATCCCTAAGGTATGAACCATGCTCCGTCAGTTGTTATCATCTAGTGACAACGGTCAGAGCATGGTAATATATCCCTAAGGTATGAACCATGCTCCGTCAGTTGTTGTCGTCTAGTGACAACGGTCAGAGCATTGTAATATATACCTAAGGTATGAACCATGCTCCAACACTTGTTATCGTCTAGTGACAACGGTCAGAGCATAGAAATATATCCCTAAGGTATAAACCATGCTCCGTCAGTTGGAATCGACTCATAACAACAGTCAGAGCATGGTTATCTATACCTAAGGTATGATCCATACTCTGTCAGTTGTTATCGTCAAGTGACAACGGTCAGAGCATGGTAATATATCCTGAGATATGAACCATGCTCCGTCATTTGTTATCGTCTCATGACAACGGTCAGAGCATGGTATTATATCCCTAAGGTATGAACCGTGCTCTGTCAGATGTTATCGTTTAGTAACAATGGTCAGAGCATGGTAATATATCCCTAAGGTATGAACAATGCTACGTCAGTTGTTATCGTCTAATGACAACGGTCAGGGCATGGTAATATATCCCTAAGGTATGAACCATGCTCCGTCAGTTGTTATCATCTTGTGACAACGGTCAGAGCATGGTAATATATCCCTGAGGTATTATCCATGCTCCGTCAGTTGTTATCGTCTAGTGCCAACGGTCAGAGCATGGTAATATATCCCTAAGGTATGAACCATGCTCTTTCAGTTGTTATCGTCTAGTGACAACGGTCAGAGCATGGTTTATATATCTCTAACATATGAACCATGCTCCGTCAGTTGTTATCATCTAGTGACAACGGTCAGAGCATAGTAATATATTTCTAAGGTATGAACCATGCTCCGTCAGTTGTTATCGTCTATTGACAACGGTCAGAGCATGGTAATATATCGCTAAGGTATGAACCATGCTCCGTCAGTTGTTATCATCTCATGCCAGCGGTCAGAGCATGCTAATATATTCCTTAGATATCAACCATGCTCCGTCAGTTGTTATTGTCTAGAGACAACGGTCAGAGCATGGTAATATATCCCTAAGGTATGAACCATGCTCCGTCAGTTGTAATCGTCTCATGACAACGGTCAGAGCATGGTAATATATCCCTAAGGTATGAAACATGCTCCGACAGTTGTCATCGTGACATGACAACGGTCAGAGTATGGTTATTCATCCCTTAGGTATGAAACATGCTCCGTTAGTTGTCATCGCCTCATGACATTGGTCAGAGCATGGTTATTCATCTCTAAGATATGAAACATGCTCCGACAGTTGTCATCGTGACATGACAACGGTCAGAGCATGGGTTTCCATTCCTAAGGTATGAAACATGCTCTGTTAGTTGTCATCGCCTCATGACAACGGTCAGAGCATGGTTATTCATCTTTAAGGTATGAAACATGCTCCGACAGTTGTCATCGTCTCATGACAACCGTCAGAGCATGGTTATTCATCCCGAAGGTATGAAACATGCTCCGACAGTTGACATCGTCTCATGACAACGGTCAGAATATGGTTATTCATCTCTAAGTTATGAAACATGCTCCGACAGTTGTCATCGTGACATGACAACGGTCAGAGCATGGTTATTCATCTCTAAGGTATGAAACATGCTCCGTCAGTTGTTATCGTCTCATGACAACGGTAAGAGCATGGTAATATATCCCTAAGGTATGAACCATGCTCCGTCAGTTGTTATCGTCTAGTGAAAATGGTCAGAGCATGGTTATATATCCTTTAGGTATAAATTATGCTCCGTCAGTTGTTATCGTCTCATGACAACTAACGGAGCATGGTAATACATCCCTAAGATATGAACCATGCTCCCTCAGTTGTTATCGTCTAGTTACAACGGTCAGAGCATGGTAATATATCCCTAAGGTATAACCCTGCTCCCTCAGTTGTTATCATCTAGTGACAACGGTCAGAGCATGGTAATATATCCCTAAGGTATGAACCATGCTCCGTCAGTTGTTGTCGTCTAGTGACAACGGTCAGAGCATTGTAATATATACCTAAGGTATGAACCATGCTCCATCACTTGTTATCGTCTAGTGACAACGGTCAGAGCATAGTAATATATCCCTAAGGTATGAACCAGGCTCCGTCAGTTGTAATCGTCTCATGACAACAGTCAGAGCATGGTTATCTATACCTTAGGTATGATCCATACTCTGTCAGTTGTTATCGTCAAGTGACAACGGTCAGAGCATGGTTATATATCCTTAGGTATGAACCATGCTCCGTCAGTTGTTATCGTCTCATGACAACGGTCAGAGCATGGTATTATATCCCTAAGGTATGAACCGTGCTCCGTCAGATGTTATCGTTTAGTGACAATGGTCAGAGCATGGTTATATATCCCTAAGGTATGAACCATGCTACGTCAGTTGTTATCGTCTCATGACAACGGTCAGAGCATGGTAATATATCCCTAAGGTATGAACCATGCTCCGTCAGTTGTTATCATCTGGTGACAGCGGTCAGAGCATGGTAATATATCCCCGAGGTATTATCCATGCTCCGTCAGTTGTTATCGTCTAGTGCCAACGGTCAGAGCATGGTAATATATCCCTAAGGTATGAACCATGCTCTTTCAGTTGTTATCGTCTAGTGACAACGGTCAGAGCATGGTAATATATCCCTAAGATATGAACCGTGCTCCGTCAGTTGTTATCATCTAGTGACAACGGTCAGAGCATGGTAATATATCCCTAAGGTATGAACCATGCTCCGTCAGTTGTTATCGTCTAGTGACAACGGTCAGAGCATGGTAATATATCGCTAAGGTATGAACCAGGCTCCGTCAATTGTTATCATCTCATGACAGCGGTCAGATTATGGTAATATATCCCTAAGATATGAACCATGCTCCGTCAGTTGTTATTGTCTAGTGACAACGGTCAGAGCATGGTAATATATCCCTAAGATATGAACCATGCTCCGTCAGTTGTTCTCGTCTCATGACAACGGTCAGAGCATAACATTATATCCCTAAGGTATGAAACATGCTCCGACAGTTGTCATGGGACATGACAACGGTCAGAGTATGGTTATTCATCCCTTAGGTATGAAACATGCTCTGTTAGTTGTCATCGCCTCATGACAACGGTCAGAGCATGGTTATTCATCTCTAAGATATGAAACATGCTCCGACAGTTGTCATCGTGACATGACAACGGTCAGAGCATGGGTTTCCATCCCTAAGGTATGAAACATGCTCCGACCGTTGTCATCGTGACATGACAACGGTCAGAGTATGGTTATTCATCCCTTAGGTATGAAACATGCTCCGTTAGTTGTCATCGCCTCATGACAACGGTCAGTGCATGGTTATTCATCTCTAAGGTATGAAACATGCTCCGACAGTTGTCATCGTCTCATGACAACTGTCAGAGCATGGTTATTCATCCCAAAGGTATGAAACATGCTCCGACAGTTGACATCGTCTCATGACAACGGTCAGAGAATGGTTATTCATCTCTAAGGTATGAAACATGCTCCGACAGTTGTCATCGTGACATGACAACGGTCAGAGCATGGTTATTCATCTCTAAGGTATGAAACATGCTCCGACAGTTGACATCGTCTCATGACAACGGTCAGAGCATGGTTATTCATTTCTTAGGTATGAAACATGCTCCGACAGCTGTCATCGTGACATAACGACGGTCAGAGCATGGTTATTCATCTCTAAGGTATGAAACATGCTCCGTCAGTTGTCATCGTCTCATGACAACGGTCAGAGCATGGTAATATATCCCTAAGGTATGAACCATGCTCTGTCAGTTGTTATCGTCTCATGACAACTGTCAGAGCATGGTAATATATCCCTAAGATATGAACCATGCTCCTCAGTTGTTATCGTCTAGTGACAACGGTCAGAGCATGGTAATATATCCCCAAGTTATGAATCATGCTCCGTCAGTTGTAATCATCTAGTGTCAACGGTCAGAGTATTATTATTCATCCCTAAGGTATGAACCATGCTCCATCAGTTGTTATCATCTACTGACAACGGTCAGAGCATGCTTATATATCCCTAAGATATGAACCATCGTCCGTCAGTTGTTATCATCTAGTGACAACGGTCAGAGCATTGTAATATATCCCTAAGGTATGAACCATGCTCCGTCAGTTGTTATCATCAAGTGACAACGGTCAGAGCATGGTAATATATCCCTTAGGTATGAACCATGCTCCGTCAGTTGTTATCGTCTCAAGACAACGGCCAGAGCATGGTTATATATCCCTAAGATATGAACCATGCTCCGTCAGTTGTTATCATCTCATAACAACGGTCAGAGCATGGTAATATATCCCTAAGGTTTGAACCATGGTCTGTCAGTTGTCATCATCTAGTGACAACGGTCAGAGCATGGTAATATATACCTAAGGTATGAACCATGCTCGGTCACTAGTTATCGTCTCATGAAAACGGTCAGAGCATGGTTATATAACCCTGAGGTATGAACCATGCTCCGTCAGTTGTTATCGTCTCATGACAACTGTCAGAGCATGGTAATATATCCCTACGATATTAACAATGCTCCGTCAGTTGTTATCGTCTAGTGACAACGGTCAGAGCATGGTTATATATCCCTAAGGTATGAACCATGCTACGTCAGTTGTTATCGTCTCATGACAACGGTCAGAGCATGGTAATATATCCCTAAGGTATGAACCATGCTCCGTCAGTTGTTATCATCTTGTGACAACGGTCAGAGCATGGTAATATATCCCTGAGGTATTATCCATGCTCCGTCAGTTGTTATCGTCTAGTGCCAACGGTCAGAGCATGGTAATATATCCCTAAGGTATGAACCATGCTCTTTCAGTTGTTATCGTCTAGTGACAACGGTCAGAGCATGGTAATATATCCCTAAGATATGAACCATGCTCCGTCAGTTGTTATCATCTAGTGACAACGGTCAGAGCATGGTAATATATCCCTAAGGTATGAACCATGCTCCGTCAGTTGTTACCGTCTAGTGACAACGGTCAGAGCATGGTAAAATATCGCTAAGGTATGAACCATGCTCCGTCAGTTGTTATCATCTCATGACAGCGGTCAGAGCATGCTAATATATCCCTTAGATATCAACCATGCTCCGTCAGTTGTTATTGTCTAGTGACAACGGTCAGAGCATGGTAATATATCCCAAAGGTATGAACCATGCTCCGTCAGTTGTTTTCGTCTCATGACAACGGTCAGAGCATGGTATTATATCCCTAAGGTATGAAACATGCTCCGACAGTTGTCATGGGACATGACAACGGTCAGAGTATGGTTATTAACCCCTAGGTATGAAACATGCTCCGTTAGTTGTCATCGCCTCATGACAACGGTCAGAGCATGGTTATTCATCTCGTAGATATGAAACATGCTCCAACAGTTGTCATCGTGACATGACAACGGTCAGAGCATGGGTTTCCATCCCTAAGGTATGAAACATGCTCCGACCGTTGTCATCGTGACATGACAACGGTCAGAGTATGGTTATTCATCCCTTAGGTATGAAACATGCTCCGTTAGTTGTCATCGCCTCATGACAACGGTCAGTGCATGGTTATTCATCTCTAAGGTATGAAACATGCTCCGACAGTTGTCATCGTCTCATGACAACTGTCAGAGCATGGTTATTCATCCCGAAGGTATGAAACATGCTCCGACAGTTGACATCGTCTCATGACAACGGTCAGAGCATGGTAATATATCTTTAAGGTATGAAACATGCTCCGTCAGTTGTCATCATCTCATGACAACGGTCAGAGCTTGGTAATATATCCCTAAGGTATGAACCATGCTCTGTCAGTTGTTATCGTCTCATGACAACTGTCAGAGCTTGGTAATATATCCCTAAGATATGAACCATGCTCCTCAGTTGTTATCGTCTAGTGACAACGGTCAGAGCATGGTAATATATCCCTAAGGTACGAATCATGCTCCGTCAGTTGTTATCATCTAATGTCAACTTTCAGAGTATTATTATTCATCCCTAAGGTATGAACCATGCTCCATCAGTTGTTATCATCTACTGACAACGGTCAGAGCATGGTTATATATCCCTAAGATATGAACCATCGTCCGTCAGTTGTTATCATCTAGTGACAACGGTCAGAGCATTGTAATATATCCCTAAGGTATGAACCATACTCCGTCAGTTGTTATCATCTAGTGACAACGGTCAGAGCATTGTAATATATCCCTAAGGTATGAACCATGCTCCGTCAGTTGTTATCGTCTCATGACAACGGCCAGAGCATGGTAATATATCCCTAAGATATGAACCATGCTCCGTCAGTTGTTATCGTCTCATAACAACGGTCTGAGCATGGTAATATATCCCTAAGGTTTGAACCATGGTCTGTCAGTTGTCATCATCTAGTGACAACGGTCAGAGCATGGTAATATATCCCTAAGGTATGAACCATGCTCAGACAGTTGTCATCGTGACATGACAACGGTCAGAGCATGGTTATTCATCTCTACGGTATGAAACATGCTCCGTCAGTTGTTATCGTCTAGTGACAACGGTCAGAGCATGGTAATATATCCCTAAGGTATGAACCATGCCCCGTCTGTTGATATCATCTAGTGACAACGGTCAGAGCATGATTATATATCCCTAAGGTATGAACCATGCTCCGTCAGTTGTTATCATCTAGTCACAACTTTCAGAGCATGGTTATATATCCCTAAGGTATGAACCATGGTCCGTCAGTTGTTATCGTCTCATGACATTGGTCAGAGCATGGTAATATATCACTAAGGTATGAACCATGCTCCGTCAGTTGTTTGTTATCGTCTAGTGACAACGGTCAGAGCATGGTAATCTTTACCTAAGGTATGATCCATACTCCGTCAGTTGTTATCGTCTAGTGACAACGGTCAGAGCATGGTTATATATCCTAAGGTATGAACCATGCTCCGTCAGTTGTTATCGTCTCATGACAACGGTCAGAGCATGGTAATATATCCCTAAGGTATGAACCGTGCTCCGTCAGATGTTATCGTTTAGTGACAATGGTCAGAGCATGGTAATATATCCCTAAGGTATGAACCATGCTCCGTCAGTTGTTATCATCTCATGACAACGGTCAGAGCATGGTAATATATCCCTTAGGTAAGAACCATGCTCCGTCAGTTGTTATTATCTTGTGACAACGGTCAGAGCATGGTAATATATCCCTGAGGTATTATCCATGCTCCGTCAGTTGTTATCGTCTAGTGACAACGGTCAGAGCATGGTAATATATCCCTAAGGTATGAACCATGCTCCGTCAGTTTTTATCGTCTATTGACAACGGTCAGAGCATGGTAATATATTCCTAAGATATGAACCTTGCTCCGTCAGTTGTTATCATCTAGTGACAACGGTCAGAGCATGGTAATATATCCCTAAGGTATGAACCATGCTCCGTCAGTTGGTATCGTCTAGTGACAACGGTCAGTGCATGGTAATATATCCCTAAGATATGAACCATGCTCCGTCAGTTGTTATCATCTCATGACAGCGGTCAGAGCATGCTAATATATCCCTAAGATATGAACCTCGCTCCGTCAGTTGTTATTGTCTAGTGACAACGGTCAGAGCATGGTAATATATCCCTAAGGTATGAACCATGCTCCGTCAGTTGTTATCGTCTCATGACAACGGTCAGAGCATGGTATTATATCCCTAAGGTATGAAACATGCTCCGTTAGTTGTCATCGCCTCATGACAACGGTCAGAGCATGGGTATTCATCTCTAAGATATGAAACATGCTCCGACAGTTGTCATCGTGACATGACAATGGTCAGAGCATGAGTTTTCATCCCTAAGGTATGAGCCTTGCTCCGTCAATTGTTATCATCTAGTGACAACGTTCAGAGCATTGTAATATATCCCTAAGGTATGAACCATGCTCCGTCAGTTGTTATCGTCTCATGACAACGGTCAGAGCATGGTAATAAATCCCTAAGAAATGAACCATGCTCCGTCAGTTGTTATCGTCTCATAACAACGGTCAGAGCATGGTAATATATCCCTAAGGTATGAACTATGCTCCGTCAGTTGTCATCATCTAGTGACAACGGTCAGAGCATGGTAATATATCCCTTAGGTATGAACCATGCTCTGTCACTAGTTATCGTCTCATGACAACGGTCAGAGCATGGTAATATATCCCTAAGGTATGAACCATGCTCCGTCAGTTGTTATCGTCTCATGACAACTGTCAGAGCATGGTAATATATCCTTACGATATTAACCATGCTCCGTCAGTTATAATCGTCTAGTGACACCGGTCAGAGCATGGTAATATATCCCTAAGGTATGAACCATGCTCCGTTAGTTGTCATCATCTAGTGACAACGGTCAGAGCATGATAATATATCCCTAAGGTATGAACCATGCTCCGTCAGTTGTTATCATCTAGTGACATCGTCAGAGCATGGTTATATATCCCTAAGGTATGAACCATGCTCCGTCAGTTGTTATCGTCTCATGACAACAGTCAGAGCATGGTAATATATCCCTAATGTGTGAACCATGCTCAGTCAGTTGTTTGTTATCGTCTAGTGACAACGGTCAGAGCATGGTAATATATCCCTTAGGTATGAACCATGCTCCGTCAGTTGTTATCATCTAGTGACAACGGTCAGAGCATGGTAATATATCCCTAAGGTATGAACCATGCTCCGTCAGTTGTGATCGTCTAGTGACAACGGTCAGAGCATGGTAATATATCCCAAAGGTATGAACCATGCTCCGTCACTTGTTATCGTCTAGTGACAACGGTCAGAGCATGGTACTATATCCCTAAGGTATGAACCATGCTCCGTCAGCTGTAATAGTCTCATGACAACGGTCAGAGCATGGTAATCTATACATAAGGTATGATCCATACTCCGTCAGTTGTTATCGTCGAGTGACAACGATCAGAGCATGGTAATATATCCTAGGGTATGAACCATGCTCCGTCAGTTGTTATCGTCTCATGACAATGGTCAGAGCACGGTAATATATCCCTAAGGTATGAACCGTGCTCCGTCAGATGTTATCGTTTAGTGACAATGGTCAGAGCATGGTAATATATCCCTAAGGTATGAACCATGCTCCGTCAGTTGTTATCGTCTCATGACAACCGTCAGAGCATGGTAACTTATCCCTAAGATATGAACCATGCTCCGTCAGTTGTTATCATCTTGTGACAACGGTCAGAGCATGGTATTATATCCCTGAGGTATTATCCATGCTCCGTTAGTCGTTATCGTCTAGTGACAATGGTTAGAGCATGGTAATATATCCCTAAGGTATAAACCATGCTCCGTCAGTTGTTATCGTCTAGTGACAACGGTCAGAGCATGGTAATATATCCCTAAGATATGAACCATTCTCCGTCAGTTGTTATCATCTAATGACAACGGTCAGAGCATGGATATATATCCCTAAGGTATAAACCATGCTCCGTCAGTTGTCATCGCCTCATGACAACGGTCAGAGCATGGTTTTTCATCTCTAAGGTATGAAACATGCTCAGACAGTTGTCATCGTGACATGACAACGGTCAGAGCATAGTTATTCATCTCTAAGGTATAAAACATGCTCCGTTAGTTGTCATCGTGACATGATAACGGTCAGAGCATGGTTATTTACCCCTAAGGTATGAAACATGCTCCGACAGTTGTCATCGTGACATGACAACGGTCAGAGCATGGTTATTCATCTCTAAGGTATGAAACATGCCTCGTCAGTTGTCATCGTCTCATGACAAAGGTCAGAGCATGGTTATTCATCCCTAAGGTATGAAACATGCTCGGTCAGTTGTCATCGCCTCATGACAACGGTCAGAGCATGGTTATTCATCCTTTAGGTATGGAACATGCTCCGTCAGTTGTTATCGCCTCATGACAACGGTCAGAGCATGGTTATTCATCCCTAAGGTATGAAACATGCTCTGTCAGTTGTCATCGTCTCATGACAACGGTCAGAGCATGGTTATTCATCCCTAAGGTATGAAACATGCTCCGTTAGTTGTCATCGTGACATGACAACGGTCAGAGCATGGTTATATATCATTTATGTATGAAACTTGCTCCGACAGTTGTCATCGTCTCATGACAATGGACAGAGCAGGTAAGAAACATGCACCGTCAGTTGTGATCTTTTCGTGACGACGGTCAGAGCATGGTTATACCTCATTCAGGTAAGAAACATGCTCCGTCCATTATGATCATCTCATGACCATGTTCGGAGCATGGTTATACCCCTATTTCATAAGGAACATGGTCGTCTCATTACATCGGTAAGATAATGTTTATACATCTACCTGATGAGGAGCATGATCAGCCAGCTGTGATCCAAGTTAGAATATGGTAAAACCAATATCTGATTTAGAAATACGCTCATCCAGTTCTGACCGTCTCCTCACAACGACTTCAGAACGTAGTTGTACGTTTATTAAAGGAGAAACATGCCCATCCATTTGCCTTCATTCTATTACAGGAATTAGGACATGTTTCCATGCTAGCCTTATATGATATATGTGCAGGCGATGGCCATCGTCTGATCATAGTTAAAGAAATTAGCGCTTGTGAATGTCATCTTCATAAAGGAAATAGCAAATATGCTGTTACGTTTACAACTGCACATACGCACAGGCTGATTTGAGTCTAAATGGAGGATTGAGGTCGGGGGCACATTGTAGGAAACATGTGCGGATCCAGAGGGGGGACAGGGGGTCCGGACCCCCCCCCTGAAAAATCACAAAAATATAGGGTTTCTGTACTATACAGCTACCAAGCAAACTTTCAATGTTGGGCCACCAACGGCCCGCCAGCGAAACGCCATTTAAATGGCGTTCCGCTGCTAGGCCGATGATGGCCCGCTTATATTGGTATTTGGATCATCTCTCCCATCATCAACAAAAGAAATATGTAGTCAAAGTTGGACCCCCTCTGAAAAAACTTTCTGGATCCGCGCATGGGAAATGATGTGCGATTATTTACATTAAGCCTCCATAGAGGCATCCATCCTCATTTCAGGCATCTTAAAATATGACCTCTACATAAAGTATTATCTTTTTTAAAAGCTGCATCTTGTTAAGCGCTATTAATAGACATTGGGTTTTTTGGCTGTCTATTTTAAAAACAAATGACGCATGCGCAGAAACGCACCATGCGGGGAACGTTGTCATTATCCCCTTCCCCACGTTTTCATTTTAGGTCTATATTGGTGAAGATGTGTATGAAATTGTACAAGGATTAAGTTCAGAGTATCCATATTCGTTCTCACCCCTACACGACAGAAGCGGAAACGTTCGGCTTAATGGTATGAGCAGAAGACCGGCATGTAACAGCTTCCTGTATGACGTACTCACTTCCTGTATTGCATCAAAATGCCCTATCGATGACAGAGACGCTACTTTAAGCTGTATCGCTAGCAAGTGTGCCTTCTATTTTGTTTTACAATCTCAGGAGTGTTGGACCTGCAACATAATTACATGGCCTGGCATTGAAGAAGTCAGAGAAGAGTAAGTACAATAAAAAATCTAAAATTCGAACACCAATTTTTCAAAATACTCTCTTACTCGAAATAGCTTTGGGAACACAGGATTCAGATTGAAGGACCTATTTATAAACTGTTTCAATATTTGTCCATAAAAAGCCATATGTTTTAGGGGCGTAAAAACGCCTCCCTAAGACGTTCCTTATACATACAAAAAACGTATGTTAGATAGCATTGGCGCAGCTCCCATTACGCAGTTACGCACGCGCGTAATAAAAATAATAATATTCAAGGGAGGTCACATAATGTCGTAAAAGTGATTGTCCATGCCATAAGGAACTGCTCTTAAAGGAAAGAATTCGCTCCATCTGGGAGCAAATTCTCTCCTTTAAGAGAAGTTCCAATTATGAAAAGCGACACAATTGGAGAATCACTGCTTGATCTAGTAGTCTCCCTTTGATGTGCGTAACTTGTTCAGCGTTCTGGCTACGCCATTGGATAGTAAAACACTTCTAAGTATACTCATTTTTTTGGGGGTTATATATTTTTGCAAGCGTCTTATTTAACCCATTCATAATCTGAAGGAGTATCGCATAATAGTAATACATATCCGATTGCTGAGTTTGCATTTTAAAGAATTTACGAGAATAAAGTTTTATGTCCTTGAAAATTGTTTTTAACATAGCAAAATAGACAGATCCTGATGATTTATTGAGCTCGACAGGGCATTACCAAAGCAGTCTCATCTTTTTCTGTTAAACCAAATAGGAGTTTTTTTGGCATGAAAAACGTTCTGAGCATTGCATATGTCCTTTTCATGTAGTGTGTCATGCACCTTGACAACAATAATTGACTGCTTACTTTATGCCTTTGACAGCTTATCTTGAGATGTTTCATTAGAGCATATTGCTAAATTGGTAGTTGCGTGGTTGTATGATTTCAGGTGTGGAAGAAATCGATTTCGAAGCTCCTTCAGAAAAATGAACAACGTTGGACTCCTGCTTTTAAGTAAGACAAAATTAAATGACCCAGAATATGTGGACTATCACAGACACACAAGGGAGCTCAAGGTGAATGGTTACCTGCGCGCTGAGGTAAGGCGGAAACCAGATGCATACCGAACTACATATCGTACACGTTTTCACTATAGAAGAATTCGGGTCATAAAATGATTATGGTCAGCCGAATTTCTATCAAATTTTGAAAGAAATTTGGCTGACCATAATTAGTTTGTGACCCGAAATTTGAAAGAAATTCGGCTGACCATATTTTTTTTATGACCCCATTATACAAAGGTCTAGATAAGGATAGTTTTTGTGCCTAAAATGTGATTATTGTGTATTTTGGGTATCTCTTTTTAGTACCCACAATATATGTTTGGATGAAAAGTAAGAAAAATAATTTTGCAGTACGCACTCTTAGCTGGAAGCCTGTGAAAACGAGTTTTTCACGTTGTTTCAGGAAGACTATCAGAGCTCTGATCTGGGTCCAAACATTTTCTTTTAAAAAGAATCTTGTCAAAAGGTTTGGTTCCACGTCTGTCCTGATCTTGATCCAAACTGTTTTTTCAATATAATCTTTCAGGAACCTTATCCCGATTCAGACCATGGGGCGATTTTCTGGCATTTCAGAGTATGGGTTCAAGCTGTTTGCAAAGGTTATAAGCAATATGGGGCCGTGTTTGGATCTAACTCGCGACCGTAGTTAATCATCAATAAGACTTTCTCTCTTGTGTGTGACATTTTCTTATGCATCTGTTACTTTCCAATGTGATGTCCTGGGTGAGGTGTGGTACTTGATTGTAACAATTCCTGATCTTTGCCATCTCTCTTGCTTTGCTTGGGTTCTGGTTGGAAACAGAATATGCTTAAGCTGGTGCTAGGGCAAGGGAATTGTTCCACTTTCCATTAGTTTTCATGAACAGACTCAATAAAACGGAGCTTACTGTTTTCAATTATTGTAGGCTCTGTTTTCCATATTATTTTTGACTGCTTGTGGTGCTATAGGAAAAGGATTTCCAGCCAGATGTTAAAAATATGTGCTTGCTATGAAACCTGAAATTTAAGCCAATTGAGCCATAAATAGTTGACTTTTATCTTTAAAAAGTTAGATTACTCTCAACAAATAATAAAATTGTTATTAGGGTTTCTGCTTTTTCACTGCATGAATGAATGAATGACTGAATGAATGAATGAACATTTAATGTATGAAAATTCATTGAAATGTACCGCATACATAGCTCCAAATATTTAAAGGATTATCTGATAATTTTCCATATGTGATAATGCTCAAAAGTCATGCATTTCATTAGACTATAAGGCAGAGACCCAGTTTATTTTGCTATCTTGGCATAGAAAACCAAAGTTGTAGATCAAAAATAAGTTTTGACAAACAATCGCTGCTCAAGTTCATGGCTCAAATTTAGTAATTTTTTTATTTTCTTAAAAATGTCAAAGGGCTTCATGTTAACTTTGCAGAGAGCTTGGGGCTTCATGTTAACTTTGCTAGAGACCCGAAGTATTCATGATTCCATGAACATTCCAAAAATAATCATTATTGGTAGATAATGCTCTTTATGATAGATTCAGAATGTAATCAAGTGATGTAATCATTGGCCATTGATAAAAGTGTATGCCGTTAACAATTACAAGAGGTGTTTCATGTTTATTTGAACAAATTTGAAAATGATGTTACTCATTTATTTCTCGTTATATTGGGTAATAATTGATTTTCATAGGTTAGTCTGATCTCCAGGAATACGTAGTCATCAAGAAAATAGTTCTTAATTGTTATTTTCTTGTTTGAAACAGTCTCTGAAGATGAGTAGTCAAATTTTAAGCGTTTAAAAATGCGGTCTGAAACGAAATGTACTAAATCTTTCTCGTACAATTTCTCTAAGAGATATGAAGTTTTTCTCTGGAACCTTTTATATATTGTACATAGATAATTAAAGTATGTTCTGTTAGAAAATAAAGCGTTCCAGTTGGATACATGTATATACTTTTTGGAAGCGACTTGAACATCAAATTTAAGGGTTTACAGTTTCTATTACAACACTAAATTGTATGCTAATTACTCAAATGCAATATCTGGTGATCAGTTTTATTGGTAATAGATACTAAAAGTATCTAAGAAATTGAGCCGGCTGTGAGTTTTGAGAATTCGTTTTTCAAACTTCTTCGAAGACAAATTTAATACATGAGATACCCATTTGGGCACTTTTATGGAAGGACTTATAAAGCCCAGTTTCCAAGCAAAAACAGCCACATATAGGCTGTTTCTCAATTAAATAATCGACTGAGCGTGCCTCTAAACTTAAAATAAAATTTCTCACTTAAATTCGTATTTTCGTAGAAGATACACCCGTTTTAGCTCTTAAAATCAGTAAAAGGGGGTGGGGATGTATTTAGGGCCACCCTGTTATGGATATGCTTTAAATTGCCATCTTGTCTATTTGGCGATACCAGAAACACTTCCGTTATGCATGAAAAAGCATAATTTGTTTGTTTTAATTATATGCAAACGCAAAAAGTGAAATTCAAATCTGTTCAAATAAACATGAAACAGGTCTCGTATATTTAGAAATTTTTGTGCTTTAAATTAATTATAGTATCATCAAAGCTGGGTCATATGATGTGATGTTTTATTGCTTTGAACATCATGTTAACAATACGTTTGCTTACTTGCAAAAAGGTGGCGTATAAATAGGCCACTCGTTTAGAATAACAGAAATAAGCCAACTATCAACAATAATATATGACATGCATCACCACACTCCAAAACTTTGAAATATAAGCCACATATAAACAATATACAATTATTGACTTCAATGAGGTAGACATAAGGATTTATCTACCCGAAAAAGTGATAATTCACCGAGGCCGCTAGGCCGAGGTGAATATCACTTTTAAGGGTGGATAAATCCTTATGTCTACCGAAATTGAAGTCAATAACTGTTTTGTTATATGACTTTTCATTTCAGAATGAAAATTTTTCTACTTTTACTTTTGTTGTTAAAGAAATGTTTAACCTTCTATCTAAGACATCTAAGGACTTTCTCAAAAGTTTTACCAACTTTTATTAAAATATTATAATTTACTATTTTGCATTTTCAAATTTATATTAATTCTCTTAATGGGGAATATAAAATGTTATCATAAAACTGTTTTTACAGTTTGTTTATTCAAACAAAGATAAATAGGCAAACAAAACAAAACAAAACTGTTGTAAAAATTCATGAAAGTCTTTAATTTACCTGTTGGGAGGTGAAACAGCAAATCATGTCAATTTCATGCAGCACATGCTAGTTTCACACTCATCATGCTATTTTTAGCTCTCTAGAGGGTAATATTGCAGAAGTGTCAAAAATATTAACTTCTGGAGACCAGTTCCAGCTGGTTTTCATGCAATATTAACTTGTGGACCGGTTCAGACCAGTTTCCAGGTAGACATAGAGATTTATGAAGACAAATTAAGCCAATCTGGAGACAGGATTCTCTCCAGTCATACAACAATATAAGATATACATCTCAATACTGTAAAAACTTAACTAAAATAGAACTGCTTAAAAAATTATTAGAGAGAGTTTTAAATCAGAATCTGTATTAGAAATATCTTAGTATCAAGGTGGTAGAAAGGGGTGGTGGTGGGCACAAAAATTTCTAAATATAATCGTTAACAGCATACACTTTTATCAATGGCGAATGATTATATCACGTGATTACATAATTTATGCATATAAAACAAGAATAAGCTATTCATATAATCTTTTACGCATTTACCATATATTTCTTCATAGTTCATATATGATTAAAATAATGTTCTGAATCTGTCATAAAGAGCATTATCTACCAATAATGATTATTTATGACACATCCAGGATGGTGACACTGAAGCTTGGTTTTTTGTAAGGAAAAAGCAAAACAAGAATATGCTTAATTTGAAATTGTCATTTATTTAAAATGAGGTAATGATGAATGATTGTGAAACAAAAATATTTACACAAAACAAATATGGTATAAACAGTGAATAAAACATCATGTTAACAATACTTTTGCTTGCTATAAAAAAAAGCCAGTAATATTTTAAAAAACATATAACTGGCCCAAGCCACCCTGTAAAAATTTGAAAATAATTTTAATTTAGGAATTAAAATCGTTTTGTATTTAAAATATAATCGTATTAACGGTTTAGTCAGAGTGGAAAATGGAAAAGCGGAACAGCCAGCTTGAACACGGAGAGCAAATGAAGCAAACACAAGACTTGTTTTGCACGTGCGGCTCAGGTGTGGCTGGCTGTCAGTAACAACACCAGTATCACTTCAATGTTCAAAGCGTATTGCATGGGCAAGTGAGCTTGGCAGCTGTCAATCAAATTTGTGTAAATACACGAGGCTATGAACGGTTGCGAAATTCTAAGGAATCATTCAAAGATTGCTTCGAAAATGTCAATACATGTATATTACTTGACTTTTCGCTTACTGTAAAGGCGGCGCCTCATAAATGCGCAATTAGGACTAGTCAACCTTAGGCATAGGTAAAAACTGAAAAGGAGGCGTGCTTTTATTCAAAGTAAATGTATCATCTTGTGCCACCACCTCAGTCATTATGTAGTCCTTAAAACGCCAGCAAAATAACTGCATCTGAAAATGTCTATTTAACTTAAGCAGGGAGGCAAACATTGTGGACCCAGATCAGACTGCTCCTACAGGAGCAGTCTGATCTGGGTTCACACTGTTTATCTATGAGGCTTCAAATTGTTTAGTGGACGACAAAAACATACATTTTGTAATTTTGCGCTTTAAGGGTTAATAAATGTGAGTTCAGTGTGTATAGGTAAGGATTTTCATGAAATGCACGCACGTTTGCGCGGCTCAAAAACTTATTAACTCTTTATCAAAAGCCTGACACGTATAAATAAAACCTGATTTCCCTTCCTTAGCAGATGAAATAGCCGAACCACGCCCAGATATGAATATTAAAGTTGCCGCCTTTACAGTAAGCAAAAAGTCAAGTAATATCTTAAATAGTATTAATAACCAGCGTTTAAATTCGTTATTTCTACCCAGGTGGAAAACATTGGACTAGTTGGCTGTACTCATAATACGCCCTACTCGCAACAACAATATATTGAATGTAAGTCATCACCCTTTATCATGTTATTCTGACGTCATTTAGACATTGTTCAAACGCTGAGACAACCTCAAATAATTATTTCAATACTATGTATTCACCATTTCTCTAATATCATTTGCTTTTTCGTGTCTTGCTGGAGTAGGAACCATGATCAAATAAAACGAAAAAAAACAGGTGTGGTACTTGATTGTATCGATTCCTGATCATTGCTGTCTTTCTTACTTTTACTATTTTCTTTCATTAAAAATAGAGGATCTCACATGAGTGTTCATGTTGATTGAATTTATTAAATGAGTCGGGCAAAAGAGATAAAATGGGAGGCTTGTCGAGCATTAGATCTCTTTTAGCAACACGTTTAATAAATTCAATAATACAAGATCACGAATGTTAGATTCTTTTTATCAAATGACATTAAGATTACTTTTAAATCTCATTTCTGCCGTAAAATGTTATACTTTTTTCATTATGCACGCAAAGTTGTTATGAACGTCATAAAGTTTCCTGAAAATTCAATAATACAGGAGAACGAGTGCCTAAATTCTATTTTCACATGACATTAACATTACTCTAAAATCGCATTTCTGGTGTGAAAACGTCAATATTTTGCCATCTTTACGCAACGTGATCTAATGGACGCCACTACGTTACATTTATATGTAAAATACTATTACTGCATAAAAAGTCGTGTCGCACGCTATTAACAGTCATATTTTAACTGGCAAAACCCATGTATTAATCAGTCAATTCACGTGCTGTTGATGCATGGCTTTCGTTCTTTACAAATACGCATTCTAGGCCGTCACAAAAATTGACGTCATCAACAGTAACGTGCATAAAAATGAACGTAATTTAGTGACGTTAGGATGGCGTAAGCTTTGCTCTGGAAGAGGCTTTTTCAAAACCTACGAATCTTTCATGCATTTGCGAGCCATCATAGTTATACAAAAATGAACTTTTCCAGGCGTTTTTTTTTCAAAGTTTTCAAGCGACAAATGACTTTATGCAATAATTACAATCAAACATGGCTTTATGATCACTAACATCTGATAGACCCCTTTCAGGCTCGAGGTTTAACACAACCCTCGGGGTCCAGCAGATATTAATGTATAGAAAAAAATGTATGATCCTTATAGTGGTTTATCGATTCAATTGCATTACGTTATATTACTCCAAGACGCGAAGTCATGTAATAATATACAATTATTGCCTTCAGTGAGGTAGACATGAGGATTTAACTACCAGAAAAAGTGACAGCTCACCGATGGCGCTAGCAAGAGGTGAATAGCACTTCTAAGGGTAGATAAATCCTCATATCTACCCAAATTTAAGTCAATAACTGTTTTGTTATATGACTTTTCAACTAAGAATGAAAAGTTTCTACTTTCACCTTTGTTGTTGAAGTCATGTTCAACCTTCAACCTAAAGACTTTCTCACAAGTTTTATCAACTGTTATTAAAATATTTTAACGTAGTATTTTGCATTTTGAAATGTATATTAGTTCTTTGAATGTGGATTGTAAAATTTAATCATACGAGGGCTGTTCAAATATGAAAGCAAGTAGCTTCATAACTTTAGTCACATTTATGCTACGACAAAATGGTATACGTTTCTATAAAGGATTATATGTCACCTTTAAACTGGCACCAGACCTAAAGAAAAATACAGTATACTTATTGAGTTATAGCCCTTTGAATGAGGGTCATTTTAGTATACTAACAAACTCAATGCTTCAAACATACCAGTGATATAGACGGGTGTATAATTCTTCGATAAATCGGTGAATTTTTTTGAATTTTTTTAGGAAGTATCCCCATATACTTATATAATGATTCTGTGAAAGTTGTGAAAATCCGACATGTTTTACATCGAATCGTTTTCACTAAAGTCTCCTTATGTTTGCAAATAAATGGTAAACAAAAAACCACCTTTCAGTTTTCAGCCAAACTTTTTCTCTAACAAAATGCACGAAGCAACATTTAAACTAGTTTTAACTCAAAGAAAATACATGTTGATCGCTCATTCTGAGTTGTTGATACAAATCATTGAAGGTTAGTGGGTAATTTTTAACGCTGAAAAGCATTTTATTAAGTCAAAACTGCCTTAAGAGAAGGGGTTATAGAACTTCTACTTGATTTTGTTGCCATAACATTGCGGGTTTAATCTAAATTTGAACGTTACCTTTAAGTTTTACCAAAGTAGGCATTATTTACAATAAAATTACTCACCTGGTCTTGAGGACTAGACAGATTGAACATATTTTAATTAATGTAAACACGTCATTAAGAAGCAGAAAATGCTTGACAAAATGATATAAAATGTGATAACTCTGTAAATAGAGGATGGAGCGTTTTGAAAACTTCCTTATGGCATAATCAACATGTCTTAAACAAAACACAAAGAAAAAGACACAGCGATGTTCATTATTGCATCACCAGTAGATTACTCAAAATGACGTTTATCATAAAATTAATGACGTCACAAACGTGCCTGTTTACTCGAGATTGAAACAGGATTATATTAAGCTTTTCCCGCAAGCAACTGTGTCTATGTACCTTAAACTTGCATCTAAAATTTGGTGCCATTCTGTCTCAAACTAACAAAGATATGACACTATATCCGCAAATGTACCAAAACGTGTATGACAATTTGCTTCAGAAAAACGTCAGTATAAAGGTATGGCCTTTATATAAGCGTCTGTAACTCGAAAAATATAGTGAGTATTTCTTTGTGTTTGGTGTCATTTTGAAGACCACAAATAGATCTTTCCAGAAATGTATGACAGTTTGTCGTAATATATATGTGAAGAAAGTTATGAAGCTACTTGCATTCATATTTGAACAGCCCTCGTAAAACTTTTTTACAAACAAAACTTAACAAATCAGTTGTTAAAGTTCATGAAAGTCTTTAGTTTACCTGTTGGGATGTGAAACCGCAAATCATGTCAATTTCATGCAGCACATGCTAGTTTTATACTCATCATGCTATTTTAGCTCTCCAGAGGGTGATATTAGAAAAGTGTCAAAAAAATCCATTCGGCATAAATGGGTTAAGAATTTTTACAGTAAATAGAAAACTGCAAAAATAAGTCGAGCAACTACAGCACTTACTGCCTAAAGGTGAATATTACTTGACTTTTCGCTTACTGTAAAGGCGGCGCCTCATGAATGCGTAATTAGGACTGGTCTATTTTAGGCATAGGTAAAAGCTGAAAAGGAGGCGTGGCTTTATTCAAAAGTAAGCATATCATCTTGTGCCACAACCTCATTCATTATAGAGTCCTTAAAACGCTAACAAAATAACTGCATCTGAAAATGTCTATTTAACATAAGCAGGGAGGCAAACATTGTGGACCCAGATCAGACTGCTCCTACAGGAGCAGTCTGATCTGGGTTCACACTGTTTATCTGTGAGGCTTCAAATAGTTTAGTGGATAACAAAAGCATACATTTTGTGATTATGTGCTATAAGGGTTAATAAATGTGAGTTCAGTGTGTATACGGTTAGGATTTTCATGAAATGCACGCACGTTTGCGCGGCTCAAAAGCTTATTAACTCTTTACCAAATTATAAATAAAACCTGATTTCCCTTCCTTAGCAGATGAAATAGCCAAACCACACCCAGATATGAATATTAAAGTTGCCGCCTTTACATAAAGCGAAAAGTCAAGTAATACCAAATTAGTAAGGACGCAAAAACGTTATCTAAAATCTATAGGTTTGCCTTCAGCCTGTCCATCCATTCATGCATTTATCTGCTGTCTGTCTGTCTGCTGAAATCCGGACCCAGAGAATTTTAATACTGAAAATTGTGGTTGCCACGGTAACTCAAAAAGTCAAAATGTTGCAAAAACATACGGATCCTGAGATCACTCAAAAACAATTCGATGAAACTTGGTATGTGAACAGGTGGCAGAGTGCTAATTATGCACGTCTTTTTATGTTGCCAACGTATAAAAATTACGGTTGCTAAATAATGACGGGTATAATAAAAACGTACCTGCTCAAAGAAGTAGGTGACTTACGTGTATGCTGGTTGTACCAGTGTTTGTGGTATTAAAATTTCAAAGTAAACCAAGTTATGAAAAAGGTATCCATTTTCGAATAAAAGTGTATGGACATACATATTACTCACCATTATTGTACTGACAGATTATATCCAGATCGATCTGGGGCTGGGTCATTTTCCAAACAAGCACCAGCTTTCGTGTTAACCATTGCAAATCTTGGTTTATATAAATAGCTGTCTATTTTCTTGTCAGTAAAATGCCACCGAATTATAGTTTTATTCTAATCTAACAATTCATCCATGTGACGATCAGTTTAAGCTGCATATTGTCATCGTTAGCTTTCTGATAATCGAAAAATGGCGGCTGTCACGCTCAATGATAATTACGTTATAATGACGTCATATTGACGTCATGCCGCTGGATAACTTTTGGACTAAGAGCAAATTTAATTGATTAGGTAACAGATGCAACTTAGTTGCTCAATTTCTAGGAAAAGGCTTTTCTGTCATACCATGATATCTGGAGCTACCACGAAAACTGGCACATCTACCATATGTGCTGCGAGCATCACTTGTGACTTGTATTCATTTCAGTTGAACTTCTTCTCAAACTCAATGGCATTCGAGACTACGTCACACAGGGGCAGAATGAAATAAAACAACTGGTAAGAGCATTTTCAGAAGCGGAAGAACTGATTCTGATGGGTGATTTTAATGTGGGTCCAGAAATACCTCCAAACATAACAGAGACGCAACCAGGTCAGTCGTTTTATTTATTTATTTTTAGCCATATATTGTTTCCAATTATACTAATTAGTTCTAAATATTGGACACATGCCTCAACCGTATGTGTTAGCCAATAAAAAGAATGTTCCTTGCTCAGTTTAACTTAACCCTTAAAGCGCCAATCACAACTGCAGCAAACGACAAATTTGGGGATATCTTTCCCAATTGTCAACAAAAATAAGGTATGGTATTACATGAGAATCGTCTGCCAGCAGACGATTCTCATGAAATATCATGCCTTATTTGTTATTTTTGAAAATGCGGCAAAATTTTAAATTGTCGTCTGCTGCAAATTATAGGTGGCGCTTTAAGGGTTAAAGGTTATTTAGAAAATACCTGTACTCGTAATTGATATAAACTTACTTAAGGACTCTGTCCCCCTCGTAAGTTTATAACAATTTCTCGAACACATCATTCTTTAAATATTACTTAATGGATGCACGCGTGGGCCGTTGCGTTGCTGCTTCGTAAATGGCGTCATTTAAAACGCTGATGTGGACCGCTATGGGTGCACGCACAGGCAGGTATGGGTACACGCATGGGCCATGAAAGGTTCACTTGTCATTATGAGCGTTTGGTTTGAAATTATGAGCAGTATCACCCCAGGTTACAAAAATTACTGCATCTTTTTACAATAGAAGATGTATTAAAAAATAAATGACGTTTTTATACAATCCAAGACGCAGCGTTATATGATAATTACTTAATTCTTTCAAGAAGCATATGTTGCGGGTGTAATGATTTGTCAACTGGCATATATATTTTGAAAATTCCGCAGATAATTATGCACTACTCACGGACGCCTTCCAGACAGAACCGCTTGAAGAATGCACATTCTGCAAGTCACCAGAAAATGGCTACAATTCCCCAGAAACACCGGATGAGGTCATCGATCATATCTTCTATGAAGGATATACACTGCTTGTAAGTATAATACTGTAAATTCGAAAATTTTCGCGAGAATTTTATTTTCGCGAGTAGTGTTAAAGGCATATTTGCCACGTAAAAAATTCGCGACTTCGATATGATTTACCTTCATCAGATAAGGACAAAGAGTTTTCACTTTTTCGCGAGGGTTTTATTTTCGCGAAACTCCGCATATGCGAAGTTTCGCGAAAATAAAACCCTCGCGAAAATTTCCGAATTTACAGTAATTGAGCCGTGACAATGTGGCATTTTGACAAGTGTAGCCTCAGACGAGCCTGTGCAGCCTCCTTTAAAGCTTAGAAACTCCAAATTATGCTCAGTCAGTAGCTGATTCATAGAATATTCATGCGACAAGCAAAGGCTTTGATCAGACTGCGCATATGTGCAGGCTGATCTGAGGCTTTGCTGGTCACTCATACCACATTGTTGGAAATCCCATGCCACGGCTCATATTATTGTATATTCAGTTGTAGTGGGTGGGGAATTCCACCCCAAACAGAGAATGTCTGCGACGCGAGAAGCCCTGTCTTCGGGGTTCCAGACAAAGTGATATTAAAACCAGCTTTCTCAGCTACAGAGACTTTTAAGAAAATTGAAACTTCGCTTATATCAGGTCTAGATATCATACTTTCCATTACGCGAATAACAAAGGCACTTATCAGCCTGCGCATCTGCGTAGGCTGGTCTGCGCCTTTGTTTTTCGCAAACGAGGTCCAATGTTGCAAGTATATATGGGCAGCATGAATCTTAGACGGATATGTGTTTGATAAGGGGTATGTATAAACATGTTTTGTTTATTAATAACCAAAACATTTGATAATGGATACTCTGTCGTGGAGACAAAACGTTCAATTGAGCCAGCACGTAAGGTACACTCACTTATCATATATTAGGTGAACAATGATTGGTAAGAAGGGTCGAAATTTAAAAAAAAAACAGATTGATCGACTAAATACAGGTTATTATATGGCCGAGGTGTGCCTCTAGTTCATATTGGCACTGGGGTAGCCATATCGGCCGGAGGGCTTTAGCCTCGACCATATCATAACCTTTTTATTACATCTGCGTACACTCTTTTGCCTTTTTAACAAGTAGCGCCAGTGAGTCCAGTAAACTGGCGAGATGAAAATTGCAGAAACATATTAGTCAGGGCCCTTAGGGACAAAAAATAGGTCCCGTGCGAATTGTGTGCCGATTTATGGTGACCTATATCAAAACCTTCAGTGGAGTCTTACCTTTAATTTAAAGGTGGTCACCCATCTCAAATCCGCGTCTGAGGCTAGTTATGACGTCATAAATATTGCGACCATAATAAGAAACTGCCCGTTAATAAAAGCTATAGTTTGTGTTAGTATGGTCATATTTATCCAACACGAACGCTGTTTTTAACATAGTATCAATTATTTTAGTCATATGATGGTTACATCAATGCTTTACCTGACTTTGACAATGAAGTATTTATCGATATATATATTTTGCATGCAAAATACCGTAGATTTTCTATAAATACCCAGCTTATCGGGCCACCTTTAGACTGATGGCTGAGAATGTTATTGCTTCCCCTGGGGAATTTTGCAAGCTTATCCTATCTTAAAGAAGATTCCAAGCTGCGTCTTTTAATAGATGTTTGCACTATGTTCGCCGAGCGTTAGTCTCTGACAGCCTTTTACATATGTTACCATATTAAATTTAGAAAAAAAAAGAAAATTAAAAGTTTGAGCTACAGAAAGATTGCTAATTATTTAAATTACTCATATGGTCTGCATATTGACAACTTTAGCTAAATATAAATTCTTTTGGAGCAAATTTACAGCTTCCTGTGGTGTTATGTACGTTACTTTAATTAGATTACCCTTTAAACATGAAACTTGTGACCAATACCATTTACTTTTTAGCTGATATGTGCATTTTCCAAAATGTTTGGATTATTTTGTACTAACAAATCATTTTGGTTAGAGAAAATCCAAAGTTTGCTTTTATACTTTACATATAGTGTCTTATACGTGCAATTAAACAACCCAAAGGCTATACCCAATTTTAAGAAGCCGAATTTGGTAGGCATCATTTAAGTAAAAATATATGAAAACATTTGCTGCTGTTAGATATCTTGCATATTTGGGATTGTCTTGCTCATATTATTAAAATTATAGAATTTGCAGGTTTAACAACAAGATTGAAGCACTTGTTAAAGGTTGTAACATATGTTACATGACAAAATTAATGAGCAAGGACATTGACTTGATGTAAGAGGTGATATTTCAGGATAAAATTAATATATTTCGCATGTTTTCCTAGCTAAAGTCTCCAGCCTCTGATGCCTAAGTCTTAGGTATTGATCATTATTAAGCCCCTGTACCTTTGTTACAGATGTTATGAATATTTGTTTTCAATATTTCCTAATATGAATAATTCTAAAATAAAGATACATCCTAGAGGAACATAGAAAATAATCGTTTCACATTTAAACAGTACGATTTAGTAAATGTCCCTTTCTAATGTAAATATTCTAAACCAATACTTATCCAAGTCATATACAATATCGATTATTATTTCTGCTTCTCTGGTAAAATAATTGTCCTCCTCATCTCATAAAAAAACAGAATAATCACCAAACAAGATTTTGACTGCAAGCTGAGTATTGACCTGCTCCATCCCAAACTCTTTTAGATATACTCTATCGTATGTACCAATTCAAGGTGCATCGAATAGGAGATGTTTGCACACTGTAAGCATGGGTGTTAGCCTGTAACAGCTTGTTATATATGTTACTTTATCAATTTGAGAATAAGAAAATTGAAAGTTTGAGCTACAGAAAAAAGACTTTGAAACTAGCTAATCAATGAACATTCTTATAGTCTGCAAATTACTGGATGACTTTACTATATATGACAGCTGTTTACGGCTACATGTTGTATTATGTGCGTTACATGAACTTAATTATAATTTAAAAGTGGTAATTTTGGCTATCGTCATTTAGTTTAACAACTGCCCTGAGTCGGTTTCAAACCGTTTTAGATAATCATTATAATTTTACTCTTAATTCAATATTTCGGCCAAAGGCCATTATCAAGAAAACATGCACTTCAATGTCAACTACAAGATGGTGGAACAGAGACTATGTAGTTGACATTGAAGTGCATGTTTTTTCTTGATAAAAGCCTTTGGCCGAAATATTGAATTAAGAGTAAAATTATCATATGTGTTTAACATTGTTCCCTACGGAATATAAATAAATATCGTTTAAGATTAGGTTTAACAAACCTTTATTCAATTGACGAATACAAAAATCAAAGTTTGCTATTCCATCTTAAATATTTTGTCTTATATGAGCTAATGCACAACCCTACTCCCAGTTTTGCAGAGGAGCAAATTTTGTTTTCGCCGCTTAAATAAAACATATATAAAACAATTGCAGACTGTTGATATTTTACATTTTCTTAAACAGTCTTGCTCATATATCATCAAGTTTCTAAGATCAGAACACTTATCAAAGATGTCAATGTGGCATTGGTGATGTCACAACCAGGCTCTGATCGAATTTCATGCACTTTCAGGTGCTGATATTAACTAGTTTAATGTCAGGAAAGAGCAAGAAATCATATTGGCAGGCATTTAGCTATGCTAGAGACTCTATCCACGAAGCATTCTTTCACCTCGGCTCATTGCCCTTAGAAAGCACTGTGGCGGATGCAATAGAGTAATATATTTGTAAATTGTCCTGATTTCTTAGCTCTCGTCTGTGATGTCTAACTGTGAGTTTTTTTACTTTCCCATTGGTATCCTGGGTCAGGTGTGGTACTTGATTCTATCGATTCCTGATCTTTGCCGTCTTTCTTACTTTGTATTAGCCAGTCACCGATATTGTTCGACTCACTCCGTTGACGTAGTGGATATTTGGGAGAGAAAAAAGCTGAATTGCAAAAACTACCACTTCCAAGAGCTGTGTTTCTCAAAGGTGTCAAACGTGCGCAGTACCAGTGCATCATTTGGAAAACCTCATCTGTCATTAATCAATGCCTGACAATTATAGTTAGAAGCGGGACTGTTATAAATATTGTCCCGTTATGATGACGTTGCCCATGTGCGGATCCAGAGGGGGATAGGGGGTCCCGACACCACCCCCTGGAAAATAACAAGTACGTACATGGGTTTCTAAAGAAATTAGCATTTGGACCCCCCCCCCCTGGAAAAAGTTTGGGACCCCCTTCCCTGGAAAATAATGGACTCCCTCTGGATTCTTGGTAAAGTACAAGTATAGTTTTCTCAGCAATAAAACCATTGGACCCCCTCTGTAAACTGTAAAATAAGCTGAGGACTAAATAATACTGACAAAAATCCCTGGATCCGCGCATGTTGCCTCCTGCCCCCGAAACCCCTCTGCAGCTGATAAAATGTAGTTGCAGCATGTCTGTATGCGAAACATCTCTGTGTAAGTACAAAGTAAACCATTTATATTGTACTGCTTTGGGTTGCCGTGGAGCAGAAGAGGACTCATGTAAAATATTGCCAGTGGTCAATATGCTTATGACTTTTGAACAACTATTTTCATGTGGATTCAGATATTTCTTTAGCCGTATCAACAAGAATGCCTTATTGTCCGATTTTGACCTTTGAAGACGATTCTACCTATAAGCATGCGAAAGATAAATCAGATTGTAACAGTTTTCTATTGGCCGTGCTATCGAAGTACAATGGGTAACTTGTAGAGGGTTTATCCTTATTTCCATATCATGAACTTACTATTAAGTAGACTTTTCTAACGTTTGATCCTTCAGGGGTCAATATCGGACTATAATGAGTTTGGTTGATAGTGTATGCAAATGATTATAACTACTATCTTTTCTTTGAGTGTAGGATAAGCAGCTTCAGATAAGCCAAAAGCTTTTGAGCGTGACTCTATTTACAATATTGATATGTTGTACTAGAAAAAAAAGGTTTTCGGGCATTTATTTACATTTACTATAAAAGCTTTAACATATGTTCTACCTGGACTGGCTCATTTTACGTATTCTGCATCAATCGTTTGAAATAGAAAGACCCAAAGGTCATTGGTCAGAGGTCGTGGTACATCTATATATATATAAGCAAAAGAGATTATATTTACACCGTTCATTATCGTGTTTTTCATTCACTCCACTGTCTTTTTATTCGTAAATCGTGACGGCATTTACGTCCCACCCTCGAACTGACTTCACACTATCTGAATATAGTTTGTATGTTACGATTTAAAAGAGTTTGTATTCAGTCATGATAAGGCTGCCAGTTTACTAAAGGAATATTTCCATGCGTTGGAAATGGACAAAACGCATTTATATGTAGTATTACATATTAGGCCTCATTTCAATGACGTCATCTTTTTGTTCTGATGCGAAAACACTATGGGCGACATGTTAATTTTAATTATTAACCTCCTAAGATTAAATTTGGTGCATTTCGACTGTAATTGGCAAACAAAATGCAAGAAAGTCCTGGTCGCCATAGACTACATTGGAAATACCGTTTAAATTGCACTGATACAATATACGTTATTTTGATGACATCATAATGACGTCCAGACGTGAAACCCAGATAGTTGACCAGGTGATTTTCATTAGTTATCCCCTTAAGTTTGATTTGGTATAGGTCACTATAAATCGGCATCAAATTCGCACGGGAGTCCCGATCGCCCCTGACTATATAGCGTGACATAGAAAATGACGTCACCAGATAGCTTAACATTGTTTACATTGTCATTGACGACGAGACATTTCAACAGACTTTTGTCAATAAAACAATCAAAGACAGCCTTAAGATTAACATTCATGCATATCTAGATACGTGGTAATACGGGTATATTTTTCTTCTTTCACTGTATTTCATGGAAAGTCAACCTTTTCCCCGAAAAATGTTTTATTTGAAGAGCTAACAGGAACTTAACGATCCCCGATCGCTCATCGATCCGATCAGTTTGACACAATATCAACCTCAGCTGAGGCTCAGGGCTAGTCATTTTGTTTGTTTAATCGAAACTGGCTAAAAGCCTAGAACTGTTCCTTGTTCTGATTCCCATTCTTTATTCTTTTGGCATTTCGCTATTTCAAGGATTAGCCCGAATCGAGCGTAAAATACATCGGAAAACAGGGTCCCCTAACGATTCTAAATCTACTCAGCCACGTTGAAACGAGTAGCCTAGCCTAGTTCTAATCGAAAAAGTGCACGATTCCTATACGTCATCACTATAAGGCAGTGCCAAAAATCCAAAATGAGGCCCCAATATGGATTTTTGGCATCGTCATGTGACTGTGCCATTATGGATTCAGTCCAATTGAAAATATTACCGAGTGCTAACGGCAATTTTACTATGTAAAATGTGGAAGGCATGTAATAAATTATAATACAACATCTCTATCAATAATTTCTATAGTATTGTTTGTCAAAATTGACCTGAGACATTTGAATATTCAATGACCTTTTACTCAGTCTTCGTGAATCTTCGTAAAAAGTGCGCTTTAGATTGTTGTACAATTATCTGAATGAAATTGATCACAATTACCCGATAGCCTAGTGGATAGTCGATAGCCTAGTGGATAGTCGAGTGTTTTAGCACTCAAAAGATGTGGGTTCGAGTCCAGTAGCATTTAAGTATTTTTTGTTCATTTTTTTTTTTGTTGATTTGTTAGTTTGTTTGTCTTTATTATTGATTTTGTGCACAACTGGATATATTTATTTGAATTTGGCATGTGTTTATGTAACAAATACAGCACCATGAATAATTTCAATAAGCCTACATGTGATTAACTCTTTGCACGCTGAATATTTTTTGAGACTTTTGTTATCACCTGCTGACTTTTATTAAAAAAATAACTTTTTTTTAAAAAATCTTACAGGAACACTATCAGAGTGTTAAATGGTCTGAAAGATGTAAAGCTCATCACAAGATGACGTAAAACATACGAACAATATTAACTTAAAAAAAAGAAAGCAATTTGACAATTATATAAAAAAAAAGATTCCTTCCAAGTTTCGATCCAGGTATGCTTGATTTGTAAGAAGTCAACTAACCACTAGGCTATCAGACCATTTGCATTAACGTATTGACATTATCTTCATGTTCTCTGTAAAAGCGTGACCAAGGTCGGAGTACTCTCCGAAAACGCATGAATATCACGAAGATTTTGGCGAAAATTAATCAATCTAAGGTCAATTTTGGCAGACTATGGCTTACTTCGAATCGAACTATAGTCCCTACTATAGTAACTAAAGTTTGATTCGAACCCCTATAGTTGCTACTAGGGTGACGTCACGAACATACTGGAGATGGTCGGAGCACCGTTACTTTAGTAGATAGGTTCCCAAGCTGGTTCCCTTCTCTAGACCTATCTAGCACGATGGGTTCAAGATCTAGCACGATGGGATCAAGATCAGTCAGTAGCCTCAAAATTATATGTTTTTTGTAAAATAGATATAGCTGAGCATAAATTTTGGTCCCACTTATTCGTAATTAATTATTAGAAAGCGCTGTGCAGTTTATAACATCCTTTTTTGTCTACGACGAAGAATTGAAGTGGAGCATACAGGGCTATTATTTTTGTTTACTTGCCAACCAACTAAAAGTTCCAACTTTAGTCGTTCGGGTGTAAACGTGCGTGCACATCTATTACGTAAGAACTATAGTAGGAACTTTAGTTCGATTCGAAGTACGCCAATATCGTTGCAATGGTTAGGTATTTACCTGTATACAACTCTTCAATATTTCAATGGAAGTCATGACCTAATGCTTTTCAACAATAGTAGAGGTCTACTAGGTGATGCTACATGTACATAGAAAATATCAAGGTTCTATGCCTTGTGGTTTCATACAAGAAGATTACTGGGTCCGAGATGCTAATGACTATGCGACAGCCATCACAATTCATGCGTATAGAATATATCTATTATAAAACAAAGAGATTCCAACAGTGATATCACATTATAGATTCGAACGCGGGTCACAAGATTATAAGCCCGGAAAAGTATATTCTGCACCAAGTTATGTTTTCTTTCATTCTATTCAGCCAAACATAAATTATTTATTATCTAAACTTAATAACCTAGAAGGGCGACAATTATTTATTTAGATAAATAAGACAACAACTAATAGTGTGTGTAGTGGCATGCACAGACCCGAGCGTATCTACCTTTATTAAATAAATAATTACAATTAATCTCACATCTTCCAATCTGATGAGGTTCTCTAATATCCACTGTATAGAAGTAAGTAGGAAGTCCATTGTCTCTGAACAAAAACACTTGAATTCTTTAAGAATTAAACTCCAAGAGCAGTCCACAGTCCAGAACCCATCACTAACACGGCACAAAAATACTCAGAAAATCACTCTCTCTCTAGATAGAAAACCCAAAATGTCTCCATTTTAAGGACAGCTTAAAAACTTTAATAATCGTTCTATAGCAGTAAACTGAATTAAATGAAATATGTGACATATGGCATCAGTGTAGATAATGATCAGATACCGTAGCTCAGAACGGTACCTTAACGATTTCTAAACAACCACATCTTGATATTCAGTTATCTTACTTTTATTTTTGTAGAACCGAAGGATTCAATCAATTTATATTACAAGGGGATATTAATCAAAATCTTTTACTTTAAAAACTTTTCTTTAGTGTTCTTCATGAATTTAAATTTAATTTTATGCATGAAATTATTGTAAACCATGACCAGGCACCGTAGCACCATGCGATGTCTTAACTCGGCCTACTCTGCGGTCTAGATACGTTTGAATCTTCAACCACAAACGTGTAAAATCCCTAATAAAGGGAATCAATTAAGTGCACGATTTACCCGAAACAGTGGGTGGGAGGGGTGGGGAAGAAATCACAGACTGAACGCTCTAAGTATCTGCCTTGCCTCGATTGACCTTTTCGCACCCTTCAAAACCTATATATACCTAAATAAGGAGCTTCAATTTCACGTGAAGCATGATTCACTAACCTTTATATAACTTTTTATACCCTAAAATAGCCTTACAGCACGGACTTGTACCGTACATATACTATAGAAGACGAAAACGTCTTCAATCTCTATAACCGTACAAAGAACTCAGGATAATATTCGAACCCTATAATAAATATATATATATATATATATATATATATATATATATATATATATATATATATATATATATATATATATATATATATATATATATATATATATATATATATATATATATATATATATATATATATATATATATATATATATATATATATATATACGAGTACGTTGGAATATCAAATAAGTGTAAACTGTATTTGTAAACTGTATTTGTATATGAGTTTTCCTGTTAAATTGTATTGCGTCACTGTCATAAACTGTTTGTGGAGTAAAAAGTAGTTTATTTGGCCAACCCATCAAATTATTGTAAGAAACTTATACGATAAATTCGTAATTTTTCGCGTGGGTTTTATTTTCGCAAAGCTTCGCATATGCGAAGTTTCGTAAAAATAAAATCCTACCGAACTGGCCAAACCACCTGTCGTTTACTGATATAGGTAAAGCATGCCCTTAGCGCGAATTTTAACATGGGAAATAGATCTTTCAACGCTATTCGCGAAAATAAAATTCTCGCGAAGATGACCAAATTTACAGTAATATTATGCAAGGATTCTAGCTCAATGAAACCGAGTGTGGAAGCCTGTCTTTAGGCCCTGTATTTAAGGGTTCTATTTAAACTGAAAGTTCTATTACTACTACAGAGATAAATATATTACACTTTATTACTTCTCCATTGCCAGACATACTATTTACTGGTCTGATACCAGTCTACCGAGTGTACGTGTTACAACGGATTTAGTATACGCAGTTTTTTGCTACATTGAGCTCGTTTTATACTCATTGATTCGACCGAATATGACATGTAGACTGGGAGCGCAGTTGCTCAGTGGTAGAATGCTTGACTCGGGACCGAGAGGCTTGCGGATTCGAGCCTCACCGGCGTCACTGCGCAAGACACATTTTTCCTTGCTTAGTACTGAAAACCGGTCCCGACAGAACTGAAAGGTTGTTGACTGGGACGTTTAGAATCAAATCAGTAATGACATGTAGCTTACATTTACAAACCACTAAATTTGAAAAGGCATACTATGACATGTGCGACCAGCGAAGACACAGATCAGCCTACCCATCCGCGAAAAACTAAGACTGACCAAACATTGTGGTTGTGCAGACAGATTTGATTCTTCGCTCTACGTACATGTCCTCTTATACCTTATGTTAGCTACCGGCTTAATTGGGCCTCGACGCTTAATTGGGCCCCGCGACAAAACCTGTCTTAGGGGTTTCTGAAAAAGTGAGATTCAAACCACCCTGCTACCTAGAAAATTGAAAGGGATACGTGCATTAAGGGGCTATTTTGGCCCCCTGAAGAGCCAAAAACTGAAAGTTGCTTTTCACCAATTTCATCTTATTGGTTTATTAAAAGAATAGCCCAAGTGTTAATTTTGGCATTTATTTTACGTTTACCAGTTGCTATGGTAACCAAATGGCTGTCAATATAGGCTTAAAATAGTGAAATTGCCATTTTAGGCCAAATTTGAGGCTTTTGAGGACCATTGTTTTAAGAATTAGATACCAGCACAAGCAAATACCCAAAAAAACTTTTAATATATTGTGTGCCATGATTATTCTCATCATCTGTTAAAATATTTTTTGGGTATTTGCTTGTGCTCTATATTAATTCCTCTGTTACATGTCTCAAATTTGCTTCAAAATCGTCATTTTCCTATTTTCAGCCTATTTTGGTGGCCATTTCTGTTACCATAGCAACCGTAAAAGTAGAATCAATGCCAGACTTTTACACTTTGGCTATTGTTCTTATAAACTAATAAGAAGAAACTTGTGAAGAGCAACCTTTATTTTTTGACCTCATGGGGGGGGGGGGGCAAAATAGCCTCTTAATGCACGTACCCTTTTCGCTTGTAGCATGTCCAGATATTATACTTTCCCGTACACGAAAAACAAAGACGTCGATCAGACTGCGCGGATGCGCAGGCTGGTCTGCGCCTTTGTTGTTCGCAAACCCATAATGACAGGTTCCTCGCGTCGAGGCCCAATTTATCTATGTAAAGCCCTTTTTTGTTTTCTTATTTCAGAGCAGCCAGAGAATCTTTGATAATGTTACAGTGGACGGTCTGCCTCTCTCTGACCATTTCGGGATTAAACAGACGTTTACGCGTGCTTAATAATATGTTAATTGTCAATAGAGTTAACCATCCATGCACTAATAGGTTCTTCCATCTTGTTCGATATAGTAAACTTTGCATGGTCCATTGTTTGTATTGAGTGGTCTTTGTAACCTGAAGTGATATTGCTCATTATTTCAATGCATTTCTCTTTTCTTATCAAACTAATGTACATCCAGAAGAAATGCCGCATCATGCTGCATTTGATCTGGATCTTCACTGTTTGCCACTGTTTGCCAAAATATGCATTAAGGAGTCACTAGTATACAAAGGGTTAGCCCTAAATGATACTGGATATCCGTCAACAGTGAAGACCCCGGTAAAATGTAGCGCTAGTTGATAATTCTTTGTAATGTTTATATACTATACATATGTTGTATATACAGTTTGTGTCAGGAAATGGCTTACATATAAGCTTAAAGCTTACTCTCAGATCCTGAATATATTGACATTGTATATATTTGTCCACATGTAAATTATCTGAATAAAATATTGTTTAGACCAAATGCAGCAATACATAATACCATGGTTTCTCATTGACGTCTACAGTGGACGAGTTTTGTGGACAGAATGGCCAGCAGACATAGATAACAACTTGAAAAGTTTTATACGTGTGATTTTTTTGTATGTGTACCATTTATGATATATGCATGTATAATGGTATATCCTTATTGTATCCATATGAGTTGGAGAAACCCTCACTATCAATCCGAACAAACACTATATTTCATAGTGGAGGCATAAAATGTTAACTGCACTTCCTTGCCCCAGTTGTTTAAGATCATGACATTCACCTTTACGAATGCTCAAAGTTAGCATTAAGATAAAATTATCAATTTATGGTTATAATCCAGGTTCATACAAAACTTTTGAAAACACCAAAACATTCACCAAAAGGTATTTACATTTTCAAAGCAAATCTTTAGGTTTTTACAACGTTCGTGGCCTCATGAACGACACAAAATTTGATTGACAGTTGCCCAGCTCACTTGCCCGTGCAATTTGCTTCGAACATCGAATTCATACGCCAGATGTGATACTGGTGTTGTGATTGACAGCGGGCCACACCTGAGTCGCACGTGCAAATCAAGCTTCTTGTTTGTGACGTTGGCTGTCCGTGTTCACACTGGCTGTTCTGCTTTTCCGATTTACACTCCAACAAAACCATTAATATGATTAAATATTAAATTCAAAATTGTTTTATCTCCTAAATTATAAAAAATCTATATATTAGTTAATTATAATAACATGTAAATATAAGTAATAAATTTAAAAGTAACGTGAAGCCCAAACGTGAAGCCCTGGCTTCACTTACTTTTCAAGAGACCCGAAGTATTCTAAGATTGGCGAGTATTTACTACACTGCCATTTGATAAACATAAAAACATACTGTAGTTTTGCCTTTCAAATAAAACACTGTTTTTCGGCAAAAACATTAAATCTAAAATGCGAATTTTAAATTAAATTGGAAATATATATTTAAGGTGGTACAGGACCCATGTCAAAAGATAACCGAGTACTTCTAAAAAGTAAGAGTTGTCTCAAAACGTACAAGTATTGGCGTTCACAAAAAATATCATTTATCAACACATCTGTATAACCAAATATATTTTGACCGTCTGGTCCAGTTTCACCCACAATGCGTCCCGAGTTATACCTGGTCAGGCAATTCTGGTCAGAAAAGTTAATTTTCATGTGTATTCAATGTATGTACTATTGGCTGATAAAGTGTCTTGCCCCATGACACAACACTATGACTGGTGATTCACAAATTAGTAATCCTTCGATCCCTAGTTTAACACTCTTCGAACTAAGCCACTGTGCTTCCTAAGTCCATTATCTTTGTAAATATGACGTCATAGGTGGGAGGGCTCCCTTTTTTAGCTTGAATGAAACCCAAGAGCAACATATTGGACACTGTGAGTGCCCTCGCCAAATGCTGTAGCGTGCCTTTGCGCTATTTTTAGCAGCCAGTGGGGAGTTTTTTAACTGAGGCTTATTTGGATATATATGCGAGCTGTGAACAATCTAATATGGCCGTTCACATATGCATGCTTGTCTTAGCATGAACTTATTGCCTTTATGAAAAGAACTAAACTTGTGTATCATCCCTTCTTTACCCATTGCCACATTGGTAGAATGTTCAACTTGAGACCATGTAGTCCCTTGTGTGAGCCCAATCGCTTGTTTGTTTGTTTACTTTTTTGTTTGTTCGTTTGTATTTATCATGGGAGTGATATAACAACATGTATCACTAGTGGTTTGCAAATTTTGGTAACATTATGTAATGACGTCCGTAATGGTTTCTCATATAATTATATGGCAACATCAAAGCGTAGTTCAACGTAATTTCTTAACGCGATTTAAAAGTAGTTTTAGGGTCATACAATAAAAAGAACCTAACAGCACAGTCGTGCTCCTATATTGTTAAATTTATTAAGTTTGTCACGAAAAAGTGACAAAATTCTTGGCAAGCCTCGCATTTCATCTCATTTTACAGCTCGTTTAATAACTTCAATATTAAGATCAAACGTGATTTTTTATGAATTACCACCTGCTAGAATACCATGGTGGTGTTAAAACCCAAACCTGAAAGGCGAGGGTTATGACCCTGAGGGGTTTAGCAGATATTAGTGTATCAGAAAACCATTATTGCATAAGGTCATTTTCTCGCTTAAAAACTTGCAACAACGTTTTCTAAATAGAACATTTTTCTAGATCAAAGACTTGCATCATCCTGACGACACTTCTATACGCGTTCCTGCTGATGACGTCAAATTTGTATCGAATCCAGAATACGTATACTGTTCGTAAAGTAATGAAAAAAAGGAAAAGAATAAAAGCAGCAACAAAATGCTATGAATCAAAAGCATGTGAATTGCCCGTTCTCTCTCTCTCTCTCTCTCATTTTGGCACACACACAAGCGCGCGCGCACGCACGCACTTATAGAGGTCTTAAGGGGTCCTAAAACGTGCCAAATGAGGAATGGATAAATAATTGGCTTTTTGCACACGGACCTAAATTAAACAACATCAACTCAAACAATACACTGTCTACGCACACGGACCTAAATTAAACATTGAAGCAGGTATGGCACTCCATGCCTTGTTTTGTTTCAGAGGTAAAAAAAGAAAATAGCACAAAACAGAAAAACGAGCACGGTGACATATGTTTTTTAATTAATTATAAGTTTCTATGCAAAATTCCCTGCAAAATGATAAGTTTTTTGTTTCTGTAGTTACATTGTGTGACATTTTTATTCTAGATTAAAACGATTTTTTGGCCTTAATGTTTTTTTACAAAATAGATTTTAGCTTAAAAAATAAACATCGTGCTTTTTTTCACTGTGTTTTTGTGTTTTTTTTTTTTATTAGCTCATAGCATCATGCGTATTCCCGGGAAAAATATGGCATTTCTCACTTTCAATTGTTTTAAAATATGAGAAATTGATCACTTGAAAAACTCATATTTTACGATTTTTAAAGTTTAATAATTTTTCAAAAAGCACGGTAAGGTCCTGTTATTTTTGTCAAAATAGATGAGTTTTGAGCTATTTTTACATATCAAAAGATGGTAACTTTTTGGACATATGCTGATGAGTCCGGTACCACCTTAAACCAAAAAAACCCTAATCAAAAATATTTTTGAAGTTTGCTTGCGTTTTCATAAATGCTGTAATAGGATGGCATTTTAACTTTCTTAATGTTATAGGCCAAATAATATTCCCCTCAAGTACCTAGAGCGAAAAGGATCAATGACTATCGGTTGAACATAAAGCCATTTATATACTACAGATGTACCACGACCTCTGGCCAATGACCTTTGGGTCTTTCTATTTCAAACGATTGATGCAGAATGCGTAAAATGAGCCAGTCCGACTGGAACATATGTGTTTGTCAAAGCTTTTATAGTAAATGTAAATAAACGCCCGAAACCCTTTTTCTAGAACAACATATTAATATTGTAAACAGAGTCACGCTTCAAAGCTTTTGGTTTATCTTTAATATAAGACAATTTATAACAATGCTTCAGTGGTTTTAAATGTATCTTTATTTATATTGGCTTGCGTTGCCATTTATCAGCCAAGTCAATAATGTTGCAGATATTTCAAACTGTGTCACAAAAATGGTGACCCAAAAGAAAGGCCATTATTCGTAGACCTATAAACGCAGCTTGGATTGCATCGTAAGCCGCACAATTTGATGCCTTCATCAAGATAGTCGTCTGCTGTAATCTCTAATGGGCATTTTATAGATGAGCAAATACTGGTATATCTATCCCAGATATATTGCACCGACAGTACAAAAATGGGTACTAAATGGGTATTTTCATTCCAAGAAAAACTAAGTTATTTATTTTTACAAGATATCAGAGCAGTAAAATTGACATCATTCTCCGCCAAAACTTAAATCTAATTAGGGTTTTGCTATTTCTGTGCGCATGCAAATTTTCAGGGTGAAGAACCCTTTATGTAAAATTTTAAAAACGAAAAACTGTGTTCCATTTGATGTGCAATACTACAGTAATAAAAGACCAAACGGTTTAAATTCGATTATGTATTTCGAGTTTTGTTATTTAATTTGGAGTTTAGCGAATATTAAGTTGGTCAAATAAAGTAGGAATTATGTAGACTTTGTTTTGTTGTTTTATAAAAGTGCTGATACCATCAATTTCTTATTTCCTTACTAACTATATTCATGCTTAGCTCCATCCACTATGAATAATTAAATATTCATAAACTTTCATGTTGGGACATAGAGCAAAGAACGTATTGGTCAGTTCCACTGGCGTAGGATTATGTTTCAATAGCAAACAGAGTAGACCCTGATCAAGCAGATGTTATAAGAGCTGCCTGATCGGGGTCTTCTCTGTTTGCAAAAGCGTTAAAAGGCGTCTATGTGAGCTAAAGTGCTATATTTACAGATATTTAGCTTTACAAACGTTTATATTTTTCACTGATATAGAGAGTTACTGTTTCTGTTACGGTTTACATTTAACAGGCCTTTAGTTAAAGCTGCATAATCTGTAACTTTTGATATTTTCATTTTAAAAATAATGTTTCTATTTTTCAAGAACACAGTAAAAATACTAAAATTCAGGTATACATTTTACCTTTTTCGTAATAATTAACAAATTATTAGTGCCAAAACAACAGCATTTATGTTAAAAATCAACTGTCTAGAATTATTGGAGGGACGCAAATAATTACAAACAAGAGAAAATACACCTGTTTTTATAAGATAATTCACTTTTTCATGCAGTTTTAACTGTAGAAATTAGATTTATTGTGACAACATAACTTTATTCTACTTTTGCAAATGATTTAAAAAGAAAATATTTTTTTTCGAAAAATGTTCATAGTTACAGAGTATGCAGCTTTAAGAGTGCGTTCCGAAAAATTAATTGTCTTATTTCTCAACCAAAACATATGTTGTGGGTACTCAAAAGAACCGTCTCAATGAGACGGTTCTTTTGAGTACTCAAAACATATGATAAAACTGATTGGTAAGGAAATATTTACGATTTTACGCTCAAATTTTTTTTTTATCTAAACCTCATGAACCTGTGGCCGCCGCAACTCAGTACTGCATTGTCTTCTATCAAAAGGGAGTGAATAATGAGACAATAAAAGGCAAAGGATAGACTGTAGTTGTCAGCATCCTTCCATCTGTAACATTTATATACAGCTACATCCCTGAAGCCCTTCAACTGTTATGTATCGAATTTTCTAAGGCGGTGGCTCTGGTGTTGTTGACCTATTGCTTAATGTACTTCCCATTGTTTGTGGGGGTTCTGTGTTTGTCTTGGTTTTGTTATGAATTACTTTGTGTCTATTCTAGTTTTGCAACCATCTTGGAGAAGAAGAGAAAGCTGGTTGCTTTGCTATTATTGTCTTACAGATGTATTGTTACTAGTAATGTTCTGTTTCTCTGCCTCACGGTGCCGTGGGTTGGTCCGCAGTATGTGATTGTGGTATTTCCTGGTCATACTCACTGACTTTTTTTTTATATAAAAGCCAGTTGCGTGGGATGGACGAAAAGCTGTTTGCTGTGGCTGTCATGCAAATATATGTAAAACACATTGTTCTGTGGATGTCCAAAGTTATACAAAGCCATTGGCCCAATCAAATTTAAATTTTCTGTCAAAATGTAAGTCTGATCAGGAAATACCACACAATCGTAAACAGCTAGTTTAAGTAATACTCAACTATGAGGTCACTGTATCGCCACGTGGCGGTATGCAATACCCCGGTCTCTTGTAAACTAAAGGCGATAGGAACCAATTTGAGGGCGTGGCTAGATTGTTACCTAATAACTGAATAATATTGCCAAAAAATATCACAATCAAAGATCACAGACAAACCTATGGCACCAGGCCTCGAGATTATATTACTTCTTGTATGCTCAACTCAACTGAAAACGACATCTCAACTGCTCCTAAAGCTAAAATATAGACAAATAAAGAAGCATATTGCTTTGAGCCTCTCGGTTGTATTATCATGCTACATTTATGAGCAGGATAATTTTGTTACTCTCAGTTGAGTTGAGTATCAAACAAGTTTTATACCAGATTTGGTACCAGTAGAATGCATATAAGCCCCCAGCTGCTTAGGCTGCTGTCCGTTCTAAGGCGGTGAATTTGTTGTTTTTGATTTTTTGTTTATTGTTACTCCCATTGTGGAAGTCTGTATTTTTCTATGTTTTGTTGTACGTTACTTAATGTCCATTCACGTTTTGCATCATCTTGATGGGGCAGGGAGAGCCAGTTGCTTTGCTTGGTTTGTCTTCTTTGGTGTCTCGTGTTGGTTGTGTGGCTCTTTCTCGCGGTGCCATGGGTTTGTCTGCGGTTTGTGATTGTGTCATTTCCTGATCATACCCACTTACTATTTTTATAAGCTCGAGGCCAGAACAAAAATGAATCAAACTACAGTCCAAAATTTCTACCAGGATTGATAATAAGGTTATCTCTGATGTTGACATTCCCTGACTTCCCTAAAACGAATGAATATGACTACGAAATGTCACAATATGACTTCGAAATGTCACTATAAGACTACGAAATGTCACAAAATGACTACGAAATGTCACAATATGACTACGAAATGTCACCATCATAGATTTCAGACAAACCAGTGGCATTAAGAAGAAGATACGTTAGAAAATACAACACAAACAAGGGCACACAAATAAAACGAGAAAACACTTAAAAGTAAAGGAACCAACTCCCTATTCCTAAGAGAAATGATAGACAATCTAAAAGTGAACAAAACTACAGCATCAAAAAGTAAGAATTGTTGGCATTTAAACATCCCAACGGGATTTTTATTATCCCAGCGGGTTCCCATCGGGATCTCGGTTCTATTTTCACTTTGGATCTGTAAAGCCTTACAAGGACAAAGATCAGCAATCTATACAATCAAGTACCAGACCTGACCCAAGATACCACATGGTAAAGTGACAAAAACACAATTAAAGAGCCAAGAGGTCTGCCCTTTCCAAGCATGTGACCACAAGGCAGCAATGAACAGATGCGAAAGTAAGACAAACACAAGACATAAAAATAACATGAATGATCCACAAAAGAAATACCGCCTTGGAACGGTATGTAAAAGTATTTTTTTGTTGCAAAACTGGTTTCACGGCGCCAATCTCGCACTTTGTTCAGATGTAGATCAAGATACATAGATGTTTAGTTTGCATGAAAGACCCCTAGCAAAGGCTGCGCATATCATCTTACTTATCCATGCATCATCTCCTAGAACATATAAATCAAGATATAAAAAGGAGACAAAGCAAAGATAAGGACTCAACTGTACATAAAACTGAATACCGGAGCAAAAGAAATCCAACAGTTAAACTCCAGTGGGCCTGACAACAGCCAATGTATCAGGTCCAATACCAAACACAAAATACATGTATGAGCAAAATCTATAAACATCCAATGCCTTAGAAGGGACAGCAGTCATGTCCGTCATGTGACTTTGATATATTTAACTGTTAAAACATTCGATCTAGAGCGTGGCTTTGAGGTTATAAAGCTTGTTTTATGCTTAACTCAACTACGCATGTAATTTATCCTGCTCATAAATGTTAAAATGCCAACAATTGCTGGCAATTGTTGGCATTTTAACATTTATTAGCAGGATAAATAAAACATCTGAGAGTTTCAAAGCAAGAAAAATCTTTATTTTACATCATTTGACTTTTTATGAGCAATTGAAATTTCATGCCTAGCTGAGTTCAGCATGAAAACTGGCTTATAGCCTCGATGACTACTGTTGTTGACCCATATTAGCATAGCGTCCTTTTTTGTGGGACACAGGCAAAGAGTGCAGATCCGGATCAGACGCCACAAAACGTGGCGTCTGATCAGGTTCTCAACTATTTGCAGAACGTGGCGTCTACTCAGGTTCTCAAATGATTGCTTACAGAGTTTTCTATTAAAATTTGAATAAAAATGAAAAATACCACCCAACATCCCTAAAACAGAAATGGACTGTTCCAATTGATTACGCTGGGAAATTCCATTCGGCATAAATGGGTTAAAAACACACATTGTTCAGCTCGCATGGAGACTTCCAAACTTATTCAATGTATCATCACAAAAAAACTATGCTAAATCAAAATTTAACTGTGATACAGCAAGGATATGCTTATAACTCATATTACATAAAACCATTGGATAAGCCGTGCTGGGCCCAGCGTTGTACCGAATAAGGCTACTGGTAATTGTTCGAAGGAAGCATACAAACACAGCTACTGCGTATCTGTATTCTTACGAATATAGCTACCCTGTTAGACAGTAGCTATAGTCGAAGTATGTCATGTTTTTCGCCGATTAAAGCCATCCTTGTTTGGTAATACTGGATTACAAATAAATGGTTTTGTCGTTCCGAATATGACTATCTTCTTTTTTTTCAGTAATACAGCTACCCGGTTACTATACTTAAACGCAAAACAAAGGCAACCGGTTTCAATCCACCTTTTCTTCCACATGGATTACATGAGGCTAATTTTTTAGTTATATCTGGTCTTCCTGCGCGTTTAGTAATGATTTGCAATAAAATGGTTTCGATCACTATTTCCATTCTGACGTTATAATGACGTCAGTAAATTTCAACAAATGGAGTTAAAAAATTGATGTCTCATTCGATTTGAAAACAAACAGCTTGATCTGATAACCAGATGTCTTAACTAAAGGAAAACATATATATATATTCTTATATATATTCTATTCGCGATACTTATGTCTTCTATGCAATGTATTGAGGGCTATATGGTGACATTAAAAGTTTTCGTTTATTAACATTCGCTTTGATAAAAATGGCAAATTACACAAAAAAATAAAGACGTCATTTTGACAAAATGAACGTTGACAGCAACATAAAAGTACCTGATTTAATTTTGTCTACCCTTTTGCTTTCAAAAACCGATATTGATTTAAAACGTTTTTTTCGCAAAATAGGCACAATTTTTTAACTTTAATGCTTTAAAAATGGGGGTTGCCTTACATTTCTCGTTGCAGCTCGTCAACCATAAATCACAGCGGTCTGATGTTGGTGCTGTATGCAAGGCAAATAACGGTGTAGCAATTTCATTATCGCTGGCTGAATTTATTGATGAAAAGAAGGAACTACCATTTCAGAAAGAGTTGCGTTTCTTTTGCGTTTAAGTATATATTCGTACTTATATAGCTACTGTGTTCGTCCGAATATAGCGACTGCTTCGAAGAGCTGTATTCGAAGTAAAAACATACTACACTACGCATAAAGCTGTTGCTGTATAAATATGTAAACATCTCTTTTTTGACGCAGCTTGGACTGATCTTTAAGCTAGGGGCATCAAAACATACCAAATAAGAGGTGTTTAAAATTAAAGATTTTGAAAATCTCATGAATTCTTGTATGAATATTTTAAGGCTGTTTTAATTGTGCTTAACTTCAACCGAAAGTAGTTAACTTCAAGCTGTCCGTTTAACGTGCCATTAGGAGTGTTTCATTTTTTTCAGTCGCCTAAAATGCAAAAAGAAAATTAATGGCCCTTAAAATCCCATGAAAATATGCATCAAATAGTTTGTTGATTTTAAGGGCATTAAATTTTGGTTTAAAGTCATTAAATATGAAGAATCAGCTTTTAAGGGTGACGTGTGCAGATGAGTTATGTGAAAAACATGGCTGCCAGAAATTGAGGGATAATGAACGGTCTGCTATTAACATTGATGAGAACAGCCAGCCGTTCTCAAACAGGAAAATATGTCGGTTGACTCAAAAATGGAGAAAAGAGCGATTTTAAATCACTTATTAAAGGCTTAACATAACAAAATGTCAATAGAAACCAGTCAGTTTATGCTTATTATATTTCTAAAATTGAGTTTAAACTTCATTCGAACATAAATTTCAGCAAAAACAACTGGCATTATATAAATCATATGCCAGTGCTCAATCAGGAAATCCTGATCAATCCTGAACTTTTTCATCCCTGTATTAATATAGACGTGAGGCATTTTAGATGGCAAACACAATGCTGTAAATTCGGAAATTTTCGCGAGAATTTTATTTTTGCGAATAGCATTAAGAGACATATTAATTTGTGACAATAAAAATTGCGACTGGGGCATGACTTTTCTACACCAGTAAAAGACAGAGTGATTTCGCCATTTCGCGAGGATTTAATTTTCACGAAACTTCGCATATTTAAGAAATAGATCAGCTCCAGCAGTGAATTGTTGAGTAATAATTCATTGTTTGGAGGTCAGTTGTAAAGAAGATCAAATCACGAGCGCGCAGCGCGAGTGATTTATCTTTGTACAACTGACCGACAAACAGTGAATTATTACTCAACAATTCACGCACTGGAGCTGATCTATTTCGATTCTAACACACAATAAACGACGAAAATACATTCGAAGTCTTCATCTTCTTCCAACTTTCCGCCATTGCACTGAAGAACTCCCGCCAATACTTAGACTACGTCGCATACGTTTACATGAAATTGTAACGTCTTTCAAGCGTAAAAACGACGTTACACCGTCTAACGCCATGAACGACGTCATTTTCCAGTGACGTCAGCTATCACACACTTTAGCTGTGAATTATTGTCCGATATATCACAGTTTGTTACCGTTGGCTCTATAGGCGAGGTGTGTTAGAATGGTATTTTAAGAGGATATACACAAGAAATTCCATAAAATATTGCAACATGATTCAAATACATAGATTATTAGGTTTTTAATAGTTCATGGCAGTTTAAAGGCTAATTAACAGCTTTTTAACAGATCTTGCATGCAGTAGTGGCTGACTGGTCACTATATCTAAGATTGCTGATTCAAGTCTGACCTGGTCCCGAGGATATAAAACTCAACTGAGCATGACTTTTCATATGCATTCTGAAATATAAATACTTTGGATTGCTTTCAAATTCTCAGATGTTGTATTTATCTTGCTAATAAATGTTAAAATGCTAACAATTGTTGGCATTTTAACATTTATGAGCATGATATATTTCATACTCAGTTGAGTTGAGCATGATAAAAGATGTCTTACCTCGGTCCCAGGGCTCTGCAGCTGAGCAAATTGGATTGAGTATAGTAGATTTACGTAAAAGGTTAGACATATAAAAGAAATGTGAGGGCTGTTCAAATATGAGTGCACGTTGCTTCATAACTTTCGTCACATATATGCTACGATAAAATGTCATACCTTTCTGGAAAGAACTATTTGTCGCCTTTAAAATGGCACCAAACATAAAGAAACACTCACTATATTTCTCGAGTTATAGACGTTTATATAAAGGCCATTCATGTATACTGAAGTTTTCCTGAAGCAAATTGCCATACACGTTTTGGTACATGTGCGGATATAGTGTCATATCTTTGTAAGCTTGAGACAAAATGGCACCAAATTTTAGATGCAAGTTTAAGGGATATTGACAAAGTTGCTTGCAGAAAAAGTTTATATAATCCTGTTTCAATCTCGAGTAAACAGACGCGTTTGTGACGTCATTAATTTTAATGATAAACGTCATTTTGAGTTATCTATTGGTGATGTTATAATGAACATCGCTATGTCTTTTTCTTATCATGCTTAATATTCAATCAGGAAGTTTTCAAAACGCTTCGTCCTCTATTTACAGAGTTGTCACATTTTATATCATTTTTAAAACATTTTCTGCTTCTTAATGACGTGTTTACATTAATCAAAATATGTTCAATCTGTCTAGTCCTCAAGACCAGGTGAGTAATTTTATTGTAAATAATGCCTAATTTGGTAAAAACTTAAAGTTAACGTTTGAATTTAGATTGAAAGCACAATGTTATGGCAATGTAATTAAGTATAATGTCTATAACCCCTTCGCTTAAGGCAGTTTTGACTTAATAAAATGCTTTTCAGCGTTTAAAAATTACCCACTATCCTTCAATGATTAGTAGCAACAACTCAGTATGAGCGATCAATATATTGTCTTTTAGTTAAAACTAGTTTAAATGTTGCTTCGTGCATTTTGTTAGAGATAAGTTTGACCGAAACTGAAGGGTGGTGTTTTGTTAACCATTTATTTCCAAACATAAGGAGACTTTAGTGAAAACGATTCGATGTAATTTAATAAAAACATGTCGGATTTTCGCAACTTTCACAGAATCATTATATAAGTATATGGGGATACTTCCTTAAAAATTTCAAGAAATTTCACAGGTTAATCGAAGAATTAAACACTCGTCTAAATCACTGATATTGTTCGAAGCATTGAGCTCGATAGTATAATAAAGTGACCCTCATTCAAAGGGCTATAACTCGATAAGAATACTGTATTTTTCTTTATGTCTGTTGCCAGTTTAAAGGTGACATATAACCCTTTATAGAAACGTATACCATTTTGTCGTAGCATATATGTGATGAAAGTTATGAAGCTATTTGCATTCATATTTGAACAGCCTTCGTATCCGTAAAGTAATTGTTCAATCAAGTGATGACCAACTACGTAACAATATAAATACCCCGAATACAAGTTCGACCAAATATTTATCTACATTACTTAAACCAAAATAAAGGTCTCGAGTTCAACCAGGACAATCTTTGTTTTTATAGGTACGCTTGAACTAGAGAATACATCGTTTTATTTTATTTTTGTTTTGATATATTCGCTGTTTTTTTTTTTTTTTTTTTTTTTTTTGTTCCCTTCATTGCTTTAAGCTCGCAGTATCACACATCAGTACAAGGAGGGATATTCGGCGAACAATTCCATGAATATAGTTTTGGAATACATAGTTGAATGGTTGAAGTGATAAGAAATAATTTAGGTAATATGTCTGTTGTGTTGATGTTTTAAGTCCCGGTCAACAGTTTTTCAGTCATGTCAGGACATTGGGTTGAACCAGTATTAACCAATTTAAGCCGAATGTATTTTTTCATCCCTATCAATCATACAAAATAAAGAAACATCGCAAAAAGATCATGTTACCATTGAGCTAGACAAATAAAAGTTATATCAGATAAAACAATGCTCTTTCTTTTCACCTGATTCATTTATGATGCATCACCTTTTTTTGGTTAAAATCAGTTAGTAATGCTTTGACTGCATCGAGACTGAGGAAAGGATGAGCATCATTGATGATGAATAGCAGTTGCGGTTTTACATTGTTTATGTTTACTCATTGATATTAATAGACTTTTCGCTTACTGTAAAGGCGGCAACTTTAATATTCATATCTGGGCGTAGTTCGGCTATTTCATCTGCTAAGGAAGGGGAATCAGGTTCTATTTATAATTTGGTAAAGAGTTAATCAGCTTTTTGGGCCGCACAAACGTGCGTGAATTTCATGAAAATCCTAACCGTATACACACTGAACTCACATTTATTAATCCTTAAAGCGCATAATCACGAAAGGTATGTTTTTGTCGTCGTCTAAACTATTTGAAGACTCGTAGATAAACAGTGTGAACCATGATCAGACTGCTCCTGTAGGAGCAGTCTGATCTGGGTCCACAATGTTTGCCTACCTGCTTATGTTAAATAGACATTTTCAGGTGCAGTTGTTTTGCTGGTGTTTAAAGGACTAAATAATTTGTTTGGCATCTTTACTGAGATAATGGTGCTAGATGAGACAGTTACTTTTGAATAAAACCACGCCTCATTTTCAACTTTTACCTATGTCTAAGGTTGACCAGTCCTAATTACGCATTTATGAGGCGCTGCCTTTACAGAAAGCGAAAAGTCAAAGAATATAGGAAAATGGACTTTACCATCTATTATCTCTTCTCAAATATGTGTTTAATTCCTGTGATGCTATATTTCGTTGAGACTGTGAATTATTTTCATGATTTCTTCTGGTCACAGACCTGTAATCGTAAAAAGGGCACTGATTGGCTCAAAAGGTGGGTGGAAGCTCAACACAATATTTATGTTGAAAAGTGTTTCCTGATTGGTCAATAATAGAATTACGGGAAAGTATTCATATTTACTAGACGGGTATATATTTGCTGCACTTTTTGAAACAGCTTATCACTGCTTTTGTTGATTAAGTTTACTGCTGTGGCTTAAAAACGTACCTTGCATTTCGGTATTTTTTCAATGAAACTTTCCTCTCATGTAGGGTGCCCACCTTCAGGGGTCAAAAAGTGGTAAAACATGGTGGTCACCATGGTATCCCATATGTGTTTATTGGTTGAACTAGTAGGTCCAATCTGTAATTCTATGGCAGCCTCATTGTGCTTGAAGAGATGTGAGGACCACAGCTTACTTAAAAGCTATAATGGAGGTCTATTGAAAAACATTTACAGGTCTGGACCCTTCTAAACTCCAGCTGATAAGTTTTTAGACCTAATTTTTCGCAATTACTTTTTATCTTCAATTTTAGCAAGATGTGTTCGCGATGAAAGTTGTAGAGATAAATTTCCGCCAACTTCTCCAAAAGGTCTTATGCTTGTGGCACAAACAGATTTTAGTGTATATAGATGAAGATTTTGCAATAAATTGAATTCGTCCTAAATTTCTAAGGTATAATTCGTATAGGCGTGACAGAAAGGGGTAGATTCAAGAAATATTCGGAAGCGGTGCTTATCCCGTTTTTCAAAGGCTGTGCATAACATAAAACTGCTGTTAACATACTCAGAATTTACCATGCATATGCAGAATCAACTTAAAGCAGGCTCATTAGTAGGAACAAAGACTGGGTTATCGCATGACGTGCAGTTTTTCTCTTTATGCACGTGCTATGAAATGAATGGTTTTGAGATGACCCTACTAGTTTAAAGCACGAGCGAATCAAGCGCGATTTCTATTATATTTGAACAAGCCATCCATCGCTTTAGTAATTGAATTAGGGCGGTGCTATGTAACTTTTTGACTGACATCTTGGACTTAGTTTATTTGCGCTTTGCTTAAATTTTCAAAGAGTGCATCTAAGCACAGAGGAACCTGCAGCATCTTGGATGCTGGAACCATTCGGAGAAGTTAGCGGAGATGTTCCTGAATACTTTTCATCGCGAACACATTTTGCTAAAATTATGGATAAAAAAGTTATTGCGAAAATTAGTTCTAAAAACTTATCAGCTGGAGTTTAGCTAAGGCAGAATGTGTGATGAGTTATCTGCAAAAATCGTTGAGGTAAATTACAAGTTCTGTCTTTCAGAAAAACAACGACATCTGAATTGTTTTTTAATATCGAAAAATGAGTTCATCCACTAGTCAAGGATCGATGACACAGGAGTCTCTGTTGTAAATATCCCCATGTGTGTATAAATGATCATCTCACTGTTAAATATTCTCAAATGGACTGTCGTGCCAACCAAGAGTGACAGTGACGTAGTATTTTGTTAACAATTATTAAGTAAAACATAAACTTTACACTCCATTTGAGCTAACGCGAATCGATAGATCACTTGTGTATTAATCATATCCTGCGGATAGGATTAATAAACAAGTGAACTATCGATTATAAGTCCCTGACATACAATATTGTATAGCCATATAAATGGCATTAACAATATTTTCCTTTATCATATGACGTCGCGTCTTGGAGTGAAATAACACCATGCAATAAAATCTGTAAACCACAAGTGGTTTATCGATTTTCGGGAAACGTTATGACGTCCATAACAACGTTGCGTACAGAATGACAAAATTATAACGTATTACGTCAGAAATGAAACTTCAAAGTAATCTTAATGTCATATGATAAATAGAATCTAACATTCGTGCCCTTGTATTATTGAATTTATTAAACTCGTTGCGAAAAAGAGATTAAATGCTCGGCAAGCCTCGCATTTTATCCCTTTTCCCAACTCGTTTAATAAATTCAATAAAACATGAGCACTCATGTAAGATCCTCTATTTATCATTCCAAAATGTTATGTTCATGCATATGTGCATACACTTCAGTTTTTGTTGTTGTTGTTTTGCTATTGATTTTTTTTTCAGAAATCTGTTTAAGTTCCAAGACAACATGGTGGCCATGGCAACTGCGGACGAATATACGAACATCTCAAGTCTCTGGAAGTTCTTCCTTTTCATGTTCACGTGTTCCATGGTTGATGGAGAAACGGTATTATATGACTTTTTGGTTACTGTAAAGGCGGCACCTCATGAATGCGTAATTAGGACTGGTCTACCTTAGACATATGTAAAAGCTGAAAATGGGACGTGGTTTTATTCAAAAGTAACTGTATCCTCTTGTGCCATTACCTCAGTATAGACGCAAACACATCATTTAGTCCTTAAAACGCCAGCAAAATAACTGCATCTGAAAATGTCTATTTAACATAGGTAAAGAGGCAAACATTGTTGACCCAGATCAGACTGCAGTCTGATCTGGGTCCACCCTGTTTGTTTATGAGGCTTCAAATATTTTAGGGGACGACAAAAAAACTTACATTTTGTGATTGTGCACTTTAATGGTCAATAATTGTGAGTTCAGTGTGTATACGGTTAGGATTTTCATGAAATGCACGCATGTTTGCGCGGCCCAAAACACACACTTATTAATTCTTCACCAAATTATAAATAGAACCCGAATTCCCTTGTTTAGCAGATGAATTAGCCGAATCACGCCCAGATATGAATATTAAAGTTGCCGCTTTTACAGTAAGTGAAAAGTCTATTAATACCAAAGATGATTGAATTTTTATTAGATGAATTTTTCACAGCTTAATATGTTGTAAATGTAATTATATGCATTTAGTGGACTATTGCCACTCTATTCCATCCATTGCTTGGTTATGGCGAAGGATGGAAAAAAACATTAAAATGAAAGCAGTCAAAGGACAATAACTACTTCATAATGAATTGCACCCTGGTGATACGTCACATGCATAACTACACCATGGTCATATATATTCAATTTAAGTTTCATTGAGTTCCAACAATTGCTTACAAAATTATGGCCGATTACGGAAAAACATTGAAATTTAGGCAATCAAAGGGCCCTAACTCCTCTATCGCTAATGACACCCTGATGAAACTTCACAAGCATAACCACACCATGTTCATTTATATTCAGTATAACTTTCATGAAATTGCATTTCTTGGCTCAGGATGGAAAAATCATTGAAAAGGCAATCAAAGGGCAACTCCGCTATGAATGGCGACATCAAGGTAAAACTCCATGTGCATAACCTCACAATGATTATAAAAATTCAGTATAAGTTAACTCCTCTATAACTAATGACACCCTGATGAAACTTCACGTGCATAACCACACTATAGTCATACATATTCAGTATAAGTTTCCTGAAAATCTTTTCATTGGTTATGGCTGAAGACGGAAAATCATTGACTTTAAGGCAATCAAAGGGCAATAACTCTGCTAGAACTGACGACACCCCAATAAAACTCCAGCCGCATAACCTCACAATAGTTATATATCATGACATTCTATCCATTGGTTACCTAGTTATGGCTGAGGACGGAAAAAATCATTGAAATTTAGGCAATCAAAGGGCAAAAACTCAGCTATAACTGACGACACCCTGATAAACTTCACGTGCATAACCTCACTATGGTTATATATATTCAGTTTAAGTTTCATGATATTCCACCCATAGGTTACTTAGTTATGGCTGAGAACGGAAAAATCATTGAAATTTAGGCAATCAAAGGGCAATAAATCTGCATAAACTGATCACACCCAAGTAAAACTTCACGTGTATAATCTCACCATGGCCATATATATTCGGTATACGTTTAATAAAAAATTCCATCTATTGCTCACCTATTTTATGGCTGAGGACGAAAAGACGGATGGACGGACGGAAGGAGAAACCAGAAGGACGGACGGACAGCGCCAAACCAACATCCCTCCGCCTTAGGCGGGACGGATAACACAATTGAGTAACAGCAATTGTTTACATATTTTAAATTTTTGCGTATCTAAGATTGTTAACACAGAAGTCACACGGCGTTGAAATAACGTCGGATCAACATCGAATCGACGCCATTTCAACGTCGATTGACGTCGACCCAACGTTGATCCAACGTTACTTCAATGACGTCGATCCTAGTTGATCTACCGTTATTCCAATGGGAATTAAAAGGTAACGTATTTCAGACTGCGATTTCATACAATATTGGATTTTTTGGAAGCATTGGAGAGGGTGTGATAGAAGAACCACCGTCGAGGATCGACAGAAGAGACGCTATAGTCAACCAGCTTAAGAACAGTGATGCTGATGTTATCTGCTTACAAGAGGTAATTTTAGTCTGGTACCCGACTACAATTTTTTTACGAACAAACGGTATTTGTTTTATCACAAGCAGTGGATTTAATGCATATCAAAGGTGCATAAAATTGATTTCTTGCACAAAGGATAAGGATATCTGAGATTTTACCCCGGGATAGAAAATCTTATCTTACCCATGCTATCTTACCCAGGCTGCCACGTGAGGGCTACATACATTTGTTGCAATGGGACTCACGAACATGGTCGTTAAGTGACGTCATTGTGATGTTAACGTGACAACATCATGTGAAATTGCATCTTAGCATATTCAGGGACTTCTGGAAGTGTGGAAGCTTATTTTAAGATAAAAAAAAACTAGTGGTGAGCAAAAAAAAGAAGCCATTATTCGTGTGAGGGTTGAATAGAAAACCAATTGATTCAGAATTATATGCATAAACGTATTAACAATAAATAGATCAAATAAAACACTTCAACAGTTTGCCTTTGCTGTTGTCATTATTTTTCGTGTGGCAAGGTATGATTTAGGCCATATTTGGCCCCCTCTCAAAATTTAATCAGATTTGGTGTCTACTGTGAGTTTGTCACTTTCCCATTGGTATCCTGGGTCAGGTGTGGTACTTGATTGTATCGATTCCTGATCTTTGCACCATTACTTACTTTTTTCCTTTAGTCACCTCCCCAAAACACAACAAAAATTGAACATGTTACGACATGTACAAGAAAAGTTATAGCCACTTTTTTAATGTACAAGAAAAGTTATAGCCACTTTTTTAATGTACAAGAAAAGTTATAGCCACTTTTTTAATGTACAAGAAAAGTTATAGCCACTTTTTTCCATGCATTTAGACCATGATTTAATCAGATTTTAGGGGTATGTTTTCTATTTTAGGTCTATTTTGGTGAGGATGTATATGCTATCACACAAGAGCTTAGCTCAGAGTACCCATACTCTTTCTCGTCGCTACACGACAGAACCGGAAACGTTCCGTTTAACGGGATGTGCAGAAGACCGGCATGCAACACCTTCCTGTATGACGAATTCATTTCCTGTGGCATTTCAAAATGTTCAAACGTTGACACAGACTCTGTTTTCGGGTGCATCTTCGCCAATTGTGCTTTCTATTATCTTTTGCTATCTCAGGACTGTTGGATATGTAACTCAATTACATGGCCTGGTTTTGAAGAAATCAGAGAAGCGTAAGTATTATACGACTTTTCGCTTACTGTAAAGGCGGCACCTCATGAATGCGTAATTAGGACTGGTCAACCTTAGACATAGGTATAGGCTGAAAATGAGGATTGGTTTTATTCAAAAGTAACTGTATCATCTTGCGCCATTACCTCAGTATAGACGCAAAACACACTATTTAGTCCTTAAAACGCTAGCAAAATAACTGCATCTGAAAACGTCTATTCAACATAGGCATAGAGGCAAACATTGTTGACCCAGATCAGACTGCTCCTACAGGAGCAGTTTGATCTGGGTCCATACTGTTTGTCTATGAGGCTTCAAATATCTTAGTGGATGACAAAAAAACATGCATTTTGTGATCATGTGCCTAAAGGGTTCAGTGTGTATACGGCTAGGATTTCATGAAATGCATGCACGTTTGCGCGGCCCAAACAACTTATTAATTCTTCACCAAAGTATAAATAGAACCTGATTTCCCTAGTTTAGCAGATGAAATAGCCGAGCCACGCCCACATATGAATATTAAAATTGCCGCGTTTACAGTAAACGAAAAGTCTATTAATATCACATTAGTAACCTTGCACAGATCTAGAGATTAAACTTTTTTTCATGCTCGTCTCCAATGAGCATGTACTATATTCTGCTCATAGATATAAAAATGCCAATAATTGTTGGCATTTTAACATTTATTAGCAGGATAAATACAGCTGAGTGTTTTAAGCAGAAAACAATCTTTATATTCCAGTATTTTAGTTTTTATGAACACTTTTAAAAATGTCATGCTCATTTGAGTTGAGCATTAAAGGTTTTATACCATCTGGGTCAGGGTCAGGGTCTTGTTTTTTTTCAATTGTTTCTTATAGTCACAAAATTACCAAGACTAGAGGCTATAAAACGTTTTCATGCTCAACTTAACGGTTGTATTTATCATGCTAAAATACTAAAATACCATTTTTGTTGGCATTTCAACATTTATGAGCATGATAAATTGCAGGCTAAGATAAGTTTAGCATGAAAAAAGTTTTATAACCTCGGTGTCAGTATATGTTTCGCCTAAACATAAGCAAATAAACATTATATATCGCAAAATAATGATCATTGATAGTATATAGCCAACATTTATTATTTGACGTCGCGACTGTGAGTGATATAACGACATGCATTAAAATCAATAAACCACATGTGGTTTACAGATTTGGTTTTGGTAACGTTTATGAAAAGACGCTCATAACAATGTCGCGTATATTTGGCAAAATGTTGACGCTTTCACACGAAAAGCGCAATTACAAAATAATGTTAACGTCATTTTGATAACAAGAATCTACCATTCGTGCTCCTGTATTATTGAATTTATTGAACTCGTTGGGAGCGAAAAGTACATGTGAACCCTTGTGCGGATCTGTATAGTGGACAAATCATTGTAAGAAACATGTCGAGTAAGTTTCAGATTGTTTATTTATGTGGCTTAAAACATTTATCATGAGAATTTCATGCTATGCAAGTGCATTAATTTGCAATTAAAATGATAGAGGAGTCAAAAATTGTTTTGTATCGTGTGTTGCAAACTGTATGTCGTGTTGCAGACATGCTGTATAGTATGTCATGATAATAATATTATAAGGGGTTTCGATATTTTTGTAGGATAACATTTAAATATGTTTGAAATTCTGTTTCTAGAATGAGAAAACTTGGCATACTTGACATTGTTGAATACTGAAAGTACACAGTGACACTCTTCCAGTTGTGTGTTCTCCTATGGCAGTGTCTATCCCGGGGATGGGGGGAGAGGGTGCTCCAATATTTTCATATACACGTAGGTTCGGCACATTATTTTGAGTTCAAAATTTCAGAAAAATGAATATTTTTTGGGGTATGAATAATTTGTGGATATTTTTTTTTTGGGGGGGGGGGGTAATTACAAAATTGGACTATATATATATATATATATATATATATATATATATATATATATATATATATATATATATATATATATATATATATATATATATATATATATATATATATATATATATATATATATATATATATATATATATGGCATTTTAGGTGTGGGAGAAATAGTTCGCGAAGCTCCTTCAGAAGAATGAACAACGTCGGTCTCCTGCTCCTGAGCAAGACAAAAATAGATCACCCAGAATTCGTTGATTACCATCGATTCACTAGGGAGTTGTTTGTGTTTGGTTACTTACGTGCTGAGGTAAGAGAGAAAATCTTGTAAATCTTTATATGCGTTTCAAAACCACGCACAGAATCACCTGTGTATGTGCATTGTATAACTGATCAATGCAACGACAACTAGTTGTCACTCAAAAGTCACCTGACTATGTGCATTGTATTACTGACCAATGCAGCGACAACTTATCTATTTATAATAAACATAGTCCCACAAACAAAATCTCCCACATTTTATCCGAGGTGTACCCTACCATTAGCGGATGGATTTATCCCAGAGGGGAGAGTTGGGGGGGGGGGGGGGGGGGGGGTACTCCGATATTTTCATATATACGTAGGCTCGGGTCTTTTTTTGGGTTCAAAATTTTGAATTTCATTATTTCTGGGGGTTTTCAGAAAAATTAATAATTTTGGGGGTATGAAGATTTTGTGGATATTTTTGGGGGGTCATCACAAAATTGGACTACATTTAGGGGTCATTTCAATGCATTTTGGGTCTTTTCTTAAGGTCAAGATACAGAATGTGGGATATATTTGGGGGTTGGTAAAATTTCAAATATTTTTGGGGTGTTTGAAATTCCTGATTTTTTTGGACTGAATAGTCGATGCTGGGCCTTCGGACCCAGTATAAATGGACTGGTCACTTACGGTAATACAAAGTTATGTTTTCGAGCCTTTATTTTAGCGCTATTTCACAGTACTACAGCCAATAAAGTTGATTCTGAACATATCCCAGATTATAAGAAGTTACTCCCGGTATGCGAAGTTGAAATATTACAAGTTACAGTTAAAAAAATAAAGTATTCTCATCTATAAGGTTGATTTCTGACGATTTTCGGCTAAAAAGTGCCGAAAATAGCTAAAATGGTACCTTGGTTTCTTGTCGATGTTCATAAAGACGGATAAACTGTCAATAGATATAACGATACAGTCTTAAAGATAGTATATTGAACCATTGCTTTTTGAAGAAAAATCACAGATATGCAGAGAAATTACGGAGATATGATTATTTAATCTTCAACATAGGTCAGTTTTGAAAGCTCGGCCTCGACAACATATTTCCAATATATACATTTACCTGTATGTCAGTTTTCAGTCCGTGTATATTGGGTCCGAGGTATATTGGGTCCAAGCTGGGCCCGAGCCTTCGTATGAAGAAAAAATGAGAGTACCCCCTGGGCGATTCATACCTTTTTAACTCTTTGCATGCTCAGTACTAGGTAATTTTTCATGCGTTTTGTCGTCTGCATGTTTTTGAAATCATCTTTTTAGAAAAAAAACTTTCAGGGATTTTATCAGAGTGCCAAACAGTTTTGGATCCAGATCAGGCCCGACATATTGTTCAGGTATAGAGACTAGCTAGAAAATAGAAATTTCACTTATGGTTAGTTTACATGTAGATATGATACTTTCCAATAAGCGAATAAAAAAGGCGCTGATTTGGTCTGCCCCTTTGTTGTTCATAAACCCGGAAGATAGGTTTTCTCGTGTCGGGGTCAAATAGAATCCAACATGTGTGCTCCTTTGTTATACTCGCTGCGAAAAAGCGATCAAATGCTTCGCATATAGCCTCGCATTAAATCTCTTTTTCACAGCTCATTTATTTAATTTAAGGGCAATTTCGGGTATTGTCTACGCGCATCATTCCTGCGGCGAGAAACGGGGAAAGTTGTCTGGGTCCCGTCTTTCGACCATTTTCAAATTCGCATCAATACAGGTTTCAGACACGTTTACGTCTGGTGGATGTTTCCGCTTTTTCTGGACCAAAAAGTAACTAAAATGTGTCCGAAATATCTATTGACCCGTTATTATAAATGATCGTCTCAGTACCAAACACTGATAACAAGAAAAACTATAACATGTGTTACATGTTATAAACGGCGTTGTTGAATGGTTCTTATGAGTAATAATAGATGAAGGATAATAATGAACTTGTTTTTTTTTTCGCAATGAGATATACATTAAAGCGGCTTTGAAATGATTCATTAAATGCTTGACATTTCGCTAATAAACTATTCAATCAGACGGTGGTGGGGAAGAAAGCTTTTGTGAATACGTGTTATCTTCAGTCTTTTATGAAAACCAATACTTGTCCGCGGGGAAAGAAAAAGTTAGATTGCATTACGTCCCTTGATATACAGTATTTAAAAACGAAAAAGTCTAAGAAAAAGTCAACTTTTGTGATTTCCAAAATGATATCCCTTCAGATAGAAAGAAATCCAAACCCAGTCATGAATTTGCGGGTGATAGGAAAAATCTACTTACATGATCCGCGTTTCGATGACATCGAAACTCGAAGCAATATACTGTATATTGCTTGGAGATCAAAACAAACCTCAGGTCAAACCAATCGAATGACCTATTTTCCGCGTTTTGCCTTTAAGGTTATTTTCTTTGCTTATTAATATTTTCTGCTTGTATATGCCCGTTGTCCGTTCTGTTTGTTTGTTTGTTTGTTTAACATTTTCTTGCCCCTATGTTCTAATAAAATGGAAAGTTCGTTTCTGTTTTATCGTACTAGCACGAAACAATTTAAACACGCACACGGCTAATTATAGAATGAATGACGTCACAATGATTTACAGAATACTTGTTTAATATACTTATTTAAGAATTTCGTATCTATAGTAATGAATTTATCAATAAGTTCGCCCCAGAAAACCGTTGATAACACATAATTGGAAATATTTTCTTGGTAGAAATATTAATTACAATTCTAAGTTAATCTAAGCTAGACCATTTAGACCAGCTGGCGAGAGTGGAAACTAGGTACAGCCCGTGGATAGAACAGATGTTGAACATCCGACATTTACACTGAAAAGACACCCGATTTTCGACGTTTTAAATACTCTTTCAATAAGAGAAGTCTACATTTGTTTTAACTTTACCATTGGAAAAACGAAAAATTTAATCAAAACGTTATTCATTGAACAATAACTTTGATCACACCCCTCTTCGGAATAGTCCATTTCAAAACCAATTACAATTATAGGCTAAGTAACCACTGTTTCATAAATGAACTAATATTAGTTACTTATGCATTAATAAGTAACGCCGTAGAAAAATAGATCTGGCGAATTCATTATTATCAAGTGTATACCGTGTATGCGAATACGAATATGGCCGGTACTCAGATTGCGTGTCCAAAATATACGGTTAATTTGGGCGGCGCACGATCTGCCCTTCTAGCCTAGTGGTTAGCGCGTCGGACTCTTAAACCAGCGGACCAGGATCGATTCCTGGGAGGGCACCTATTAAAAATTGTTTTTTTTTTCTTCTTCTTTTTCAGCTTCATAATAATGAAGTACTTCCTACCAGTAATACAAGTTGATATAAATGACAAAAAGTACACTCCATAACGTTTTATATTGAATTATTCTCAAAATATGTGGGGGCAGGGGTAAATTTTGCTCTCCTGGGCGGAAATTAGTCTGGTGACCCCCATTTTTTATTTGTATTTCTAAAAGGTTATATAAAAATCTATGGAATAAAAACAAAAAATTGAGATTGTTAATGCCAGATTTTTAAAAGAACACTCCGTAACGTTTTATATTGATTATCCTCAAAATATGTGGGGGTAGGGGTGAATTTTGCTCTGCTAAACGAAAATTAGTCTGGTGACCCCATTTTTATTCGTTTTTCTAAATGGTTATATAAAAGTCTATGGAATAAAAAAACTTTGAGATTGTTAATCCCAGATTTTTAAAAGTACACTCCATAACGCCTTTTATTGAATTATCCTCAAAATATGTGGGGGTAGGGGTAAATTTTGCTCTCCTGAGCGAAAATTAGTCCGGTGACCCCCATTTTTTATTCTTTTTTCTAAAAGGTTTTTATAAAAGTCTATGGAATAAAAACAAAACTTTGAGATTGTTAATGCCAGATTTTTTTAAAAGTACACCCCATAGCGTTTTATATTGAATTATCCTCAAAATATGTGGGGGTAGGGGTAAATTTTGGTCTCCTGAAAGAAAATTAGTCTGGTGACCCCTAATTTTTATTCTTTTTTCTAAAAGGTTCTATAAAAGTCTATGAAATAAAAACAAAACTTTGAGATTGTTAATGCCAGATTTTTTAATATACAATTTAATCTAAAAATCGTATTCCTATTTTGGGGGAATTACCAAAATATATCATTCAGTATCTTGTCACGGCTTGGGAAAACAAATAATTTTTCACTTTTCCTATGAAGCTTGATGTCGTGAGTAATACATGTAATTAAAATTATAATAAAGAAGCTGGGTGGCGATTACAACTATTTTAACTTGGTTTTTTTTTTTCAGAAAATTGGTAAAATGCTGGTCACTTCAATGTCAGATTATGAAAAATCGAGCGCGGTGAAATATGCTTTTTATTTCATAAATCAACAGTCCATACATAAAACAAGCTGTATGCAAAAAATTAAAAAGATCTTAATGCGGGAAGTATTTCCCACAATTGCCCTTAATAAAACATATTCGATATGTTTGTTTGTCGTCTGCTGATTCTTTTACAAATCAGCTTTTCAAAAGAATATACAAGAAACTATCAGAGTGTCAAACGTTCTGTCACCGGTCCTGATATTGGCCCAAACTGTTTGCAAAGGTTATCAGCGGACGACAAAACTCTTTGCAATATGGGTATTTTTTCATGCTTATTTTTCGTCTCAAAATCAGCTTTTTTTTAAAAAAAAAATCTTTAGAGTGTCAAGCGGTTTGGAGCCTAATCAGGACCGACGGTTTGTCGGTCCTGACCTGGGTCCAAACTGCATGCAAAGGCTATCAGCAGACGATAAAAGTCGTTGCTATCAAGGAAGAGTTAGCATTTACTTACTGATGTACGAGGGGGGTTCAATATGTAATGAAAACGCATTCATAACTCCATACACAAACGCGTTAGGATTTTATGCCATATGCCAAACTAAAGACTAAAGCGTAGCCGTTAAAATGGTGCATGAAACATTATTTTATCTTGCCAAATTTAATAAATTACAGACTTTTCAAAAAGCACACATATATACACTGCCTATATTTTCCTCCGAATTGTAAAGACTCATTTTAACAAAGGTATATATTGAAAGGCATGCTGTATTTTCTAAAACAAACGTTATAATGCATGAATCACATATCCATAGTTTTCGGACTCATTTCCCCTTTTTCTGCTATAACGATACAAACTTTTGACTAGTACCGATTTCTCGTGCAAACGGTTTTATTACGTTCCCCCTCTAACGATGACGTCGTTTAAAGCAATGGGCGTAACACTAAAATGCGCACGGTTCTTGAAAATCGGATATGTGGCTTTGTACCATGAAAGGACAATTTTGATAATATCGGAGTTTCAGTACACAATAGGCAGCAGACCAGTTAAAATGAAAACAACACAAGGGGTATCTCATCTGAATGGTATACCATTTTCGTTTCCTATAATTTTATTGTCTGAAATTAGCCAGCCAGATTATGTACACGTAAATACGTGCAATATTGTCCAAATAATGCATCAGAATGCAGACATCTATGAAACGCGGTATTTGTCTCATCTATTTCAGTGTAAGCCAGAGATGGTATTTTTCAGTGATTTTCTTATTTCAAATGACGTACTTGGGGTTACTTTATGGGTGAGATTAAATATGGATTTCAAAATCGGCTGTATTACTTGCAAATGAACATCAAAGTGTCCGGAAAAAATGTTACAAATGATTTTCGTATAAATTTTCGCTATGTATTCGTTCACGCAAAAACGACTCTGTCAAAGGAATGCCAGAAAATGTATCATCAAGGAGGACTTTAACCAAAATGGCAGCCTCAGTATTTCATAGAATATTAAGCAATATCAAAACATTTTTCAGGTATAAATCACCAATATATGGATATTTACCTCACGAAGAAACATACTGAAAACATTGTTTTATTTCATATCACAGTGTACTTTAGTACCCTATCTTGAAAGTGGCCAGTGTAGAGCTGAACAACTGCAACTTTACATTTATTTAGCCAAGAAACATACATTTTAATGAAAGTAATTATAAAGTGTGTAAATATAAAACTTTGTGATATACTGGGCTGTTTTCAATACATATTGAACGCACCTCGATGCATGCATGTTCATGTTTTTGTTTTGTTTTGTGTTTTTTTCCACTCAGGTAGAAGACATTGGACAAGTTGGCTGTGTCCATAATACGTACTATCCAGAGGGACCTTACTATGAATGTAGGTTGTCTCACAGTATCATTTTTTTAAAGTCAAGTCAGTTTTTTTCTAGCGTAAAATTGTCAATATTTTCTTACCCATGTTTTGGGTGCTGAAAAGAACCGTCTCATTGAGTTTTGGTTGAGAAATAAGAAATTCCTTTTTTTGGTACGCACTCGTAACTTGAGCTTAGTATTTTAAACAGAAGAAACCAAAGTCAAAAAGAAAATATTCTGTATGGTGCTGAAATCTATGGTTATAAGAAATCTGAGATTATTGAGTCTTTATTTTCACAATTTTATAAGATAAGTATGTGCTTTAGAAAGAATTCTATATAGTTTGATCAATTTACTTTGGAAAAGGTTTATAGTTTGCAACAAGCAAGACAAAATATCTTTTAAATTGTATGATCTTGTGTATAAAATGCATAAAATCTCTTTTTGTGTTAACGTACACGTATCTTTTTACAGTGTGAGTGGTTATATATTTTACTTGCAAAATCATTAACCAAAATTTCGTAGTTGTTTAAACAATAAGACGCGTATCATGACTTTGCCGCCTTTCCTTTGATCTATGCTATTAGACCCTGTCAAGGGTGGAGCTTATAACTGACCTGAATAGCTGATGAATCAATTAAAAGGTGATTGTTTTATTGGTCATAAAACAAGAATTTTATTGTACAAATACTCATGAATATACACATATTTCCTCTTGTATGGGGAAACTCGTCTTCGACTCGTCCCGCCTACAAGTGTTCTGTTCTGTTCTATACACTCGTAAAATAGTACAATAAAGCTAACATATCGCTCAAACTGAGGCTTCCTAAGTAACACTGTGTATCATCACATAATGAGCTGGTATCCAGCATAAGATACAAGTTGGCATTACGTACAGCGAAGATTAAAATATGTCTGAAAATACGCACAATCAGATCAGAATCTTGGTTTTCCACCTGAAGAAACATTGGACCCTTGGCTACTCATAGAGCGCCTATCAAACACTCTGATCAGACTGCGCGGATGCGCAGGCTGATCTGAGTCTTCGATGTTCGCACCTGCAAACGTTTACCGCTTGCTGGACACCGGCTCAATTCATTCCCTGTATTTATTTCAGTTGAACTTCTTCTGAAACTTAATGGCATCAGGGATTACGCCTCACAGGGGCGGAATGAAGCACGGCAACTGGTCAGAACATTTTCTAAAGCCGAAGAGCTGATACTGATGGGCGATTTTAATGTCGGACCAGTAATCCCACCAAATATTACCAGTTATCAACCAGGTTAGATGATAGCCTTTTCGACTGAATGGAGTGTTTTCATATATTATGCAACTACAGTAAAACTCTGTCTTAAGCAGCCTCTCAAAATAAGAGAAAAATGTTCAAGACCGATTATCGCTTACTGCAGGTCAAAAGTATTGCCGAATGCTCCAAAGGGAGCATTCTGCAATACTGTCGAGCTGCATTAAGCTACCATTTTCCATTAAGATCTTTGTTTTGTCTTTCTTAGAGTGGCCGTTTAAGACGAAATAAGAGGTTGCACTTTGAATAAACAGTGTTTTATGTAAATAGAAGTTTGGATGTAAATAAAGGCATTGTAAAGCGAAATTATGTCTTCATTTGACATCTTTAAAAAAAACCTTAACTACTAAAGAAACCTGACACATACTGTGTTTCAATTTTTTGGTAGTAAATAAATACAGTGCACACATGCCTTTCCATTGCGTTAAGTTGAACAAAGGTAGACTAAGATGCACTGAGATTATTTGAAAAGCTGAACTAATTTCAGACGTCAGCTATCAAAAGGTCACGTAACCCCTAAAATCATTTTTAGCAAAGAAATCACGCAAAATTCACCACAAAACCGCTTTAGTGTGATTCTTTTGTTATTTAATTGTCGGCATTCAAATACATGTAAAGCATGCATCCATTGTTCAACTCAAAAGCATATTTTATCTTCTTAACGTCAATTTTACGTTATCAGCGTAATATGAGCTTTTAAAAAGGACTGTCACTTTTTCAACTTTTAACACTTTGTATAATGGAATGCATTTTGACAATGTTTCAGTCTTTTTGAACTCCGTAGCTGCCGCCTACGTCCATTTAGCGACGTCAAGCGTTACAATTACATGCTGATATGTGCATACTGCAAAGCTTGAAATTCATACACGATTAAAGTAAAGTGTAGCCAAAAGTAGACAGCACACACTAAACGGCGATAGATTGTTGATGGGACGTAAAGAATCAAATCAAACAAAACAAAACTAAACGGCGTCATACGTTGACAAAGAAAAAAAAAACGGTTTTTAGCCATAGTTTACGTTGTTTCTTAATTGGCGTAAAATTTTGTTTATTCCGCTTTTACCCTTTAACGTGACGTGAAACATAAGTTCTACATGTAATTCTTGAAAATGCATTCTCTTACTATGATTGTTTGACTCCAAGTCATTTCAGTTCCCAGAAATTGCTTAAACAAAAGAAAAAAACACACTGCCGTTTAGACAACGTCAAAAGCACAACTTAAAATCCCCATATCATACGTCACAGCAAGAAATTGCTTATTTTGTCTGTACTGGTATTGGCCTTGCATACGTGAAAATAGTTTCCAAAAAACTATCTAGACAAACACTAACGAGACAAAAGTGATAAAAACGGTATTTTTTGACGTCGTGACGTCATGTTCAATATTTGATAGATATATTTTTTCGAAGAATATGTTCTATTGTCTTGTTATTAAAATAAGCATATCGGCTTAGCTCTATAATTTGTTATTTACGAGTTTGAAGCAAGTGAAAAGTGTCAGGTTTCTTTAATAGTTCAGTATAATTTTCGACATACCAAGAAATGAGCTTTTTTCTCAGAACAAGCAACTTTGTAATTTGTTCTTGCTATGATTTTTCTAAATGCCAACACTTTTAAATGCCAACACTTTTAAATGCCAACAATTGTTGGCATTTTAAAATGTTTGCCCAGGACTATTTTCATGCTCATGTGAGTTTAGCATGAAAAAAAACCTTATTTCCCTGTGCCAGGCAATCCAAATTGCACACCCATAGATGCTATCTAGACTCATGAAATTTAGGATCAAACCTGAAAGTATATATGAGCCACAACAGGAGATTTCCAACAATGTGGTATGTACGACCAGCAAAGGCTCAGACCAGCCTGCGCATACGCGCAGACTGATCAGAGCCTTTGCTAGTCGCTTGAGTATTATATGATTGTTAAGCTACTAACTGAACACAATTTAAAGTTTCTAAGCTTAAGAAGATGATGCTTAGGCTCGTCTGAGTCTACACTTGTCAAAATGCCACATTGTTGGAAATAACATGTCATGGCTCATATACTTTTGAATTCCGCAGATACTTATGCACTACTCACGGACGCCTTCCAGACAGAAACGCTCGAAGAATGCACATTCTGCAAGTCACCAGAAAATGGCTATAACTCCCCAGAAACACCGGATGAGGTCATCGATCATATCTTCTACAAAGGATACTCTGTTCTTGTAATTATGCAATAAATAGAGGATCTTATATAAGTGCTCATGTTTTATTGAATTTATTAAACGAGTTGGGGAAAAGAGATAAAATGCGAGGCTTGCCGAGCATTTAATCTCTTTTTCGCAACGAGTTTAATAAATCCAATAATGCAAGAGCACGAATGTTAGATTCTATTTATCATATGACAAATACTTTGAAATCTGATTCTGGCGTAAAAACGTTATAATTTTGTCATTATGTACGCAACGCTGTTATGGACATTATAACGTTTCCAGTAAATCTATAAACCACTAGTGGTTTATGGATTTTATTGCATGGCGTTATTACAATCCCAGACGCGACGTCATATGATTATTATCCTTTAAAGCGCCAAGAAAAAAAGCATCTGAAAATGTCGTCTGCTGAAGTCGTCTGCTGCAAAAAATTGCCTTACATTACTGATGAAGTAAGTATAGAAGCAAACTAGGGAGCGCAGTGGCTCAGTGGTAGAGTGCTTGACTCGAGACCGAAGGGTAGCGGGTTCGAGCCTCATCGGCGTCACTGCGTTGTGGTCCTTGAGCAAGACACATTTATCCTAGCTTAGTACTGGATAAACCCAGGAAGAACCGTCCCGCATAACTGAAAGATTGTTGAGTGGACGTAAAGAATCAAATAAAACAAAAACAAAACAAAGCAAACAGCGCGGACCAAGAACAGACTGCTCCTATAGAAGCAGTCTTATAGGAGCAGTCTGATCTGGGTCCACACTGTTTGCCATAGAGGCTACTTAAACACTTCAGCAGATGAGAAAAGCAGACGACTTTTGTTGCGATTGGCGCTTTAAGGGTTATTAGTTTAGGGGCCAACTGAGATATAAGGGCTATTTTGCGACAGGAAGAAAAACTTGGTTACTATTTTCAGTTAGAGACATGTCTTGAGGCCTTAGAAACCCATGTTTTACTAAGTTTTTTGTGGTCAGGTTGCTGTAAATGGCCTGTAATCAACGTTACCCTACTAACATTGAAAATAGTTGTACACAAAATACAAAACTAATAGGATATTTTACAAAAGTATCATTGAAATTATTTTAACTTTAAATGTTTGATCTAGTCATAAACATTAATTGCAGACAGCTGAGAAATACATTTTCGCTCAACAGCGTGACGTACGATATATTTTATACGAAATTACAGATAATGATTTATAAATAGCATATAAGAATGAACTATGTTTCCCAACCACAGGAAGGAACACTTGGTTACTATTTTCAGTCAGGTTATGTCTTGGGGCCTTAGAAATCCATGTTTTTCTAAGTTGCTTTAATCAGTCGTCTGTAAATGGCCTGTAATCAATGTTACCCAAATTACATTGAAAATACCAATCAATAAAACAAGACTAATATGATATGTACCAATAGTATTAATGGAATTATTTGACTTTAACAGGTTTCAGCTTAAGATAGACATCAAACATCTGTGAGATGTACTTTTGCTCACCATAGCTACTTATGTTACATTTTTTTTACGAAATTGCAGATACTAACTTAAAATATTGCATATTAGAATAACCCATGTTTCACAACCTTAAATGTGTAATAAAGATTTCGATTTTAATGATGAATTATCATTTTTACATATTTGAAGCTATTCATAAATTGCAACTGGCGATAAAATGTAGCAATTGAATATTTCAAGATACTTATAAGCGTGTCACTTCTAGTGGCTTACTTTTTTCTTTTCAGCCATTTGCATTGCACTGGATTGGGCACTGTCTTCTCTTTGTCACAATGAAATTCAAATAGCAACTAAACAAACAAGTGTAACTACCATGAGTATTTAATTTCTGTAAATATTCAAATAAGGTAACGTAGGTAACACAATGGTGTTTTACATAAATGGATAAAGATACTAATATTTGTTGAGTGTAGACTCAAATTTTACCTTAGCCTGACTACACGCAAGGCTCAGGTAAAATTTAAGTCTACTCTCCACATATTTTAATGACTTCACTTATAGGCAAATCATTCCAAATAAACACTTATCTAAGAGTTTTGTAATTTTGTTTGGTTCTGTTACTTTGATATGGCAATTTGCATTTTTATCAATGGTTCATGGCAATATACCTAATACTTCATGATTCAAATATTGGACTGAAGGTACCGTACATCAATTGATAATCAAAAGTAAAATAGCAAAGCAATATTTCCTGCATCTGGTGGCAGGGCAGAGTGGATAGTGCCGGGTGTCTTCCAGAGCAGGAGTTTTCTGTTGAAATTACCCATAGAAGGACAAATCTTAAAACTAGTAAAGTTCTGGTTAAGCCTTCTTTTTACAATAGCAAATGGGTAATAGATTGGTCAAATTTGATGATTATCTGTTTTACAAGTTATATGTCTTTACACTAAATGCATATGTTAGGTAAGTCCATAGCATATGTAACAGCACTGTGTCATTATTTAAGCTTAATTATGTTTTCCTGCAAATTCTGGCACCCTTTTCACCAGAAGAAGGATTTTATCATGCTTGAAAAAAACCTAAAGTTGCTAAAAGGTGAGTATGACCAGGGAATATCACAATCGTAGACTGCAGACCGACCAATGGTACCGTGTGGAAGAGACACAGAACATGTTAGGTACCGACTACATTTTGTTATAATCTAAAATTACTTACTCAGTTTTTAAAGTTTGCAAACATTATCAACCAAAGTACTTATCAGAACAGATGTAGCATGGTTTATACCCAAATGTACTTGATGCTTTGTATATTTAGCATTAACGGGTTTTCTTGTATGCTTAATACATTTAATTTTTACTGTTGAGAATTATATTTTGAAAAAAAAATACCAACAATGTATCACCTGTCATAATTGAAATCTTCTATTCTTTTGTTGAGCATGATTTCATAATATTATAGTGTAATGCTTATTATCTTATTATAATATTACTATATAGCAATTTTGAAAGACAGTATTTGTTTGTTAACTAATGAAAGTTAAGGTTATGCCATACTCATAGACTGAAAAACATAGTATGTGGTAACACTAATAACAAAGCTATAAAGATATTTCATGGTAACATTAATCGCAAATCTTTTTTCAGTTATTGAATCTTTTGTAAAGTCCATTTTCAGGAGTTAAAGCTTTAATCATAAACATGACTCACCCAAATTCAGAAACATGGTTTGAACCTCTGAAGCTCACAGATTATATTGTCGAATGATTGTCTGTTGAAAAAATAGTGTCACAACTAACACGCAGCTATTGGCTTTCTAACATTGTTCACAAGTTAGTTATTGGCACAGTTGGATTTTATTAAGTTATTTGTAATTATGATACATGTTAACACATGGTCTATGAAATGAGAAGTATGAGACTTATGGTCAGTTTGTTGGTTTCAAAGATTTACTGAATTAGGCTTATTGTATGCAAAGCCATTCCTAACTGTGAGCAATACTGCAGACAACAGCTTGTAGACAGCTTTTTAGTAATAAACTGGCTCATTCTTGTACCCATTTGTTAATACTAACATTGTTTTATGGCTATCTTGTCTACAGTGAAAGGAAATCATTTCAGTTTATTTTTAGTACATGTATTTTACCAGTTACAGGTGCTAGCTAATCTCGTATATTGGTGGTTTATACATGCAATAAATAACTGTATGTGACCAGCATTATATGCAACGAATCACCGTTTAGCAAACTGAGTTTGAAAAACAGATTCAATATATGTTAGGATGGCGAGCCTCCCACCGAAGGGATTTTATACATATAGCAAGTCAGAAATATTAAACCAACTAATCATGTTTGTAAATTTGTATTAGATAAATCTTTCGTGATGTAATTTCTCCAAACATGAGACATGATCTCTAATTAACTGATAAAAGACTCGGTCTACACTCAACCTATCAGTTGCTCCAATGTGGTGAGTGACAGCTGCGTGCGTAGCATATATACATCGTTGAATAACCTTGTTAAGAGCCTTTGTCACCAAAAGACCAACCAAGACACACTTACCTAATAGAATATTTTCCTGTAATATAAATAAACTAATTTGACCTAGACATAAACATCAATTGCAGTCATCTGTGCGATATGTTTTTACTACTGGTTAGCGATACGTATGTTATGTTTTATACAAAATTGCATATAATGACTTTTTAATTGCCTGTTAGAATAAAACATATTCCCCAACCTTAATTTTATAATGTAGGTCACTATTCTAATGGTAAATATTCGATTTTGACATATTAGAAGCTGATTATTACTTGTAACTATAGTGAAATAAATATTTAAATACGCTTATCAGCATGTAACGTGTACTGGTTTACAAATTTTCTATCCTGATTTAAACGGTAACGTAATTCACATGCCTATTACGAGTTTGACAACAGTAAAAGCAATAAATCATTCAGTCCAATATTTGATTCATGAATTAGATATTATGTTTATTGTTTTGAAACATTGGTTAAAACACTGTAAACTGCAATATCAAAGTAACGGAATCAATCAAAATTACAAAACTCTCTTATTTTAGTGATTATTTAGAATAATTTGTCTATAATTGAAGTTATCTAAAAAGAAAAGAGTATAGAGTTGACTCAAATATAACCTTAAGGTCGGGCTATGTCGTCAGGCTAAGGAAAAATTTGAGTCTACTTTCCACACTTCAGAATTTTTATCTATTTATGCAAGGGATAATGTTGTTACCTACGTTCCTTATATATTAACAGCAACAAACTATCCATCTTCCTTGACTCTGTGTACATAAATATCATTTGATTTCACTGTGACAGAGATGAAAAAAAGACATTGTACATTTTAATGTAATGTAAATCAGGCCGGATAGAAAATATGTACGCCAGTCGAAGTAAGGTACTAATAAGCATATTTAAACATTTATTTTACTACCTTAACTGCGCGTTACAAGTTATAAATAGCTTCAATATGTGATAATAGAAGTTCAACATTAGAATATAGATCTTTATCTCATATTTAAGGTCCGGGAACATGTTTTATTTGAATATGCAATCTATAAAGTCATTATATGCAATTTCGTAAAAAATGTAACATAAGTAACTCTGGCGAGCAAAAATACACCCAACAGATGTCTCCAATTTGTGTTCTTGTCTAGCTTAAATATGTAAAGCTCAAATAATTTCATTAATATTATTGGAAAATATCCCATTAGTCTTCTTTTTTGTGTTGCTATTTTCAAAGTAAGTAGGGTAACATTGATTACAGGCCATTTAAAGACGACTGACCAAAGAAAACTTAGTTAATCATGGGTTTCTAAGGCTAAACGACATGTCCCTGACTGAATATAGTAGCCATGTGTTTCTTCATGTGATTTGGGAACATCGTTCATTCTTATATGCTATCTATAAAGTAAGTAAGGGTGCAAATATCAGGAATCGATACAATCAAGTACCACACCTGACCCAGGATACCAATGGGAAAGTGACAAACTCACAGTAGACACAACAAACGAGAGCCAAGAGGTCAGCCCTTTCCCAGCAGGTGACCACAAAGCACATATAATCAGACGCGCACAAAGACATAGCAAACACAAGACAGAACAAAAACATAAAAGATCCACAAAAGAAGTACCGCCTTGGAACGGTCAGTAAAATATTTTACTGAAGGGCTTAAACCGGTTTAACGGCACCAACCTCACCCTTAATTCAGATGTGGATCAAGACACATAGATATTTGGTTTGCATGAAAGACCCCTAACTTATCAATGCATCATCTCCTAAAACATATAAATCAAGATATAACAAGGAGATAAAGCAAGGAGAAGGACTCAGCAGTAAATTAAACTGAATACCGGAGCAAAAGAAATCCAACAGGTAAACCCTGGTGGGCCCGACAAACAGCCAAAGCATCAGGCCCCTACCATCTCATCAATAGATAAATCTTTAAGTCGGAACCATCATAGAGTCTGAAGTCCGACCCACCGGCGTGCAATTAAAAAGGAAAGCAAAGTTGCCAACCATGATTGGGTTGACTAACATGCATGCAGTCTGTTGCAATTCATTAATTTTATAGCAAATCTTTTTATAAAGGGAAATTATTTTAATGAACTGCGCTGAAAAATTATTAGAGCCAACAATCTTCTTCAATTTATACACCAAGTCACCATAGAAATCAGGTTCTGAAAGTCCTTGGCGGAAGAGAGATTTAAGTCCAACTTGGATTTTAGAAATCAAATCATAGTATCGTCTATAAAATTTTGAAAATATTTAGCGAAGTTTATGATACCAATAGCCTTGTTTAAGTTTCTGAGTTAACAATTTATTGCGAGTGTTGAAGTCAGCAACATAGCTAGATGCTCTAGCAAAACGAATGAGTTGAGAGATATAGACTCCATAGGATGTAGAACGAGGAACATCACCATCTAAAAATGGGAAATTGACAATTTCAAAATCAAAGTCGTCACGTTTATCATAAATTTTGGTAGAAACAATATCATTGGAAATTGACAAATGCAAGTCTAAAAATGCGGCTTTGGTATCAGAGGCATTGGCTTTATTCAGTTGGAGCTCTGAATGGTATATCTGACTAACCATATTGTCAAAATAAACATTATTTATATTTAAGAAATCGTCCAAATATCTAGAAGTAGTGTTAAACGCATCAATAACATCAGTCTGCTTATCATCAGAAAGAGACATCATAAAGTCCCTCTCATAACAAAACAGGAATAAATCTGCAACCAGGGGAGCACAATTAGTGCCCATAGGAAACCCAACTATTGTCTATAGAGCTTGGTGCCAAATCGAATAAAAATGTTGTCCAACAAAAAGGTCAGCGCATCACATACATTTTGACACGACCATGCATGATATTTTTTAGGTTTTTCTGAAGTAAAAAATGCATTTCTGTCATTACATGCAAGGTAAGGAGAGCCTTCTCTCTGGAAGGTTCTTTCAATAAGATCAATAAGTTTATCTTAAATAAATTATAAGGTAAAGTAGTGTAAAGAGTAGAAAAATCATAAGTAGACAAACTGGTCGTATTGAAATCTCTAGCTTTAAGTTTATCTAAAATTTCACCTGAATTTTAATAGACCAAAATAGGTTTTTTCGGGATCTCTCATATACCTTTTCACAATATTTGATAACATGTTTTTAACAGCTGTAAGGCACGAGGTTAACAATTTAGAAAGTTCTGGTGTCGTATAAGGAGCTTAGGTAACCAGTACAACGTAGGAACTTTGTTTTGATTTTCTTTAGCTTTGACACCAAAATGTAGGGCTGTATGACAACCATGCCCATCAACAATCACCCCTTCACTTAAAGAAGGCTGCAGTTTATAGGCATTAGTGTCAACAAGCTCACGCTTAAGAGGATTAATATAATACAATCGTCAAACAACTACAACATTGTTAGCAGCTTTATCTGCTGGAACCAAAACATAGTTCATATGAAAATCCTGGATACCTCGTTTAAGATGATGAAAAGAAGATTTAGGTTTAGGAGGCAAAATATGAGTATTATGAGAGTAAAATGAAATACGAGTATCAATAATTTTAAAAATGTTAATCTTCCATTCCTTCAAGGCATCAGGTTCAACATTTTCCCGTTTGCGCCAACGATTACTAAAGTCATTTAAAGAATCAGGGATCTCTCTACGACATTTAGAGAAATCAATATTAGAGGGAAATCTATATTTAGGACCTTTAGAAATGATATTGCGAACTCTAGCGTCAGGAATGACATTTAGATTACCTGTAATAACATGCCCTTCAGAGGGATATAAATAATTTGATTTTTTACAATCTCAGGAGGCAGGAGTATTGGAATCTATATCTAAATCATTTACAATTTTATTAAAGTTATATATCGTAGACCTAATTGGTTTGTTATATATATATAACAAATGATAGGAGTTTCAGAATTATTAAAGTAATTTGGAATAGATGAAATCACTGAATTATCCTTGAAGATACTATGTAAATCAATAAACTCAATACCTTTGTTAATGAATGGAATTTTGATAAAATGTCGTTTATGGTTGACCTCAGAATCGATATAAGGACTAAGGAAATGTTGAACATAACACCTTGTAAGGAGTGCTGCTTTATATAATTTGTTTGCTCTATCGTAAAGTTTATTAGCCTCTAACTCTAAATTGCGTAATCCTGAGATAGGCAAGGAACTTAAAAATGAAAATAAGCCATGCCGACCATGATTAGTTAAAGCGAAAGAAAGATCCTTTAGAGAAGTATTTAAGAGAAGCTGACTGTAACCATCAAGCATTCCATGGAAACTCAAAATTTTTGATTTTGCTTATTTTTCTACCAGATGTAGCCCTGGACAAATGATGAAGATTCATAAAAAAATTATTCAAATATGTTCAGTAGTTTTCGAGATATCCAAGTAAATACTGTTGCCATGGCAACAGTACTTTGGAAAAGAAAAATAGCCAATTTTGTCTGTTTTCATCTAAGAATCCTGACTTACTCTTTGATAATGTAACACAATGAGCTTGTGTTATGAAAACACATTTATATTATTAATCATAACAATATCTATTTTACCCATAAATATGTTTGATTACGTTACTATGGCAACAGACATTAGGTACCCATCAAGCACATTTCAATTTTTAAGAAATTGCGCAATTTTGACCTCTTATAATTTACAAGGGCAACCACATTGAAAGAAAATTGTATTATAACTTAAAAGACCAACTTGAGTACAAGCAGTATCAATAATAGTTAGGTGTAATCCTCTTCAAATAGAAGAGCAGTAGCCCCGCAACTTTACCTATGTTGACAATTTGAATTTTTAAGGAAACACTAGCATTTCAACATCTAGAATGATTTTTTGTGCTAATTTGAGACTTTTTACCATTTAAATGGCAATAATTTTTTGTTATTCTATAGCTTCTTAGAATGGTTATTTGGCTGACTTAGGGTCTGTTACAAAGTAAATGATAGAAATTATGGGGGTTTATTACCCCACCCACCAATGTTAATACAGATGCATTATACATTGTATTTTGCACAGCAAAACTCCATCAATCTGCATTTGAACTTAATGGAACATATAAATATATTTTGAAATATTAAAATTTGTGAGCTGCTATCAATAGTGTTGGATAAAACAATAAAACTGGTTGCTATGGCAACAAGAAAAGGTCATAGACAACAATGTAAATTTTTGAATGGAGCGCAGTGGCTCAGTAGTAGAGTGATTGACTCGAGACCGAGGGGCCGTGGGTTCGAGCCTCACCGGCGTCACTGCGTTGTGGTCCTTGAGCAAGACACATTTATCCTAGCTTAGTACTGGTTAAAACCAGAAAAACCTGTCCCTGTTTAACTGAAAGATTGTTGATGGGACGTAAAGAATCAAATCAAACAAACAATTTTTTGAGTACAACTTGGTCTACTCTAGTTTGTATCAAGACTTTGTTGATTTATGTTTATGACTTGTAACCATTTTGAGTTCAGTCTAGAGGCAAAGGTCTGATGAATCACACACCTGGTTGCTATGGCAACGCATTTTACAAGTTATGAATAGGAAATGTGTGTTACCCATCAAGAATATAGCACATTTACCTATATAAGTGCTCAGAGAAACGTGTAAGACATAAAAAATGGTGTTCAAAAATGAATATGGTTTAATAAACAGTATGGCCTTTTTTGTAAACAAACCATATAACAAGTTGATTTATTGACTGCTATCCAAGTGTTGTAATTTTGGGATATGGTACCTTGTCCTATAGAGTGATGAGTCCGACCTCAAAATAGAATTTTCTCAATTTCGATGTCGTACCGATACACATACAGTTCGATCACGCTAAGCTGTCAACCAGATTTGGTTCGCATAAACAGCTGCTAGTTTCAAGGTGGTTATCTGGACCTTTTCAGAGAAACCAAGTGTTCTTAATTATGAACTGGAGGGATGAGGCGTACCCAAAGTGTAAAAAATGTGTCTTGTCATCCGGGACACTAATATTTTATTGGCCTTGACGCAAGAAACCCGGACTTTGTAAGAGGAAAACAACAAAGGCGTAGACCAGCATGGTCATCTACGCAGTCTGATCAGGGCCTTTGTTGTTTGCTCTATGGAAAGTATGTTAAGCTGAAAATGCAAAAAATGGATATTCTAGCTAGTCTCTGCGGCTCAGCTGACTGATTTGATTTTTTTTAAACCTGGGCAAAAACCAGAATACCACTTAAGCCGATGCTAGGGGGTGTGGGCATTGTTGCACTTTAAATTAATTCTCATGAACAGACTGAATAAAACCGAGTCTGCTGTAGGTTCTCTCTATTTCTGAGGGATCCGTTTTTCCAGATTATTTGGAGAGATGTGTATTGTGGATAAGCTTAAGTTCATGCACATGAACATAACGTTTTCTCTCAGCTCAGGCTTGGACCTTCGGGATCCAAAAGTAAGAATTCAAGATTCAAACTTTCTTCAGGTTGGTGCCACGGGTTCTCGTTAGGACCCCGCCCAATGTTGGCAGAGCTCTACTGTTTTGGACTTGTCCGTCTGTACGTCCATCCTCTTTCGTGGGCACTATATTAACTTAGTCATTTTACTTAGGATTGCTTCCAAATTTCATATTATAGATTGCTCTCAAACTCTCATCCATATTTGTATATGGGTGGCAAACAAAATGTTGTGTACGTTCTTGCTGTCGTGTGAGAGTCTTTTACTGTGTACCTTTGGTTGGTCTGTGATTGCAACATTTCCTGGTGATACTCACTTGTTTTTAGGGAACCAGCTGCAGAGTAAAATACCCAGTTCTTTATATTTCAATCAGTCTTGGTTGACAATTGGACATTTTCTATACTTACCAGGTCAAAAAGTGGAAACACATGTGAAAAAATGTTTCTTTAGTTGAGTTTCATTCAACTTAACAATGGTCGAAAATAGTAAATGCATAAGAGTGTCCCTCTGAATGTGTTTTATTTGTAACTCAATGCAAAAAACAAAACCTGTGTTAATGGTTTTGTCCCCAGTTGATTTCATTTCTGTCTATTCAACTTCAGAAATTTTGCTATACTTCCACAAAACGCTTTGAAGCGCGACTGTAACGGTAAATGCATTGAGTGAATCGAAGGTCATTACTTAGAGGTCGTGGTACTACTGTACATGAAGAGCATTATTAGCTAAGGACGTTTCAGCATGGAGACTGGAAAATTGTTGTTGAGTAAATTTACCCTTGATATAGTAATACAAATATGTACAAATGGGACTTTGAATGGATGTGTTTATTTTTTATCCAAAATATAGAGTGGAAGAAACAATATTAAAGCAAGGTGTAGACCTCAATCACATATTTAATTAAAAATAATCTTAACACTACTGATATGCAGGTGACAAGTCTATTGAACTTATTAACAATATTTAATCAATGTAAACATTTAAGACAGTTTAAATACATTCCTTATCTAGTGCTCTGGTCACCCTTTTGTTTAACAGAGCAGAACTATTTGAGCCGCGACATGAGATTTCCAACAAGGTGGTATTTGCGACCAGCAAAGCCTCAGATCAGCCTGCGCATATGCGCAGTCTGATCAGAGCCTTTGCTAGCCGCTTGAATATTCTATGAGTGTTAAGCTTCTGACTAGACATAATTTGGAGTTTCTAAGCTTAAGAGGAGGCTGCACAGGCTCGTATGAGTCTACACTTGTCAAAGTTCCACATTGTTGGAAATCTCATGTCGCGGCTCATTTGTGCATTATGAGGAATATTTCTGTGAATTTACTTTGAATCTGGACCAGTGTTTCAGAAGAAAACATTGTTTAACCAAACCATTTGTGCAATATTGGTAGAGGGCAGCATGAGGAACATTTCTGTGATTTTTTTTTAATTTGGACCAGTGGTTCTGATGTCATTTTAAGATATTTCTTATCTAGAGCTCTGGTTGCCCTTTTCATTCAGAAAAGAGAAACCATAAATTTGTTCAATTTTGGAAGAGAGCATCTTTGTAATTATTTTTGATTTGGACCAGTGGTTTAGGAGGAGATCTCGTTTAAAGGTACATGTTATATGACCCTGGTGGCCTTGAAATTTAGGTAAAGATCACCAAAATCAAATGGCCCAAATAAGTATCTGTGCCAAATTGAACATTAAATTACAAGTTAGGCAAATTTTGTGATTGGCTCAGAAGAGAGAATGCAGACAAGGCTTTTATAGTGTTATACTACCCTCATGATCTTGATAATAAGGTCAAGGTCACCAAAATTGATCAATTTATTAAGGTTCTCTCAATGATTTATCCATGCCAGTTTGGTCAAAATCTGGCCATTGGTTCAGGCAAGGCCTTTTCATAGTTTTTTTGATGTTTTGCATCCCACAGCTGGCCAGTCAACATTATTCAGTCATGTTAAGATGATTCTCTATCATTCTGGATTGAACCGATAAAGAGTTAGATGACCCTGGTGACCTTGAAAATTAGGTAAAGGTCACCAAAATCAAATAAGTATCTGTGCCAAATTGAATGGTAAATTACAAGTTAGGCACATGCAAACATCTATGCCAATGCCAACAGAATCCACACCCAAAAGAATAAAAGAATAAGTATCCCCTTCATCTAGAGGAAGAGCAGGAAAATCTACAAAATTTGTGAATCAATTAACCCTAGTGCATTAATAATGGATTCTGCCTTCTCATTCAACACAATCACCTTGGTCATGGTCAGATATATATCGCGCTGGGGGGGGGGGGGGGTCAAAGGTTATAATTGCCAAATAAAAAAAGACATTGGGGGCATTTTAGCATAAGACACATTTGAGGTTAGGTATATGCTCCAGACAAGGTCAAGGTCACAGAGACCCACGGATTGTACCTGTCACTCGGTCATCCAAAGATGCACCCAAACACCAAACATGGGATTCCTACCTCAAATAATATAAGAGATATGCTTAGGACACGATTATTCTAAAACTAGGTCAGAGGTCAAGGTCACAGTTACCCAAAATGGGTACATGTCGCTCCGCCATCCCAAGGTGCGTCGAAACACCTAATTTGGGATTCTTACCTCAAATAATATAAGACAGGGGTGTGGAAATAGTAAAATGTCCTACTTGTCCAGGGACAAGTAAATGGCCATAATGTACTTGTCCAAGGAAAATTTTACTTGTCAGATAGTACAGATAAGCCTATACCTTTCTGTGCTTAAACAATTTACACTTTCGAAAACAGTATGAAACCATGCAAATATCAACTCTCTTGTAAACAGTGTAGATCCAGATCAGCTGGTTTCTTCAGAAGCCAGCTGATCAGGATCCACACTGTTTTCAATGCAACATGTGAACTCATAATAATTAATCAAAATATGAAATACAAAATTTTATTAACTTTATAACAAATTTTGCACTTGTCCAAGGACAAGTAAATTGAAATTTTCAACTTGTCCTGAATGAAATGAGACCAGGTCGGACAAGTCGGGCATGGTATTTCCACAGCCCTGTTTAAGAGATATGCTTCGGACACTATTATTCTAAAGGTCAAGGTCACAGTGACCCGTAAATAGTACACAACACTCCGTGATCCCAAGATGCATCCGCACACCTAATTTTGGATTCCTACCTCAAATAATATAAGAGAGTCTGAGATGTGCTCTGGACATGATTATTCTAGAAGCTAGATCAGAGGTCAAGGTCACAGAGACCTGAATATAGTATGCAACACTCTGCCATCCAAAAATGCGTTCACCCACCAAATTTGGACTTTCTACTTCAAAGAATATAGGAGATATGAAACAGACTCAATGTGGATACTAGAAAATAGTTCAGGTCAAGGTCACAGTGACCCAAGGATGGTACGTGACACTCCGTCATCACAAGATGCATCCACACACCAAATTTGGGATTCCTACCTCAAATAATATAAAAGATATACTCAGGACACGATTATTCTAAAAACTAGGTCAGGTCAAGGTCACAGTGACCCAAAAATGGTACACCACACTCTGCCATCTCAAGGGGCATCCACAAACCAAATTTGGGATTCCTACCTCAAAGAATATATTATGAGATATGCACCAGACACGAAGCGGGACGGACGGACAGTGTGATTATGCCTTCAAAAATTCCTTTGGGGGCATAAAAATGTACTTCTTTCTCTGCAGATCAATTTAGTGTTAACAAATAGTAAAGACCATGATGAAATGTTGCTGTATGTGGCATTTCATCTAGGTCTTCGCTGTTTGCCAAACTACATACATGGTATTAGGAGACGCAGGAAAGGCTATTTTGAAAATCAATTAACCCTTTCTGCACAAATGGTTTCTTCCGATTCAATACAATAAATTTTTGGATGGTCCTTTATGCTGCATTATGCTGCATTTTATCTGTGCTGTCTCTGTTTATCAAAGTACGCATTAATGAGCTATTGATTCTGATTTGTGGAATGTGTTGTATAATACAGCTTATTTAAAGACTTTACAGTTTACACAGTTAAACATTAATTGTTTTTCAGTGCTTGGTCATATAAACAAAAATGTTGGGCTTAAAATTGTGGATTTTCTTAGCTATCAATTTTAACATTTGTTTTGGGTGCTCAAAAGGACCTTCTCATGAGGATTCTTTTGAGTACCTAAACCATATATTTTGGTTGAGATATGAAAAGTAATTTTGATTAGCATGTTTTTTCATCATAAGGCCGGCCTACTGTTGTCTTTGTCCCCATAAACACAAAGTGTACAGTAAATTGGTATCAAGCTGCTTAGTTTATAGATGTCCCATAGTCAATTCTGTTCTGCATCAACACCAGTGTTAGTAATTTGGCTGTTTTAGTTCATCTATGGTCACTTTCCTAGAGGTATTTTGTTACTTGATCAGGGAATGAACCATCAAATCCACATGTACTGCCGTCTCTTTAATAAGATCTGTGAACATGGTAAAAATCTGGAAAAAAAATGGGAGCCATTAATAATATGCCTAACTAGACAAAGACTAGGTTTTAAAAATGACTAGGCAGCAATCAATGGGCTTTAGATCAGATTAGGCAGATGCACATTAAATCTCTTTTTTACACTGTGTGTAACACTTTTCAATTGATAAAAGAGCAATTGCGTCATGACAAAATAAATTTTCCAGAGCTTAATTACCCTGGCTCAGCATTTGTTGTAGCCAGCAATTTAAGCAAATGGAAAAAGTTGGAGCCAAATGAAATAAACTTTAGCCAAGGTTTTAGCCAGAAAGTAGTATCAACAAGTTGTTTTGTATTAAACTCTTTGCCCGCCAGGGGCAACTTTTGTTGTCTGCTGATAACCTTTGCAAACAGTTTGGACCCAGATCAGGCCCGATAAAATGTCGAATCTGATCTGGATCCAAACTGTTTGACACCCTGATGGTATTGAAAAATTCAGTATTCAAAGAGTAAAATATGGCACAACAATAAACTGTGAAGGTATAATGAAAGCAATATTGGAAAATCCAAATGCTGATCCTAATACACTTTTTCGCAAATATGTATTTTTCTAGAATGTACTTTTAGCCAATGACTTATATTTGTAGCCACTCTACATTTTAGTAGCAAATGGCTACAATGGCTAATGGCAGGGTAAGCCCTGACTTCCATACTTTTGATTTGAAAATATTGTTAAGATATCTAAAACATTCCCATGATCCAAATTAGTGTGAAAAAATTTATGTGTTTCTGATTACATGAAATTTTAAAATAGGGATGGTAGCTTTGGTAGGTAGGAAAAGAGCACTTGCTTCATGACAAAATAAAACTTCCATACTTTTTGATTTGAAAATATTTTTAAGAAATCTAAAACATTCCGATGGTCTAGATTAGTGTAAAAATATTTGTGTTTCTGGTTACATGAAATTTAAAATAGGGATGGTAGGTAGGAAAGTATTTTTAGACTATCCTTAAAAAATTGTTAGCTGGCTGTCACACGACGAGTGAGACTCACTCAAAATGCCACCAACCCATAAACATTTATGGCCGTTTTGTAGATTTTTTTTTAAAATCTATTTTTTTGACATTTTTTCTTTATTTTTAATGTTTTTTTTAACAAATCAGAGAAAATAAAATACAGGCTTTCAAGTGCCCATCAACAGAAAAGTAGGGAAAAAGTAGGGATAAAAATTTGGAAAAAGTAGTGAAAAAGTAGTGAAAAAGTAGGGATTATTGGTGTAAAAAAGTAGGGATAGTAGGGCTTTTCCAAATATAAAATTCATTACTTCAAGCTGCTTGAAATAAGCAATATCAGATTAAATCAGCTGGATGATACCTGTGACAATAGTACTAGCCAAACAGAGACACTTTTAGGTTAAACATTAAAAATTGAGGTGTTAAGTGGCGCGTTCCCTGAATGGACGTAGAAGTTAATTTATAAAACCTGAGCGAGCGAAGCGAGCGAGGAAAAATTTCTAGATTTTTACGCGTATATGACATTTTAGAGTGAAAAAGTAGGGAAAGTAGGGCATTTTCATGAAAAAGTAGGGAAAAGTAGGAGCAGATGAAAAAAGTAGGGAAAAGTAGGGCCCACTTGAAAGCCTGAAAATACCTACCTACCTACAGTACCCACTTGAAAAATTATCAGTAGGGTGGCAGCAACCAATTTTTTTAAGGTTCGCCTTATTTAAAGTTTTACATGGGGAAGATAAAGAGACAATATGACCCAATTGGGATATCCCCTAAAAATGTTGAAAAAATAAAGTTGGGGGCAAAAACTAGGCACAGTCGGGTAACCTGAAACACGCCTGTTTTTATTTTAGCCCTTAACATTTTTTTTTCACATAAAATTAAGCCTTTTATCCATCAATTTCAGTATTAATAATTTGTTGTGGGTACTCAAAAGAACTGTCTCATTGAGACAACAATCACAATAATTTTAATTGTTGGACAAGACAGAGAGATCACATATTGGACATATTTCCTAACCAGTAAGTAAGAACAGAAGGAATTTTATGAAGAAAAGTAGGGAAAAAGTAGGAAGAGGTCAAAAAAGTAGGAAAAGTAGGACTACTTGTAAGCCTGTCTTGTACTTTCTACAGGTAAACTAAAAGGAATTATAATTAATCAGCTGTCAAAATCTATATTAACATTTTTACTTACTTTAATTTAACATTAGGCATCAGCTGTCATATGGTCCTCTACACTCACATCCTGGACATCTACTGAGACACACGGGTCTTTGCAGCAGTAGTTATGACATTGGGCAAGAAACGCTGATGCCTGTTAATAAAAAGCAATCAAAATTAAACAACAGTGCCTTGGTAACCCTGATGTGCTAAACTGAGTAGCATTGAACAAAGAACTACATGTAGATGGAATTTTCAGAGGAAAACATTTGGTTCCCCCACCCCCACCCTTTTCATAGTTATATGACCCTGTTGACCTTCAAAATTAGATCAAGGTCTCCAAAATCTAATTAATTTTTAACTACTCAAAGTGATGTACCTGTGCCCGTTTGGTCAAATTCTAGACAATAAAGAATAAAATAGAATGCCGAAAAGGCTTTTTTACAATACTAATATAAACAATTTGGACAGATAAAAATGTCTAAGTTCAACACCCCAAAAAAATATACATGAGATGAGCACAAAATAATATGTGTACAAAAACTGTATATGTGTGAACACTCATTAAACTAAGTTTAAATAAAGAGGAATGTATACTTTTGGACAAAGATCCAGATAAGGAAATTTTTCAAGTGTAAAATTGTAAATATTTTCTTACCCATCCATTTAAACAATGTGTTTTAGGAGCTCAAAAAGAACCGTCTCATTGAGACGGTTCTTTTGACAACCCACAACATATGTTTTGGTTGATAAATAGGAAAAAATATATTCAATTTTGCACTCTTATCTGGAGAGCTGTTTTGGAGTTATAGATTACACAAACTAGGTGCACATACTGATGGAGTCAACACACTACAGTCTACAAGACCTGCAATCTGCAAAAGTGATTAGCAGGTAACAATGGGAGCAACAATAAACAGTGGATGCAGTATAACTGAAACATCGCCTTAGAGCAGTTTTGTATGTTTTTGACCATTTCTAAGCAAGGTTTCATTTAAAAAAAATAAGTGCTTTATCAAAATGTCTAGCATTCAATGGATCAAGGTTGCAAACATTGTGAACCCTGGTCAGTTTACTCCATTAGCAGTCTGATCAGGGCCCACAATTTTCAGGCCCTGGATAAAATAAGAGTTGAATTGAAATGGCAGAGAATCTCCATAACCTATAAGAACTTAGCCCACCCCTCACCTAAATCAAGTAGGGAAGGGATATACTGTCTGACATTGTCTATTGATTTTTGTAAAATTTTGACATAGGTTCCACTAGCAAAAGCCCTTTCAGATTTTTTTTATTTGAGGGCCTGTAAAAAGTGTTGGGTAAGACAGAAAAGCAAGCAAGTTTGAATAGATTTCTCTTATCCTAAAGAAATCTTTCTTGCACTGTCATATGGATAGATTTTGTTAACTAAAAATAATACCTGCTTCAGCACCATGCTTATGGGGCCTGCTACATTATATACCACTATCATCTTTTCATGCAGGCCAGGGCCAGTCCTGAGCAGATGACATGGCTATTTCGAGTTGCGCATTGCAATGTCTGCTTTCTCCGTTTAAAGGGCATTGGGATGCAAATATAAAGACCCCCATATCAGTCATCAGACTCATCACCTGTCCTGATCACCACCCTTTCAGACAGAATAAAGGAAGTCTTACCTTGATGCTGGAGCCTGGAGAGTAACAATATTTGCATTATTCTGAGAAACATTATAAACATCACCAGTGCCTGGTGATGGTCATAGTCTTTTAGTCTATTAGACTCTATCTATCTTGTGATATATATGGGCCAGTGCATGAGATTTCTAACAATGTGGCATGTGCGACCAGCAAAGCCTCAGATCAGCATGCGCATACGCGCAGTCTAATCAGAGCCTTTGCTAGTCCCTTGAGTATTCTATGATTGTTAAGCTACTGACTGAACACCATTTGGAGTTTTTAAGCTTAAATGAGGCTGCAGAGGCTCGTCCCAGTCTACACATGTCAAAATGGCCACATTGTTGGAAATCTCATGCCATGGCTCATATCTTAATTGCATTTACCGAACCTGTGTATCATCCGAAAAACAACACGGAATCATGCTCGTTTGCTTCACGTATTTACTGTTTTTTTAAAAAATAACAGTAAGATCATCCACTGTGCGCTATTCCTTTTGCCGGACATGTGTTAACTTGTTAAAACTTACAAACAGAAATTATCAGCAGTTTTTACCATTGTATTTACCGTTAAAATGTAGTTGTCGTCCGCTTGTCGATATTAGGGCCTTTCGATTACTCCCAAAGAAGAGCTACCAAGGTGCTTAATTATTCTCCGTACTAGTTTTCTCCCTTTGTATGAAAACGCCGATTTTTCCTTTTTTTCAAGTTCAAATAAATAAACCACATCAAAAGGATTACACCTAAACTATACGCATTTTGTAACTTCAAAATGTGGTCAACCATGGATAGATTCCATTTTCTCTGGAAGTGGTTGCCCTTGCGAAATATAAAGAAAAATGCGAGGCCAATATGTCGCCGAAAATGAGGGTCATTTTTGGCCAATAAATGCTTATAATTTTCTGATACCTCCGTATTAAGTCCGTATGACGCATTTAACAGCACCAAAATACATTTCCCAAAAGTATGGAATGAAAAAAACAACTGTCAAATGCAATGGTCTTGTCATTTACAGTGAAACTTAGGTAGCGGTCTAATTATTTAGCGGATTCGAACAAAAAGGGCGTTACCATGGTAACGATGGCACGGTGAGCCTTAAAACTTCGTCAGTAGAACTCGGGACATGTTGTTATCATATTTACAAAGTTTTTTTGAAATCTAAAATTTTGACACTTTCCATGTTTTAATGGACCAATGCTCGATGGTTACAGTCAGCCTCTCTTAAGCGTTTTTCAGTACAAATTTTGCGCTTAATGTTGCCTTTTTTACGTTTACCATGAGATCTACTTTTACGTTTTTACATTCCAAAACAGAAAAAAATCAAAATCTGGCATTTTAGAAATGTTGCCTTCATGGTATATATTATCATTAAAGCCTTAAGGAAAAGGTGATTGCAAAAATTTAATCTATTTAAGTTCAGTTTCATGTCTCTTTATATTTTTTTAATCTAGTTGATGAATTTGGATCATATACAATTTTTTCAACCGGCTGAATTACAATTTTACTAGGTGAATGACCATTATTTATGAAATGGCGATGAAGAAATGTGTCAAATTTTTTAGGCTTTATCATTTTACGAAAGTGTTCACGAAACCTAGTCTTGAGGAATCGGCCAGTTTGTCCAACATATTGCATTCCACAGTTAGTTTCAGTTCAAGTTATAACATAAATCAGATCCCATGAAGTTCAGTCCAAATCATTATTATTAATTATGGAAAGGGACTCTTGCATGGTATGGGAAATTAACATGGGAGTCTGCCCAAACTTGGATTTTGATAATATTATGTTATTTAATTGTCTGGGGTATAACTTTAATATCTATGGTGCGTTTGAGTTTTTATGTAATTCCATTGCTAATTTATGACGTCATGAATGATATCGCTATAATACCTTAGGGTACCCAGTTATAACACTTCTAAAGTAATTAACATTTCATGTAACAGGCGGAGAAATGTTTTATTAAATAGTTATATCATTAATATGAATTAAATAGGCACTACCTATTTCCGTGCGTCCAAGTTAAACTATCCAGATTTGTATTTGGAAGAAAAAAAATGACTTTTTGGTACTAAACATGGATTTTTTTAATGACATGCCCATAAGTAAAGCATAGACATTTGCTATTTTTACAAATAAAATAAAGTGCGTCGATCATAATTGGAGTAAATATCTTCTCATTGCATCAAATGGAGAGTATTTTCGTACACACCCTTCGTTCCAGCGAAATGAACGAAATGATGATGCAATATACCAAGGCATATTAGGACCTGAAGTGCTCACCTGATATTGAGTCACATGATCTCTTTAATAATGGTTAACTACGTCATGGTCAACCTAGGCTTATTATTTAAAAATATTTTGTATGGCTCACAAGCCTCACATCCCCAAAACTACATACCAAAGCGACCTTATGCTACAGACCAAGCATAATTTGCCCTTTGGTTCAAGAGAAGAAAATTTAATGGGTTTTTACAATATATGGGCACAATGCCCATTTTGGTCAAGTAACCTGAAACAAAATGTAATATATTGTTTAATCTAATGCAGAAAAAGATGAGAAAAAGATGTTTAGATATGTATGTGACAGTCCAAAGGGGGCTGCCTTGGGTGAAAGGTCAGCTTTACATTTGGTTCTTATATAAAAGCTGTAAGGTATAATAGTTTTGGGGAAATGTGAAGTTCCATACACAAAGAGTCAATATAGTTTTAAATTTGCATTAAAATCCTCATATATACAAGAGAGCCCCCTGGATCGCTCACCTGAATCTTGGCACATGATGTATTGGTCTGTGGCTAAAGAGATATGATTTAAAGACTTTAGCTCTTATATCCATGTTTTTCAGCCAAGCTGAACTTTCTGAACAATTTTTGTAGAGGGCATCATGAGGAACATTTTTGTAATATTATTTTGAATTTGGACCAGTGGTTCAGGAGAAGATGTTGTTAATAGTAATTTCTCATCGGGAGCTGTGGTTACCCCTTCGTTCAGTGGAGCGGAACCATTTGTGCAATTTTGGTAGAGGACATTTTAGGGACAATTCTGTGAAATTATTTTGAATTTGGACCAGCGGTTCCACACTGGCAAATGTATACGTCGATTTGCTGGTATTTACGCGTATTGCCGGTACTTCATAGACCGGAAGTGGTAGATATTGGTGTTAAATCATATATAGAAAAAACATGCCATATGCCTAAAGGACTATAGAATTAGACCATTTTTAAGTATTAGGCATGCACATGGTGATTTATGTAAGCATTTAGGAATAGATGATCGGTACTCGAATCTATTCCTAAATGCTTACATAAATCGTCATGCACATATTGAATACTTAAAGATGATCTAATTCTATGGTCCTTTAGGCATATGGCATGTTTTTCTATATATGATTTAACACCAATATCTACCACTTCCAGTCTATGAAGTACCGGCAATATGCGCAAATACCAGCAAATCGACATATACATTTACCAGTGTGGGTTCAGGAGATGTTATTTAAAGACATTTCATATCTAGATCTCTGGATGCCCTTTAGTTCGGCGGAGAGAACCATTTGGGCAGTTTTTATGCCCCCAACTTTGAAAAAGTTAAGGGGCATATTGCTTTGGGCTTTTCCATCCGTCCGTTACAAGTTTAAGATAGGGTTTTAAAATTTCATAGATGCATTCCTCATCAAGAAATAACTGACCCATATTTTATTATCTGGATTATCTCCCTTTATGGAGTAATGCCAGCAGAACAATTGGTACAATTTTGGTAAGGGCATTATGAGGATCAATCCAAGATGCATACACACACCGAATTTGGGATTCCTAACTCAAAAAGTGTAGGAGATATGTTACGACACAATTATTCTAGAAACGTGGCCAGAGGTCAAGGTCAACAGTGGCCCAAAATAGTACTCGACACTCTGTCATCCAAAGATGCATCCACACATCAAAATTTTGGCTTCCTACCTCAAATAATGTAAGAGATATGCTACGGACACGATTATTCTAGATATGAGGTCACAGGTCAAGGTCACAGTGATCCAGATATGGTGTGTAACACATTGCCACCCCAAGATGCATCCATTCACCAAATTTTGAATTCCTACCTCAAATAATGTAGTTGATATGCTCCGGACACGATTATTCTAGAAATTAGGTCAATGATCAAGGTCACAGTGACCCCAAAATGGTACGAGACACTCAGTTATTTCAAGATGCATCCACACACCGAAATCGGGATGCCTATCTCAAATAATATTGGAGATATTGCTCGGACACGAAAGCGTAACTGACGGACAGACGGACGGAATCGAGCAAACCTAATAAAAGTATAGTCCCCCGAATATGGGACTAATAGTTTGAACAAACTTTGGTGATGCTACATAACAAATATCAGGCTCTAGGCATTGTGGTTTCAGACAAAAGATTTTTGTTTTCATCTTGCAAATATTCTCTTATCCCATCTGATCTAGATATACAACGGACAGGAACCATTGTGAATAATTATTGAAGAGGGCCATAAAAGGATCATTCCTGCAACGGTGTCGTGGGTTGGTTTGCAGTGTGTTATTGTGGTATTTCCTGATCATACTCATTTACTTTTTGGCCAAAATCCACACAGCAGTTTAGGAGGAGATATGCCCTTTGAAGCAATTGTTGACGATGCATGATGGACGACCGACATCCAATAATCGCAATAAGATCTAAAAACTATCCAATGAACTTTCCTGTGACGCTTTGTAGGTTAGGGGATGTTGTTTAAAGCGCAAAGTGTTGACTGACAGATGACGGACATGAAAGGGTCACATAAGTTCATATTGAGCCTATTTTGTTTGTTTGTTTTGTTGCTTTACGTCCAAAGTCAACAGCTATGGTCATTGCGGGACGGTCAGTTCACCTAACCACACTTTTTCCTGGGCAGGCTTGAACAAGCGGTTAGCCAGTAATTCGTGCACATACTTTCGCTTGTAACTAACAACAACCCTTCTTGAATAAATCAGCGGAAGGGAGGAGAATGACCGTAGAAATTATTTCATGATCAATCTCCACGAAAGTATGGGACCGGACCGGGATCGAACTCGCGACCCCAAAATCTGCAGTCAGACACGCATCTGTAACCAGACACGTTACCGACTGCGCTACACGGCTCGGTGTATATTGAGCCTAAAGCTCAGGTGTAATGGAATGCTGTTTTGATAATTAAAGACTACAATTTACTGTTATTGGACTACCATTTACTATGGCATTGTTGGCCTAGAGTTCATGGGATTAAAATTATAGCTCCTTGCAGTACTCTTTTGTAACTATGTCGGAATTGAGTGCAGGGACATTCATGGAGATTGCAAAGGACAACAAGAGCATCGTCAGGCAAGGCATATAGGCACAACTACAGGTTTTATGCCTAATTCAATAATAAAAATAGGAATGACCATTTTGGTCGTGTTGATGATGCCATATTAGTAGTAAATGAAGCAATTTAGCATCAAAATGTTAAAAAAGAAAGAAAAAACACACTGAAAATATGTGCGCACCTGGGAATCGATCCTGGTCCCCTGGCTTCGTAGCCAGACACGCTAACCACTAGGCCACGAGGTCAGGTCGTGCGCCGCTCAAAATAACCGTACAAATAGTAGAGACTTGGCCGCTATCGTATTCGTAGCCAGGGTAATTGTGTACGTCGTTTGATTTCGACGGAGCTACATTTATCTGTCTTTAGTGCTGATACGATCAGTTCTGAAAAGATGTCAATAGATATTTCGGACACACTTCAATTATGTTTGTTTGTTTTGTTGCTTTACGTCCCATGTCAACAGCTATGGTCATTGCATGACGGTCAGTTCACCTAACCACACTTTTTCCTGGGCAGGCTTGAACAAGCGGTTAACCAGTAATTCGTGCACATACTTTCGCTTGTAACTGACAACAACCCTTCTTGAATGAATCAGCGGAAGGGAGGAGAACGACCTTCCAGTCAGTTCACCTAACCACACTTTTTCCTGGGCAGGCTTGAACAAGCGGTTAGCCAGTAATTCGTGCACATACTTTCGCTTGTAACTGACAACAACCCTTCTTGAATAAATCAGCGGAAGAGAGGAGAATGACCATAGAAATTATTTCATGATCAATCTCCATGAAAGTATGGGACCGGACCGGGACCAAACTCGCGACCCCAACATCTGCAGTCAGACACGCATCTGTAACCAGACACTTACCGACTGCGCTACGCGGCCCGGTGTATATCGTATTCGTAGCCAGGGTAATTGTGTACGTCGTTTGATTTCGACTGAGCTACATTTATCTGTCTTTAGTGCTGATACGATCAGTTCTGAAAAGATGTCAATAGATATTTCGGACACACTTCAATTATGTTTGTTTGTTTTGTTGCTTTACGTCCCAAGTCAACAGCTATGGTCATTGCAGGACGGTCAGTTCACCTAACCACACTTTTTCCTGGGCAGGCTTCAACAAGCGGTTAACCAGTAATTCGTGCACATACTTTCGCTTGTAACTGACAACAACCCTTCTTGAATGAATCAGCGGAAGGGAGGAGAATGATCTTAGAAATCATTTCATGATCAATCTCAACGAAAGTATGGGACCGGACCGGGATCGAACTCGCGACCCCTGGATATGCAGTCAGACACGCATCTGTAGTCAGACACGTTACCGACTGCGCTACGCGGCCCGGCAAATTTTGTCAAGCAAATATTGGAACAATGATATGACATTATAATAATAGAAAGCTGTGTTGATCCGAATCTGTTAAAGGTCGAAAGACAGGACCCAGACAACTTTACCGGTTTCCAGACGCGGGAAAGGTGCGCAATGGAAATAGCTGCATATGTCTTTAAGGGGTTTGTAGTCCTGCGGCAATCTTGAATGTGTAATCAGTACCATTAAACTAGCTTTTCTCGCTCTATCCTATGGATTTCAATGTGACATCTGAGTAGAGTTCCCCCATAGTTTGAAAATGTTGAAAGACGGATGACAGAATCTTTGGTATACTATATGCTCGCCTATAAATCAGTTCACACTTAATGTGATAGTTCACCCACAGAGATGCTTAAATATCGTTTCAGTGTCTAGCCTATAACCTCACTTGCCCAATCTGGCCAAGTTTGTAATCTAAATTGTTAGACTTAGAGAAACAATAAGAATTGAATTATTCTCCCAGGAGTTGTTGTTTTTCAAAGGAAGATATTTGAGTACATCTTTTATGTTGCCATTGCAAACCAGAACCTTTTATGATGACGGTTTGTGCAAAGGGACATCATTTCTTAAAAGCTCACATTGAGCACATTGTGAGCAGGAGGGCTAAAAACTACAGCCTTTTACAAATGAAAGGATTTACCATGGCAACAGTCTTAAGATGCCCAGTTAGGGTTGTTTACCAACACCCTCTGATTTCTAACCAATGGTCGACCATACAAAGTCTGGACAGTTTGTGGTACTTAGCAAGTTAGTATACAGTTACCTCTCGTTAAATCAAAGTCTCTATGACCAAACTTTTCACATTGTTTTATTTGAAGCTTGAATTAAAACAGTGGATCTGTAAAAGGATATTACAGTGTATACACTGTAGTCATACCACTACGGCAATTTTGGTCTCGTCACTTATTCCGGTGTTAAGTCAACTTTCTCATCATGTTGTTCAATCTCTTCATTTAATCACAGATAAACGGCCGAAAATGCTTGGGTTCTGATTGGTTTTTGTTTATCGAATTCACATTTTATCTTTTAGCTTTAAAAGTATATGAAAACTTTAACGTTTGATGACTAGGCATGAAATAACTAATTACGGTTTCGTCATCGTGGATGATTAATCAATGACGAAACCGTATAATTATGACTAAACCGTAATTGACATTTTTTTATGATAACTGTTAAAAAATACATTTAAAATATGATTTTATCTCCGTTTTGGCAAAACAACACAGAGGTTGTTAATTAGACGATGCAATATTGAAGCAAACATATTCCAAAGTTCTCATTTTTGTCAGCCTTTATTTGAAGGTAATTTTACTATAACACCGGAGTGGGAGACGACACCCAAATTGCCGTAGTGGTATGACTACAGTGGTATAAGCCTATCAAGATTGTTTTCGCTTTTATCCTTCTTAGTACATCAAATTCAGCATAGTTTTGGATAGAAAATAATTGTGAACAAAGTCTGTTAAATATGAATTCATCCTACACTTTACTTTAACCTAAGAGGGTATTTTGAGTTTGAAGGATTCGAGAGATTACTGTATTGATCATGTTTAAACATTAAAAACACGAAGTTATAAATAAGATCATGCTATTTATTGAGCTTTGTCTAATACAACCCATGCTACACTGTATCTAACAGTGACTTCTTTGAATGCAACACTTCATTGAATGGTGACTTCTTCAAATGCTACACAAATTCCCACACACACAATGATCACATCATGAAAGATTAAGACTTTTGGGGAAAATTAAAAAAATTAAATTCTATGAAGTGTAATCTTCAAAGAGTTCATCATTTGATAATAAAGTGTTATTTTGCTTCTTGAGCCTCTGGGGCTTGCAGTTGTAGTAGCTCCATCCTTTCTATCTCTGTATAGTGAACATCTCTGAATCATATCTGAAAGTAAATTTTGACAGACTAAGATTATAAGTAAAAAATAGTGTTAACATAAAAAGTAATATTACACAAGATTATTAAATCATTTAAGCCTAGCTCCTTTTTAAGGTACATAGAGTAGACAAACTATGCAGCCCAAGATCAGATGTTGTGCAACCTCTGATCAGGGTCCTCACTCCTATCTTAAATAATGTTCTATTTCACTTTGAATTCAAATGAATGATAAATACCCTCAAACAACCCTAAACTTTAAGACAGACTCTTTCAAATGATAAGAATTGAAAAATCTATTCAGCTGAAATTTGTTAAATATAGAAAAAATGTAACTTTATGAATGGAATGCTTTTGGCTCCAATATGATCTATACAATAATATTCCCTGCCAAAATATCCTGGTGCTACGGCAACAAGTATGATCATATAAATACATGCTTTGATAACTATTCATTTTGTCCCCTCCCATCATTGATAAGGATTCAAAAAATCATTAGAGAACAGTTCTTGAACATATAGTTTATCTACCATATGATATACATGTAAGGCTTTTTCCATTATAAATAACTATACTGCAGGAAAAAAGTTTTGCAATTAGTTATAATGGGTTTTCCCATAGGCTATTTTGTAGCATAAGATCTAATTTATTAGCAAGTGCACAAATATGTCAATTGTTTGAAAATGAGCTTATGTCAACCCTCAAGAGGTAAAAAGAAACAAATTATAATTTCATAGTGAGGATTAGATCTGCTGAGCATTTTAATTTCAAACGCTATTCAATTGAAAGAGGTAATTTGAATAAATACGATTTTTAACTTAAAACTGTACGAAAATGGTGACCAAAACTTTCAGTTTTATACTGTTTTCACTTTTTAGCTTTTAAATCTAAACATTTAATGGAAAATGAAACTTTTAGCATAAAAAATATTCATGTAATTGCCAGATAAGCTGTTTTAGCAAGGGGACTTAAAATCAGACGTTATATTGTGTGAAAGCCAACCAGCCAGTTAATTTTATCGTACTTGTAAAGGTTTGGCAACATAAAATTTTGATATTATGAAATTAAAAATCCCATTTCTTCTAAACTGTGAATCCCCAAAGTAATTGCTAAACCTTTTTCCCTCAGTATATTTAGAGTTCTCACCAGCTCAAGGTGTAGAAACATTCATGTAAGGGTTCTCTCTAGTATGAATAAACATTCATATAACAGTTCTCTCCAGTATGAATGAACATTTATCTACATTATTAACCCGAGTTATAACTTGTAAATGCCAGGCAACATTAATACATTTATAACTAGTGTATATAACATAAACCAGGAAAGGCTGAAAACAGTATAAACTCCTCTACACGCCTCTAGATTAGAGTACATAAGTAAAAATTCCTTCCCTTATTTATCAACCAAAATTTTTCTTGTGGGTACTCAAAGGAACCCTCTCAATCAAACAGTTCTTTTGAGATCCCAAATGAATTTTATGTTTAAACTGATGGCTAAGAATTTTTCATCAAATATTCACTCTCTTAATGCTTGAACTAGATTTCTAAGAATCAGAGCGTAACCATTTGTGCAATTTAAGTAGAAGGCATCATGAGGAACAGTTCTAAGAAATTATTTAGAATTTAAACCAATTGGTCAGGAGAAGATACTGCTTAAAGATAGTTCTTATCTAGAGCTCTGGTGGTCCTTTTGTTCAGCAGAGTGGAACCATTTGTGCAATTTGGTAGAAGGCATCATGAGAAAAAATTCTGTGAAATTATTTTGAATATGGACCAGTGGTTCAGGAGGAGATGTAGTTAAAAATTCATTTCTTATCTAGAGCTCTGGCAATCCTTTTGTCCATTTGAGCGGAACCATTTGTGCAATTTTGGTAGAGGGAATCACGAGGAACAATTCTGTCAAATTATTTGAATTTGGACCAGTGGTTCAGGAGATATCATTTAAAGACTTCAAATCTAAAACAAAAACAATTCATACAATTTTGGTAGAGGGCATTGCGGGAGCATTCCTGTAAAATTATATTAAATTTGGACAAGTGGTTCAGGAGTAGATGTTATCTAAAGGAAAAGTTTATTGAGAGGACGATTGACGTACGACACATGCCAGACGAAAACTGATTACAATAAAAAAAAACTAGAGGACCTGAAGGTCCTGAGGCGCTCACCTGACCACTTTAATAATGTTAAAATAGGTCAAGGTCAACTACAGCTTATAATAAACAAGGTTAAAAATTTCTCGAAAGTATGATTTCGGCTTAAACAGATTTAGAAAAATGAACTTTACAATATTTTTTCCATATAAATGCATAAGGAATCAAATTTGACCTTGCCATAAAGTAGGTCAAGCTAGATTCGTCATTTGTGCAAACCTAGTAGAGACCACATCCACAAGCTACATACCAAGGTCATTGGCCTTTTGTTCCAGAGAATAAGATATTTAATGGGTTTTTATCCTATATGGATGTGGTGGCCTTGACCTTTGAAACTTATTTATAGCCATTGTCACATTAGGTTTAACATATATCAAGTGAGAATAATGACTTTGGCTTCAACAGTATTCACAAAATCAACATTTCAAAAAAAATCACATTTAAATATAATAGGAAGCAAATTTGACCTTGAGCTTAAGTAGGTCAAGGTCAACTAAGGATCATCATTTCAACAAACTTGGAAGGCCCTACATCCCCAAATGCTACATACCAAGTCCCAATATCACAGGCTTTCTGGTTCTGGAGAAGAAGATTTTTAAATGGTTTTAACCATATATGGGCATGGCGGCATCTGTGTCATGTGACCAAAATATTTTGCATACATTTTGACTAATTCATCATAAGGAGTCTTCACTTGAAATTTGTCTTTATATATTGATGGGACTCCAATATGAGCGACCTAAGCTGAAAGGTCAACCTTGACTTTTGGAACTTAGCCATTGTCTCATTAGGTTAAACATATCAAGTGAGAATAATGACTAAGGCTTCCACAGTTTTAAAAAAATCAACTTTTCATAAATTTTCCCATTAGGAAGCAAATTTGACCCTGACGTTAAGTAGGTCAAGTTCAACCTAGGATCATCATTTGCACAAACTTGGTAGGCCCCATAACCCAAATGCTACACACCAAGTCCCAAGATCATCGGCCTTCTGGTTCTGGTGAAGCAGATTTTTAAAGGTTTTTTTTACCATATATGGGCGTGGCGGCCATCTTGGTCATGTGACCAGGACCATTTGAACAAACTTCTTTCCTGCGTCCTAAGAAGTCTCCATATGAAATTTGAATTTAATTGGCCTAGTGGTTTCAGAGAAGATGTTTGAAATTTTGGACGGACGGACGACGGACAATGGACAGACACCGGAGTGAATGGTATACAATAAGTTTTAGTAGAGGGCATCATGAGGAACATTTCTGTAAAATTATTTTGAATTTGAACCATTGGTTAAGGAGATGTCATTTAAAGACATTTCTCATCTAGAGCTCTGGTGGCCCTTTGTGCGATGGAGCAGAACCATGTAGTTTAAGTAGAGGGCATTATGAGTAACAGATCTGTGATCTATTTCGAATTGGGATCTGTGGTTTAGGAGCCTTGAGGAAATACCATTTAAAGATATTTCTTATCTAGAACTTTTAGCCGCCTTTATTGTTTGGCGGAGCGGAACCATTTCTGCAATTTAAGCAGAGGTCATCACCGGGAACAATTCTGTGAAATTATTTTTAATTTGGACCAGTGGTTCATGAGATGTCATTTAAAGACAATTCTTATCTAGGCCTCTGATGGCCCTTTTGTTCAGCGGAGCAGAACCTTTGTGCAACTTTGGTAGAAGGCATCATGAGAAACAATTCTGTGAAATCATTTTGAATTTGGACCAGTGGTTCAGGAAGAGAAGTCATTTAAAATATTTCTTATCTACAGCTCTGGTGGCCCTTTTGTGCATCGGAGAGGAACCATTTGTGCAATTCTGGTAGAGGGTATCATCAGGAATCAAGCAAACCATGTAGTTCCCAGAACTAATAACAACACAGAATGCAAGATTTATTAAGTCAATGTAATTACCTTTAACAAGGACATCTGAACTTGCGATATAAATTCATTCTTCGTTGATCACCTCACAGCTGTTCTTTCCTTAGTCAGACTTCTTAGCTAGAGTCACCTGAAACAAACATGTATATGGCTCTAAATTTAGCCTATATATAGTAGATGCTCTAAAACTCTGAACACTAGTTGTCTGTAAAAAGGCCTTTCTTACTAGACAGTAGACATACAGTGCAGACCCAGATCAGACTGCTTCTGATGTAGCAGTCTGATCAAGGTCTTCCCTGTTTGCTATTCTGACAAGCACTTGATGTATTCCAGCCTTGATAAGTTATTAACCCACATGTAATCTGAGAACAAAAAGAGAAATGTTCTAAATTTCAGAAAATTTACTGTACATATTGTGAATGTTCAAAATATGATGTGCATTAACGGGCTTTTTTGGCCCCCCCTTTGAGGCTAAAACACAAAAATGGTTTTAACTTATTTGTTCTTATTGGTTTATTAGAACAATAACCAAAGTGTTAAAGTCTCGAATTAATTTGACTTTAACTGTTGCTATGGTAACAAATATGGCCACCAAAATAGGCTGAAAACAGGAAATTGACCACTTTGGAGCAAATTTGAGATGTTTGACAGACCAATTAACATAGGGCACAAGCAACTATCAAAAAGATATTTTACACAGCTTTAGATAATCAAATATTTTCAGCGTAAAAATGTAATATTTTCTTACCCATCAGTTTATACATGTACATGTGTTTTGGGTGCTCAAAAGGACCGTCTCATTGAGATGGTTCTTTTGAGTACCCACAACATATGTTTTGGTTGAGAAATAAGAAAATTAAATTTTCGCTACACACCCTTAACTAAAGTCATGTTTTAACAGCTGATGAGATTATCACCTGACACAACATATTAAAAGGATATTTTGGTATTTAGCTGTGCTGATATCTATTTTTTTAAAAAAAGGTCTCCAAATGCCTTAATTTTGGTCCAAAATGGTATTTTTTTTGTATTTTAAGCCTACTTTGTGGGTCATTTTTGTTACCATAGCAACAGTAAAATTTAAATAAATGCCGAAATTTTAGACTTCAGTTAATCTTCCCTGTATTAAGCCGAGTGAAACTGTTTGTGCAATTTTGGTAAAATGCATCATGAGGAACAAATCAGTGAAATTATTTTGAATTTGGACCAGTGGGTCAGGAGGAGATGTCGTCTAAAGATATTTCTTATCTGGAGCTCTGGCAGCCCTTTTGTTCAGTGGAGCAAAAACATTTGTGCAATTCTAGTTAAGGGCATTATGAGAAACAAATCTGTGAAATTGTTTTAAAGAATTTCTAGCCATAAGGTGAGCAATCTCCCTAAACGAGACGTTCGTTTTATTTTGTTAAAATAACGACTGGAGAAACTAGGCACATTAAACAAATATATATAGACGGGCCGTCGATGCACCATTGCCCCCGAATTTGTATATTTAAAACGGGATTTCCTTAATGCATGTAATAACTCTACTTCTTATTGAATGGGAATTTATTTCGATCATCAACTGTACTTGTTATTCAGTAACATATATGGGAACTAGACCGTTAAACAAGGGAACCAATCATCCTATCACGCTATGTACAGTAAAACTATTTATACAGTTGATGTACAATAAAAACGACCATCTTGCAAAGTGGTCTATTTTTTTGTCAGATATTTGATGTCTTCTTTCCCCTTCCCCCCCCCTAGACCCAAGACGCCCTTTACATATGTTATGTATTTGTATAGCGACATTTAATTGTCCAAATGGCATCTTGGGTCTAGGGGGGGGGGGGGGGGAAAGCATCTAAAAACAAACTGAAAGACGCCAGTTTCATCTTTTCAATGACAAACGTCACAATTTTAAGTATATTTCGTACGCATGCGCAGAAGGAAAACCGCAAAGTTTCGAAAATGAAGGGCACTTATATCCTTAATATTTTAGCACTTTTACTTTTTGAAAACCTGCAAAGGATTTACTAAAACTCTCGTCTAAACGGCACCCAGTCTAAAGACGTAAAATGAGGGGTGGGAGTAGAAGGCGCAAGTTTAACGGTTTTGTAAATGATGAATCGCTTTGAAACCTATTTTGATGCTTTCTATGTAAATTTTACTACCGGAACAGACCAATTTTAAAAACATTAGGGCAATTTCAAAATTTAGGTTTTGTAATCATGTCAACTAGGGAAAATATACGCCTTATCGCTAGAACTCCTTTGGACCAGTGGTTCAGGAGGAAATGTCATCAAAAGACAATTCTTTAAATATCTAGTGCTCTGGCAGCCCCTCTGTTCGGTGGAGCAGAACCATGTGTGCAATTTTATAAGAAGGCATCATGAGGAACCATTCTGTGAAATAATTTTAAAATTGGACCAGTGGTTGAGGAGGAGCTAATGAAAATCTCAGCACTCAGCAGATGACAAAACAAAATTTGTTGTGATTGACACTTTAAGGGTTAACTGTTTTGCATATCAATGTTGTCTGCTGATAACCTTACCCAGTAGGCAAAGAGTTTCCTCTGGAAAGGGATTCAGATGTATTGGGGGAATCAATTTGATGATTTTAACTCAGGCCATCCTTAAAACAATCATCAATGTTTGTTTGCTGTCACACGACAGAGTGAGAGACTCACTCAAAATGCCACGTACCAAAAAAAGAATGTCTGTTTCGCCACATTTCAGAAAAATATTTTTATTATAATTTTAGACATTTTTCTTAATATTTTAATGTCTTTAGAATAAATCAGTGACAAATAAATAAAATACCTTCCGACCTGGAAAATTTTGAGTAGGCCTAGGTGACCGCAAACATTTTTTTAAAGGATAGCCTTATTTTTCTAAAATAATATAAAATATCCCAATGAAAATGAAATAATTTGGGCTCAAAAGAGGGTTCAAGTGAACCCCATCTGGATACACCACTGGTTAAATAACTAAGGCAGACGATATTTGTTCAGCATTCGGAATTTCGGATTGGTCCGTTTCTGGTCGTTGCCATTATACACATGAATATACAAATGTAGTTAAGTTTCTATATATTGATGGACATTACACAAATTTAGATGGAAAATGAACAGTTTTGTAAAATTATCGCATTATTTAGTAAGCTCCATAAAATTTATTTTCGTTCTTTTTGTGCCAAACTTGCATATGAACTTATCAATGTCCTAATTAATTAAATCATCCATCAAAATGGTCAATGACTTGAATCTTGGGATTGGCAAAAATGGATCGATGGTTGGGCTGGACTTTCAGACACATGACGACCCAAAGTTCTGAACTGTTCTGGCAAAATCGATCATTCTAAGACTAGTGTCTCTTTTCCTGTTACCATGATAGGATGGTCTGTAATCTGTGGCTGTGCATGTCTGATTTGTGACATTTTCCTCATCAATAGAATTTATATAGATCTTGTCTATAATATATAAATATAACATACAGCCAATGAGTTAATGAGCTGCATTCTATAGTCTCTCATTATACATGTCAGTAGTGCCATGCAATATACATTCAAAGGCATTGTAGGAGCCATAATCATAGTGTGAATAAGATGGCAAAGGAACTCTCCTGGCTAAAGAAACCACAAACAGTTACTTTAGGCGCCAGCTAGTGTTTTAAGTTGGAAGTGCTAGCTTCGGCCTTTTAAAAGTTAAATTATCATTGAAAAGATGCCAACTTGCAGCTCAAATATTACCGTGACAAGTTGGCTGCTTTTAAAAAGCCGCCAATAGTTTAGGTTTGGCAAATAGGTTGTTTTTATGACAGCATTCCTTTACTTTTATTATTATTATTATTATAGGTCTTGTTAAACAAATCTTAGAGTCAGCAGAATCTCGGACCCAATTATACTGGGTCCGAGGCAGAATAGGTGTTTGAAAAGATTATTTGTACAGATTGTATTATCGAGCATGAGCTCTTGCGGATGAACCTTCGCTACTACATGTAGAAAATGTCTGACCAAAATCTAGACCTTTAAGCCGCTGGGTAGGTTTTATAGGGTTTTACCAAACAATAAAGTACCAAAATTTTGTGTGCTCCCTAAAAATAGCCTATTGATATTTTTGTTTTCAATAAACCACACATCAATTTTCCATGTTTTGAGTTTACCCATTGAATTTTCTCGGACGGTACAGAGGTCCAGATAAGCTTTCAGTTCAATTGGGTATTTACCCCACACGATTTTTATCAATTGCTTTTTGCCAAAAACAATTGCTTAAAATATTTTTTTTACCCCACATAGATTTTTGAAATTGCTTATTTATAAGTTATAATTAAAGTACCTAATAATCTTAGTTAATAATTTAAATAATAATCTTAGTTTCGTAATGGAAAAAACATACAGATTGAGTGACTTTAAGTACTTTGTGCAAATACTTTAGCCAGTAACTGACAAATGACTTGCTTAATGTATCAAACTTCAAAGGAGACTTAGTAACATCACAACAAAAGAAAGGCTTGAACTGGCTACCACACTAAGTGTGCTAACATGGGATATATTCATATTTAGATCAATTTGTTTTTTTCTTTTGCTTTTCCAAAATTTAATTGTTTTTCGCTACCCCTTCATTTATAAAACCATTGCTTTTTCCAAAATTTAATTCCTTTTTGTTACCCCTTCATTTCAAAACAATTGCTTTTTTCACAAATTTAATTGCTGTTCCTCTGGGGTACATTTTGAGGTACAACATTAACATGCATTTAAAAGTAAAAAATAATCCAAATTTACATTTATTACCTAATGTATAAACATTGATGTGACATGGCTTTGAATTTTACCTATAGCGTTTCTTTTGTCAGTCAGTATATATTGATGACACTGATGATGAACAGACGCATAAAGGAAGTCCTAACCTAGGTTAGCTAAAAGAGGATTATCTTTTGTTTTAAAATAGCTTCAGAGAAATATATTAGGATCCTCAAAATGCCTGTTACCAAAATTATACAAACTGCTCCATTCCACTGAACAAATTAGTCATTATAATTGTATCTGTTAGCACACTCAAAAGGTTGCAATCATTTAGTAAGAGTGCTTTAATGGAAAATTGGGATTTTTCTGTCTTGGCTGGGGCCAGTCTAATACCTCCAACTAAAAATAAAAGATACTCTTATTTTTTTCTGGTGTATCAATTTGTTTTCTTCAGGACTGATGCCAGTCTAGACTTAAAGTACCATCCAATACCATAAGTATGTCGAACAGTTTGGATTTGGATGACAACCAACATTTTGCTAGTCTGATTAATTTAGGGTCTGAAAGGTTAACAGTAGGACTAGCATGCAAAGGGTCCATACATTTCATCTGGTACATGACCTTAGAAATGTCAGACTTTATGCATTTATGCATTCGAAAATCATCTCTGGGAAGGCACCACATAAAGAATCTACTTGACTATTTGCCTCTTCAAAACTAGCATCGTGTAACTTGTATAATTTCATGTTATCTGTGCTTTAATAAGCTCCCTTTTTACTTTGGATTTCTGACTGACCAACTGTCTTATTATTCTCTTCAGCAGAATAGTGGCTAAATGTCATACCAGGTCGGCCTAGGTCAATCTTTGAAGGACATGATGCAATCAGAATTTCAAGATAGACTGGGAAACCAGAAAATGACAAATCTATATTTACAAATGACATCAGTTTAATCTTAGACAGAGGTCCCATGATTGGTTACATTTGGTCACATGCTCCTCCATGGTACAGTTCTAATTCTCACCTTATATATTGTGTTTAGGTGCTCATGCACCTAAACAATAATTTGATAAAGTATTTTCTCATATAAACCAAATAAAAGCCTTTTAGGAAAGGCTGTTTTCTTGAAGTTCAGCAGAATTCCATTCATCATACCTACATTCATTGCTGGTTCTCGGTTTACAGATGGTCAGAACCAGCATCATAGGTCCAGAAAAGGAAATTTTATTTGTGTAAAATTTTAATTATTTTCTTACCCATTAATTTAAACACGTGTTTTGGGTGCTCAAAAGAACCGTCTAATTGAGACGGTTCTTTTGAGTTCCCGCAACATATGTTTTGGATGAGAAATAAAGAAAATAATTTTCCAATACGCACTCTTATCTGGAGGCCTGCAGCATGTAATGTAGATATGGTGAATGGTTCGTGATTTTTCTCACCTGGTTTTTAATTTTTTGTCAATCATTTTTTTCTAAAAATGATTAAATCATGATGATAAAGAGCAAGGAGATACAAGTTAAGTACCTCCCAGCAGAAACAATATAGCAGCAAGATGAGTTATGTGCATCGAAGCATGATTGAACCAATTTTCAGTGTACTGTGACCACTGACCAAGTTAGTTTTGGCCTTAACTAAAAGATAGAGAAGCAATATCTAACAATAGGTGGTTTGACTATCGCATACTGACCTATTCGATTTGAGCATTGTGGGTACATGTGACGTATTGGTTTACAAAATGTGTCACCAAATTATGTGATTCGCCTGATTGGTTGATTCAAACTTGTCATCAATCTGCCAGGGTTCGCGCTAGTGGTTTCCATTGTCGCAAAATGCAAAGAAATAATAAATTTGGCGCAAAAATATTAATTTGGCGACAACTATTGGCGAAAAAAAAATTGCTGGTGAAAATTTTTGTCTGGCGATGGAACGTCACCTCCCGCTTAAAGTCATTGACTTGTGTCGTCCATGTATAACATCACACAATTCTGTAGCGGATGGAGTCAAACCTGAACATGCCTCACACACTTCTGACATCTGTCTCGTGGTCAATGCATGCGTAGGCCTAAACCAAAAACTGCATCATTACGTGTCACTGAAACCGCTTTTTGACCTTGCCATGTGCGATGTGTTTTCAAAAATGTTTTAGTGTAGAAAAATATTATCACTCTGTTGCTAAACACTGTACATTTGTAAACTAATACAAATTGTTAGTGTTTAGCTACCAAAGGATACTTGACGTCTCCACAAACAGATTATTTATAGCCATTCAGTGCTGCTTGCTACTTTTTTTACATAGTGTTTTGAGTAATGCATACTGCATATTAACACAAAACCCATTTTTCAGTGGTGATGTGCCATAGCAGATAGGTCGATCCTTTGAGTATCGCACCTGTGCAGACAATGGATTGAGAAGTTTTGGTCTGTTTATTTTGATGCTTTAATTATGTCACAATCAACAATTTTTCAGTTATGTCGGGATGATTTCCTGTCTTCATAGGTTGAACCAGTACTAAGGCAGCAGGTGAAAAATGTCTTGTCCTTTCAAAGGACACAAAGGCAGTGAGTCTCGAACTAGCAACCGTTTGATCCCCAGTCTAACACTCCATCAACTGAGCCACTGAGGGTTGGGTATTGATATTGAAAGTATTGACCACACTGTAATCTGTACACTGTGACCAATAGCCCACTTTGAGGTCAAACCTCATAGAATCTTCATACCTTCATACCGCTTTGTTGAAGTAGTGTAAGCCCTAAAGGGCTTGTCTACTTCTTCTTTAGTTTGATTACTTTATGTTTTGAGCTTAAATCTAAAGCTGCAGGCTCAGGTCACTTTCGCTTCCACGAATTCTGGTTACAACAATTTTGGTTTCATTATCAGCGCCCCTAAACTCAATTTCTGCGTTCGCAAACTTCGACGAATCGTAACGAATTTTATTTACTTACGTACCCGTGTATGTATCATTGACTGCATTCTCGGGACCGCCGTGACGTCACAGCCTTAGCGACACAGGTAAACAAATGTACCACGGTGATGTGAACGGTGAATTTTAACATTACGGGTAACGGGAAAATGATGAAAAATTGGCCGTATTTATTCAAATTCACCGATTTCTTCACCAGTCTGCGCTTATTTCGAAGGGAAAACATTGTCTTATTTCCCGCCACGATTATTTTGATTATAATAGCACCAATTTTTCACAATTTATTGAAAAAATCGGGTGTGGGTGGGGTGAACGGTCATCGGTTTGCGATCATTTAGACGTGAAAGAAAGTAGTGTCTCTAATATCTTAGGAGTTTTAACACATTAAAACGGTCTTTAAATTCCATATACCTTGAGATATTATCAAATTCCAGATAGATAAATGACTATTTTGAATCTAAATTCTGACACATCACACCTCCAAGTTTGACACTCAACACCTTTAATTGGTACAATATGCAGCCTGTCATAAGCGCTAAGCTTTTCCAGAAAAGTCCCAAGTAATAATAATTATATGGCATTCCAGCATAGATGAAACAACAATAGCTCAAGATTTGTATCAAGACATGCGCGGATCCAAGAATTTTCGTCAGGGGGGGGGGGGGGGGTGGGGGGGGTCCAGGTCCATCTGGCATAAAAATCCCTGACAGCGTTTTTTAGTTCTTTTTTTAGCAGTACTCTACTTATTTTACAGAATGCCAATGGTTTATTTCAAAGAAATTTATAATTTTCCGAGGTTCCAGAGGGGCTCCAACATTTTTTCCAGGGGGGGGGGGTCCAACTTTTTCTAGGGGGGGGTCCAATTGCTTAATCCCTATTGAATCCCAGATAACTTGTGTTTTTCCAGGGGGGTCCGGGCCCCTTGCCCCCCCCCCCTCTGGATCAGTGCATGCAATATTTTGCTGTGAAAAAAAAATTAGCTATGAGAAAGAGTTATCAATTTTGACCCCCCCCCCTCCCCTGGGTATTCCTAAATGTATACATGGTGTCTGGGAAAACAACCATAATGGCCTAACCAGGATCCAAATTGTTTTTTAATTATTTAATGGGAGCACAGGCTCAGTGGTAGAGTGCTTGACTCGAGACCGTAAGGGGGCACGGGTTCGAGCCTCACTGGTGTCACTGTGTTGTGGTCCTTGAGCAAGACACATTTATCTTAGCTTAGTACTGGTTCAACCCATGAAGGCCCGTCCCTATACATTTTAGAGGTTATGACAAGTAGAAGTTGAATCGATGTATTTTTACTTTGCACTAAACCTTTACATGACATTGTCATCTGCTGATAACCCTTTCAAACAAATTGGACCTAGATCAGGCTCGACATTCAGTCCGGACCTGATAGGGGTCCAAACTGTTTGACACTTTAGAGGTTATGACAAGTTGAAGCTGAACCGATGTATTTTAACTTTGCGTTAAACCTTTACCTGACTTTGTCATCTGCTGATAACCCTTTGCAAACAATTTGGACCTAGATCAGGCTCGACATTCTGTCAAGGCCTTATCAGGGTCCAGACTGTTTGACACTTTAAAGGTTATGACAAGCTGAAGTTGAACCGATATATTTTAACAATGCATTAAACATTTACATGACATTGTCATCTGCTGATAACCCATTTGCAAACAATTTGGACCCAGATCAGGCCGATATTCTGTCAAGGCCTTATCAGGGTCCAGACTGTTTGACACTTTAAAGGTTATGACAAGCTGAAGTCGAACCGATATATTTTAACAATGCATTAAATATTTACATGACATTGTCATCTGCTGATAACCCATTTGCAAACAATTTGGACCCAGATCAGGCCGATATTCTGTCAGGGCCTTATCGGGGTCCAGACTGTTTGGTACTTTAAAGGTTATGACAAGCTGAAGTTGAACCAATATATTTTAACAATGTGTTAAACATTTACATGACATTGTCATCTGCTGATAACTTTTTTCAAACAGTTTGGACCCAGACCAGGACCAACATTCTGTCCAGGCCTTATCAGGGTCCAGACTGTTTGACACTTTAAAGGTTATGACAAGTTGAACAGATATATTTTGACTTTGCATTAAACCTTTACCTGACTTTGTCATCTGCTGATAACCCTTTGCAAACAATTTGGACCTAGATCAGGCTCGACATTCTGTCAAGGCCTTATCAGGGTCCAGACTGTTTGACACTTTAAAGGTTATGACAAGCTGAAGTTGAACCGATATATTTTAACAATGCATTAAACATTTACATGACATTGTTATCTGCTGATAACCCATTTGCAAATAATTTGGACCCAGATCAGGCCGATATTCTGTCAAGGCCTAATCGGGGTCCAGACTGTTTGACACTTTAAAGGTTATGACAAGCTGAAGTTGAACCGATATATTTTAACAATGCATTAAATATTTACATGACATTGTCATCTGCTGATAACCCATTTGCAAACAATTTGGACCCAGATCAGGCCGATATTCTGTCAGGGCCTTATCGGGGTCCAGACTGTTTGGCACTTTAAAGGTTATGACAAGCTGAAGTTGAACCGATATATTTTAACAATGTGTTAAACATTTACATGACATTGTCATCTGCTGATAACTTTTTTCAAACAGTTTGGACCCAGACCAGGACCAACATTCTGTCCAGGCCTTATCAGGGTCCAGACTGTTTGACACTTTAAAGGTTATGACAAGTTGAACAGATATATTTTGACTTTGCATTAAACCTTTACCTGACTTTGTCATCTGCTGATAACCCTTTGCAAACAATTTGGACCCAGATCAGGCCGATATTCTGTCAGGGCCTTATCGGGGTCCAGACTGTTTGACACTTTAAAGGTTATGACAAGCTGAAGTTGAACCGATATATTTTAACAATGCATTAAATATTTACATGACATTGTCATCTGCTGATAACCCATTTGCAAACAATTTGGACCCAGATCAGGCCGTGTTCTGTCAGGGCCTTATCGGGGTCCAGACTGTTTGGCACTTTAAAGGTTATGACAAGCTGAAGTTGAACCGATATATTTTAACAATGTGTAAAACATTTACATGACATTGTCATCTGCTGATAACTTTTTTCAAACAGTTTGGACCCAGACCAGGACCAACATTCTGTCCAGGCCTTATCAGGGTCCAGACTGTTTGACACTTTAAAGGTTATGACAAGTTGAACAGATATATTTTGACTTTGCATTAAACCTTTACATGACATTGTCATCTGCTGATAACCCATTTGCAAACAATTTGGACCCAGATCAGGCCGATATTCTGTCAAGGCCTTATCGGGGTCCAGACTGTTTGACACTTTAAAGGTTATGACAAGCTGAAGTTGAACCGATATATTTTAACAATGCATTAAATATTTACATGACATTGTCATCTGCTGATAACCCATTTGCAAACAATTTGGACCCAGATCAGGCCGATATTCTGTCAGGGCCTTATCGGGGTCCAGACTGTTTGGCACTTTAAAGGTTATGACAAGCTGAAGTTGAACCAATATATTTTAACAATGTGTTAAACATTTACATGACATTGTCATCTGCTGATAACTTTTTTCAAACAGTTTGGACCCAGACCAGGACCAACATTCTGTCCAGGCCTTATCAGGGTCCAGACTGTTTGACACTTTAAAGGTTATGACAAGTTGAACAGATATATTTTGACTTTGCATTAAACCTTTACCTGACTTTGTCATCTGCTGATAACCCTTTGCAAACAATTTGGACCTAGATCAGGCTCGACATTCTGTCAAGGCCTTATCAGGGTCCAGACTGTTTGACACTTTAAAGGTTATGACAAGCTGAAGTTGAATCGATATATTTTAACAATGCATTAAACATTTACATGACATTGTCATCTGCTGATAACCCATTTGCAAATAATTTGGACCCAGATCAGGCCGATATTCTGTCAAGGCCTTATCGGGGTCCAGACTGTTTGACACTTTAAAGGTTATGACAAGCTGAAGTTGAACCGATATATTTTAACAATGCATTAAATATTTACATGACATTGTCATCTGCTGATAACCCATTTGCAAACAATTTGGACCCAGATCAGGCCGATATTCTGTCAGGGCCTTATCGGGGTCCAGACTGTTTGGCACTTTAAAGGTTATGACAAGCTGAAGTTGAACCGATATATTTTAACAATGTGTTAAACATTTACATGACATTGTCATCTGCTGATAACTTTTTTCAAACAGTTTGGACCCAGACCAGGACCAACATTCTGTCCAGGCCTTATCAGGGTCCAGACTGTTTGACACTTTAAAGGTTATGACAAGTTGAACAGATATATTTTGACTTTGCATTAAACCTTTACCTGACTTTGTCATCTGCTGATAACCCTTTGCAAACAATTTGGACCCAGATCAGGCTCGACATTCTGTCGAGGCCTTATCAGGGTCCAGACTGTTTGACACTTTAAAGGTTATGAAAAGCTGAAGTTGAACTGATATATTTTAACAATGCGTTAAACATTTACATGACATTGTCATCTGCTGATAACCATTTGCAAACAATTTGGACCCAGATCAGGCCCATATTCTGTCAGGGCCTTATCAGGGTCCAGACTGTTTGACACTTTAAAGGTTATGACAAGCTGAAGTTGAACCGATATATTTTAACAATGCGTTAAACATTTACATGACATTGTCATCTGCTGATAACCCATTTGCAAACAATTTGGACCCAGATCAGGCCGATATTCTGTCAGGGCCTTATCGGGGTCCAGACTGTTTGGCACTTTAAAGGTTATGACAAGCTGAAGTTGAACCGATATATTTTAACAATGTGTTAAACATTTACATGACATTGTCATCTGCTGATAACTTTTTTCAAACAGTTTGGACCCAGACCAGGACCAACATTCTGTCCAGGCCTTATCAGGGTCCAGACTGTTTGACACTTTAAAGGTTATGACAAGTTGAACAGATATATTTTGACTTTGCATTAAACCTTTACCTGACTTTGTCATCTGCTGATAACCCTTTGCAAACAATTTGGACCCAGATCAGGCCGATATTCTGTCAAGGCCTTATCGGGGTCCAGACTGTTTGACACTTTAAAGGTTATGACAAGCTGAAGTTGAACCGATATATTTTAACAATGCATTAAATATTTACATGACATTGTCATCTGCTGATAACCCATTTGCAAACAATTTGGACCCAGATCAGGCCGATATTCTGTCAGGGCCTTATCGGGGTCCAGACTGTTTGGCACTTTAAAGGTTATGACAAGCTGAAGTTGAACCAATATATTTTAACAATGTGTTAAACATTTACATGACATTGTCATCTGCTGATAACTTTTTTCAAACAGTTTGGACCCAGACCAGGACCAACATTCTGTCCAGGCCTTATCAGGGTCCAGACTGTTTGACACTTTAAAGGTTATGACAAGTTGAACAGATATATTTTGACTTTGCATTAAACCTTTACCTGACTTTGTCATCTGCTGATAACCCTTTGCAAACAATTTGGACCTAGATCAGGCTCGACATTCTGTCAAGGCCTTATCAGGGTCCAGACTGTTTGACACTTTAAAGGTTATGACAAGCTGAAGTTGAATCGATATATTTTAACAATGCATTAAACATTTACATGACATTGTCATCTGCTGATAACCCATTTGCAAATAATTTGGACCCAGATCAGGCCGATATTCTGTCAAGGCCTTATCGGGGTCCAGACTGTTTGACACTTTAAAGGTTATGACAAGCTGAAGTTGAACCGATATATTTTAACAATGCATTAAATATTTACATGACATTGTCATCTGCTGATAACCCATTTGCAAACAATTTGGACCCAGATCAGGCCGATATTCTGTCAGGGCCTTATCGGGGTCCAGACTGTTTGGCACTTTAAAGGTTATGACAAGCTGAAGTTGAACCGATATATTTTAACAATGTGTTAAACATTTACATGACATTGTCATCTGCTGATAACTTTTTTCAAACAGTTTGGACCCAGACCAGGACCAACATTCTGTCCAGGCCTTATCAGGGTCCAGACTGTTTGACACTTTAAAGGTTATGACAAGTTGAACAGATATATTTTGACTTTGCATTAAACCTTTACCTGACTTTGTCATCTGCTGATAACCCTTTGCAAACAATTTGGACCCAGATCAGGCTCGACATTCTGTCGAGGCCTTATCAGGGTCCAGACTGTTTGACACTTTAAAGGTTATGAAAAGCTGAAGTTGAACTGATATATTTTAACAATGCGTTAAACATTTACATGACATTGTCATCTGCTGATAACCATTTGCAAACAATTTGGACCCAGATCAGGCCCATATTCTGTCAGGGCCTTATCAGGGTCCAGACTGTTTGACACTTTAAAGGTTATGACAAGCTGAAGTTGAACCGATATATTTTAACAATGCGTTAAACATTTACATGACATTGTTATCTGCTGATAACCATTTGCAAACAATTTGGACCCAGATCAGGCCGATATTCTGTCAGGGCCTTATCAGGGTCCAGACTGTTTGACACTTTATAAGTTATGACAAGCTGAAGTTGAACCGATATATTTAAACTTTGCGTTAAACTTTTACATGACATTGTCATCTGCTGATAACTCTTTGAAAACAGTTTTGACCAAGATCAGGACCGACATTCTGTCCAGGCCTTATCGGGGTCCAGACTGTTTGACACTTTAAAGGTTATGACAAGTTGAACAGATATATTTTGACTTTGCGTTAAACCTTTACTTGACATTGTCATCTGCTGATAACCTTTTCAAAATATTTGGACCCAGATCAGGCCTGACATTCTGACATCAAAAGTCCATACCCATAATGTACTCACTTGCACTGAAAGTTCAGGTCAGGTCCTTTCAGTAACCAATATTCTCTTCTATCTATCTATCTATCTATCTATCTATCTATCTATCTGTCTGTCTGTCTGTCTGTCTGCCTGCCTGCCTGCCTGCCTGCCTGCCTGCCTGCCTGCCTGCCTGCCTGCCTATCTACCTACCTACCTACCTACCTACCTATCTATCTATCTATCTATCTATCTATCTATCTATCTATCTATCTATCTATCTATCTATCTATCTATCTATCTACTGTATCTATCCATCTATCCGTCTATCTATCCATCCATCCATCCATCTGCGACACCCTCATTGACTGAGTGTTTTGAGTTATTATTATTATTCAGATTAATTTCTATGCTTTATTGTCTATGCGTGATTAACATATCAGTATTGAAATGTTCTTTTGTTGTCTAACAGTCTTGTTGCTTAACTGTTGACATAATAGTGCCAGCGGATTCCCTCTTATAACTAACGTGACTGCAAAGACCGATATTTCTAAGTGTTTGTCATTATTATTTGGGAAGCTAAAACTCTGTATTTTCTTGTCTTTCATCGTGTTATGCTTGTTGCAACCTACTGCAAACTACGATTTGGCCATTATTGAAGATTATCTTGCGGGAAACGCAAAAATCAAATTATCGATAAAAAAAACAAAATGGCGTCGTTGTCATATTCGGCGAGCCTTGGCAACTGTTGCTAACCGGAAGTGCGGTCCCGAGAATTGTGATCCTCGTGTGTCGCGGTCTCAAATCAATTCTAACCAAGTAGGATAAATCTAGCAAATTGAGGCAATATTTGTAACAGCAATTGAAGAGTCAGAGGACATCTGTAACCGCAAATGATGGTAATGTTGGGATTTACCGTTACGGTTAATGTCAAACGGAGCGTGCAATGGCGTTAAGCTTGTTGTTCATTGTACTGCGGATTCCAATATGGCCGCGATTGGCTAAATATCGAGCAACCTCACGTGCACGGTGCGTACAACTTGCATTTTGGTTGTTTGGTCCCCTGCTTTTAGCACCTACGGCCTGTACGCCCGGGTACAAAAATAGGTCGAATAACGCCGAGATATTCCAAAAAGACCTTCTCTCGGGTGCTAAGGCGTTCGCAAGAAACTGAAGCGTTGAAATGCCGACTGTGAACAAGCGCCTATTTAATAATTGCTCATGGGGAAATTGGACTGGTTCCCGCTTTTCAATGATAGCCTTATGGACAGCGTCTCGAAAGCAGGATAAAAGCTGTCACGAAGTTTTTGGATCCTAAGCTCAGTGTATAAGCGTGCTTGGACGCACGTAAAAATTTCGCTGTTACTTTAAATGGCTTTGTATGTATTAGGATATTGGGTGGGCATTCATTTTTATAGCATGGTACCCCAATTTTCGACTGTATATTTTGTATTCAGACAAATTTGGCATTAACATTTTTACAGGTTGCGGTCTTTGTCAAGATACCATTTCAACATATAAGCTATCCATATATGTTAAGAATATGTAGACCAAATTTCATGAAATTCAAGGACCGGTAACATATTTTTTTCAACTTGATGTAAACACATTGCCCTAATCCATCGAAATGTAAAAAATACAATAATTATGTTCCAGTCTAAAACATACTTGAATACTTACTAAGTTTGAATCATCATGCTAGTACGTTTATTGGTAGGAGTTGATATGTTCAGTTTTTTCTTCTATTATGGATTGGAAAAAAAAAATTCTTTGATATTAAGTGTCACGATTCTTATTTAATGAAGTGCTTACACAATAATATTAGCCAAAATAATACAATATGTTGACACCTGTACTTAACACATCTAGTTTCTAACATTAAAACTACATCTAGCCAATGTTACACTTAATATGTAACATTATTAAGAATTTTAATTCATACAGAAGAGAAACCTTATGACAAGTCAGTTCATACAGGAGAAGAACCTTATATCTATGATTTTATAATTGTAAGACTCATTAATAAACCTGCTTCTCAAAAATAACCCCCTGTCAAACCTATTGGTTAAAATTAACCATTTTGGTCACAGATAATTCTTGGCTTCAAAAGGTATTGCTAATTTAATGCTTAGATCTTCTCTGTTCATTCTGTTTTGTGAAACTGATTCTGATTTCCATCAAATAGCAACATTTATACTTTAGCTGGCTGTATATTCTAGGCATACATTCTTTTCTGGACCTCACTTGTACATGTAGAACACTATTTTATCATTCCTTTGATAAGACTCTGTTACACGTTATCCTGGTCACTACACCATAATGTGGTTCTCTAGTTCAGTTGGGATGTAAAGGAAATATTTAGTCTTCTTCTTTTCACATGTTTATTGTTAGAATATAATGTTTCTTGAACAATATCATGCAGGACTTGAGGAAGTGATACACATTGTCTTGGCCCAATAGTGCCATGACACAGGGCCATGACCTTCGGCATTTCTGACCATTGAATCATTTAAAATTGTCTAAACATGTCTTTCTTTTAGAAAAGTGGAAGTAGATTTAAAAACAACATCCTTATGTTGAGTAATTGATTCATTTGAACTAAATAATTAATTTTGCTAAGACTAACCTAAACCCTTAAAGAGACTAAGTCTGCAACTATGAACATTTTTCGAAAAAAAATATTTTCTTTTTAAATCATTTGTAAAAGCAGATTTAAGTTAAGTTTTCACAATAAATCTGTCCATAATAGCTGAAAACTGTATGGAAAAGTGAATTATCTTATAAAACAGGTGTTTTTCCCTTGTTGGTAATTATTTGCGTCCCTCCAATAATTATAGACAGTCAAGTTTTAACATAAATGCTATTGTTTTGATACTGATAATTTGAAAAGATTTACGAAATTGGTAAAATGTATACCTGAATTTTAGTTTTTAACTGTGTTCTTGAAAAAAAGACACATTATTTCAAAAATTAAAAGATCAAAAGTTACAGACTATGCAGCTATAAGAGGTAGGAAATGACAA